>NC_069406.1:58692079-58917079 GCF_026875155.1 Cherax quadricarinatus | reverse complement strand
GCAGGCAGGCACTACCACAGCAGCAGCAAGCAGGCACTACCACAGCAGCAGCAGACAGGCACTACCACAGCAGCAGCAGGCAGGCACTACCTACAGCAGCAGCAGGCAGCACACTACAGCAGCAGCAGGCAGGCACTACCACAGGCAGCAGCAAGCAGGCACTACCACAGCAGCAGCAGCAGGCACTACCACAGCACAGCAGGCAGCACTACCACAGCAACAGCAAGCAGGCACTACCACAGCAGCAGCAAGCAGGCACTACCACAGCAGCAGCAAGCAGGCACTACCACAGCAGCAGCAAGCAGGCACTACCACAGCAGCAGCAAGCAGGCACTACCACAGCAGCAGCAGGCAGGCACTACCACAGCAGCAGCAGGCAGGCACTACCACAGCAGCAGCAGGCAGGCACTACCACAGCAGCAGCAAGCAGGCACTACCACAGCAGCAGCAGGCAGGCACTACCACAGCAGCAGCAGGCAGGCACTACCACAGCAGCAGCAGGCAGGCACTACCACACAGCAGCAAGCAGGCACTACCACAGCAGCACAAGCAGCACTACCACAGCAGCAGCAAGCAGGCACTACCCACAGCAGCAGCAGGCAGGCACTACCACAGCAGCAACAGTGAGGCACTACCAAAGCAAAAGCAGGCAGGCACTACCACAGCAGCAGCAGTGAGGCACTACCACAGCAGCAGCAGGCAGGCATTACCACAGCAGCAGCAGTCAGGCACTACCACAGCAGCAGCAGTCAGGCACTACCACAGCAGCAAGCAGTCAGGCACACCACAGCAGCAGCAAGCAGCACTACCACAGCAGAGCAAGCAGCACTACCACAGCAGCAGCAGGCAGACACTACCACAGTAACAGCAGTGAGGCACTACCACAGCAGCAGCAGGCAGGCATTACCACAGCAGCAGCAGTCAGGCACTACCACAGCAGCAGCAGTCAGGCACTACCACAGCAGCAGCAGTCAGGCACTACCACAGCAGCAGCAGGCAGGCATTACCACAGCAGCAGCAGTCAGGCACTACCACAGCAGCAGCAGTCAGGCACTACCACAGCAGCAGCAAGCAGGCACTACCACAGCAGCAGCAGGCAGACACTACCACAGTAACAGCAGTGAGGCACTACCACAGCAGCAGCAGGCAGGCACTACCACAGCAGCAGCAGGCAGGCACTACCACAGCAGCAGCAGGCAGGCACTACCACAGAAGCAGCAAGCAGGCACTACCACAGCAGCAGCAGGCAGGCACTACCACAGCAGCAATAAGCAGGCACTACCACAGCAGCAGCAGGCAGGCACTACCACAGCAGCAGCAGTGAGGCACTACTACAGCAGCAGTAGGCAGGCACTACCACAGCAGCAGCAGTCAGGCACTACCACAGCAGCAGCAGGCAGGCACTACCACAGCAGCAGCAGGCAGGCACTACCACAGCAGCAGCAGGCAGGCACTACCACAGCAGCAGCAGTGAGGCACTACCACAGCAGCAGCAGGCAGGCACTACCACAGCAGCAGCAGGCAGGCACTACCACAGCAGCAGCAGGCAGGCACTAACACAGCAACAGCAGGCAGGCACTACCACAGCAGCAGCAGTCAGGCACTACCACAGCAGCAGCAGTGAGGCACCACCACAGCAGCAGCAGTCAGGCACTACCACAGCAGCAGCAGGCAGGCACTACCACAGCAGCAGCAGTCAGGCACTACCACAGCAGCAGCAGTGAGGCACTACCACAGCCGCAGCAGGCAGGCACTACCACAGCAGCAGCAGGCAGGCACTACCACAGTAACAGCAAGCAGGCACTACCACAGCATCAGCAGGCAGGCACTACCACAGCAGCAGCAGGCAGGCACTACCACAGCAGCAGCAGTTAGGCACTACCACAGCAGCAGCAGTCAGGCACTACCACAGCAGCAGCAGGCAGGCACTACCACAGCAGCAGCAGTCAGGCACTACCACAGCAACAGCAGTGAGGCACTACCACAGCAGCAGCAGGCAGGCACTACCACAGCAGCAGCAGGCAGGCACTACCACAGTAACAGCAAGCAGGCACTACCACAGCAGCAGCAGGCAGGTACTACCACAGCAGCAGCAGGCAGGCACTACCACAGCAGCAGCAGGCAGGCACTCCCACAGCAACAGCAGGCAGGTACTACCACAGCAGCAGCAGCAGGCAGGCACTACCACAGCAGCAGCAGGCAGGCACTCCCACAGCAACAGCAGGCAGGCACTACTACAGCAGCAGCAGGCAGGCACTACCACAGCAGCAGCAGGCAGGTACTACCACAGCAGCAGCAGGCAGGCACTACCACAGCAGCAGCAGGCAGGCACTACCACAGCAGCAGCAGGCAGGCACTACCACAGTAACAGCAGGCAGGCACTCCCACAGCAACAGCAGGCAGGCACTACTACAGCAGCAGCAGGCAGGCACTACCACAGCAGCAGCAGGCAGGCACTACCACAGTAACAGCAGGCAGGCACTACCACAGTAACAGCAGGCAAGCACTACCACAGCAGCAGCAAGCAGACACTACCACAGCAGCAGGCAGGCAGGCACTTCCACAACATTAGGGAAGCACTACCACAACAGTAGGAGGCACTACCACAAGAACAGAGGCAAGGCACTACCACAACAGTAGGAGGCACTACCACAACATAGGCAAGCACTACACAACACTAGGAAGGCACACACAACAGTAGAAGGCACTACCACAGCAGCAGGCAGGCAGGCACTTCCACAACATTAGGGAGGCACTACCACAACAGTAGGAAGGCACTACCACAACAGTAGGGAGGCACTACCACAACAGTAGGAAGGCACTACCACAACAGTAGGAAGGCACTACCACAACAGTAGGAAGGCACTACCACAACAGTAGGAAGGCACTACCACAACAGTAGGGAGGCACTACCACAACAGTAGGAAGGCACTACCACAACAGTAGGGAGGCACTACCACAACAGTAGGGAGGCACTACCACAACAGTAGGGAGGCACTACCACAACAGTAGGGAGGCACTACCACAGAGACAGTCACAGAGGCCGTCACACAAACACTGTAGAAGATGCCTGTCACTCGTTATGTCCTGTCATTATCAATTACCTTATCAATGATAAACTTTTTTTTTGATGGTATATATGTGAGTCAACCTCCCTCAACCCCTCTCAACCCCCCCCCTCACGCACACAGTCAGAGATACACAATGAGTTTTGACTCATGAGGTGAAGATAAGATATACGTATCTTCCTACTACTGTTCTGCTGTTACTGCTAACATTATAACTACTTTTGTTGCTAAGACTACTACCTCTCCTGCAGCTACTTTCAATATTATGACTATTATTGCTACCATTATTACTACTCTCCTCAAAGGACGTTCCTTGACGCTAGGGAGGGGCTGTGTTCTATAGCCTGTGTTCCATAGCCTGTGTTCCTGGCAGTGTCCCATAGCCTGTGTTCCTGGCAGTGTCCCATAGCCTGTGTTCCTGGCAGTGTCCCATAGGCTGTGTTCCTGGCAGTGTCTCATAGCCTGTGTTCCTGGCAGTGTCCCATAGCCTGTGTTCCTGGCAGTGTCCCATAGGCTGTGTTCCTGGCAGTGTCCCATAGCCTGTGTTCCTGGCAGTGTCCCATAGACTGTGTTCCTGGCAGTGTCCCATAGGCTGTGTTCCTGGCAGTGTCCCATAGCCTGTGTTCCTGGCAGTGTCCCATAGCCTGTGTTCCTGGCAGTGTCCCATAGCCTGTGTTCCTGGCAGTGTCCCATAGCCCGTGTTCCTGGCAGTGTCCCATAGCCTGTGTTCCTGCAGTGTCCATAGGCTGTGTTCCTGCAGTGTCCCATAGCCTGTGTTCCTGGCAGTGTCCCATAGGCTGTGTTTCCTGGCAGTGTCCATAGCCTGTGTTCCTGCAGTGTCCCATAGGCTGTGTTCCTGGCAGTGTCCATAGCCTGTGTTCTGGCAGTGTCCCATAGCCTGTGTTCCTGGCAGTGTCCCATAGCCTGTGTTCCTGGCAGTGTCCCATAGGCTGTGTTCCTGGCAGTGTCCCCATAGGCTGTGTTCCTGGCAGTGTCCCATAGGCTGTGTTCCATGCAGTGTTCCATAGCGTGTGTTCCTGGCAGTGTCCCATAGCCTGTGTTCCTGGCAGTGTCCCATAGCCTGTGTTCCTGGCAGTGTCCCATAGCCTGTGTTCCTGGCAGTGTCCCCATAGGCTGTGTTCCTGGCAGTGTCCCATAGCCTGTGTTCCTGGCAGTGTCCCATAGGCTGTGTTCCATGCAGTGTTCCATAGCGTGTGTTCCTGGCAGTGTCCCATAGCCTGTGTTCCTGGCAGTGTCCCATAGCCTGTGTTCCTGGCAGTGTCCCATAGCTGTGTTCCTGGCAGTGTCCCATAGCCTGTGTTCCTGGCAGTGTCCCATAGCCTGTGTTCCTGGCAGTGTCCCATAGCCTGTGTTCCTGGCAGTGTCCCATAGCCTGTGTTCCTGGCAGTGTCCCATAGGCTGTGTTCCTGGCAGTGTCCCATAGGCTGTGTTCCTGGCAGTGTCCCATAGCCTGTGTTCCTGGCAGTGTCCCATAGGCCTGTGTTCCTGGCAGTGTCCATAGCGTGTGTTCCTGGCAGTGTCCCATAGCCTGTGTTCCTGGCAGTGTCCCATAGCCTGTGTTCCTGGCAGTGTCCATAGCTGTGTTCCTGGCAGTGTTCCCATAGCCTGTGTTCCTGGCAGTGTCCCATAGCCTGTGTTCCTGGCAGTGTCCCATAGGCTGTGTTCCTGCAGTCCCCATAGGCTGTGTTCCGCAGTGTCCCATAGCCTGTGTTCCTGGCAGTGTCCCATAGGCTGTGTTCCATGCAGTGTTCCATAGCGTGTGTTCCTGGCAGTGTCCCATAGCCTGTGTTCCTGGCAGTGTCCCATAGCTGTGTTCCTGCAGTGTCCCATAGCCTGTGTTCCTGGCAGTGTCCCATAGCCTGTGTTCCTGGCAGTGTCCCATAGCCTGTGTTCCTGGCAGTGTCCCATAGGCTGTGTTCCTGGCAGTGTCCCATAGCCTGTGTTCCTGGCAGTGTCCCATAGGCTGTGTTCCATGCAGTGTTCCATAGCCTGTGTTCCTGGCAGTGTCCCATAGCCTGTGTTCCTGGCAGTGTCCCATAGACTGTGTTCCTGGCAGTGTTCCATAGGCTGTGTTCCTGGCAGTGTCCCATAGCCTGTGTCCTTGGCAGTGTCCCATAGCCTGTGTTCACAACAGCAGCTCAGGTACGATATATACACCGAGGGTGTGCACGACCTCATTAGATAGTACACGACCTCTTTAGTTAATGGACGGCCTCAATAGATAGTGCACGGTCTCAATAGACAGTGCACGGCCTCAGAGTATATAGTGCACGGCGCTTGATTGGCTGTTGCACATGTGCTGCTGCGCACGGGAAATGCTACTCTCTTACACCCCTCATGAGGCTTTGTTTTTGCTACTGCCGCACTAAACTCGTGTTTGTATTTACAGGAGCAGAACCATTGTGGTGGTGCAGACGGAAGACTCGTCACTGTTCACTACAGTGATTAAGGAACATTACGTCACAAGTGTATCCTTCAGTTGTCAGATTCTTATGTTACTGTCCATGCTAGGCTTATTAACCTGCCAGACTTCCATCTTAATAATAATAATAATAATAATAATAATAATAATAAATCTTTATTTCTACAAGTACATGTACAAGGTATACAGACCATAGCTGACATCAATGACATACTACTATATAGAAAGCCGCTTATGCTGAGCATTTTCCCCAAATTAGGTCAATTTTGTCCCAGGATGCGACCTACACCAGTCCACTAACACCCGGGTATCTGTTTTACTGCTAGGTGAATTGGACAGCAGGTGTCTTAAGGAAACACGTCCTAATGTTTCCACCCGTACCGGGATCGACCCCCGGTATGTGTGTGTGTGTGTGTGTGTGTACTCACCTAATTGTACTCACCTAATTGTGGTTGCAGGGGTCGAGACTCAGCTCCTGGCCCCGCCTCTTCACTGATCGCTACTGGATCCTCTCTCTCTCTGCTTCCTAGCTTTGTGTGTGTGTGTGTGTGTGTGTGAGGAGAGAGAGAGAGAGAGAGGAGAGGTAGAGAGAAGAGGAGAGAGAGAGAGAGAGAGAGAGAGAGAGAGAGAGAGAGAGAGGGGAGTGAATATCACCCCCCCCCCACCTTCCTCGGGGTGACTAACGTGGGGAGACAATGTTTGTTGTACAAGATCACTACCTACATTCTCGACAATTTGTGTGGTGGTGTATGTGGGTCGGGTCATGTGCTAGTGGTCAGAAACACGCGAGAGGAGTGAGGGGAGGGAGGGACGGAGGGAGGGAGGGAGGGAGGGAGGGAGGGAGAGAAAAGGAGAGGGGAAAGGTAGTGAAAGAGGACTGCTAAGAAGTTAAATAATGGATGTATATAGGGAAGTATATGAATATTTGGGAAAGGCGGATATAAGACCCGCTAAGATAAGAGGCTAACAACTTAGAACTAGCTACAATCCGTCTACCTCTATTTTAGATAGTTGAGGCGGCAAGAATAGTATAGCAGAAGGCTCTCTCCCAACTCCGCGGTATATATATATATATATATATATATATATATATATATATATATATATATATATATATATATATATATATATATATATAATATATATATATATATATAGTTTGTTTTTAACTAAGGTGAGGCGTCACCAACAGCTTGAATGTTCAAAGACAAGGGCCACCATTAGGGGAGAGAAGATGGTATCTCAAGTACTTGCTGCACTGAATGACCCACACGGGTTTATTGCTTCATAAAATACATTACAGTGTCGTATAGATACAGCTTGTTACTCTTATCTACAGTCACTACAGTTTGTGTTCAAGTTAACTGTGACGAGAACTAGTGAGCATGTTGAAGGTGAGGTCAGAGCAGTTATTTATAAATTCTAAACTATAGCACAGTTTAGTTTAACATTTTTATTATGCAGCTCATACCCGTGGTGTGGGTGGTAGTCAAAAAGATTACAGAGGTACGTAATGGGTCCTGGGACTGGGCCCCAAAGTTTTGATAGCTGAACAAGTTACAAAGGTAATGAACTGTTAACACACCAGTCAGGGATTAAATAAACTTTCATCATGTATATACTGAAAGATATACATCTGTCGGTGTATATATCTTTTAGTTTTGGACATAATAATCTAGTGGGACGGAAGGAGGGAACTGAGGGAGGAAGGAATGTGAAGGAGGGGGAACTCGCCCTCATGGTGCATAACTAATGTTTATGGCAATATTATAGAAGATAAAAGCAGAACTAAGTACTGATAATCACCGGAACACATCACGACGAAGATTTCTGGGCCCGGTGACGTCGAAGCTATAAATGAGGAAGTCTAGGAGTCAAGATGTTCACTGCCGCGCTGACACCCACTGGGTGATATTGTCTCGACACTGCTCCTCCTTGTAACGCTGACGGATACTGTCATTACCATCTCTGCCTACTGCAGCACTGAAGGATATTGGTCGCTGTACTGCTGCCTCCTGTAACACTGAAGTATACTGGTCGCTATACTGCTTCCTCCTGCAACACTGAAGTATACTGGTCGCTACACTGCTGCCTCCTGCAATACTGAAGTATACTGGTCGCTATACTGCTGCCTCTGCAACACGAAATATATCTGTCTACACTGCTGTCACTCCTGCAAAAACTGAAGTATATTGGTCGGCTATAACTGCTGCCTCCATGCAACACTGAAGTATACTGGTCGCTATAGCTGCCTCCTGCAAACATTGAATATACTGGTCGCATATTGCTAGCCTCCTGCAAACACTGAAGTATACTGGTCGCTATATGCTGGCCTCCAGCAACACGGAGTTACTGGTCGTGCACTGCTGCGTCCTGCAATACTGAGGTATACTGGTCGCTATACTGCTGCCCCTGAACACTGAGTATACTGGTCGCTACACTGCTGCCTCCTGCAAACTGAAGTATACTGGTCGCTATACTGCTGCCTCCTGCACACTGAAGTTATACTGGTCGCTATACTGCTGCCTTCCTGCAACACTGAAGTATACTGGTCGCTATACTGCTGCCTCCTGCAAACTGAAGTATACTGGTCGCTACACTGCTGCCTCCTGCAAACTGAAGTATACTGGTCGCTATACTGCTGCCTCCTGCAACACTGAAGTTACTGGTCGCTATACTGCTGCCTCCTGCAACACTGAAGTATACTGGTCGCTATACTGCTGCCTCCTGCAACACTGAAGTATACTGGTCGCTATACTGCTGCCTCCTGCAACACTGAAGTATACTGGTCGCTATACTGCTGCCTCCTGCAACACTGAAGTATACTGGTCGCTATACTGCTGCCTCCTGCAACACTGAAGTATACTGGTCGCTACACTGCTGCCTCCTGCAACACTGAAGTATACTGGTCGCTATACTGCTGCCTCCTGCAACACTGAAGTATACTGGTCGCTATACTGCTGCCTCCTGCAACACTGAAGTATACTGGTCCGCTATACTGCTGCCTCTGCAACACTGAAGTATACTGGTCGCTATACTGCTGCCTCCTGCAACACTGAAGTATACTGGTCGCTATACTGCTGCCTCCTGTAACACTGAAGTATACTGGTCGCTATACTGCTGCCTCCTGTAACACTGAAGTATACTGGTCGCTATACTGCTGCCTCCTGTAACACTGAAGTATACTGGTCGCTACACTGCTGCCTCCTGCAACACTGAAGTATACTGGTCGCTATACTGCTGCCTCCTGCAACACTGAAGTATACTGGTCGCTACACTGCTGCCTCCTGCAACACTGAAGTATACTGGTCGCTACACTGCTGCCTCTTTCACCGCTCCAAGTAAGTAGTTTACCTAGAGTTTACCTGGAGAGAGTTCCGGGGGTCAACGCCCCCGCGGCCCGGTCTGTGACCAGGCCTCCTGGTGGATCAGAGCCTGATCAACCAGGCTGTTACTGCTGGCAGTCAAGCCAATTCTATTCTCCTTCACTTTACAGAATATTATTCAGCTTTAGACTTGTTCGTCGGAAACCATGTTATAAGTGTTATTAACATCACAGACATATTCACTTTTGTTTATGTGTTTTGCACCGCAGTGTGTCTACCCAGACACCGAGACTTCAACGCTCGTGTACATAGTAATCTATCGCAACTTTTTCCCAATTACACCCCACACACACCACACAACACACACACACACACACACACACACACACACCACACACACACCACACACACACAACAACACACACCACACTATATATATATAATTATTATATATATATATATATTTATTTTATATTTATATATATATATATTATATTTAATTATTATCACACGGCCGATACCCAAACAAGGCGGGGTGGCCACAAGGCAGGGTGGCCACCAAGCCAGGTGGCCACAGGCAGGTGGCCACCAAGAAGGGTGGCCACCAAGCAGGGTGGCCACCAAGGCAGGGTGCCACCAAGGCAGGGTGCCACCAAGCAGGTGGCACCAAGGCAGGGTGGCCACCAAAGGCAGGTTGGCCCCCCAAGGCAGGGTGGCCCGAAAAAGAAAAACTTTCACCATCATTCACTCCACCCACTGTCTTGCCAGAAGGGTGCTTTACACTACAGTTTTTAAACTGCAACATTAACACCCCCCTTCAGAGTGCAGGCACTGTACTTCCCATCTCCAGGACTAAAGTCCGGCCTGCCGGTTTCCCTGAACCCCCTTCAAAATTTTTCTTTGCTCACCTCCAATAGCACGTCAAGTATTAAAAACCATTTTTCTCCTTTCATCCTATCAAACACGCTCACGCATGCCTGCCTGGAAGTCCAAGCCCCTCGCACAACAAACCTCCTTTTACCCCCTCCCTCAACCCTTCCTAGGCCGACCCCTACCCCGCCTTCCTTCCACTCAGACTGATACACTCTTGAAGTCATTCTGTTTGGGCTCCATTCTCTCTTACATGTCCGAACCACCTCAACAAACCCTTCCTCAGCCCTCTGGACAACAGTTTTGGTAATCCCGCACCTCCTCCTAACTTCCAAACTACGAATTCTCTGCATTATATTCACACCACACATTGCCCTCAGACATGACATCTCCACTGCCTCCAGCCTTCTCCTCGCTGCAACATTCATCACCCACGCTTCACACCCATATAAGAGCGTTGGTAAAACTATACTCTCATACATTCCCCTCTTTGCCTCCAAGGACAAAGTTCTAGAACTATTATAGGGACCCTCATCCTCAGAAAACAATAAACTTGCTTCAGGGGAAAACTCAAGGTTCTCCCTGAAGCTGTTTGAGAATTTTCTCCTACCACCCCCTATATTATATATACATATTTTATTTAAAGACAAAATACATTAACAAAACATTCACAAAAATACGATACAAAGTAAAACAACATAGGTAACTCAGCGCTACAGGGTATCTTGTCTCTGGCAGGGTATCTTGTCTCTGGCAGGGTATCTTGTCTCTGGCAGGGTATCTTGTCTCTGGCAGGGTATCTTGTCTCTGGCAGGGTATCTTGTCTCTGGCAGGGTATCTTGTCTCTGGAAGGGTATCTTGTCTCTGGCAGGGTATCTTGTCTCTGGGAGGGTATCTTGTCTCTGGGAGGGTAATCTTGTCTCTGGCAGGGTATCTTGTCTCTGGCAGGGAATCTTGTCTCTGGCAGGGGATCTTGTCTTGGCAGGGGAAACTTGTCTCTGGCAGGGGATCTTGTCTCTGGCAGGGTATTTGTCTCTGGGGAGGGTATCTTGTCTCTGGCAGGGTATCTTGTCTTGGCAGGGTATCTTGTCCTGGCAGGTATCTTGTCTCTGGCAGGGTATCTTGTCTCTGGCAGGGTACTTGTCTCTGGCAGGGTATCTTGTCTCTGGTAGGGTATCTTGTCTCTGGCAGGGTATCTTGTCTCTGGGAGGTATCTTTTTTGGAGGGTATTTGTCTCTGCAGGGTATCTTGTCTCTGGCAGGGTATCTTGTCTCTGGCAGGGTATCTTGTCTCTGGCAGGGTATCTTGTCTCTGGCAGGGTATCTTGTCTCTGGCAGGGTATCTTGTCTCTGGCAGGGTATCTTGTCTCTGGTAGGGTACTTGTCTCTGGCAGGGTATCTTGTCTCTGGCAGGGTTTTGCTCTGGCAGGGTATCTTGTCTTGGCAGGTACTGTCTCTGGCAGGGTATCTTGTCTTGGCAAGGTATCTTTATCATGTGGGAGTTCGACACGTGGATTAGGTAAGAAATACTCACGTAGGCTGGTAGTACGTATAATTACAGATAAGGTGTGTAACGCCCGCAGCCGTACCTATCTCCTTGCTCACACTCGTATCACTGACTGACTGCCTGGCCGCCCACGTACCCATAGAGGGTCTTTGAATAGTACCAGGTCAGCACGTTCAGACAGTGACTCAGGCAAAGACGGTTGGTCGTTGAGTCAACGGTACACTGGTTACTGGTAACTGGTTACTACTACTGAGAGCTCGGCGACTCAGGCAAAGACGGTTGGTCGTTGAGTCAACGGTACACTGGTTACTGGTAACTGGTTACTACTACTGAGATCTTGTCTCTGGCAGGGTATCTTGTCTCTGGCAGGGTATCTTGTCTCTGGCAGGGTATCTTGTCTCTGGCAGGGTATCTTGTCTCTGGCAGTGTATCTTGTCTCTGATAGGGTATCTTGTCTCTGGCAGGGTATCTTGTCTCTGGCAGGGTCTCTTGTCTCTGGCAGGGTATCTTGTCTCTGGCAGGGTATCTTGTCTCTGGCAGGGTATCTTGTCTCTGGCAGGGTATCTTGTCTCTGGTAGGGTATCTTGTCTCTGGCAGGGCATCTTGTCTCTGGCAGGGCATCTTGTCTCTGGTAAGGCATCTTGTCTCTGGCAGGGTATCTTGTCTCTGGCAGGGCATCTTGGGCTCTGGCAGGGATCTTGTCCCCTGGCAGGGCATCTTGGTCTCTGGCAGGGCATCTTGTCTCTGGCAGGGCATCTTGTCTCTGGCAGAGTATCTTGTCTCTGGTAGGGTATCTTGTCTCTGGCAGGGTATCTTGTCTCTGGCAGGGCATCTTGTCTCTGGTAAGGCATCTTGTCTCTGGCAGGGTATCTTGTCTCTGGCAGGGCATCTTGTCTCTGGCAGGGCATCTTGTCTCTGGCAGGGCATCTTGTCTCTGGCAGGGCATCTTGTCTCTGGTAGGGCATCTTGTCTCTGGCAGGGCATCTTGTCTCTGGCAGGGCATCTTGTCTCTGGCAGGGCATCTTGTCTCTGGCAGGGCATCTTGTCTCTGGCAGGGCATCTTGTCTCTGGTAGGGCATCTTGTCTCTGGCAGGGCATCTTGTCCTGGCAGGGCATCTTGTCTCTGGCAGGGCATCTTTTCTCTGGTAGGCATCTTGTCTCTGGCAGGGCATCTTGTCTCTGGCAGGGCATCTTGTCTCTGGCAGGGCATCTTGTCTCTGGCAGGGCATCTTGTCTCTGGTAGGGCATCTTGTCTCTGGCAGGGCATCTTGTCTCTGGCAGGGCATCTTGTCTCTGGCAGGGCATCTTGTCTCTGGTAGGGCATCTTGTCTCTGGCAGGGCATCTTGTCTCTGGCAGGGCATCTTGTCTCTGGCAGGGCATCTTGTCTCTGGTAGGGCATCTTGTCTCTGGTAGGGCTCTTGTCTTGGGAGGGCATCTTGTCTCTGGCAGGGCATCTTGTCTCTGGGAGGGCATCTTGTCTCTGGTAGGGCATCTTGTCCCCTGGCAGGGGATCTTGTCTCGGCAGGGCATCTTGTCTCTGGCAGGGCATCTTGTCTCTGGTAGGGCATCTTGTCTCTGGCAGGGCATCTTGTCTCTGGCAGGGCATCTTGTCTCTGGCAGGGCATCTTGTCTCTGCAGGGCATCTGTCTCTGGCAGGGCATCTTGTCTCTGGTAGGGCATCTTGTCTCTGGCGGGCATCTTGTCTCTGGCAGGGGGATCTTGTCTCTGGCAGGGCATCTTTTCTCTGGTAGGGCAAACTTGTCTCTGGCAGGGCATCTTGTCTCTGCCAGGGCATCTTGTCTCTGGCAGGGCATCTTGTCTCTGGCAGGGCATCTTGTCTCTGGTAGGGCATCTTGTCTTTGGCAGGGCATCTTGTCTCTGGTAGGGCATTTGTCTCTGGCAGGCATCTTGGGCTCCTGCAGGGCTCTTGTCCTGGCAGGCATCTTGTCCCTGCAGGGAGAGGGTGTTTTACCACACCTGGTACACACCGTCCCGGTTTTTTATTACAAAATACCCCCACCAACAGAAGGTTAATAACCCAGGAAAGTCAGAAGCAGTCTGGTTTATATCTACGGGGAAACATTTTTTCAACACCTCCTCAGGATGCGACCCACAGCAGAGTATTTAATGCTCCTTGGTATCTCTTAGCTGCTAGGTAATTATTTGCTGCTAGCTAGCTATTTGCTGCTAGGCAACGTTTTCCATTTTGCAAGCCCAAAAAAATATATCAGCTTCCGCCCAACGCTCAGATGGAAATACAGTTAGTCGAAGTCAGGGAGAAACAACGGGGGTTACAAACAAGGTAGGATGAGAGAGCCACAGTCAGGGAGAATGAAGGGAGTCACAGTCAGGAAGAATGAAGGGAGTCACAGTCAGGGAGAATGAAGGGAGCCACAGACAGGGAGAATGAAGGGAGCCAGTCAGGGAGAATGGAGTCAGTCAGGGAGAATTATGGGAGCCACAGTCAGGGAGAATGAAGGGAGCGACAGTCAGGGAGAGCAAGGGAACCACAGCCAAAGAAAAAAGGAGGGCACAGTTAATTAAGGAGGTGCAAGGGGTCATAATCAGAAGGGAACCACAGTCAGAAAGGAGGGAGCTACAGTCAAGGAACGCAGAAGCTCCTGTAATTATGTGGTTGGTAACTTCCTGGACGCCTTCCACTAAAGTTTTTGTTTCGTGCTGGTTCATCAGGAGCCTCGCTTAACGTCCTCCCATTTTCTCTTCGGCTCCTTTTTTTGATACACTTCAGTTCATAGCTAAGAGCTGTTCTAATTCAGTTTATTTCAAAGGTCAGATCTTCTTAAAGTACTACCCTCCATTTAATGGCCTCCGGAAATACGGAACAAAATCTACTGGGTCAATAGATTTAGTAACAATGGACAAAGCCCTTTTGTCACAGAATTGTTCATTATTGTTATAATCACGGCCACATAATCTTCTCATCCGTTCACCACAAATACCATTACTGGCCACCCGCTCCCTCCAATTAACACGTTAAATGAAGGGTTTACTTCTACCATAGTCTCCCTCCCAACATACCCAAGATGTCCCTACAAAAGTACGCTAATACCCAAGTACATATGTACTATTAACTGAACGTGGGCATCAGGTATAAGAATTATATATGATGAAATATGTTGAGTGTAGCTAGCATTATGCATGACAGTTTTTATTGCAAGACAGAAAGTAAGGAAGGGGATTTGAGATCTGTCGTTCCACTGAAGTACCTGGTAATACTTAGATAAAGGAAAGGTTTGTAATTCCAGTGTTATCTTGGCAGTATGGCTAGGTAGTGATGAATGTACTTTCTTCTTTGGGTCACCTACATTGGTAGGAAACTACATTTCCTGGATCGTGCGAGTGCATGTGCTGTCTAGGACACTGTTTATAAATATATCTCAAGTCAATAGCAATGTATTTACCAATTATCTCTGATCCGTAAGTCCCAGACTCTCTTTCCCTTGCGCCCCCTCTAGAAAGGTTCTTTGATGCTGGTGAGGGGCTCTTGATCAAGGGAATTGGATGTGTTCTCCAGTTCCCTGAATTATACCTGAATACCTTCCACATCCCCCCTCAGGCGCTGTATAATCCTACGGGTTTAGCGCTTCCCCTTGATTATAATAATAAAAAAATTTTCCTAGCTAAAACCTTACTAAGATCATTATTAACTCAGAATAACCCAGTCAGTGTAGGTTATTTCCACTGATTTTTTTTCAGGATGAATCACACAAGTCGACTAACTCCCAGGTGTCTATTTACTGTTAAGTAAAAACAGCTAGTGTTAGAAGACTTGCCAAAAGGTTTCACCTGGTAGTAGGTAGAGTTCAACACCACATCCTCTCAGGTGTGAGTCGAGCACTCGAACCATTGTGTTACGAGGTGCCACTGTGTGTCTTCTTCCGTCTCTGCCCTACATCTTTTTGCATTACACCTGGCGCCCCTAACTTCTTCCCGTCCCTGCTCTACACCTCTTTTCTTTACTCCTCCCTGCATCTCTCCTCTACACATGGTGAGTGGCCCAAGTGGTTCTGTGTATAGCAGATTCGTGGCTTCCGTTGAGCCTGAGGCGAGTCACGGCCCTACTGACATACAGGAACTACTCAGTCATGTGTTAGCCCCAGTTATTTGTAGATTACTGGAGCACCACTGTTATGACGCCGGTACACGGGACGTAGCAGCACTGTCATGACGCCGGTACACGGGACGTAGCAGCACTGTCATGACGCCGGTACACGGGGCGTAGCAGCACTGTCATGAACGCGGACAACGGGACGTAGCAGCATAGTATGACGAGTAGACGGGGCGTACAGCAATGTCATGATTGGTATACGGGGCGTAGCAGCACTGCATGATGCTGTACACGGCTAAGCAGCACTGTCATGATGCTGGTACACGGGGTAGCAGCATGTCATGATCTGGTACACGGCGTAACAAATGTCTGATGCTGGTACACGGGGCTATAAGAGCACTGTCATGATGCTGGTACACGGGGCGTAGCAGCACTGTCATGATGCTGGTACACGGGGCGTAGCAGCACTGTCATGATGCTGGTACACAGGACGTAGAACTGGGAAGGAGGTATGAGAGATAAATATGAGAAAGAGAGAGGAACAGATAAGAATATAAATACGATTGTGAAAAACACTAACCAAAGCAGATTCCCTAGCAATGGATCCAAACTGGACACATTTAGATTTAGAAATAATGTTCGAAAGAACTGGCTTAAGAGCAAAGTTATGAGGATCAAACTGCCAAGTAGCGTCACCGAACCAAGTAATTTGTATAACTTTAAACATGTGTGAGAGATAATGGCTGTGAGTAACTACAGTATCATCATTAAAACACTCTTAGTCTTTTATGCCTCCTGTACTCGTTCCTCTTTCTTGCAAAGGAAATGTTGAAGTTAGGCAGGTAAGGTTGAAGGAAGGGGGAACAGAGGATGGTAGGTAGGATATAAGGCTGAACGAGGCGGTGTGGTGGTTAAGGAGGCAGGACTAGTGTCTCCTGCCACAGATCTTTGTTAAATTATGACGCCGTAAAGGAAGCATAGTGACCCACATCATGGACGGGGAGGGGGGTGGTGGAAGCGGTGTAATTGCGGTTATACCATGACTAGTGTCATGGTGGGTCTGCTCCCACCACCTTGTTTGGGGAGGACGTACTGGTACTGGGGAACCTGGGGACGTGGGAGAGGAGGAATGTTGTTGAAGGACGGACGCTGAGTCGTATTGTTGTGGAATTTTGCACTAAGTAATGGAGGAGGTGCAGAGCTTGAGTGTTCACGCTCTCTGCGTCACATGTACGTCCTCACGTTCATTAGTTTAGAGCTTCATTTGGTTTTCTCTCACTATGAGGCGGGCCAAAATAACATGGGTTCGAGTCCTTGGCTAGTCGCAGTGTTGTTAATGATCAGTACCACTTGTTCGTATTTACAATGTGTGTGTAAGATAAGATAAGATAGATTTCGTTTCGGATTTTTAACCCGGAGGGTTAGCACCCAGGATAACCCAAGAAAGTCAGTGCGTCATCGAGGACTGTCTAACTTATTTCCATTGGGGTCCTTAATCTTGTCCCCCAGGATGCGACCCACACCAGTCGACTAACACCCAGGTACCTATTTGCTGCTAGGTGAACAGGACAAAGGTGTAAGAAAGGTTCGATTTTCCACCGCGGGAATCGAACCCGGAGCCTCCGTATGTGAAGCGGGAGCTTTAGCCACCAGGCCACCGGGCCACTTACCTAGTTGTGGTTGCAGGGGTTGATTCATAGCTCCTGGCCCCGCCTTTTCACTGGTCGCTACTGTGTGTGTGTTTCTTGATTTTTTATATTTTTTTTTAGTTTTGTTCCATATTGTAAGATTTGTTTTGATTTTTTCATGTCATTATAAGCTGAAATATTTTGAAATAGAAAAAGTATTAAAAATATTTTGCTGTAACTCTCCTTAATATTTATTCTGTTTCTTTCTACAGACACGAAAATGATGGGAATGTCAGCGTTACTAAGTGTAGCTGTGGCGTGCTTGACGGCCGAGGTGTGGGCAGGAGAGGGCGATGTGTGGGCAGGAGAGGGCGATGTGTGGGCACGAGAGGGCAAGGCGTGGGCAGGAGAGGGCGATGTGTGGGCAGGAGAGGGCGATGTGTGGGCACGAGAGGGCAAGGCGTGGGCAGGAGAGGGCGATGTGTGGGCACGAGAGGGCAAGGCGTGGGCAGCAGCGTCATGGAGTGGGGCATGGGATGAAGAGGTACACTCGCCAGGGGCAGCCATGTACGAGGGCATCATGGAGCTGGGCAGACAGTCTACAGTATACAGCTTCAACTTCAGTAACCTGTTCATCATCTTCGCTCTGAAGGTACGACAATATATCTTCAATGTCCTGCTGAAGTCTCGCAGCTCAGGGTCACAGTCCACTATGTTGTACATTTAACTTCTAAGTCAGGACAAACTCATCCTGTGTGATGAATTATGATAGGGAAACATAGCTAACTTTTTCTTCCCAGTGACTATCAGATATAACTGAGTAGTGGCACCATGCTGATGTTTCTAGTTTTGAGTAAAATAAGCTTACGCTTAACACTGGTAGCAGAGCAGGACTTGCGCAAATTAACATTAAGATCGACAACACTCTAATTGTCAGACATAATGAGGGCAAATTCCTAGGCCTATACCTCGATAACAACCTGAATTTCAGCACCCATATCCAACACATAACCAAAAAAGTATCCAAAACTGTTGGGATCCTCTCCAAGATACGATACTACGTGCCGCAAAATGCCCTTCTCACACTATACCACTCATTTATCCATACCTCACCTATGCTATTTGTGCTTGGGGATCAACTGCAGCAACACACCTAAAGCCAATAATAACCCAACAAAAAGCTGCAGTAAGAATAATCACTAAATCCCATCCCTGGCAACACCCCCCCCCCCACTCTTCATAGATCTAAACTTACTCCCTGTTCAGTACATCCACACTTACTACTGTGCAATCTACATCTACAGGACCTTAAATTCCAATATTAACCTTGACCTAAAGCGCTTTCTTGATAGTTGTGACAGAACCCACAGGCATAACACCAGACACAAACATCTCTATGACATTCCCCGTGTCCAACTAAACCTTTACAAAAATTCAATGTATGTCAAAGGCCCTAAAATCTGGAACACCCTACCTGAGAAGTCTAGAACTGCAGACACATTCATCACCTTCAAAACTACCGTTAGAAAACAACTTATCTCCCTGATACACCCTGTCAACTAATTACACGAATACCACCTGGTGGTTCACACTTACACTCACTCACCCATTTGACCATAAACAGAAATATCAATCTCAGTCTTAAAATAATGAATTCTAACTAGTCATAAGTTGGCCTGCGATACTCCAATACTGAAACTATGTACTGTGCCAAAACAAAAGCATTCACATTGCTAAACTCACAAACTAGTATTTAGTCACTTAGCCATAATACCAACTTACCTCATAATTTGTAATACAGTATTTTAAATTTAAGAATTAATCTAAGTCTGCCCGAAATGCCTAGCCATGCTAGGTGTTCTAGTGGTACCCTCTGTAATTAGTATTTTACTACATTGTAAACCACACAATAACCAAGTTTCTCCTTCCCTCCATCTTCCCGATACCTCTAACTCTCCATTTAATAACTCTCCTCTCCTGTTTTTAACTGTCAAATGCATTTGTTCCATATGCTTCCTCAACTTATTAATCTCACTCCAAAACTTTTTCTTATTTTCAACAAAATTTGTTGATAACATCTCACCCACTCTCTTATTTGCTCTCTTTTTACATTGTTTCACCACTCTCTTAACCTCTCTTTTTCTCTCCATATACTCTTCCCTCCTTGCATCACTTCTACTTTGTAAAAATCTCTCATATGCTAACTTTTTCTCCCTGACTACTCTCTTTACACCATTCCACCAATCGCTCTTCTTCCCTCCCACACCCACTTTCCTCTAACCAGGAAAAAGAAGCACTCAACCTACTAGGGCCATACAGTGTTGCAGGGTAGGAGTTGATGCAGGATCTAAAGATAAATAAGGGTGGAGATGACTATAAAGGTAAAGTAAGGAGGGGCTGTGAGGAGTGCTAAAGGAAGGATTATCAAAGTTTGTGTAATAAATCAGTTACTGCCAAAAAGTCGAAGAGGGAGTCTGTGTCAAAGGTGGATCCGTCAGCAAGAAGGGAAAATTAGAGCAGTGATGACGACGGAGGAAAATTCTGGGTGCTCGTTGATAGACAGGACAGTCCAACAGAATGTGGGAAATTGAAATAGGAACTAGACAATTCTCACAAAGTGGAACAGGACATCTCTCCATGAGATACCCATGAGTTAGAGGTGTGTGTCCGATGTGAAGACAAGTGTTTTGTCTCCCAACCTCGGTATCGATGGCAAGGAGGCCAGAAACCCAAACTTGGTTTGATAGAATGTAATTTGTTATGAGTCATATCAGACCAGTGTTGATGCCAGCGGTTGCAAAGGCGGGTAGAGATTACAGCAAATTAGTCAAAGAATGAAATACTGTCTCTATATGAAACTGGTAGGTCATATACTGCAGATCACACATCAGTGTGTGTCTGCTCATTGCCCTGAACATCAACATGGCCAGGGACCCAACAGAAAATGATTTCTTTATTTTTGCTAGTAATGTGGCATAACCAAAGTTGTATACAAAGAACTAGGGGATAAGGCGAATCACTTTTTTAATAGCTTGCAAAGCACTAAAGTAGTCTGAGACTATCACAAACTTTGAAATAGGCATAGAGGTAATATGGATAACTGCAATGAGAATGGAATACAATTCAGCTGTAAAAATGCTAGCAGAGTCTAATAAATGACCTCGCACCACATTGTCAGGAAACTGCTGGCAAACCTAATACCATCAGAGGATTTAGAACCATCAGTGTACATTGCAACAGCATGAGAATGAGATTGGAAGTGATTAAGAAAAAGAGCGAGAAGCAACTGTAGGGATTTGAATTTTCTGGCACGGCAGGGAAAAGAACAGACACGAACTGTCGGAACTGCCCAAGGGGAAAGTGAAAAGTTAGATGGTAGATGAACATATAAAGGGGGCAACTGAAGAGAAGACAGCGATTGAATACAGAGAAAAGGGACAGAGTAAACAGGGGCAGCGAACAAATGATGGACTTTTGCTAACGTTCGTTACTACCTTGTATATTGAAGGATCGTGAATGTCACGAAAGCAGACAAAATAGCGGAGGCAATGAGCATCACAATGATTGTTCAAGGATGGGACATTTGCTTCTGAATAGAGGCTCTCGACACGTGAGGGGCGAAAAGCACCTAAACGTAATCCCTGATGATGTATGGGATCAAGTTTAGAGTTGCAGGAGAGGCCGCAGAATGTATTTTGTCACCATAATCTAGCCTCGATAAAATTAGGGCTGAAAGCAGTTGAAGGAGAGTTTGACAATCTGCCCACCATGAAAGATGAGTGAGGGTTTTAAGGATGTTCACCTGGCTATGGCAAGTTACTTTCAGGGAGGTAATGTGAGGTTTCCAATGCAACTAGCAATCAAACAATAGGCCGAGAAATCTGACCGTATCACATTCAGGGATTCATGAGCCATACAGGTACAATGGAGTATCAGGGACGATTGAACGTCTGGTGAAAGTAATTGTTTGGGTTTTAGCACTAGAAAATTTAAGGGGGATATGGTGTTGGTCCAGATGTGGTCTAGTAGGGAAACACTAGTCTCTGTAACTCTTGTAGGTTTTGTTACTGTTGGTAGCAACATGCAGTTACTCATTGTGTTTGTGAATTCAGTAACATGTGGGTCCTGGTCTTGCAGGAGATTTATATTGAAGTCACCGGAGAGTAGTAAGTGATCTTTGTTCATGCGTGCATCAGTTATCATACTTCCTAGGTTGTCACTAAAACGGCTAATGTTTGATTGTGGAACTCTGTAGATGTTTATCACTGTGAGAGGTTTTTGTAGGTATTTGGATTTGAATTTAGCTATTATATATTCCCCATGTTCATCCCTTGTGCAAGTATTAGTGATACATTCTAGTTGGTCTGAGTAGTATATAGCTGTGCCACCCCCTTGTTGGTCTGGCCTACAGTTGTGTATGGCTGTGTAACCAGGAATGGCATAGACATCTGTAGTATCAGGCTTTAGCCAGGTTTCGGTGAGAGTAATGATGGACATACTGGCATGCAGGGAATTTAGTAATGCTATGAGGTCATCGTAATGTTTACTTAAAGATCTGATATTGTACACAAATAACCTGCACATAAAAGAGAGAAGCTTACGACGACGTTTCGGTCCGACTTGGACCATTTACAAAGTCACACTAACCAGAGGTGGAGCAGGATGGCTATATATAGGTATTATATACCATTCTTGTACCACTACTACTACTACTACCACCACTTCTTCCTGCCTATGTATAGCCGTCTGCTCCCTCTGGTTAGTGAGACTTTGTTAAATGGTCCAAGTCGGACGGAATGTGTTTCGTATAGCTATCTTTTTATGTGCAGGTTATTTGGTTACGGTTCCAGTCACGGTAGTATTGCCTTTCTGTTGATTTATCTGATATTGTAGTTAAAGTAGAGTTATGTTGTTGTTGCTTCTGAGAAAGTGCCTTTGATTGTTTGCATGTTGCTAGTAATTACAGTTACTGTTTGATTCATATAAGATCATTAAATTAAGAGGTTGGTATCAGGATCAAATGCTTGTGTATCATAAGATTTATAATGAATCATAGTAGAATTAAGTATAAGGACAAAGTAAATATTCATTAAGCTATAAATAGCACCTGAATTATTTTAAAAATGAGATAAGGACTAAGCTCTTTAAAGCTAAAAAAAATGAGGCAATATAAAAGGGACTAAAATAATTTGTGGTGAACAAAAAAGAATGGTAATCATATAAATGAATATATTGGCAATAAATTGATTATTTACTTATAGCACTGAGAATAGCACCTTGATTATTTTTAACAATTGATGAATATATGAACTTAAGCTATGTACGCTACAAACAAAAGAAGAGAAGAAAAAATAAGGGAATTAAATAAAGATAATGTAAACGAAGTTAAAATGACTATGCAATCACTAGTGATATAAATTGATTTGGGCAGTAAGATCTGATTTGGTTATATATATTAAAGTTGACAATATATAGTTTTATAAAAAGATAGGTTAAGGCCCTTGTAACAATGATATAATTGAATATACACTAATTGTACACAACAATATAGTCACTAAGATATGAAAAACAATCTATTGAGTAGGTATTTATAAGACATTAATACTATATATTTAAAAATACAATTATAATTAAGGTACTTGCAATTGCACTAGGGTCTGATATAAGTTAACAAGAACAATTGCACTAGGGTCTGATATAGGTTGTTAACAAGAACAATTGCACTAGGGTCTGATATAGGTTGTTAACAAGAACAATTGCACTAGGGTCTGATATAGGTTGTTAACAAGAACAATTGCACTAGGGTCTGATATAGGTTGTTAACAAGAACAATTGCACTAGGGTCTGATATAGGTTGTTAACAAGAACAGTTGCACTAGGGTCTGATATAGGTTGTTAACAAGAACAATTGCACTAGGGTCTGATACAGGTTGTTAACAAGAACAATTGCACTAGGGTCTGATATAGGTTGTTAACAAGAACAATTGCACTAGGGTCTGATACAGGTTGTTAACAAGAACAATTGCACTAGGGTCTGATATAGGTTGTTAACAAGAACAAATTGACTAGGGTTATGATAAAGGTTAAGTTACAAATACAAGAGTTTAACTAGAATTTCAATACTGACCCAAAATAAAATTACAAATTAAATGTAGATTGTTTACCTGAGAAGAGAGTTCCGGGGGTCAACGCCCCCGCGGCCCGGTCTGTGACCAGGCCCAAAGAATAATAAGTAAAAAATAACAATGGCAATGACTTGGTTATAATATGATAGTAAGATGGTAGACAGGTACACAGGTACACAGGTACACAGGTACACAGGTACACAGGTACACAGGTAAACAGGTAGACAGGTAGACAGGTACACAGGTAAACAGGTAGACAGACAGGTACACAGTTACACAGGTACACAGGTAAACAGGTAGACAGGTAGACAGGTAGACAAGTACACAGGTAGACAGGTACACAGGTAAACAGGTACACAGGTAAACAGGTACACAGGTACACAGGTAAACAGGTAGACAGGTAGACAGGTACACAGGTACACAGGTACACAAGTAGACAGGTAAACAGGTAAACAGGTAGACAGGTACACAGGTACACAGGTACACAGGTAAACAGGTACTAGACAGGTACACACAGGTACAACAGGTAGACAGGTAGACAGGTAGACAGGTACACAGGTACACAGGTACACAGGTACACAGGTAGACAGGTAGACAGGTACACAGGTACACAGGTACACAGGTAAACAGGTAGACAGGTACACAGGTACACAGGTACACAGGTACACAGGTAGACAGGTACACAGGTACACAGGTAGACAGGTAAACAGGTAGACAGGTAGACAGGTAAACAGGTACACAGGTACACAGGTAGACAGGTAGACAGGTACACAGGTACACAGGTAGACAGGTACACAGGTACAAAGGATAATATAAAGGTTGGAGTTGAATATACAAACTTGAAAATTTGGCAACAAAATGTTAAGAAAATATAAAATAATGTTTAATGTACAAAAGTAAAATTGACTGGTAGTAAATATTGTGTTTAATAAAATTTTAGTAAGTAATAATGATTACAAAAACGTGAAAAAGTAATGTTTATTTCATTCAATATTGTACTGGTAGTTATACTAGAAGTTATATGGCAGTACAAGGTAATTAAGAGTACTCTAAGATAGTAAATGTGGTATTAAAACTGGTTAAGGTAATTAGACAAGTAATGGTAATTAAATAATGTCAAAAATGTTAAGAGTAAATTGTAATGATAGTAAAAATGGTAATTAATTATTAATTTTACTAAGTAATGTCAATTAATAGTATTTAAAAAAACTATGAGGTAGTAATATGGAGAGAGAAAGTATCAGTTCAGCTAATATTTAAGTAAACAATAGTAAATAAGAAAATTACATAAGGTGACTTATGCTTACTAGTAAAATTACATAATGAGGTAGTTGATTATTTAATTACTAAGAGATTGTACTGTGAAATTTGAACAATAATGGAGCAAAACGTACACTACACTACGTAGGCTTTTAGGTGGACATTGTTTAGTTATTCTCTGTAAGATCAGTATCCCTGAGAAATCATGATAGATCATTCTCGTTCATTATGTGATTTTACTAGTAAGCATAAGTACCTTATGTAATTTTCTTATTTACTATTGTTTACTTAAATATTAGCTGAACAGATACTTTCTCTCTCCATATTACTACCTCATAGTTTTTTTAAATACTATTAATTGACATTACTTAGTAAAATTAATAATTAATTACAATTTTTACTATCATTACAATTTACTCTTAACATTTTTGACATTATTTAATTACCATTACTTGTCTAATTACCTTAACCAGTTTTAATACCACATTTACTATCTTAGAGTACTCTTAATTACCTTGTACTGCCATATAACTTCTAGTATAACTACCAGTCCAATATTGAATGAAATAAACATTACTTTTTCACGTTTTTGTAATCATTATTACTTACTAAAATTTTATTAAACACAATATTTACTACCAGTCAATTTTACTTTTGTACATTAAACATTATTTAATATTTTCTTAACATTTTGTTGCCAAATTTTCAAGTTTGTATATTCAACTCCAACCTTTATATTATCCTTTGTACCTGTGTACCTGTCTACCTGTTTACCTGTGTACCTGTGTACCTGTTTACCTGTGTACCTGTCTACCTGTTTACCTGTTATCTGTGTACCTGCTACCTGTGTTACCTGTTACCTGTCTACCTGTGTACCTGTCTACCTGTGTACCTGTCTACCTATGTACCTGTCTACCTGTGTACCTGTGTACCTGTCTACCTGTGTACCTGTCTACCTGTGTACCTGTGTACCTGTCTACCATCTTACTATCGATTTATAACCAGTCATTGCCATATGTTATTCTTTACTTATTATTCTTTGGCCTGGTCACAGCGGGCCGCGAGGGGCGTTGACCCGGAACTCTGCTCCAGGTAAACTCTTTATTTGTGAATTTTATTTTGTCCAGTTAACTCTGTTTATGTGATGGACACTATTACTGATATGGGAATTCTTTATTCAGGAAACGTTTCGGCACCAGTGGCTTCATCAGTCCTAATACAAGAGGAGGCGTAAGGAGAGAAGAGTATATGGTAATCAGTTCCTCAACCTGGAGTCGATGTACGTTTCAGTCCTTCAATCTGTAGAATGTACGCACAGGCCTGTAGACGTGGCTTATATACTGTTAGTGAGTGAGTGAGCTAGTGAGGCGGGGTACCTAGTGGTACCTACACTAGTCGATGTAGTGTCTTCACCTTCACCTTACCTCATACAGTATATAGCCACGTTACGGCCTTTATGCTGTACATTCTACCAGATTGATGGACCTGTACACATCGTATCCTGGTTTGAGGGACTGATTACCTTTCATACCTTCTTCCTCTCCTTACCTTCCTACTTGTACTTGGACTGATGAAGCCACTGTGTCCGGCGAATACGTTTCCTGAATACAGATTCCATATGACTGTTAATGTGTCTCAATCTTCAACTGTGTCGGTTTTGTCTAAACCATTCATACAATTACTTCTACTCTTGTTCTTGTTACAACCTATATCGGACCTAGTGCAATGTTCTTGTAACCAACCTATATCAGACCCTAGTGCAATTGTTTACTTGTTAACAACTTTCAGACCTGTGCAATTGTTCTGTGTAACTACTTATATCAGACCCTAGTGCAACTGTGCTTCTTGTTAACAACCTTTATAACGCCTAGTGCACTGTTTCTTGTTACACTCTATACAGGACCTGTGCATTGTTCTTGCTAACAACCTAATCGACCTAGTGCAATTGTTCTTGTTAACTAACCTTATCAGGACCCTTGTGCAATTGTTCTTGTAAACCTTACAGACCTAGTGCAATTTGTTCTTGTTAACAACCTTTATCATACCTAGTGCTTGTTCTTGTAACAACCTATTCAGGTACCTAGTGCTATTGTTCTATGTTAACAACTATATCTGACCACCTGTCAATTGTTCCTTGTTACAACCTGTTATCTACCTAGTGCAATTGTGTCTTGTAACACTATATCAGACCCTAGTGCAACTGTTCTTGTTACTATACCTATACACACCCTAGTGCAATTGTCTTGTTAACAACTTATACTGACCCTAGTGCAATTGACATAGTACCATTTATTTTATCTTTATATGTATAAGTTTACTATGTATAAGTCGCTACTTTAAGTCATATCTTAGTACCTTATGTCCTGTGCTTGTGTACCTGTGTACCATGTTCATTGTTAACGCTGCTCTAACCCGTTTTATGTAACATATTTCCACTGTTATATATAACCCGTCTCTATGTACTCCCAATTACTTTTACTGTGTATGTGTAACTGTCTACCTTTTGTTACCTGTTACATTTACTATCAATTATAACCAAGTCATTGCCATTGTTAATTTTACTTATTATTCCTTTGGCCTGGTCACATGGACCGGCCGCGGGGGCGTTGACCCCCGGAAACTCTCTCCAGGTAAACTACTTTAATTTGTGAATTTTATTTGTCATTTAAATTAGTTTATGAAGACCTTTTGCAGCATTGGGAATCTTTTTCAAAAGTTTCGCCACACAGTGGGTTCATCATCCAATACAAAGAGGAAAGGCGTAAGAGAGGAAGAGTATGAGGGAATCATCCCCAAAACCGGACCGATGTGTTTATCCCTCAATCTTTAGAAATTTTCAGCTAAGGCCGAGACGGGCTTTATACTGTAGTGAGGTGAGGTGAACAGGGGGAGGCGGGGTCCATAGTGGGACCTCCACTAGTCGAAGTAGGGCTTCACTTCACCTCACCCACTACGTATATAAGCCCGTTTTCGGGCCCATGTTACATTTTTACAAATTTATGGGTGAACACATCGACTCCAGGTTAGGGGCTGATTACCTATACCTTCCCCTCCTTTCGCCTTTCCCCTTTTTTATTGGACGATAAGCCACTGTGTGGCGAAACGTTTCCTGAATAAAGATCCCCTATGGCATAAGTGTCTCAAAATTCAACTTGTCGGGTTTTCAAACCCTTCACAAAAATCTAGTTATACTCTTGTTCTTTTAACAACCCATACGCCCCCATTAATTTTTCCCCTTTGTTAACAACCGTATCAGACCCTGTGCAATTGTTCTTGTTAACAACCTATAAGACCCAGTGCAATTTTTCTTGTTAAAAAACCTAATTAAAACCTAGTGCAATTTTTCTTGTTAACAACCCATATCAACCCTAGTGCAATTTTTCTTGTTTAAAAACCCATATCAACCCCTAGTGCAATTGTTCTTGTTCAACCTATACACGCCCCCGTGCAAATTTTTCTTTTTAACCCTTTTCACACCCCTAGTCAATTGTTCTTTTTAACAACCATTCAACCCTAGTGCAATTTTTTCTTTTTAAAACCTATACAACCCATGCAAAATTTTTCTTGTTAAAAACCTATATCAAAACCCAGTGCAAAATTTTTCTTGGTTTTAAAAACTATATCAGACCCTAGTGCAATTGTTCTGTAACAACCTAATCAACCTAGTGCAATTTTTTGTTAACAACCATATCAGACCCTTTTCAAATTTTTCTTGTTAACCTATATCACACCCTAGTGCAAATTGTTCTTGTTTAAAAACTTATATCAAACCCCGGCAATTGTTCTTGTTAACAACCTATATCAGACCCTAGTGCAATTGTTCTTGTTAACAACCTATATCACACCCTAGTGCAATTGTTCTTGTTAACAACTTATATCAGACCCTAGTGCAATTGCAAGTACCATTTTAATTTGTATTTTTATATTATAAGTTTATATTATAAGTCCTACTCTAAGATTATTTTCATATCTTAGTGACTATATTGTGTGTGCAATTAGTGTATATTTCAATTATATCATTGTTCAAGGGCCTTAACTATCTTTTATAGAACAATATATTGCTCAACTTATTATATATAACAAATCAGATCTTACTCCCAAATAATTCAGGTGGTATTTTATAGCTTTAGAATATTTACTTTGTTTTTAATTTAATTCTAACTATAGATTCATTATAAATCTTATGATAACAAGCATTGATCCTGATACCGAGAAGCCATTCTCCAACATCCATTCTGGCAAGTTCACTAATGATTACATGTCGGTTGGCTACATCAAAAGCGGATTTAAGGTCAAGGAAGGTAGTGTATGAGCAGTCAGTGTGCAGAGTGAGAAAGATGGTAATGCAATGATGCACACTCCTTCCCTGCATGAAGCCATGCAACCGGGGAGACAAGAATTGCTTAATTCTGTGCATAAGACGATTAAGAATCATCCTTTCGAATGTTTTACACAAGCAGCTAGTAAGGGATATTGGCGAAATGAGTTTTGTTGACTGGGCTTCGGAATGGGAATAATGAGGCTATTGGTCCATGATTTAGGGAGCTCCCCAGTGACATAACTCGTGTTATACAATTCAAGTAAAGGATTACCTGGTACTCGACACAGCAATCTGAGTATGTTGTAAGTAATACCATCCTCACCAGGCGACGTGGAGTTGCCCTTAGTGCTGCATCAAGTTCATAATTAGTGAAAGGAATGTTGCAGTCATCTGCCTTGCTGAGCATAAAGCAAACAAGTCTCTCCCTTGTATCATATTTGTCCATTAATTTCGCCTGTGTGGTACTGGGAAGACTGTCATAGCTAGATGTAGCAGCCCAAGCACTAACTCATTCGCCCTTTACAAGGGATGAGGGTGCGCGATCTGCCCGTTCTGTTACCCTTAATTCTATTTATGTCCCTCCATGCCCAGCTAAGTGGGGTGTGAGCATTGAGACCATTGACAAATTGTTCCCAGTCTGTTTGCCGCAGCTCTTTTCTTTACGCTCTCTAGCAGCAGCAAGGGCAGTTTGGAGAGGCTCAGCATTCAGGGGGTACGATGGTTTCTATAGGCTGGGCCTAGTCTGCGAGCAGTACGTTTCAATTTTTCGAAGTTAGAATCATTGTAATAGGTATGGTTTTTAAAGACTTATGATTATTATGGAAGTCATTTGAATTTAGAGTAGCGGAGGTTTCAGAGGCGGCTCTAAGAAGTTCTGAATACTGCTCACAAGGTCATTTTTTAAAAGTCTCGACAGAGGTACACTCATAGGAATTATACAGTCAGTCACATGTGCAACAAAGTCATCATGTTGATCAGGGGAAACATTAAGACGTTTCCGTTTGAATATCCCACCAGGGAGGGAAAAGTATTTCCAATATCTAGAGAGGTTAGCCTTGGGAAATGATCAGACGCTATATCTGTTACAATGGAAGACTCACAGCTGGCAGAAGTAATGTTGAAGCCCAGGCACAGATCAAGGACGCCTCCATAGATATGTGTGGGTCAAGGTCACCTACAATTTGCACATTATTTATGACTTTTTTAAGGGGTGACAACAGTTGATTACCATTACGATTACCAAACTGAGAGTTTCCAATGCTTTTGTGTCTTGCATTATTAATCACCCAAAAATGAGAGTAGGTTCAGACTGAGCACAAGTTGGGAGCTCCAAGTAATTAAACTTATCAGCAGGAGCATACAAGTTAAATATGTTGAGAGCAGAGTTCCCAATATAAATCCTAACACCGTGATACTGTAGCCTCTCTGTTTTCTTATGTGCAAGAAGTTGATGGGGAAGTGATTTTTTAATATATAGAACACAAGAATTAGTAGATTTGAGGTTATATGCAACAAACGATGGCAATTTAGGGGGTTGGGATTTTTCAGGGACTCTGCACTCTTGTAGACACACAATATCAATGGCATAACACCAGACACAAACATCTCTACGACATTCCCCGTGTCCGACTAAACCTTTACAAAAATTCAATGTATGTCAAAGGCCCTAAAATCTGGAATACCCTACCTGAGAACTCTAGAACTGCAGACACATTCATCACCTTCAAAACTACCATTAGAAAACATCTTATCTCCCTGATACACCCCGTCATCTAACTACACGAATACCACCTGGTGGTTCACACTTACACTCACTCACTCATTTGACCATAAACAGAAATATTAACCTCAATCTTAAAATAATGAATCCTGTGATACTCCAATACTGAAACTATGTACTGTGCCAAAACAAAAGCATTCACATTGCTAAACTCACAAACTAGTATTTAGTCACTTAGCCATAATACCAACTTACCTCATAATTTGTAATATTTTACAATTAAGAATAAAACTAAGTATGCCCGAAATGCCTAGCCATGCTAAGCGTTCTAGTGGTACACTCTGTAATCACAATTTTACTACATGTAAACCACACAATAACCAAATTTCTGTAAACTCAGCATTGTAATCCTTATAGAGAATAAACTTTGAATTTGAATTGAATTGAATTGAATTGAATTCAGTAGTTACTTTATGATGGTCAGAAAATCTTTTTCTAAGTGACGCAATATTCCAACTTAAAATAGATAGTTTATACGAGTTTGGTGCCATTATAAAAGTCCAGGGATAGAATTCAACTTCTCAGCAAAATGAAAAAACTTACTAAATAACAAACATACATAATCAATATCATCAGTATTATCCTTATCCATGAGTCTCTTAAGTGCACTTCCACTATGGAGACCTCTTGGGAGTCTTTGTTTACAGAGGTCACGGCGTTCTTTGTCTGTGAATGTAAGGAAGGTGACACTCCCTCGCACTCACCTCTCCACTTTTATTACACTCATCACTATCATCACATGTACCACTTCGAAGCCTCATCATTATGACCAGTGATACATACACCATTATCAACAACCGGGTCATCTCCACACTCAGTATCTATCAATACATTACACTCATCAATTTGACTATCATGGTGGTCTTCACTGCCCTTATCATCTTCACTGTGATTGTAAACACCACTGTCAGATTCATCATTTTTGTAATTAACACCACTGCAATCATCAGGTTGTTCATCATCACCACACTCATTTTCATAATGGCTGACAATCTGTGGGTTGATGTACTCATTTGCAACCTCTGTAAGTTTTTCCTCCTGGTGCTCAAGTTGTTTCAAACACCACTGTTGCTTCTCCAGTACTGTTATGCGCAGTTGCATGTTGTGTACCACCCCAACAAGACTAGCTTCATCTGGAGGTATGAAGTCCCTGTCAGCTGAGCCAGGTGGCTGACTGACAGCTGACTCAGCCAGACAGGTGGTGTCAACACCAGCAGCATTACTAGTGTTGATAGCAGACGTGGTCGTGCTCTGTTGATGTACTCCCAGAGTGACTCTCTCAACTATATTGTCTGAAATCAGGCATGGGTCAGTATTCAGACATGCAGTATCTGGTAGGCCTTCTGCCTCATCATGGGGGGTGATGGGTGAGGCGGGAGCCCTGCGGCTGGCGATGTGAGCAGCTTTCACTCTGCAGTCAGCATGAGCAGCTGTGACTCCTGGAATCTTACAATTGATACATTGTAATGCAACGGTCTGGTGTTTCTTGATCATATCATAGCACTGGTGAGAAGGATGGGCCTTGGCACACACTGTACACCAGTGTGACTTAAATGGGCATTTCCAAGCAATGTGACCCCAGCGCTGACACTTGTAGCATCTACGGTGAGGTGCTTTGTACAAAGCTATTTTGTAACTCCTGTTAAGCGCTGCACGAGAGTAGATATATGATGGTGGAGTCCCTTGGCCAATCCACTCAGCCAATATCAGTTCATTTGGAAGTCGACGAGGGTTTGCAACTTGATCTGACAACAGGAATTTAGGATCCAAGTACTTATTGACATTGTGGATAACAATAAGCACTTTAGGTGATCTTGGTGGGGCAGCTTGGAGTTGGATGTTAGCATATTTATGAGTAAGAAGTTTTTCTATGAATGTTGGGTCGTTAGTAACAAAAACGTAATTATCCTCGTCATGACGAAAGCGAATCCGAAGGTTTTCCTCTGGGTTGTCTAGTGTAGCTTCGTAAAACCATCTAAACTTGACCTCCAACTCAGTGTTAGCAGGGAAATCAAGCTTAACCGTTCTGCGACGGTTGTTGTTGCTCTCGTTGTTTCTTGCAGCCTCCTTTGAAATCTACTTTCTTTTTTCAAAGCTTCCTTGCAATGATATAAAAATATATTTTTGGACCTAACCTAACTTAGAAATCTCACTCACTTAACCTAACATAATTTTTAAACTAAATTATATATATATATATATATATAAAATATATATATATATATATATATATATATATATATATATATATATATATATTTCTTGTCCTGTTCAGGTTGTTTTCAGCAGATTTATGGTAAAAAAAAAATCCCTTTGCCTATTCGGCAGGAAACAACCTTATATTTTAGGCTTATTATTATTATTATTATTAATAGTAGTACTAGCAGAAAGAGTAATCATCATCATCATAATCAGCAGCAGCAGCAGAGTAGTAGAAGTAATAGTAACAGTAGTAGTAGTAGTAGTAGTAGTAGTAGTGGTAGTAGTAGTAGTGGTAGTAAAGAAATAATCATAAATATAATAATGAAAAAGAGCTAATAATGTAACGAAATAACCAGGCACGAGGGGATGAATGGAGCGCATTGAGGTGGGGGTGAGGGGAGGGGAGGGGAGGGGAGGGGGAAGAAACCGGGTGAGGGAGGAGGTAGAATAAGAGCAGCGATAATTAGAATCCAGACTCCGAGAAAGGACAAAAATATTATATTACATTCCAGCCATCAATTTCCATTAAGGTCAAAATTCCTGGGAATTGAGGCTCTCCACAGGTATTATCACTGTACTCACCTAGTTGAGGTTGCAGGGGTCGAGTCCAAGCTCCTGGCCCCGCCTCTTCACTGGTCGCTACTAGGTCACTCTCCCTGAACCATGAGCTTTATCATACCTCTGCTTAAAGCTATGTATGGATCCTGCCTCCACTACATCGCTTCCCAAACTATTCCACTTACTGACTACTCTGTGGCTGAAGAAATACTTCCTAACATCCCTGTGATTCATCTGTGTCTTCAGCTTCCAACTGTGTCCCCTTGTTACTGTGTCAGTCTCTGGAACATCCTGTCTTTGTCCACCTTGTCAATTCCTCTCGGTATTTTGTAAGTCGTTATCATGTCCCCCCTATCTCTCCTGTCCTCCAGTGTCGTCAGGTTGATTTCCCTTAACCTCTCCTCATAGGACATACCTCTTAACTCTGGGACCAGTCTTGTTGCAAACCTTTGCACTTTCTCTAGTTTCTTCACGTGCTTGGCTAGGTGTGGGTTCCAAACTGGTGCCGCATACTCCAATATGGGCCTAACGTACACGGTGTACAGGGTCCTGAACGATTCCTTATTAAGATGTCGGAATGCTGTTCTGAGGTTTGCCAGGCGCCCATATGCTGCAGCAGTTATTTGGTTGATGTGCGCTTCAGGAGATGTGCCTGGTGTTATACTCACCCCAAGATCTTTTTCCTTGAGTGATGTTTGTAGTCTCTGGCCCCCCTAGACTGTACTCCGTCTGCGGTCTTCTTTGCCCTTCCCCAATCCTCATGACTTTGCACTTGGTGGGATTGAACTCCAGGAGCCAGTTGCTGGACCAGGTCTGCAGCCTATCCAGATCCCTTTGTAGTTCTGCCTGGTCTTCGATCGACTGAACTCTTCTCATCAACTTCACGTCATCTGCAAACAGGGACACCTCGGAGTTTATTCCTTCCGTCATGTCGTTCACAAATACCAGAAACAGCACTGTTCCTAGGACTGACCCCTGTGGGACCCCGCTGGTCACAGGTGCCCACTCTGACACCTCGCCACGTACCATTACTCGCTGCTGTCTTCCTGACAAGTATTCCCTGATCCATTGCAGTGCCTTCCCTGTTATCCCTGCTTGGTCCTCCAGTTTTTGCACTAATCTCTTGTGTGGTACTGTGTCAAACGCCTTCTTGCAGTCCAAGAAAATGCAATCCACCCACCCCTCTCTCTCTTGTCTTACTGCTGTCACCATGTCATAGAACTCCAGTAGGTTTGTGACACAGGATTTCCCGTCTCTGAAACCATGTTGTCTGCTGGTGATGAGATTCATTCCTTTCTAGATGTTCCACCATTCTTCTCCTGACAATCTTTTCCATGATTTTGCATGCTATACATGTCAGTGACACTGGTCTGTAGTTTAGTGCTTCATGTCTGTCTCCTCTTTTAAAGATTGGGACCACATTTGCTGTTTTCCATGCCTCAGGCAATCTCCCTGTTTCGATAGATGTATTGAATATTGTTGTTAGGGGTACACATAGCGCCTCTGCTCCCTCTCTCAGAACCCATGGAGAGATGTTATCTGGCCCCATTGCCTTTGAGGTATCTAGCTCACTCAGAAGCCTCTTCACTTCTTCCTCGGTTGTGTGTACTGTGTCCAGCACATGGTGGTTGTACCCACCTCCGTCTTTCTGGAGCCCCTTCTGTCTCCTCTGTGAACACTTCTTTGAATCTCTTGTTGAGTTCCTCACATACTTCACGGTCATTTCTTGTTGTCTCTCCTCCTTCCTTCCTTCCTTAGCCTGATTACCTGGTCCTTGACGGTTGTTTTCTTCCTGATGTGGCTGTATAACAGCTTTGGGTCAGATTTGGCTTTTGCTGCTATGTCGTTTTCATATTGACGCTGGGCCTCCCTTCTTATCTGTGCATATTCGTTTCTGGCTCTACGACTGCTCTCCTTATTCTCCTGGGTCCTTTGCCTTCTATATTTCTTCCATTCCCTAGCACACTTGGTTTTTGCCTCCTTGCATCTTTGGGTGAACCATGGGCTCATCCTGGTTTTTTCATTATTCCTGTTACCCTTGGGTATAAACCTCTCCTCAGCCTCCTTGCACATTGTTGCTACATATTCCATCATCTCATTAACTGGCTTCCCTGCCAGTTCTCTGTCCCACTGAACCTCATTCAGGAAGTTCCTCATTCCTGTGTGTGTGTGTGTGTGTGTGTGTGTGTGTGTGTGTGTGTGTGTGTATGTGTGTGTATGTGTGTGTATGTGTGTGTATGTGTGTGTGTGTGTGTGTGTGTGTGTGTGTGTGTGTGTGTGTGTGTGTGTGTGTGTGTGTGTGTGTGTGTGTGAGAGAGAGAGAGAGAGAGACTCAACAATCAATATTTGCACCAATAACTCATTACAGTTGTGACCGGGTGTGGAAGTGTGAATTGCTCATTACTCTATAATTTGTTCATGATTGTAGCCATGTATAAACGTAAGTAACCATTCTTACAGAATTCATTACCTTTGTAACTTGTGAGCTCATTACCTTTGTACCTAGTTCAGCTATCAAAACTTTGTGGTCCCAGTCCCTGGACCCATTACGTACCTCTGTAATCTGTAAATACTTTTGTAACTTGTCATGATTGTGACCAGACCTACCTAGAGTTCATTGCCTTTGTAAATTGTGAGTTCATTAACTTTGTAAATTGTGAGTTCATTACCTCTGTAACTTGCTCAGCTATCAAAACTTTGGTGTCCAGTCCCTGGACCAATTATGTACCTCTGTAATCTTTTGACTACCGCTCACAGGATGGGTATGGGGTGCATAATAAACATATTAAACTAACTAAAACTAAGCTTAGTGGTGTCTGTTGTCACTGCAGTTGTTATTTGGAATTAACGTCCTGGTGTTCCTCTCGTCTCGTTTGATTGTATAAACAATTATATTGTTGGTGTTTGGATATTGGTCAGATTTTTTTTTGGGGGGGAGAGGGTTTTTATACCTGGGGAGGGTTTCGGGGGTCAACGCCCCCGCAGCCCGGTCTGTGACTAGGCCTCGTGGTGGATAAGGGCCTGATCAACCAGGCTGTTACTGTTGTCCACACGTAAACCGACATACGAACCACAGCCCAATTGGTCAGGTTCTGACTTTAGGTGCCTGTCCAAAGCCTTCTTGAAGACAGCTGGGAGGCAGTTGAACAGTCTTGGGCCCCTGACACTTATTGTGTTGTCTTTTATCGTGCTATTGGCACCCCTGCTTTTCATTGGGGGGATGTTGCACCGTCTGTCGAGTTTATTGCTTTCATACCTGGAGTTTACCTGGAGAGAGTTCCGGGGGTCAACGCCCCCGCGGCCCGGTCTGTGACCAGGCCTCCTGGTGGATCAGAGCCTGATCAACCAGGCTGTTACTGCTGGCTGCACGCAAACCAACGTACGAGCCACAGCCCGGCTAGTCAGGAACCGAATTTATGTGCTTGTCCAGTGCCAGCTTGAAGACTGCCAGGGGTCTGTTGGTAATCCCCCTTATGTATGCTGGGAGGCAGTTGAACAGTCTCGGGCCCCTGACACTTATTGTATAGTCTCTTAACGTGCTAGTGACACCCCTGCTTTTCATTGGGGGGATGTTGCATCGTCTGCCAAGTCTTTTGCTTTCGTAGTGAGTGATTTTCGTGTGCAAGTTCGGTACTAGTCCCTCTAGGTTTTCCAGGTGTATATAATCATGTATCTCTCCTCCTGCGTTCCAGGGAATACAGGTTTAGGAACCTCAAGCGCCCCCAGTAATTGAGGTGTTTTATCTCCGTTATGCGCGCCGTGAAGGTTCTCTGTACATTTTCTAGGTCAGCAATTTCACCTGCCTAGTGTGCAGCAATATTCCAACCTAGACAGAACAAGTGACCTGAAGAGTGTCATCATGGGCTTGGCATCCCTATTTTGAAGGTTCTCATTACCCATCCTGTCATTTTTCTAGCAGATGCGATTGATACAATGTTATGGCCCCTGAAGGTGAGATCCTCCGACATGATCATCCAGCTTTGAACGTTGGTGTTTCGCTCTATATTGTGGCCAGAATTTGTTTTGTACTCTGATGAAGATTTAATTTCCTCGTGTTTACCATATCTGAGTAATTGAAATTTCTCATCTTTTGAACTTCATATTGTTTTCTGCAGCCCACTGAAAGATTTGGTTGATGTCCGCCTGGAGCCTTGCAGTGTCTGCAATGGAAGACACTCTCATGCAGATTCGGGTGCCATCTGCAAAAAAAGACACGGTGCTGTGGCTGACATCCTTGTCTATGTCAGATATGAGGATGAGGAACAAGATGGGAGCGAGTACTGTGCCTCGTGGAACAGAGCTTTTTACCGTAGCTGCCTCGGACTTTACTCTGTTGACTACTACTCTCTGTGTTCTGTTAGTGAGGAAATTATAGATCCATCGACCGACTTTTCCTGTTATTTCTTTAGCACGCATTTTGTGCGAGAGTAGTCGTCAACAGAGTAAAGTCCGAGGCAGCTACGGTGAAAAGCTCTGTTCCACAAGGCACAGTACTCGCTCCCATCTTGTTCCTCATCCCCATATCCGACATAGACAAGGATGTCAGCCACAGCACCGTGTCTTCCTTTGCAGATGACACCCGAATCTGCATGACAGTGTCTTCCATTGCAGGCACTGCAAAGCTCCAGGCGGACATCAACCAAATCTTTCAGTGGGCTGCAGAAAACAATATGAAGTTCAACGATGAGAAATTTCAATTACTCAGATATGGTAAAAAATGAGGAAATTAAATCTTTATCAGAGTTTCAAAACAAATTCTGGCCACAAATAGAGCGAAACACCAACGTCAAAGACCTGGGAGTGATCATGTCGGGAGGATCTCACCTTCAAGGACCATAACATTGTATCAATCGCATCTGCTAGAAAAATGACAGGATGGATAATGAGAACCTTCAAAACTAGGGAGGCCAAGCCCATGATGACACTCTTCAGGTCACTTGTTCTATCTGGCTGGAATATTGCTGCACACTAACAGCACCTTTCAAGGCAGGTGAAATTGCCGACCTAGAAAATGTACAGAGAACCTTCACGGCGCGCATACCCGGGGATAAAACACCTCAATTTTTTGGGAGCGCTTGAGGTTCCTAAACCTGTATTCCCCGGAACGCAGGAGGGAGAGATACATGATTATATACACCTGGAAAATCCTAGAGGGACTAGTACCGAACTTGCACACGAAAATCACTCACTACGAAAGCAAAAGACTTGGCAGACGATGCACCATCCCCAATGAAAAGCAGGGGTGTCACTAGCACGTTAAGAGACCATACAATAAGTGTCAGGGGCCCCGAGACTGTTCAACTGCCTCCCAGCACACATAAGGGGGATTACCAACAGACCCTGGCAGTCTTCAAGCTGGCACTGGACAAGCACCTAAATTTAGTTCCTGATCAGCCGGGCTGTGGCTCGTACGTTGGTTTGCGTGCAGCCAGCAGCAACAGCCTGGTTGATCAGGCCCTGATCCACCAGGAGGCCTGGTCACAGACCGGGCCGCGGGGGCGTTGACCCCCGGAACTCTCTCCAGGTAAACTCCAGGTCACACTTGTCGAAGGCTTTTGCAAAGTCTGTATATATTACATCTGCATTCTTTTTGTCTTCTAGTGCATCTAGGACCTTGTCGTAGTGATCCAATAGTTGAGACAGACAGGAGCGACCTGTTCTAAACCCAAGTTGGCCTGGGTTGTGTAATTGATGGGTTTCTAGATGGGTGGTGATCTTGCTTCTTAGGACCCTTTCAAAGATTTTTATGATATGAGATGTTAGTACTATCGGTCTGTAGTTCTTTACTGTTGCTTTACTGCCCCCTTTGTGGAGTGGGGGGGGGGCTATGTCTGTTGTTTTTAGTAACTGTGGGACGACCCCCGTGTCCATGCTCCCTCTCCATAGGATGGTAAAAGCTCGTGATAGGGGCTTCTTGCAGTTTTTATGAACACGGAGTTCCATGAGTCTGGCCCTGGGGCAGAGTGCATAGGCATGTCATTTATCGCCTGTTCGAAGTCATTTGGCGTCAGGATAACATCAGATAGGCTTGTGTTAACCAAATTCTGTGGCTCTCTCATAAAAGTTCATTTTGATCTTCGACTCTCAGACTGGTTAGTGGCTTGCTAAAAACTGAGTCATATTGGGACTTGAGTAGCTCACTCATTTCCTTGCTGTCATCTGTGTAGGACCCATCTTGTTTAAGTAGGGGCCCAATACTGGACGTTGTTCTCGACTTTGATTTGGCATAGGAGAAGAAATACTTTGGGTTTCTTTCGATTTCATTTATGGCTTTTAGTTCTTCCCGCGATTCCTGACTCCTATAAGATTCCATTAGCTTAAGTTCGATGCTTGCTATTTCTCTGACCAGTGTCTCCCTACGCATTTCAGATATATTGACCTCTTTTAGCCGCTCTGTTATTCTTTTCCGTCGCCTGTAAAGGGAGCGCCTGTCTCTTTCTATTTTACATCTACTCCTCCTTTTTCTTAGAGGAATAAGTCTTGTGCATACATCAAGTGCCACCGAGTTAATCTGTTCTAGGCATAAGTTGGGGTCTGTGTTGCTTAGTATATCTTCCCAGCTTATATCGGTTAGGACTTGGTTTACTTGGTCCCACTTTATGTTTTTGTTATTGAAGTTGAATTTGGTGAATGCTCCCTCGTGACTAACCTCATTATGTCGGTCTGGGGCTCCGCGCATACATGTCTGAACCTCAATTATGTTGTGATCTGAGTATATTGTTTTTGATATGGTGACATTTCTTATCAGATCATCATTGTTAGTGAAGATGAGGTCTAGTGTATTCTCCAGTCTAGTAGGCTCTATTATTTGCTGGTTTAAATTGAATTCTGTGCAGAGATTTAAAAGCTCGTGTGAGTGTGAGTTTTCATCAGAGCTGCCTCCTGGTGTTATTACTGCAACAATATTATTTGCTATATTCCTCCATTTTAGGTGCCTTAAGTTGAAATCCCCCAGGAGCAAGATGTTGGGTGCAGGAGCTGGCAGATTTTCCAGACAGTGGTCAATTTTTAACAGCTGTTCCTGGAATTGCTGGGATGTTGCATCCGGAGGCTTGTAGACTACCACAATGACTAGGTTTTGGTTCTCGATCTTTACTGCTAAAACTTCCACTATATCATTTGAGGCATTTAGCAGTTCTGTGCAAACAAGTGACTCTGCAATGTACAGGCCAACCCCCCCTTTTTTCCTGTTCACTCTGTCGCATCTGTATAGGTTGTAACCTGGGATCCATATTTCGTTGTCCAAGTGATCCTTTATGTGGGTCTCATAGAGAGTGATTTTCGTGTGCAAATTTGGTACTAATTCCTCCAAGATTTTCCAAGTGTATATAATCATGATCTCTCTCGCCTACATTCTTTGGAGTACAAAGCGAGGAACTTCAACCATTCCCAGTAATTTTGGTGTTTTATCGCACTTATGCGCGCAGTGAAGGTTCTCTGTATATTTTCTAGGTCAGCAATTTCACCTGTCTTGAAAGGCGCTGTTAGTGTGCAGCAATATTCCAGCCTAGATAGAATAAGCTACCTGGAGAGTGTCATCATGGGCTTGGTTTCCTTAGTTTTGAAGGTCATTTTTTTTTGGCTGATGTAATTGATACAATGTTTTGGTCTTTGAAAGTGAGATCCTCTGACATTATCACTCCCAGGTCTTTTACATTAGTTTTTCGCTCTATTGTGTAATTGAAATTTGTTTTGTACTTCTATATAGTCTTAATTTCCTCGTGTTTTTCATATCGACGTAATTGAAATTTCTCATCATTGAACTTCATATTGTTTTCTACGGCCCATTTAAAATTTGGTTGATGTCCGCCTGGAGTCTTGCAATGTCTTCAGTGGAGGACACTGTCATACAGATTCGGGTGTCATCTGCAAAGGAAGACACGGTGTTGTGGCTTACAGCTCTGTCTATGTCAGATATGAGGATGAGGAACAAGATGGGAGCGAGTACTGTGCCTTGTGGAACAGAGATTGTCACTGTAGTCGCCTCAGACTTTACTCTGTTTACTACTACTACTCTTTGTGTTCTGTTTGTTAGAAAATTATAGATCCATCTACCAACTTTTCCTGTTATTCCTTTATCACTCATTTTGTGCGCTATTTGTATGTAGGAATTGGGTTAGTGCTTTAGGTATATTCTGCTGTATGTGTGTAGCGACAAGATTAATATTGACAAATTCATGTTTGGAGAAGATTCTTGCACTGTAATATCGATAACAGTCGAAAAGAAAATGTTATATTGTTTCTAGAACACTGTAATGAGTGCAGTTTTCATTTATATAATTTCTGCTAGCTTAGTGTATCCCAGCCTTTGTTTGGCTATTACTGTCTTAGTCTTGTTTTATACCATGTAGGTTTCCACTCATAACAACTTCTTGTAATAGTTCCATGCATGTTGGAGAGCATGACGCTTTCCAGATTTCAGGGGATTTACTTGTGATAGTTTTCAGTGTACCTTTACATATTGTATGTGCAAATGGCAGTGATGTAGCAAGTGGACAGTGACAGGATGGATAATGAGAACCTTCAAAACTAGGGAGGCCAAGCCCATGATGACGCTCTTCAGGTCACTTGTTTTATCTAGGCTGGAATATTGCTGCACACTAACAGCACCTTTCAAGGCAGGTGAAATTGCTGACCTAGAAAATGTAGAGAGAACCTTCACGGCGCTCATAACGGAGATAAAACACCTCAATTACTGGGAGCGCTTGAGGTTCCTAAGCCTGTATTCCCTGGAACGCAGGCGGGAGAGATACATGATTATATACACCTAGAAAATCCTAGAGGGACTAGTACCGAACTTGCACACGAAAATCACTCACTACGAAAGCAAAAGACTTGGCAGACGATGCAACATCCCCCCAATGAAAAGCAGGGGTGTCACTAGCACGTTAAGAAACCATACAATAAGTGTCAGGGGCCCGAGACTGTTCAACTACCTCCCAGCATACTTAAGGGGGATTACTAACAGACCCCTGGCAGTCTTCAAGCTGGCACTGGACAAGCACCTAAAGTCGGTTCCTGACCAGCCGGGCTGTGGCTCGTACGTTGGTTTGCGTGCAGCCAGCAGCAACAGCCTGGTTGATCAGGCTCTGATCCACCAGGAGGCCTGGTCACAGACCGGGCCGCGGGGGCGTTGACCCCCGGAACTCTCTCCAGGTAAATTTCAGGTTAACTCGCCATATTACTGTGATTCAGTAATCTGATATGTCGTCCTAAGGAGTTGGGTTCTTGTAGGAGGGTGAGGCAGGGATATACAAGTTCTTGGCAGGTTTTGGACTGTTATGAGATTGGATAGCAGTTTTATATTAGCTACTTACTATATAATTGATCTGGCAGTGTGTCAGTTAGTACAAGGGCCTGATAAATTCTTCGCAGTTCGGCTATGAAGACAGGAACCTCTTTGGATAGTCTCCATTCTATTTTGAAATGGAAACGAGGAATCCCCAGTGCAGGTATCACTGAGGGATTATTATTGTTAAGGATTTGTGATCCATCTGTATTTATTTCTTTCGTTCTGGGATGAAGGTTATTCATTGTAAATATAAAAAACTCTTGTGATTACTCAAAGGGAGTCATACAACGCTTGATGGAATGGGAGACATTGGTGCACAAATCAAATTCCTTAGATCAAGAGCCCATCATCAGCACCAAGGATACCTCCCTTGAGGGATATGATTATTGAGAATGGGCCCAAATATTATTACGTGGGTCCTGTGGAAAATTTTCTAGGGGTGATTACCTGTATGTACCTCAACATTATATACATACAAGTAATCTCATTGGGAGACAACCATATTGTTTACCGTAGTCACCCCGTGTAGACATGTGAGAAAACTTAACCACCCCTGGTCACGGCAGGTGGTTCCTTCGACCTCACAATCTTATCCATATCTATCCGAGACCAGTATGGATTGGATAGCACCCACAAGTACGGTGCTACTAATTAATTGTGGACTGTATAGATTATATTAGTGTAACTGAATGAAGGGGGGGGGGGGGTAGGTCACACATGGATATATCCATCAAGGAAAAGCACTTGTACATAATCTCTCCACTTACCAGATATTCTCTGGTGGTTACTTGATGTAGCTGGATCACCCATAACCTATCCAATTACTACATACCTAACTGGCCAGTATCAGTCTGCTATAACTAGAAGGGTTACTTAACTGTGGGTGATTGATATTCCTTATTTCCTCCATTCACCATCTCATTTCGATGTCCTGCTACACCGACACGGTTCTCATTCCAGCAGGACGAGGTATCCGTTGGTTTGTCCCGGTTTAGAAGTCGTGACTCAATGAACTTCACTTTCCTCGTCCCGGGAACAACGAGGTCTAACGTGTTCACTCGGAGCAAGGCGACTTATTTCACTTCACGCATTCTCTTAACTTAGCGTTATTATCATTAATTACATTACAATTCACAAGACGATGTAATGTCTCATAATTTTTATACACATTAGAGATCACTCCATTAAGATCTGAGACCGATGAGTGATGATTAAACCAAGGGTAATTTTCCCCGGGACACAGTCCATGGTGACGCGCCAGTCACCCGGTCCTACCCTTATTCACTCATTTTACCACTTTATTACGGTGGTCCCGTAAATCACGTTCCCTCACTCTCCACCAGGAACAGTTACGACACTTCCTATTATGAAATGAGGCCTATATTAATCCTTAGGCCGCCGTGAACGCCAATTTCCTGGTTCCATGCTTTCCCAGCCTCCTCACTACATTCAAAAAAAATCCCGCCTCCCCATGCCCCGAGTCGACCTCTACCCCCGCACATCCGCGCATGCGCAAAGGGAACTCTTGGTTCTATCCTATTGTCAAATACATTTTTGACTCATATCGACACATTAAACATCTATTAGGCACTATAGTTTCGGAAAATTAAAATATTTTCCACAGGTCCACTAGGGTGGTGTGACGCATGTTTCCTTACACCTGCTACACCCCCCCCCCCCTTTGAAAGGGAAAGGGTAGTGTAGGGAGCAGTCGTGGGGCAGGTGGGGAAAGTTGGTTTTAATGAATGATGCACCCCCTTCCCTGCATGGCCATGAAACCCGGGGAGAAAGAATTGCTTAATTCTGTGAAAAAGGGACGTTTAAGAATCATCCTTTGGGGAAAATTTTTTTCAAAAGCGTAGTAAGGGTATTGGGCCGAAATGGGGTTTGTTGACGGGATTGGAAGGGGAAAAAGAGGCTATTGGTAAATGTTTTTAGGGGGGCCCCCGTGACAAAACCCGGGGTTTTTTTAAATTCAAGAAAAGGATTCCCTGTACTCGAAAGGGGAATCGGAGTATGTTGTAAGAAAATTCCCAACCCTCCCAGGCGGACGTGGAGTTGCCCTTATTTGGCTGCATCAAGTTCATAATTAGTAAAAGGGAATGTTCCATTAATCTGCCTTGTGGCATAAAGAAAAACAAGTCCCCCTTTTTTATCATATTTGCCCTTTAATTTGTGTGTTTTTTCGGGGAAAGATGCTAGCTAGATTGTAGCAGCCCCCAACCCACAAAATTCATTCCCCCCTTTAAAAGGGATGGGGTGCCCGATCTGCCAGTTCGGTTACCCTTAATTCATTTATGTCCTCCTTCCCCGGCTAAGGGGGGCGGGTGACATTGAGACCATTGAAAATTTTTCCCCAGTCTGTTTCCGCAGCTCTGTATACGTCTTTTGCGGCAGCAAGGGCCATTTTGGGGAAGAGGCTCAGCTTTTCGGGGGTTAACGATGGTTTCTATAGGCTAGGTATTCTGCGAGCAGTACGGTTTTAAATTTGGGGGGAATTTTTTGAATCTTTGTAATAGGTAGGGTTTTTTAAAAAAAGGGTTTTTGTTTATTATGGAAGTTTTTTTAAATTTGGGAGTAGGGGAAAGGTTTCAGGGGGGCGGCTTAAAAATTTTCTAAATTACTGCTCCAAGGCTTGTTAAAAGTCTCGACAGGGGTTACACTCATGGAAATTATAAAAAGGCAGTCCCAGTGAACAAACAATCATATTTGACCCCAGGGGAAACTTTAAAGGGCGTTTCCTTTTTGAATATCCCACCAGGGAAAAATAGTATTACCAATTTTTTGGGAGGGTTCCCTTTGGAAAAATTTAATCAAAACGCTATATCTTTTAAAATTTAAAAGACCCCACAGCGGGCAAAAGAAAAGGGAAAAAGCCCGGCAAAAGATAAAGGACCCCCCTTTGGGAATGTGGGGTTTTTCAAGGTCCCCTTTTTTTTGAACATTATCAGGGACGTTTAAGAGTGGACAACGTTGTTTTCCATTACGATTACCAAATGGGGAAGTTTCCAATGCTTTTTGTGTCTTCCCCTTTTAAATCACCAATAATGGGGTAGGTTCACCCTGAGAAAACAAGTTGGGAGCTCCAAGAAAATTAAAAACTTATCAGCAGGAGCATACAAAATTTAAATTTGTTGGAGCGAGTTCCCAATATAAACCCTTTAAAAACCGGGGATACTGATAGCCCTCTTTTTTCCCTTATGTGCAAGGTTAAAGGGGGAAATGATTTTTTAATAATAAAACCCAAAGAATTTGTGGGAATTTGAGGTTATATGAAAAAACGAGGGGCATTAGGGGGTTGGGATTTTTCAGGGACTCTGCACTCTTGTAGACAAAACAATATCAATGGTTTAACCCCGACACAAACATCTTACGACTTTCCCCGTTTTCCGAAAAACCCTTTACAAAATTAAATGTTGTCAAAAGGCCCTAAAATCTGGAATACCCTACCTGAGAACTTAGAACGCGGGACACATTCATCCCTTCAAAATACCATTAAAAAAAACTTTTATCCCCCTGATACCCCGTAAACTAACTCCAAATTTACCTGGTGGTTTTCAAATTTTTACACTCACTAAATCATTTGCCCAAAAAACAGAAATATTTAAACTAAATTTTTAAAAAAATTTGAATCCTTGATACTCCAATACTAAAAATATTTTACTGTCCCAAAACAAAAGAAATTTAAATTGCTAAAAATTTAAAAAACCCTAGTTTTTAGTAAATTTGCCTTTAATCCCAACTTACCTCATAATTTGAAATATTTTAAAATTTAAAGAATAAAACAAAAGTATGCCCAAAATTGCCTACCCAAGGCTAAGCGTTCTAGTGGACACTCGGTAATCAAAATTTTTTATTACATTTTAAACCCCCACAAAAAACCAAAATTTCTGTAAATCGCATTGTAATCCTTATAGAGAATAAACTTTAAATTTTGGGAATTAAATTTAAATTTAAATTGAATTCAGTGTTAAATTTTTTTGATGGTCAAAAAAATTTTTTCTAAGTGACGAAATTTTCCAAAAAAAATTTAGTTTAGTTTATCGAGTTTGGTCCCCATTATAAAAGCCCAGGGAAATAAAATTTTCAAACTTTCAGAAAATAAAAAAAATTTTCAAAATAAAAAAACATACTTAATCAATATCATCAGTTTTTTCCCTTTTTCCCTTGGTTTCTTAAGTGCACTTCCCTTGGAGCCCCTCTTGGGAGTCTTTTGTTTACAGAGGTCCCCGGCGTTCTTTTTTGTAATGAAAGGGAAAGGTTTCACCCCCTCGCATCACCTCTCCACTTTTATTAAACTCATCACTATCATCACATTTTACCATTCCCAACCTCACATTAGGCCCATTGTTTAACTTACACCTTATCAAAAACCGGGTCTTTCTCCACCTCGTATCTTTTCCAATACATTACACTCATAAATTTGACTATAATGGTGGTTTCACTCCCCTTTTCTTTCTTCCTGTTTTGGGTAAACACCACTTCGGGATTCATCATTTTTGTAATTTAACACCCTGCAATCATCAGGTTGTTCATATCCCACACTTTTTTAAAAATTGGGGGGACAATCTGTGGGTTGATGTTTTTTTTTTTGGCAACCTTTGTAAGTTTTTTTTTCATGGTGCAAGGTTGTTTCAAACACCATGTTGCTTCCCAGAAAATTTTATGCGAAATTTGTTTGTTGTGTACCCCCCCACAAACTAGCTTCTTCTGGGGGTTTGAAGTCCCTGTCAGCTGAGCCAGGGTGGCGGGGCGAAGTGACTCACCAGACAGGTGGTGAAAAACCCCAGCCATTACTGTGTTGATAGCAGACGTGGTCGTCCCTTTTGGTTGATGTTTTTCCCAGAGTAAATCCTCAACTATATTGTCGGGAAATCAGGCATGGGTCAGTATTCAGACATGCAGTATTTTTGGTAGGCCTTTCCTCATCATGGGGGGGGTGATGGGTGGGGGGGAAACCCCCTGCGGCGGGCAAATTGTGAGCAGTTTACTCTGAAAGTAAAGCATGAGCCCCTGTGACCCCCGGGAATCTTAAATTGATACTTTGTAATGCAAGGGTTCTGGTGTTTTTTGATCAAATCAAAAGCATGGTGAGAAGGGGTTGGGCCCTTTTGGCCACCCCTGACCCCCAGTGGGGACTTAAATGGGCTTTCCCAAGCAATGTGCCCCCAGCGCTGCCCATTTGTAGCATTTACGGTGAGGGGGTTTTCAAAGCTATTTTTTTAACCCCTGTTAAGCGCGCACGAGAGTAGAAATTTGATGGTGGAGCCCCCTTGGGGCCAAAATCCACTCACCCAATATCAGTTCTTTGGAAGTCAAACGAGGGTTTGAAAATTTGGGATTGACAACGGGAAAATTTAGGATCCAAATCCCCCTTATTGACATTGGGGGTAAACAAAAAAGCACTTTAGGTGATTTTGGGTTTGGGGCAGTTTGGGATTTGGATGTTACCCAATTTTTGAGTAAAAATTTTTTTTTTTCCTTATGAATGTTGGGCCCTTTTGATAACAAAAAGAAATTTCCTCGTCCAGGGAACAAAGGGAACCCGAAGGTTTTCCTCTGGGTTGTTAGTGAATTGGTTCGAAAAAACCATCTTAAACTTGACCCCCAAACTCAGTGTTAGCAGGGAAATCAAGAAAAAACCGTTTTTTGGGGTTGTTTTTTTTTGTTTTTCCTCTTGTTTTTTTTTTAAACCCTTTTTTGGGAAATTATTTTTTTTTCAAAACCTTTTTTCTTACTTCAAATTTTTAAATAAAATATATTTTTTTTTAATAATTAAATTATATTAATAAAATAATTTTAATAAAATTTTTTTTTTTTTTAATTTAAAATTTAAAAAAAAATTTTTTTATTAAAAAATTATATTTTAATTATTATTATTATTTTTATTATTTTTTAATTGTCCTGCAGGGTTTTTTCACCCAGATTTATGGTAAAAAAAAAACCCCTTTGGTTATGGGGGAAAATTTTATATTTTGGGATTTTTTTATTTTTATTATTAAATTGTTTAGTATAGGGGGGAAAGGTTTATCTTTTAAATAGGGAGAGGGGGGTTTTAGAATTTATGGTAAAAGGGTAGTAGTAGTGTTAGTAGTAGTAGTAGTAGGGTAGTATTTTTAAGTAGTGGTAGTAAAAAAATTAATCATAAATAAAATTTTAAAAAAAAGGGGTTTAATAATGATAACGAAAATAAACCAGGAAAACGGGGGGATAAATTGGAGGCATTGGGGGGGGGTGAGGGGAGGGGAGGGGAGGGGAGGGGGGAAGAAGGGGGGGGGGGAAAAGGTTTTTGGGGGGGGGAAATAAGAGCAGCAAAAATTAAAATTTTCCCAACCCCCGAGAAAGGAAAAAAAATTTTATATTACTTCAGCCTTAAATTTCCTTTAAAGGTCAAAATTCGGGGAAATTTGAGGTTTTCCACAGGTATTTCACTGTACTCACTTAGTTGATCCCCGGTTGGGTTGGGGGGTTGGGGTCCAAGTCCGGGGCCCCGCCTCTTAAATGGTCGCAAACTAGGTAAACTCCCCCCTGAACCATGGCTTTATCATCCCTCTCTTTAAAAGCTTTGTATGGCCCTTTCCTCCACTACTTCGCTTCCAAACTTTTTCCACTTACTGATTTACTTGGTGGCTGAAAAAATATTTCCCTTAACACCCCCTGTGATTCATCTGTGTTTTCCCAGTTCCCAAACTGTTTTCCCCTTGTTACTGTGTCTGTCTCGGAAATCTGCCCTTTGTCCCCTTGTCAATTCCTCTCGGTATTTTGTAAGTGGGTTTATCATGTCCCCCCTATCTTCCTGTCCCCCAGTGTCGTCGGGGTTTTTTTTCCCTTAACCTCTCCTAATAGGACTTACCTCTTAACTAGGGGAAACCCGTCTTGTTGAAAACCTTTGCACTTTCTTAGTTTCTTCACTGCTTGGCTAGGTGGGGGTTTCCCAAAAAGGGGCCCCGCATACCCAATATGGGCCTAACGTCCCAGGGTTTTGTAAGGGTCCTGAACGATTCCTTTTTAAAGAGGGTGGGAAATGCTGTTCTGAGGTTTCCCGGGGGCCCCCCCCCATATGCTGCAGCGTTTTTTGGTTATGTGCGTTTTCGGAGTTTGTCCCTGGTGTTATACTCACCCCAAGATTTTTTTCCCTTGGGAGTGATGTTTGAAATTTTCGGGCCCCCCTAGACTGTACCCCGTCTGGGGGCTTTTTTGGCCCTTCCCCAATCCTCATGATTTTGGCACTTGGTGGGATTGACTCCGGAGCCAGGGGGCTGGACCAGGTTGCAGCCTATCCAGATCCCTTTGTGGGTTCTCCCTGGCCCTTTCGATCGACTGAACTCTTTCATCAACTTAACGTATCGGGAAAAAACAGGGACCCTCGGAGTTTATTCCTTCCGTCTTTGTTTTCAAAAATTTCCAAAAAAAAGCACTTTTCCCTGGGAATGACCCCTGGGGACCCCGTTGGTCACAGGTCCCCCACTCTGCCCACCTCCCCCGTCCCCATTACTCGCTGCTTTTTCTTCCTGAAAGTTTTCCCTGACCCATTCCCGTGCCTTCCTGTTTCCCGGGTTTGGGGGTCCTCCAGTTTTTGCAAAAATTTCTTGTGTGGTACTGTGTTCAACGCCTTTTTTGCAGCCCAAGAAAATGAAATCCAACCCCCCCTCTCTCTTGTTTTAAATGCTGCCCAAATGAATAGAATCCGGGTGGGTTTTGTGACACGGGATTTCCCGTCTCGAAACCTTTGTTGTCTGCTGGGGGGATGAGTTTCTTTCCCTTTTTAAAAGGTTTTCCAAACCATTCTTCTCCTAAAAACCCTTTTCCTTGTTTTTTGGATGTTTTACATTTTCTGTGGACACGGGCTCTGTCATTTTTAAGTGGTTTTTGTCTGTCTCCTTTTTTAAAGATTGGGACCAAATTTGCTGTTTTCCATCCCTCAGGCAATCTCCCTTTTTTCGATAGATGTATTAAAATATTGTTGTTTGGGGTACAAATAGCGCCTCTGCCCCCTTCCCCTCAGAACCCTTTGGGGAGATGTTTAGGGCCCCATTGCCTTTGGGTATTTTGCTCATCAGAAGCCTCTTCACTTCTTCCCGGTTGGTGTGTACTGTGTCCAGCAAATGGTGGGTGAAACCCAAACCCTTTTCCGTTTTTTCTGGAGCCCCTTCTTTTCCTCTGTAAAACACTTTTTGAATTTTTGGGTTGATTCCCCCACAAACTTCACGGCCATTTTTGTTTTCTTTTCCCCCTTTTCCCCTTCCTTTCCTTAGCCTGATTACCGGGGCCCTTTTGAGGGTTTTTGTTTTTTTCCCTGATGTGGCGTTAAAAACGGGTTGGGTCGTTTTGGGGCTTTTTGGCTTTGTCGTTTTCATAGGGGACGTGGGCCCCTCCCTTCTTATCTGTGCATTTTTCGTTTTGGCTCTACGATGCTTCCTTATTCTCCGGGGTTTTTTTTCCCTTCTATATTTTTCCATTCCCTAGCACACTTGGTTTTTGCCCCCTTGCATCTTGGGTGAAACCGGGGCCCTCACCCTGGTTTTTTCATTTTTCCCTGTTTCCCTTGGGTAAAAACCCTCCCCTCAGCCTCCTTGAAATTGTTGCCATTTTTCCCATCCTTTAAAATGGGTTCCCTGCCATTTCTCTGCCCAACTGAACCCCCATTCAGGAAGTTCCTCATTCGGGTGTGTGGGGGTTGTGTGTGTGGTGGGGGTGTGTTGATGTGTATGTGTGTTTTGTGTGTTTTGTGTGTGTAGGTGTGTGTGTGTGTGTGTGTGTTTTGTGGGGTTGTGTGGGTGGGGTTTTGGTGTGTGTTTGGGGGGAGAGAGAAAAAACTCAACAACCCTTTATTTCCCCACCAAAAATCTTTTCAGTTGTGCCGGGTGGGGGGAAGTGTGAATTGCCATTACTCTAAAAATTTTTTTCATGATTGAAAAGCCATGTAAAAAACCGTAAGTAACCATTCTTACAAAATCATTACCTTTGTAATTTTGGGGAGCTAATTACCTTTGTACCTAGTTCAGCTACCCAAAACTTTGTGGTCCCGTCCCTGGCCCCTTACGTCCCTCTGTAATCTGTAAATACTTTTGAAACCCTTGTCAGGGTTTGGGGGCCCAGACCTACTGAGTTCATTGCCTTTGTAAATTGTGAGTTTTAATTAACTTTTGTAAATTTGAGTTCTTTTTTTCTGTAAAATTTTCCCCAGTCTATCAAAACTTTGGTGTTTCCCGTCCCCGGAAACCTTTGGAATCTTAAACTTTTGGGAAATACCGCTTTAAAAAGGGGGGTTTGGGGCCCTTTTAACCCCTTAAATTTTAAAAACCTTTTAAAAATTTTGGTTTAAATGGTTGTTGGTTTTAAAAGCAAAATTGGTTAAGGAAAATTAACGTTGGGTTCCTCTTCGTTTCCCCCGGGTTTTTAAAATTCCGGTTTAAACAGAGGAAATTAAAAATTAAAAGTTGGGGGGGTTTGGGAAAATTTGGGTCCCGATTTTTTTTTGGGGGGGAAGGGGGGGAAAAACCTTGGGGGGGAGGGTTTCCGGGGGGGGTCAAAACGCCCCCGGGGAGGCCGTTTTGTGACAAGGCCCCCGTGGGTAAGGTGGAAATTTTTTTAAGGGGCTGTGGAAAAACAAACCCGGGCCTTTTTTAAAAAGGGTGGGGAAACCCCCCGGGGGAAAACCCCGAACAAAAATTTTTTTCCCGAACCCAAAACCCAGCCCAATTGGTTTCCCAAAAGGGGATTTTGATTTGGGGTTTTTCTGTCCCAAAAAGCCTTTTTTTTTGAAAAGACAAAATGGGGAGGCCTTTTTGGGGCCCGTCTTTTGGGCCCCTTAAAAAAAACTTTTAAATTGGTGGGGTTGTTTCCCTTTTTTAATTTCGGGTTGGGGGTTTTTTTTGGCAAAACCCCTTGGGGCCCTTTTTTCCCAAAAAAGGGGGATTTGGTTTGCACCCGATTGTTTTTGAGTTTTTGCTTTTCAAAAATTAAAAATGGGAAGGTTTAAAAACCTTTTTGGAGAGGAAGGGTTTTTTTCCGGGGGTCAACGGGGCCCCCCCGCCCGGGCCCGGTTTTTTTTTGGTTTTGGAAAAACCCGGCCCTCCTTGGTGGAAAAAAACCCCCCGGGGGGCCCCCCGGGGTCCCCCCAAACCCGGAATTTTTTTACCCCGGCTTTGGGGCTTGAACCCCCGCACCCCCCAACCCGGGGGAGAGCCCCACAGCCGGTTTTGTCCGGAAGAATTTATGGGGCTTGGTCCCAGTGGACAGGCCCTTTTAAGAACCCGGGCCCTTTTTGGGGTTTTTTTTTGGTTTTTTTAAGTAATTTTTCCCCTTAATTTGTTTAAATTTGGGGGGGAAAAAGGGAAGTTGAACAAGGGGGCTTGGGGGCCCCCCTGAAAACCCTTTATTTTTATAAAGGTTTTTTAAAAAAAGTTTGCTTTTTTTGGGGGTTTGGGACAAACCCCCGCCTTTTTTCAAATTTTTTTGGGGGATTTTTTGGGGGGTTTTTGGGGATTTTGGGGCTGGGGGGGGCCAAGTCTTTTGCCCTTTTTTTGTTTTAAGGGGTTGAAAAATTTTTATTTTTTCCGTTGTTTGGGGGGAAGTTTCGGGTTTTTTTTTAGGTTTCCCCCCCTTTTTTGGGGGGGTTTTCCCAGTTTTTATTTTTAAATTCCAAATTTGGGTTAATTCTCCCCCCTCCTTGGGGGTTTGGGGTCCCCCAAAGGAAATAAAAAAAGGTTTTAGGGAACCTTTCCCAAAAGGGCCGGGCCCCCCAAAGTTTAAAATTGAGGGGGGGTTTTTAATCTTTTTTCCGGGGGTTATTTTTTGGGGCCGGGTTGAAAGGGAAAAACGTTTTCCCCTTGGGTACATTTCCCCAAAGGTCCCGAAATTTTTTTCCCTTTGGGGGTAAAATTTTTTCAAGGGCAAATTTTTCCAAACCTAGACGAAAAGTGACCTGAAGGTTTTCATCATGGGCTTGGCATCCCTAGTTTTGAAGGTTTCATTATCAAACCTGTCTTTTTTTTAGCAAAGGATTGATACAATTTTTTATGGTCCTGAAGGTGGATCCTCCCACCCTGAACCTCCAGGTTTTGGACGTTGGTTTTTTTTCGCCCCTATTTTGTGGCCAGAATTTGTTTTGTACTTGATGATGATTTAAATTTTCCCCGTGTTTACCATATCTGAGTAATTTTAAATTTTCATCGTTGAAAATTCATTTGGGTTTTTTTGCAGCCCCCTGAAAGATTTGGTTGATTTTCGGCCCGGGGCCTTTGAGTTCTGCAATGGAAAAACACTCTCATTTCAAAAATTCGGGTGCCATCTGCAAAAAAACCCCGGTGCTTGGCTGACATCCCTTTTCTATGTCAGATATGAGGATGGGAAAAAGATGGGGGGCGAGTACTGTGCCTCGGGGGAACGAGCTTTTTTTTCCCTAGCTGCCTTGGACTTTACTCTGTTGACCCACTTCTTTGTGTTCTGTTTGTGAGGAAAATTAAAAAGATCCCCTCGACCCCCACCCTTTTTCCCGTTATTTCTTTAGCACGATTTTGTGCGAGGGGTAGTCGTCAATCGAAATAAAGTTCCCGGGGAGTACGGGTGAAAAGTCTGTTCCACAAGGCCAAAAGTTTCTGCTTTCCCCTCCCTTGTTCCTCATCCTCCCTATCCGAATTTGACAAGGATTTTCAGGGCCCCAGCACCCCTGTCTTCCTTTGCAGATGACACCCGAATTTTGAAAGGGCAGTGTCTTCCAAATTTCGGGATGCCCAAAACTCCCGGGGGGAAAATCAAACCCAAAAATTTCAGTGGGCCCCCAGAAAAAAATATGAAGTTCAACATGAGAAAATTTTAAATTTCTCAGTTTTGGTAAACATGAGGAAATTTAAATTTTTCATCAGAGTTTAAAAAACAAATTCTGGGGCCCCAAAAAAGAGCGAAACACCAACGTCAAAGACCTGGGGTGAAACATGTGGAGGATTCAAACCCTTTAAGGCCCCCTTAAATTGGGATCAAAGCATCTGCCCGAAAAAGGACCGGAGGGGTAATGAGCCTTCAAAACTAGGGGGCCAAGCCCATGATGACATTTCAGGTTTACTTGTTTTTATCTTTGGCTGGAATATTGTGCAACCCCTAACAGGGACCTTTTTAAGGAAGGGGGAAATTGCCGACCTAAAAAAAAGGTTTTCAGAGAACCCTTTACGGCGCGCATAAAAGGAGTAAAAACCCCCAATTTTGGGAGCGCTTGAGGTTCCTAAACCTGTTTCCCTGGAACGCGGAGGGGGAGATAAAATGATTTTTTTACACCTGGAAAAAACCTAGGGGAATAGTACCGAATTGAAAACGAAAAACATCACTAAAGAAAAACAAAAGACTTTGGGAGACGATGCACCATCCCCCCCCAAAGAAAAGCGGGGGTGCACTAGCACTTAAGGACCATACAATTTAAATGTCGGGGCCCGAGACTGTTCAACTGCCTCCCCGCACAATAAGGGGGATTACCAAAAAGACCCCCCGGGAGTTTCAAATGGGGTTTGGGAAAGCACCTAAAGTCGTTACCTTTTTGCCGGGCCCGTGGCTCGCGTTGGTTTTTCGTGCAGGGCCCGCAGCAAAAATGGTTGATAAAGGCCCCTTTTTTCCACCAGGAGGGCCCGGTACAGACCGGGGCCCCGGGGGCGTTGACCCCCCAACCCCTTTTCCCGGTAAACTCCAGGTCACACTTTTCGAAGGGTTTTTTCAAAAGTTGTATATATTACTCTGCATTCCCTTTTTTTTTCTAGTGCCCTCTTGGGAACCCTTTTCGTAGTGATCCAAAAAGTTGAGGCAGACCCGGGGACCCGTTTAAACCCAAGTTTGGCCCGGGGTTTTTGTAATTTTATGGGTTTCTAGAGGGTGGTGGGTCTTGCTTTTTTAGGGGCCCTTTCAAAGATTTTTATGATATGAGAAGTTTGTACTATCGGTCTGTAGTTCTTTACTTTTTGGGTTTTTCTGCCCCTTTGTGGAGGGGGATGGGACTATGTCTGTTGTTTTTGTAACTGTGGGACGACCCCCGTGTCCATTTCTTTCCCCCTCCCTAGGTGGTTTAAAAACTCGTGTTGGGGGGTTCTTGCGTTTTTTTAACAAAGGAGTTCCTGAGTCTGGCCCCCGGGGGAGAGTGCCCCCTGGGGGTGTATTTATCGCCTGTTTTGAAAATCTTTTTGGGGTCAGGGGTAACATCAGTTTGTTGTGTTAAACCAAAATTTTGTGGCTCTCTCCAAAAAGTTCTTTTGATCTTGACTCTCAGACTGGTTAGTGGTTGCTAAAAAAATGGTAAAATTGGGACTTGAGTTTGCTCCCTTTTATTTCCTTTTGGGCCCTCTGTGTAAAGGGCCCATCTTGGGTTTTAAATAGGGGCCCAATATGGACGTTTTTTCTTTGACTTTTATTTTTGGGATAGGAAAGAAAAACTTTTGGGGGTTTTTTTCGATTTTTATTTATTTGGTTTTTTGTTTTTTTCCCCCCATTCCTGACTCCTTTAAAAATTCCTTTTGCTTTAAATTCGATTTCTTGCTATTTCTCCCGGCAGTGTCTCCCCTTCCCCATTTCGATATATTTACCCCTTTTTTTCCCTCTGTTATTCTTTTCCGTCGCCTTTTAAAGGGGAGCGCCGGGCTCCCTTTTTATTTTAATTACTCCTCCTTTTTCTTGAGGAATAAGGTTTTTTGATACATCAAATGCCACCCAGTTAATCGGGTTTAGGCCCTAAGTTGGGGGCTTGTTGCTTTGTATATCTTCCCCGCTTATATCCCGGGTTGGACCTTTGGGTTTTTTTTTGGGTCCCAATTTATGGGTTTTTTTTATGAAGGGTTTAATTTGGGGGAATGTCCCTGTGGGCTAACCTATTTTTGTCGGTCTGGGGCTCCGCGCATAATTTTCTGAACCTCAATTATGTTGTGATCTGAGGGATATTGTTTTTGATATGGTGACATTTTTTTAAACAGATCATCTTTTTTAGTGAAGATGAGGTTTTAGTGTATTTTTCCCGTCTAGTAGGCTTAAATTTTTTGCCCGGTTTAAAAAAAAGAATTTTGTGCAGGATTTAAAAGCTCGTTTTGAGTGTGAGTTTTCTTAAAAGTGCCTTTCCCGGTGGTTTTTTACTGGGAACAATATTATTTGCCTTTTTCCTTTCCCTTTTTGGTTTCCTTTAAATTGAAAACCCCCAGGAGCAAATTGGGTTTGGGTGGGAGCTGGGAGATTTTCCAGACAGTGGTCAATTTTTTTTCAGCTGTTCCCGGAAAATTTCTGGGGGTGTTGATCCGGAGGCCCGGGAGACTACCACAATGAATAGGTTTTTTGGGTTTTCGATTTTACTGCTAAAAAATTCCCCTATATCATTTGAGGCATTTAGCAGTTTGTGCAACCCAAATTTACTCTGCAATGTAAGGCCAAACCCCCCCCTTTTTTTTGTTTTACTCTGGGGCATCTGTATAGGTTGTAACCCGGGTTCCCTATTTCGTTGTCCAAGTGATCCCTTTTTGTGGGTTTTTATAGGGGAGTGATTTTCGTGTGCAAATTTGGTACTAAATTTCCCCCCAAAAATTTTTCCCTGTTTTATATAATCCCTGATCTCTCTCGCCTACTTCTTTGGGGTACAAAGCGAGGAACTTCAACCCCTTCCCCGTAATTTTGGTGTTTTATCGCACTTATGGGGCGCAAATGAAGGTTCTCTGGGATATTTTTAGGTCAGCAAATTTCACCTGTCTTGAAAGGCGCTGCTTTTGTGGGCAAACAATATTCCTCCCAGAAGAATAAGCTACCCGGAGAAGGGGTCTTTATGGGCTTGGTTTTTTTAGTTTTTAAAGGGCATTTTTTTTTGGCTGATGTAATTGATACAAGTTTTGGTTTTTGAAAATTTAGGTCCTCTGCATTATCACTACCGGCTTTTACAATTTGTTTTTCGCTCTATTTGGGAATTGAAAATTTTTTTTGTTTCTTCTATATAGTCTTAATTTCCTCGGTTTTTCATATCGACGTAAGGGAAATTTCTCCCTCATTGAACTTCATATTGTTTTCTACGGGCCCCCATTTAAAATTTTGGGTTTATGTTCCCCCCTGGAGTCTTTCAATGGCTTTAGTGGAGGGGCAAAGTCATTAAAGATTTTGGGGTGTCATCTGCCCAAAGGGAAAACACGGTTTTTGTGGCTTAAAGGCTTGTCTAGGGCAGAATGGGAAGAGGAAAAAAGATGGGAGCGAGTACTGTGGGCCCTTTTGGAAAAAGAGATTGTAATGGAGGCCTCAGACTTTATCTGTTTACTACTATAAACCCCTTTTTGGGTTTGTTTTTTAGAAAAAATTTTAAATCCCCCCTACCCCAAATTTTTCCCGTTTTTCCCTTTTTAAAAAATTTTGGCGCCCATTTGTAGTAGGAATTGGGTTAGGGCCCTTTTGGTTATTTCGCCCGTATGTGTGTAGCGACAAAATTAATATTGAAAAAATTCATTTTTTGGAGAAAATTTTTGCCACTGTTTTATTTGATATCAGTCGGGAAAAAAAAATGTTTTATTTTTTCTAGAACAAATGTTTAAAGGTGAGTTTTCATTTATATAATTTTGTAGTTAGGGGTAAACCCGCCCTTTTTTTGGCCCATTATGTCTTAGTTTGTTTTATAAACCTTTTTTGTTTCCACTTTATAACAACTTCTTTTAATTTTTCCCTGAAAGTTGGGAGCCTGACGTTTCCAGATTTCAGGGGGTTTACTTTGTGATAGTTTTCAGGGGTACCCCTTTTCATATTGTATTGCAAAAGGCCCGTGATGTTTGCAAGTGGGGGCAGTGACGGATGGATTTAAAGAAACCTTCCCAAAAATAGGGGGGGCCAAGCCCATGATGACGCTCTTCAGGTCCCCTTGTTTTATCTAGGGTGGAATATTGCTGCCACTAACAGAACCCTTTCAAAGGCCCGGTTTAAAAATTTCTGACTAGAAAATGTAGAGAGAAAACCCTTTAAAGGCGCCATAAAGGAGATAAAACACCTCAATTACGGGAGGGCTTGGGTTCCTAAGCCCGTATTCCCTGGAAAGCAGGGGGGGGGGGGAGATTTTCTTTATTATATCACCTGGGAAAAACCTAGGGGATAGTACCCGGGAAATTGCACACGAAAAAACACTCATACGAAAGCAAAAGACCCTTTGGGGACGATGCCCAAAATCCCCCCAATGAAAAAACTGGGGTGTCACTAGCACGTTAAAAAACCAAAACAATAAGGTTTAGGGGGCCCGAGGGCTGTTAATAAACCCCCCGCATACTTAAGGGGGATTACTAACAGACCCCTTTGGGAGTCTTCAAGCGGCAAATGGAAAAGCACCCAAAGTCGGTTCCGACAGCCGGGGGTGTGGGTCGTACGTTGGTTTGCGTGCAAACCAGCAGCAAAAAGCCTTTGGGTTTATCGGCTTGATACACAGGAGGCCTGGTCCAAAAACCGGGGCCCCCGGGGGGGTTGACCCCGGACTCTTCCAGGTAAATTTCCCGGTTAACTGCCATTTTTACTGTGATTCAGTTTAAACTGATATGTCGTCCTTTGGAGTTTGGGTTTTTTGTAGGAGGGTGAGGCAGGGGAATTTACAAGTTTTGGGGGTTTTGGGCTGTTGAGATTGGTAGCAAATTTTATATTAGCTAATTACTATATAATTTATTGGGGAGTGTGTCAGTTAGTACAAGGGCCCGTTTAAAAAATTTTGCAGTTTGGCTTTAAAAGACAGGAACCCTTTTGGATAGTCTCCATTCTATTTTGAAAAAGGAAACGGGAATCCCCAGTGCCGGGATCACTGAGGGATTATTATTGTTAAGGGTTTGTTTTATCCATTTTGTATTTATTTTTCCCTTTTGTTCTGGGGTGAAGGTTATTTATTGTAAAAATAAAAAACTCTTGTATTACTCAAAGGGAGTTTATACAACGCTTTTATGGGAATTTGGGGGGGACATTGGTGCACAAATCAAATTCCCTTTGATCAAGGCCCTTTATCAGACCAAGGATACCTCCCTTGAGGGGGAAAATGATTATTTAGGGAAAGGGGGGCCCCAAAAATTTTTACCCTGGGTCCTGTGGGGAAAATTTTTTTAGGGGGGTGATTACCTGTATGTTTCCTCAATTTATATTCAACAAGTAATCTCATTGGGAGACAACCTATTGTTTAAACCCTAGTCACCCCGTTTTAGAAATGTGAAAAGCTTAACCCCCCTGGTCACGGCGGTTTTTTTGGGGTTTCCTTTGGAAACCTCCCAAACCTCTTAATCCAAAATTACGAGGACCTAAAGGGTTGGGGTGGGGACCCCAAAAGGAACGGGGCTTTCAATTTTAAAATTTTTTTTTTTTTTAAAAATTTTTTAAATTTTAAAAATTTACAAAGGAAAAACTCCAATTTTAAAAGGAATGAAATTCCCTAATCTTCCCCTTTCCCGAAATTCCGGTTTTATTTTGATTACGGGTACACCCAAACCCCTTTTCCCAAATTTTAATTAAATGGCCAAGGGAAAATCTGTTAAAGGGAAAGGGTTAAACCCGGGTTTCAAAAATGGGGGGGGAATTTTTTTTTTCCCCCTTTCCAACCAATTTCACCCATCCCCAAAATTTTAAAGTTTTTAAGAAGGTTATCTTCCACAAAAGGTAAAAAGTTGGTTTTTGGGGAAAGTTGTTTCCAAAATTCACTTTTCCCCTCTAACAAACAAGGACAAATTTCACCTAACATTTTTCACCCACCACCAACACCAATTTCCCCAAAAAACAATTTCCAAAAAATTCACAAACGAAAACCCCATAAACAAATTTCGGACAATTATTTGGGGCTAAGGGGAAGCCCATGAAAAAAAGGAAAATTTTTCCCCCGGGGACAAGGGGCCAATGGGCGGCCCGACCCCGTATGCCTTATTAAAAACTTCTTTAATTTTTTAAAAAGGTGGGCCCAAAACAAGGATTTCCCCCCAAGGGGGAAAAGCACGGGACATTTAATTAAGAACAAAAGAGGGTATATTATTTCCCTTGGCCGGTTTTAAGGCCCCAAATTTCCCGGAAAAGCTTTCCCCGGCCTCCCTTTTTTTAAAATTTTAAAAAAAAGCCTCAATGGGGGGGGGAAATTGGGGGGCCTTCTACCCCGGGGCCCCTCAATCGCCCCTGCCCCAAAGGGAACAATTTGGTTCTATCAAGCAAATACAAAACTCATACACACAATTAAAACATCAACACCCCATATTTTAAAAAATTAAAAATCCCTTTTTAAAACACAACCATTTCCCCCCAACACCTCACACCCCCCCCCCCCCCTTTTAAACCCCCCCTTTTCCCAATTTGAATTTTTAACCCGTGTACCCTTTTACCCCCCTTTTTTTAGAAAAAAGGGGATTGGACAGGAAGACCCCCGGGGGAAAAAGCCCCTTCTTTAAAGGGTCAACCCTGGGGTTAAACTTTTTGGGCCCGTTTCAAACTTTAATTCTTGGGGTTTTTCGGAGAAGGAAATTGGGGGAAATTATAAAGGGACCTAAAAAGTGGAGGGGGGGAAACCCCTTAAACCTTAGGAGTTTCCTTATTCTTGGGGCCAAAACCCAAAGAAAATTTTTCTTTTCCGATTTCTTTTTTGGTGCTGGGGGTTTTGGGGTTTGGCTTGGGAAAAAAGGGGGCCGGAGGGATTAAAGGGGAAGACCAAAGGCGGGCTTGTAATGAAGCCCTCTTCTCACCCCCTTACCTGTGAAGGTGGTGGGCCGCATCAGTTTATAACCCATTCCCGTTTTTTAAATTTTAAAAAGGCATGACCTTAACCCTGGAGGTGTCCTGCTTTTTTTCCGGGTTAATTATAAGCCCGGAAATTACCCTCGAAACAACCAGAACCTTTCAAACGGGGGCTTAGGTTAAACCCTTTCAACCCCCGGGTTCCCTCCACCCAAGGGAAAAAATAAATTGGGGGGGCAAAACCCCCCAAAAGTACCCTCTAACGGTCCCCCACCCAAGGAAAAAAATTTTAATTACCCCCGGAACCCGAACCAATAACCCTAACTCGAAAATTTTGGGGGCCTGGGCCCCCCCGGCTTCCCACTCAATAAGGAAAATTCAACCCTTTCACCTTAATTAGGGAATTTGGAATTTTTTCCCCAGTTTTAAACCCACAAACCAAACCTGGCCTTTGGGAAAAAGGAGGGCAAAAGGGTTTGGGGGAAAATTGAAGGGGAGGCCCAAGAGGGTTTGGGCCTTACAGGAGGGGTTTGGGAAAAACCCCCCTTTACGGAGGAGGCCGGAGGAAGGGGGGAAAAGGTCGTACAAAGGGAGGGCCCGGTTTTGGGCCAAAAAAGGGGGCCCGGTTTGACCAGGAAAAAGGGCCGGTTTTGGGGAAAGGGGGAAAGTTTTTAACAAGGGGGGGGTTTTTGGCCCAGGGAGGAAGGGAAAAGGGTTTGGGGAAAGGGGGGGGGCAGGACCAACCTGCTTTAAGGGGGGGGTTTGGGGTAAAGGGGTGGTTTTGGCCGGGAGGCCTGGTTTTTGGGCCCGGGGGGCCGGGTTTTGGACCAGGAGGCCTGGTCTTGGACCAGGAGGGCATGGTCTTGGATCAGGAGGGCCTGGTCTTGGACTAGGAGGGCCTGGTCTTGGACCAGGCCGCAGGGGCGGTGACCTTCAGAAGCGACCACAGGTGATCCTCACACTTCACACCTCGAGTGTTGGTCATGTCAGACTGACACTATCACGGGAAAGTGCTAAGCCCGGATCATAGAGCACCTGGGTGAATGGCTGGTAATCATGTCTGATCCAAGGAAGAAGGCCAACTTCAATTCCTTGAATCAAGAGCTCTGCACCTCCATCAAGGCAACCAACTTGAAGGAAGTACCGAAAACAATCTATTCACTAATTATTAATCCACTACACTGATTACCACTGCAATTACTGCTATAAAATTGATTAGTAAACTTATAACATTTGACTAATACCCAGTTCTCACCTGTGTAGGTTACTAATACCCAGTTCTCACCTGTGTAGGTTACTAATACCCAGTTCTCACCTGTGTAGGTTACTAATAAACTATACCCCGGGCTGGGATAGAACCCACAATCAGAGTCATAAAACTCCAGACCTAATACCCAGTTCTCACCTGTATAGGCTACTAATACCCAGGTCTCAACTGTCTAGGTTACTAATATCCAGTTCTCAACTGTACAGGTTCATGGGGTACTCGCTGGAGAAGTATGAACGCCTGACGTGGGACATGGAAGATGCTATACACTTCAGGGCTGGTGGTGGCTCCTGTCATACCCGCTACCCCTGTCACATCATGCCCAGCCTCTAGCCATGCTGTTCACCTTTTCGTATTATTCACGAGGAAGAGCTAAACCTGTGGGGGTTATATGGCGCCTGGAGAATGAGAAGCATTCAGGTTCGATTCTGGGAAGAGGTTAAGTCTTGTTCATTGGATCAAGTGTCCCTCTCGGGCATCTCCTGAGGGGTAGCTATGTTGCCACAACATGTGAACCCCTCAGGGAAGGTTCCTTGACACTGGTGAAGGATCTGACATAGGGAATTGGAACTGTGATCCAGTTCCCTGACTTGAGTCTGAATACCTTCCACCTCCCCCCACAGGTGCTGTATAATCCCTACGGGTTTAACGCTCCTCCATGATTATAATAATGTTAACATATGTTAACTGTATGTTAACATATTTGTTCGTGTACAAGCACCTAAAGTCGGTTCCTGACCAGCCGGGCTGTGGCTCGTACGTTGGTTTGCGTGCAGCCAGCAGTAACAGCCTAGTTGATCAGGCTCTGATCCACCATGAGGCCTGGTCACAGACCGGGCCGTGGGGGTGTTGACCCCTGGAACTCTCTCCAGGTAAACTCCAGGAAATATACCATTTTAATTAGCTTGACATACATCCATATATAATTATTCATGTGAGTCGATCAGCATTTTAACTAATTCTACAGGTTTAAATTAGCATTATGTATTATAGTTATGTCTCTGTTATATAATGTACAAAACTGTTGTTGTTCTTGTTAGCAAGAACAAATATTTATTATCTAGTTGTGTATATGTTGTAGGCGACTCTTATCACACTTCAATATTGTTGCTGAATTGCACTAATGATTGCTATTGTTGCTGTTTTAGTCGTATTATCAGTATATTTATTATAATTACTATTAATTATGAAATTAGTTGTTTAGGTAATTATTATTATTGTGTCATAATACTACTGTAATAACCACTATATTAGTACAGTACTGTATATTTGGTATTTACGAAAAAAATTTAAACAGTTCTTAAATACGTATTTTGATAAATTGACATTTAATTTTACCCTGAGCATTTAGCTGCACTATTAATATATACAGTAAGGATAGAAGAAGAACAGGTGGGGGTAGAAGAAAGGCTACAGAAGTAGACAACAGAGCCAGGGCCAAACTCAGCAGCAAAAGCATTGTATAGACTGTGTTCTTCAAGACTGGTCAGACAAAGGGGGTGAAAGGTTGGACAGTATGACAGCACATAAATGACTCTAGGAAAGGCTCCTCACTCAACTGCACAGTGACACATGTCTATGGCTATGGTATTTAGTATCTTTATTTCTACAAGTACAAGGTATACAGGCCTAGCTGACATCAATGATATACTACTAATAGCAAGGATGTTAACTGCACTAGACATTCAAGACATTTAAGGAACTTATCCTATGAATGGATAGGGAATTATCCCCTTATAGGTTATATTCAGACTCCACCAAATTTGCCAAACAAATGATTTTGCTTCAACTTGGTTTTCTAAATTACATTATACTTTATTATTGTATAGTACTAGTTAAAAATTACTCCAGAATAATTCGCCTTACATTCTGGTAGTTGTGTGTTCTTGAAATGAAAGTCTGTGTAGTCCTTGTGGCTTAGCGCTTCTTTTTTGATTATAATAATAATAATTGAAAAGAAAGTGAGGATTGTAGATTATTATTATAAAGGGGAAGCGCTAAACCCGTAGGATTATACAGCGCAGGTTGGGGGGATGTGAAAGGTATTCAGGCTTAATTCAGGGAACTGGAGCACAGATCCAATTCCTTAGATCAAGAGCTCCTCACCAGCATCAAGGAACCTTCCTTGAGGGGAAAAGTGAGAGGAGATGATTCATGTGGGGTAAACTGGACTGAGATGGATGGTTGTGGTTCTTGTACTGATGTGGATGCAGACTTGTCAGTTGTTGGTTCCATTCGAGTACTCATGTACATGTTCTGTAATATGTCTCTGGTGTGTTTTACCCTTCAGCACTTTATAAAGCTGACCAGAAAACTTTTTTTAGGAAGATAATTGCATTTTTTAAAGCTTTCAAAGGCTCATCTCCCTTCTCACACACAACTTTCTAAAAAGATAGTGCTTTGTGCTTTATTTTCTGGGACTTTCTTTTTTTTTTTTCCCAATCCACACATTCAATAACTTTAACATGTTATTGAGCTGTATTAGCCTTGACATTTTTTTTTGAACACATGTCACTTTGTATTGCTTATTGCACAAGTTCTTTATTTTTCCCTCAAGTGTCATTTTCAACTGTACAAAAGTGAATCATTCACACAATACTCACAATCAGTTTCCAGCAAACATGCATCACTTTAAACACATCTATCTTCCATTTTCTTTAACAAAATAATAGATTCACATTAATTCTTCCAGTATTAAATATCCAAAGACAAAACAGTGATGAAAATTGTAATAGCTTGATAAACACAGAGGTAGAAGAAGCATTCAGAATATAACTAGTGGTGTGTGTTGTCAGTAGGAGGGAAGGTTCATTATAATTATAACTAAGCACTAAACCCATAAGGGTCATACATCACTGCAGGAGGGAAGGAGGCATGTAGCACAGCTTGTATTTTATGGTACATGTATGTCTTATAAAGGCTTTCCTGCTCTAAGTTTTCAATTACACTTTTAATCAGTTGCAAATAAATTGCACACTGTGAATTCACATTGTAAAAGGGTTTACTGTATAATTAAGTATGGTCATTATCTAAAACTTGCCTTATATAGCACAGAATCATTACGGTATTTGTATCTGTCAGTCGCCCCATATTTTCAATGGTAGGCAGAGGCAATAGAGGCATTTCCCCGTATTGTGGTAGTGGGAGATAAGAGTTGCTTTCCTCAAGGATAATCTGCACCTTCGTCACCAACTCTCTCCCATAAGTCACATTACAAATACACTTTTTTTAGAATTTTGTTATTTATTTTGTAAATAAAAACCAAATTTATATTTTCTTTATATTAAACTATAAAATAATTTATGTTTAAATAACCTTCTCTGATAATCTTGGAATGTATCAACTTTTTTATAATATAATAAAACATGAGAGAATGGAGACAAATGGTTTTTAGGACTTGACGTGCTGTTGGAGTGTCAGCAAGGTAACATGAAGGGGTTCAGGGAAACCAACAGGCTGGATTGAAGTTCTGGAGATGGGAAGTACAGTGTCTGCACTCTGAGGAAGGGGTGTTAATGTTGGAGTTTTATAATTGTAGTGTAAGTGCACCTCTGGCAAGATAGTGAAGGAGTGAATGATGGTGAAAGTTTTTCTTTTTCGGGCCACCCTACCTTGGTGGGAAACGTCTAATGTGTTAATAATAAATAATAATAATAATAATAATAATATATATATTATTATATATATAATATATAATTATATATATATATATATATATATATATATATATATTGTATATTATACAGTGGGGACCCCCGCATAACGATCACTCCAATGCGACCAATATGTAAGTGTATTTATGTAAGTGCGTTGTATGTGTATGTTTGGGGGTCTGAAATGGACTAATCTATTTCACAATATTCCTTATGGGAACAAATTCGGTCAGTATTGGCACCTGAACATACTTCTGGAGTGAAAAAATATCGTTAACCGGGGGTCCACTGTATATATATACAGGGACCCCGGTTAACGATATTTTTCATTCAGAAGTATGTTCAGGTGCCAGTACTGACAGAATTGTTCCCATAAGGAATATTGAGAAATAGATTAGTCCATTTCAGACCCCAAAACGACGTACAACGCACTTACATAATTACACTTACATAATTGGTCGCATTGGGAGGTGACGTTAGCGGGGGTACCACTGTATATATATATATATATATTATATATATATAATTATATATATATATATATATAGTATATATATATATATATATTATATTTATATTATATTATATATATATTAATCATAGATTGATGAGGGAAAAAAAGTGAGTGGTGCATTGAGGTATATGTGGAGTCGAAAAATGTTTTATGGAGGCAAAGAAAGGAATGTATGAAAGTATAGTAGTACAACACTTATATGGGTGTGAAGCTTGGGTGGTAAATGCAGCAGCGAGGGACGGTTGGAGGCAGTGGAGATGTCCTGTCTAAGGGCAATGTGTGGTGTAAATATTATGTAGAAATTCGGAGTGTGGAAATTAGGAAAAGGTTGTGGAGTTATAAAGTATTAGTCAGAGGCAGAAGAGGGGTTGTGAGGTGGTTTGGTCATTTAGAGAGAATGGATCAAAGTAGAATGACATGGAAAGCATTATAAATCTATAGGGGAAGGAAGGCGAGGTAGGGGTCGTCCTCGAAAGGGTTGGAGAGAGGGGGTAAAGGAGGTTTTGTGGGCAAGGGGCTTGGACTTCCAGCAGCGTGCGTGAGCGTGTTAGATAGGAGTGAATGGAGACGAATGGTACTTGGGACCTGACGATCTTTTGGAGTGTGAGCAGGGTAATATTTAGTGAAGGGATTCAGGGAAACCGGTTATTTTCATATAGTCGGACTTGAGTCCTGGAAATGGGAAAGTACAATGCCTGCACTTTAAAGGAGGGGTTTTGGGATATTGGCAGTTTTGGAGGGATATGTTCTGTATCTTTATACGTATATGCTTCTAAGCTGTTGTACGAGCACCTCTGCAAAAACAGTGTTTTAGTGTGAGTGGGGTAAAAGTGGAATGATGTGAAAGCATTTTTTTTTTTGGGGATTTTCTTTTTTTTTTTTGGTCACCCTGCTGGGTGGGAGACAGCCGATTTTTGAAAAAAAAAAAAAAAAATATTATTATATATATATATATATATAAAAATATATACGTATATTGCCCATGGGGAATGGAAAAAAAATTTTTTCCCCCCGTAACCCATGGGGTTCGTATGAGGCGACTAAAACCCGGGAGCAAGGGGCTGAACCCCCTTCCCCTGTATACATTTCTAAAAAAGAGAAGAAGAAAAACTTTAAAAAAAGGGTTGTTTAAAGTGCGTGGATGTAGGCGGATGACAAGAAACAAAATGATTGCTGATGTAATGAATGAAAAGAATTTGGATGTCCGGTCAAGCGAAACAAAGCTAAAGGGGGGTGGAGGTTTTCAGTGGGGGGAAATAAATGGGTTTAAATCTGGAGTATCTGAAGAGTTGGGAAAAAGGAAGGGGTAGCAGTAAGTTAAATGATCAGTTATGGAAAGGGAGAAAAGAAATATAATGTGTAAATTCGGAATTATTGGTTAAATAAAAGGGGATGTGAGAATGGGTCATAAAAGGGGTATGCCCTGGAGAAAAAGGAAGCGGGAGGAGAAGTTTTTGGGGGTGTTAAATAATGTAAGGGCCCCTTTTAACCAAGGAGAGAGAATTGTGGTAGGGGGCTTTAATGCTAAAGTAGGAGAAATTTTTGGAGGGTGGGTAGGGGTTTGGGGTGCCAGGGTAAAAGTAATGGGAGCCCTTTGGTTGAACTTGTATAGAAAGGGGTTTAGTTATGGTAAAAATATTTTAAAAAAAGAGGATAAAAAATAAACCGTAGATGAAAAAGGAAAAAGACAGTAGTTTTTGGTTATGTATTAGTAGTAAAAGATGTTGATAGACTTCAGGATTACATGTTTATCGAGGGCCACGATATACAGATCACTTTCTGTTGTAGCTACCTGAGAGTAAAAAAGGGAGATGGGGTACAAGGAGAATAAGCATCAGGGGAAAAGAGAGGTGAAGGTTTTTTAAAAATAAAAGAGGAGGCAGTTAGGGTAATATAAAAAGCTATTGGGGGGTAGATGGGGTAAGAGAGCATAGGCAATGGGTCGAAGAGGAAAGGGGGAGGTTTTAAAAAGTAGTGTTAGGTGTTCACAAAGTTTTTTGGGTTTTCAGGAAAAAGGGTGAGGAGGGGGGAAAGGGGATGGTGGAAAAATGATGTAAAGAGAGTATAAGGGAGAAAAAGTTGCTATGAAAGTTTTTACAAAAATAGAAGTGATGCAAGGGGGAAGGATATGGAGAAAAAAAGAGGGTTAAGAGAGGGGGAAGCAATGAAAAAAAAGGCAAATGAGAGGGGTGGTGTTATAACAAATTTTGTTGAAAAAAGAAAAAGTTTTGGATGAGATTAACAAGTTAAGGAAGCCTAGAGAACAAATGGTTTGCGTTTTAAAAAAAGGAGAGGGAAATTATTAAATGGAGAGTTAGGGTATTGGGAAGATGGGGGAATTTTTGAGGAATTGTTAAAAGTTATGAAGATAGGGGAAACGTGATTTCGGTTTTTAGGGCAAGGAGGAACAACATCTTGTAGGGGTGGGAAAAGCCATGTGATGGGGGGAAGTTCGTAGGCGTAGTAAATGAAAAGGGGGAAGGCAGCCGGGATTTATGGATAAAAATAGAAAATTAAAAGCGGTGGGGATATAGTTTTGGAGGGTTGGTGCAATTTTTAAATAAATGTTGGAAGAGGGTAAGGACCTAGGATTTGGGAGAGAGCATGCATATTCCTTTTTATAAAGGCAAAGGGGGTAAAAGGATGCAAAAATTTTTTTGGGGATAATCTGTTGGTGACCTGGTAAAGTGTATGGTAGAGTTATAATTGAAAGAATTAAAAGTAAGACGGAGAATAGGATAGCAGATGAACAAGGAGGCTTTAGGAAAGGTAGGGGGTGTGTGGACCAGGTGTTTACAGTGAAACATATAAGTGAACAGTATTTAGATAAGGCTAAGAGGTCTTTGTGGCATTTATGGATTTGGAAAAGGCGTATGACAGGGTGGATAGGGGGGCAATGTGGCAGATGTTGCAAGTGTATGGTGTAGGAGGTAGGTTACTGAAAGCAGTGAAGAGTTTTTACGAGGATAGTGAGGCTCAAGTTAGAGTATGTAGAAAAGAGGGAAATTTTTTCCAGTAAAAGTAGGCCTTAGACAAGGATGTGTGATGTCACCGTGGTTGTTTAATATATTTATAGATGGGGTTGTAAGAGAAGTAAATGCGAGGGTCTTGGCAGAGGCGTGGAGTTAAAAGATAAAGAATCACACACAGGGTGGGAGTTGTCACAGCTGCTCTTTGCTGATGACACTGTGCTCTTGGGAGATTCTGAAGAGAAGCTGCAGAGATTGGTGATGAATTTGGTAGGGTGTGCAAAAGAAGAAAATTAAAGGTGAATACAGGAAAGAGTAAGGTTATGAGGATAACAAAAAGATTAGGTGATGAAAGATTGAATATCAGATTGGAGGGAGAGAGTATGGAGGAGGTGAACGTATTCAGATATTTGGGAGTGGACGTGTCAGCGGATGGGTCTATGAAAGATGAGGTGAATCATAGAATTGATGAGGGAAAAAGAGTGAGTGGTGCACTTAGGAGTCTGTGGAGACAGAGAACTTTGTCCTTGGAGGCAAAGAGGGGAATGTATGAGAGTATAGTTTTACCAACGCTCTTATATGGGTGTGAAGCATGGGTGATGAATGTTGCAGCGAGGAGAAGGCTGGAGGCAGTGGAGATGTCATGTCTGAGGGCAATGTGTGGTGTGAATATAATGCAGAGAATTCGTAGTTTGGAAGTTAGGAGGAGGTGCGGGATTACCAAAACTGTTGTCCAGAGGGCTGAGGAAGGGTTGTTGAGGTGGTTCGAACATGTAGAGAGAATGGAGCGAAACAGAATAACTCAAGAGTGTATCAGTCTGTAGTGGAAGGAAGGCGGGGTAGGGGTCGGCTAGGAAGGGTTGGAGGGAGGGGGTAAAGGAGGTTTTGTGTGCGAGGGGCTTGGACTTCAGCAGGCATGCGTGAGCGTGTTTGATAGAGTGAATGGAGACAAATGGTTTTTAATACTTGACGTGCTGTTGGAGTGTGAGCAAAGTAACATTTATGAAGGGATTCAGGGAAACCGGCAGGCCGGACTTGAGTCTGGAGATGGGAAGTACAGTGCCTGCACTCTGAAGGAGGGGTGTTAATGTTGCAGTTTAAAAACTGTAGTGTAAAGCACCCTTCTGGCAAGACAGTGATGGAGTGAATGATGGTGAAAGTTTTTCTTTTTCGGGCCACCTGCCTTGGTGGGAATCGGCCAGTGTGATAATAAAAAATATATATATATATATATATTATATATTTATATATATATAATATATATATATATATATATATATATATTCTTCTTTCTTCTTTCAACACATCAGCCGTATCCACCGAGGCGGGTGGCCCAAAAGGAAAAAAAAAGTTTCTCCTTTTACATTTAGTAATATATACAGGAGAAGGGGTTAAATAGCCCCTTGCTCCCGGCATTTTAGTTCCTCTTACAACACGCATGGGGTACGGAGGAAGAATTCTGTTCCACTTCCCATGGAGATAAGAGGAAATTTAAAAAAGAACAAGAACTAGAAAAAAATAAAAAAAAACCCCAGAGGGGTTGTATATATACGCTTGAAAGTATGTGTAGTGTACCTAAGTTAAGTAGAATAGAAAGATGTCCTGAAATCTTGCATTTTTCATGAGACAAAAAAAAGGGAAACCCCAAAATCCTACCATCAGTAAAACAACACAGGCTTTCGTTTACACTCACTTGGCGGGACGGAGTACCCCCCTGGGGGGTTGCTGTCTCCCAACCTATACCTAAAAAATTTATAAATTTATAAAATTTTTAATATATATAATACAGGGGTCCCCCGTTTTTTCGAATTAACCCGTTACTGGAGCCGTTACTAAAAACGAAATTTACGATTTACGAATAAATTTTCCCCATACACTTAACCTTTCCCCTGACACCCAGAAGTATTAAAAAAAAAAAAAATTTTTTACTGAAAATAACATGTGAAAACAAAAACAATACAATGGGAAAGATAATGAAACATTAACAGCATAACACTTACCTTTATTGGGATTCTTTTAGGTAGGGAGCTGGAGTAGGAGAGAGGTGGATTGTTTAATTTGGGGGGGGGAATCCCCTTCCATCAACCCTCAGGCCCAAAATTGCTTTTCGGGGGTGTTTTGTCTTCTCTGTTTCTTAATGCACGGGACCATTGAGAGTCAAGGGAGTCCTGTCCCCAAAAATAATGGGAGAGAGCTCTGTTTCTGGCGTCTTTTTAACACTTCCCTAAAAGGCCCAAGACTTTGTCACGACATGTTGCCAACCTGGCTTGCAAAAACCGTTAGGGTGAGTTTCTCCATAAAGCTTTCATTTTACCTCACATGAAAAAATCTTTTTAATTTCGGGAAGGCACCTTTTTCCCATCTCTTTTCCTCCTCCTCTGCACAAGATCCGGGCGCATTGTTGCTTTTCCCTGCTGAAGCTCTTGCAGCTCCTCAGGTTGAGCTCTTCATTGGGTCTTCCACCAATTCTTCCCCACTCCCCAAATCACATCCCCCCCATGGAATCCCCATCCAAAATTTGGGTTTTTTACAACAACATGGGCTACGGGCAGTCCCAAACCCTTAAAAAATCCCTTTGTCAAAAATCTGCCAAAAATTTTTTCCAGGCAGATTTTCAAAGTCCGGGTAGTCACTCCCTCCCAAAGCCATACCAGGGGGATGCTAAAGTGTTCTCTCCAAAATTTCCCCTTGGCCAATAGGTCTTTTGGTCACAGTAAAGCACCTGGAAACATTGCTTTTGTGAGAGTTTTTTAAATTTTGCAATGACCTGCTGGCCCCTGGCTGGAGGAGAGGGGAGGGTTTTTGGGGGGAAGAACTTTCGTGATAACCCAAACTCCCAAAAATTAGGCACCAAGTTTTTGGGGTGAGCAGGTGCATGTCCATTACTAGCAGGACTTTAATCCAATTTTTTTTCCCGGAGATCTCCTTCACACTAGGGCCCAAAAACTTTTTTAACCACTCGACGAAAATTTCCCCCGGCCCATGCCTACTATTTGATTTCCAAAAAAAACCCCCCAAATTTTCTCTTCTAACTTGTTTTTCCTGAACACTCGGATTTTCAGAATGGGAACTAGTTTGGGGTTCACTTTGAAAACCCCCTAGCTTGCACAGAACATTAGCGTCACCTGTCTATCTAGGCTTGTTCCGGGATTTCCTTTTCCTCTTTGTAAAAAAGGTCCCTTTGGATTTTTCCAAAAGAGGCCTTTTTCATCACAACGAACACTTTTTCAGGTTTCAGTCCTTCAGCCCTTTCTCCTGGAATTCAGCACATATTTTTTTGCCCCTTGTGGTTCCCAACTGGGAGCCTCACCCTGCCCCTTTCCCACTGTGACGCCAGTCGGTTCTTAAATCTCTCAAAAACACCCTTTTCTGGGGCCTAAATTAACTCACATCACCACTATTTGCAGGCAAAATTTTTCCAAATCTTCATGCAACTGCCAGCCTTTTTCCCAAAAAAAACGAAGTCAAAAGAGTATCTCCTGCTAATTCTTTCTCCATTTATCCACACCACTAATAACTTCTCAACATTTTCCAGTACTGGTGATCTCATTTTTGTCAGCATAGTACTCCTTTGAACCACAGCATCCTGATCTCCTTTTTCTTGGGCCCACTATGGAACATAAGGTTGTGTAGGCTTTCATATACATCTGGCCAGTTCAGCCCCCTTGTTTTTCCCCAAAATTTCATATGTTCACTGTTGGTTTTCTTAAATTCAATTCGTATTTCTCACTTCTTAATCCACAGGCTTGGCACTAGGAGTTTCTTTGGAGCCATGGGTAGTTATTTCGTACTTGCAAGATAAAGAACTGGGAGTATATGAAATATTTTGTGGGCCGGGAGGGGACCTTTCGCTCACTGGTAAACAAGCCAGATGGCTGCCGCACGGCTCCGCCGTGGGTACACGTCCGGCGAAATACGACTCGTGCGTCAACCTATGAAAAGGCGGGTCCATGTATATATGAACATACCCTTCTGATTGGCGAACTTTTCGATTGCTGAGAATACGCAAACGCGAGGGACCCTGTACTATAATAATATATAATCTTATTCTATTTATATATAATATATATACATCTATTTTTTTTTTTTTTTTTTTTCAACAAGTCGGCCGCTCCTCCCACCGACGGTGGGTGACCCAAAAAAGAAAGAAAATCTCCAAAGAAAATACTTTATCATCATTCACCATTCACCACAGTCACACATTATCACTGTTTTTGAGAGGTGCTCAGAATACAACAGTTTCGAAGCATCACTATAAAGATACCAAAATCCTCCAAATGGGCCATATCCAAAACCCCTCCTTTAAAGTGCAGGCAATTGTACTTCCCATTTCCAGGACGCAAGTCCGACTATATGAAAAATAACGGTTTCCTGAATCCTTGTATATATTACCTGCTCACCACTCCAACAGATCGTCAGGTCAAGTAACATTCGTTCACATTACTCCTATCTAACAAGGCACGCACGGCTTTGTGGAAGCCAAGCCCTTGCCCAAAAACCTCCTTTACCCCTCTCTTTCCAACCTTTGAGGACGGACCCTCTTACCCGCCTTCTTCCCCTATAGATCTATATGCTTTTCCATGTCATTCTACTTTGATTCCATTCTCTCTAAATGACCAACCCCCTCAACAACCCCTCTTTGCCCTCGACTAATACTTTTATTCACTCACAACTTTCTAATTTCATATCTATATAATATATATCTATTATTATTATAAATATATATAAATATATATATATATATATATATATATATTATATATATCTTGTGCATAAGATCCCAGGTAAACAGGTGATTTAAAATATGCCAAAACCAACACTGTGAAAGCGTAGTGAAATTCAAGGCTTTTGTGTACTCACATTGTCATAGTTCCTTGACAATGTGAGTAGTCACGAAAGTGCTTGGAATTTCACGACATCTTTCACAGTGGTTGTTTGCCTATATATATATATATATATAATATTATATATATATATATATATATATATATTCTTATATTATATCTAGTATATATATATTTTTTTTTTTTTTTTTTTTTTTTTTCAACAGTTGGCCGCCTCCCCCCGAGGCGGGTGATCCAAAAAAAAAAAGAAAAATCCCCAAAAAAAAATACTTTCTCATCAAAAACACTTTCACCACACTCACACTTTATCACTGCTTTTGCAGGGTCTCAGAAACAACCTTGAAGCAAAATTTTAAAAGAACCAACATATCCCCCCAAACTGCCAAATCCCAAACCCCCCCCTTAAAGTGCGGGCATTGTATTTCCCATTTCCAAGACTAAAGTCCGACTATATAAAAAAACCAGTTTCCCTGAATCCCTTTCACTAAATTTTTACCCTGCTCACCTCCAACAATGTCGGGCCCCCCAAGTATCTTCGCCTCCTTTTCCACTCCTATTAAAAAGCTCACGCACGCTTGCGGGGAAGTCCAAGCCCTACCCCCAAAAAAACCCCTTTTTACCCCCTCTTTCCAACCCTTTCGAGGACGACCCCTCCCCCTCCTTCCTTCCCCTATAGTTTATATGCTTTCCATGTCATTTACTTGACCATTCTCTCAAATGACCAAACCACCTCAACAACCCCTCTTCTGCCCTTGACTAATGCTTTTTTTAACTCCCACCTTCCCAAATTTCCACACTCCGAATTTTCTGCAAAATTTTTTCCCCACACTTTGCCCTTGCAGGACTCCCACTGCCTAACCGTCTCCTCGCTGCTGCATTTCCCCCAGCTTCACCCCATATAAGTTTTGGGTACTACATACTTTATACATTCCTTCTTGCTCCAAGATAACGTTTTTTGACCCCCCAAATATACCCAACGCACCACCACCTTTTTTTCCCCATAATTTTGATTAAACCCCAAACCTTCTAAACCATCTCCCGCACGCAACTCCCAAGTATCGGAAAACATTCATTTCTTCCTACTCTCCTCCCCCAATTTGTATCCAATTTTTTTTATCAAAAATTTTTTGATCCTCATCCCTTACTTTTTCTATGTTCATTTTCAACTTTCAACCTTTAACATTTTCTCAAACTCATCCATAACCTTTGAAATTTTTCTTTAGAATTCCCCAAAAGCACATATCTTTCCAAAAAGTAACTGTGTATTCCCCATTTTAAAATTTGTTTCCCCCATAATTAATCCCACCCTCTCCCGAACCCCCTAGCATTTATTTCTTTTAAAACCCCTTTATAAATAATTAAAAAAAACCATGGTGACTTTACACACCCTGTCTAAGACCTACTTTTAGGGGAAGTATTCCCCCCTTTTTTCTACCACCCTAAACCCGGCCTCATTCCTCTAAAAACCTTTACAGCTTTAGTAATTACCCCTATTTTCCTAACTTGCAACATCTCCACTTGCCCTTATCCCCTTTTTTCATTGCCTTTTTTAAATCCATAAATGCAATAAAACTTCCCTACCTTTATCTAATTGTTCCATTATGCTTCAATGTAAACACTTGATTAACACCCCTACCCCTCTGAAGCCCCCCTCTCATCCCCCAATCCTACATTTGCTTCCTCTAATTCTTTCAATTATAACCCCACTGTATCTTTTCCGGTATATCAGTAAACTTTTCCTGTATAATTTTTAAAAATTTTTTTTTGTCCCTTTCCCCTTTTATAAAGGGGTATAATGCTCTCCGCCAACCCTGGTACCTTCCCCCCCTTTCATACATTTATAAAAAAAAAGTAAAAACCACCCAACCTATTTCCCCCCTGTTTAAATTTTTTGTCTTTATCCCCTCAGTTTTCCCGTTGCTTTACCCCCCTTTTATTCTCGTAATGCCCAGTATCTCCACCAACTTCATTCGTCTTCTTCATCCTAAAAGTGGGGATACCTCCCCGGCCGTGCATGAAAAAACCCCCTCCCTTTTCCTCCTCAAAATTTAAAAATTTCCCCAAAATATTCTCGCCATTACCTAAAACCTCCCCTCCCTTTTACTATCTCCCTACTCTGTTTTTAACGACAAACCATACTTTTCCCTAGGCTTTCTTAATTTTTTAACTACTCCCAAAAATTTTTTCTTTTTTTTCATTAAAATTTCTTGACAGTGCCTCCCCACTCTTTATCTGCTCCCTTTTGCACTTATACCATCTTTCACCTTTTTTACTCTCCATAATCTTTCTTCTCGAACACTTTTTGCTTTTTAAAAAACCCTCGAAGCTACCTTTTTCTTTTTATCACACCCTTTACTTTTTTCATTCCACCAACACTCCCTTCCTCCCGCCCCCACCTCCTTAACCACAAACTTCTGCCCCACTTTAATACTGCTTTTTAAAACTATTCAACCTTTCAACCCCCCCATACTCCTTGCCTAGCCCCCTTTTGCCAATAGTCCTTAAATTCCCCGAACTTCCTCCCCCCTTAGTTTATCCTTCCCCTCCTCTTCTTGTTGTTGCCCCTTTCCCTTTTTTTCCCATCTACCTCATATTTAAAACTGTAGCTACAACTAAATAATGACCGATATATCAGTTCCCCCTTTAAAAACATGTACACCCTGGGCCTACCCATCAACCTTTTATCCCCCAAACAAAATCTAATAAACTACTTTCTTGTGCTACATATACCTTTTTTAATTTATTTCCCTCTTTTTCATAAAAATGTATTCCATTCCAAATTTCTTTCTACCCATAGTCTATATATTTTAATATAATAATAATATTATTTATATTTATATTTTAATATAAATATATAATATTATATATATATATATATTGACAATTTGGGGTTTTCTTCCACGGGGGAGGGGACCCGAAATGAAAAAAAATCCCAAAAAGAAAAACTTTTCAAATTAAAACCTTTTTCACCCCCACTATACTAATCAGTTTTTGCAGAGGTGCCAGACCCAAAACAGTTTAGAAGCAATACATATAAAGATCAAAAAAATATCCCCCAAACTGCCAATATCCCAAATCCCCCCTTTAGAGTGCGGGCATTGACTTCCCTTTTCCAGTATGAAGTCCCTATATAAAAAAAAACCGGGTTTTCCCCCTGTCTTTTCATAAATTTACCCTGCTCACACTCCAACGCTCGTAGGCCCAAATCCCTTTCGTCCCCATTCACTCCTATCGAACAATTTATGCCGCTTGCTGGAAGTCCAAGGCCCTGCCCCCAAAACCTTTTCCCCTCCCCCCAACCTTTTTGAGGTGACCCCCCACCCCCCCTTCACCCCCCACAGATTTAATGCTTCCCCTGTCATTCTATTTTATCCTTCCTTTTAATGGGCCCAAAAAACCTCAACAACCCCCCTTCGCCCTTGACTAATTATTATTTTATTATTTTTTTTTTTTTTATCACATGGTGATTCCCCCCAAGGCAGGGGGGCCCCAAAAAAAAAAACTTTCACCTCATTTTTCTCCTCCTGCTTGCAAGAAGGGTGCTTTTCACTACAGTTTTTTTAAAATGCAAAATTAACACCCCTTCGAGTGCGGCAGCACTTCCCCCTCTCCAGGACTCAATTCCCCCTGCCCGGGTTTTCCCTGAACCCTTCATAAAAGTTCTTTGTCACACCCAAAAGCACTCAAATATTTAAAAAACCCTTTGTTTTCCCTTTTACTCCATCAACAGCTCACGCATGCCTGCTGGAAGTCCAAGCCCCTCTGATAATACGTATTTTTATTAAGCCACACCCTTTTCCAGTTTCCACACTTGAAATTTTCTGCAGATGGTGGAGATGTCCTTTGACAGGATCTCCCACCTCCCAAACCCCCCTCCTCGCTGCAGCTTTACAACCCAAGCTTCACACCCTACAAAAGTGTTGGTACCCCTTTTCATACATTCCCTTCTTTGCCCCAATTTGTAATGTTTTTTGTCTCCACATATACTCAAAGCACCAATCACCCCCTTTTCCTGGCTTTTAATTCATTATTAAACCCCATCCTTCAAAATCCCTCCAGACACACAACTCCCAAAAAATCTGAAAACATTCACTTCTTCCATACTCCCCCTCTCCAATTTGATATCCAATTTTTCTTTATCTAAATCATTTGTACCCTCATCACCCTTTAACTTTTCTTGTTCACTTTCAACTTTCTACCTTTTCACCTCTGCCCAAAATCGTCCCCCTAACCCTTTGCAACTTTTCTTTAGAACTCCCCTAAACACAGAAATCACAAAAATTTAAATGTCAATTCCTTTTTTGTATTTGATTCCCCATAATTTAATCCCCCCCTTCCCCAACATCCCGCATTTACTTCTTTTACAAAACCCCCTTTATAAATACAGTGGACCCCCCCAAAACGGTATTAATCCCTTCCCGAGAGCTCATTGTTATCGAAATTATCGTTATCAATGAATTTTTCCCCCCTAAAAAATAATTTGGGAAATCCCAAATTTAAAAACCCCCGCAAGACACCCCAAAGGGATGAAAAAAAAATTTTTTCCCCAAAAGAAATATTAATTTTTTAAAACACCAAACTGAAAAAAAGGGTGCACAAATTTACATGACACTTACCTTTAAATTTAAGATCTGGGATGACATGGGGGGAGGAGGAAGAGTCTTAGGGTTTTGAAGGGGAAACCCCTTTCCTTAAGACTTGAGGTGTCAATCCTTTTTTTGGGGGCCCTTCCCCTTTTTTCTTTTCAAAGTCACTAGGACCAGGGTTCAGGTCCCCTGGACTCCTGTCGCACAAAAAATCTGTCCATAGTGGCCTGACCTCTCGTTCCCTTTAAAGACTTCCCTAAATGTTTTTACAAGTGTCCCTGTAATAGTCACCAGCACGGCTTGCAATAGCTGTGTTAGGGTGATTGCACTTTAAGCCACATTCCACACATTTCCTTAATCTTTGAAGTAGGTAACTTCTTCAATTTCTCTCTCCCCTCCTACGAACCAGTTTCCTCAGGTCGGGCCCTCTGCTGTTGAAGTTGATCTAGCAGCTCATCAGGGGTTAGTTCTTCATTGTCCTCCTCCACCAACTCTTCCACCTCATCCCCACTAACCTCCAACCCCAAGGACTTTCCCAATGCCACAATGGATTCCTCAACTGGCATACTCCTCTCAGGGTTAGCCTGAAACCCTTCAAAATCCCTTTGGTCTACACATTCTGGCCACAGTTTCTTCCAAGCAGAGTTCAAGGTCCCCTTAGTCAACTCCCTCCCAAGCCTTACCTATAAGGTTTACACAGTTAAGGATATTAAAGTGATCTCTCCAAAACTCTCTTAGAGTCAGTTGAGTTTCTGAGGTCACTACAAAGCAATTTCAAACAGAGCTTTTGTGTACAGTTTTTTGAAGTTTGCAATAACCTGCTGGTCCATGGGCTGCAGGAGAAAGTTGTTTAGGAGGGAAAAACTTCACCTTAATGAAGCTCATGTCCCCATAAAGTCGCTCTGCCACGTCTGTAGGATGACAAGGGGCATTGTCTAACACCAGGAGGCACTTAAGGTCTAATTTCTTTTCAGTTAGGTAATCTTCACATTGGGGGCAAATGCATGGTGTAACCAGTCATAGAAAAAGTCCCTAGTGACCCATGCCTTACTGTTTCCCTCCACAGCACACACAAATTAGCCTGAGGATATTCTTTTGCCTGAATGCTCTGGGAGTTTCTGAGTGATACACTAATAAAGGCTTCACTTTGCAATCACCACTAGCATTGGAACACATCAACAAAGTAAGCCTGTCTTTCATAGGCTTATGTCCTGGGAGTGCCTTTTCCTCCTGAGTAATGTAGATCCTGCTTGGCATTTTCTTCCAAAACAGGCCTGTTTCATCACAATTAAACACTTGTTCAGGTTTCAGTCCTTCACTGTCTATGTACTCCTTGAATTCCTGCACATATTTTTCAGCTGCTTTGTGGTCCGAACTGGCAGCCTCATCATGCCTTATCACACTATGTATGCCACTATGCTTCTTAAATCTCTCAAACCAACCTTTGCTAGCCTTAAATTCACTCACATCATCACTAGTTGCAGGCATTTTTTTAATTAAATCCTCATGCAACTTCCTAGCCTTTTCACTTATGATCACTTGAGAGATGCTATCTCCTGCTATCTGTTTTTCATTTATCCATACCAATAAGAGTCTCTCAACATCTTCCATCACTTGCGATCTCTGTTTTCGAAAACACAGTTGAACCTTTGGCAAGAACAGCTTCCTTGATTGCCATTTTGTTTGCCCACAATAGTAGCGATGGTTGATTGGGGTTTATTATAACAACCTGCCAGCTCGGAGACACGCACTCCACTTTCATACTTAGCAATGATCTCTTTCTTCATCTCTATAGTATTCTCACCCTTATTGCTGTAGGGTTGGCACTAGAAGCTTTCTTGGGGCCCATGGTCACTTATTTTGCAGATAAAATCACCAAAAACACTGTAATAATACGAAATGTTCCGATTGTATGCTTGGATGTTACCGCGGAGGCTAGCTGGTAAACAATGCCACCGGCGGAACATGTGAGGCTGGCTCAGGCCGCACATTAGACGCGTCTCGGACGAACAGCGTTGAGCGGGTTTTTTAGCGGTATTCGAGGCAAAATCTTAGCGATAAAATGTATCGGTATGCGGATTTAATGTTATGTAATGCCAACGGTATGCGGGGGTCCACTGTATACATGTATTAACAACCATGGTGACATTACACATCCCTGTCTACGACCCACCTTTACCGGGAAGTAGTCTCCCTCTCTTCTACACACCCTAACCTTAGCTCACTATCCTCATAAAAACTCTTTACAGCATTTAGTAACTTACTACCTATTCTATATACAGTACAGTGAACCCTCGGCTAACGATATTAATCCGTTCCTGAGAGTTCATCGTTAGATGAAATTATCGTTAGTCGAATTAATTTTCCCCATAAGAAATAATGGAAATCCAATTAATCCATTCCAGACAGCCAAAAGTATTAATTTTTTTTTTTCATGAAATATACATTTCCCTACAAAGAAAACAATGAGACATGGACAATAACTATATAAATAAATGTTAAAATGACACTTACCTTTATTGAAGATGTAGTGATGAGTGATGAGAGACTGTTTTCTTGAACACTGGATTTTCAGAGTGATACATGAGTAAAGGCTTCACTTTGCAATCCCCACTAGCATTACAACAAAACAAGAAAGTTAGCCTGTCTTTCATAGGCTTGTGTCCTGGGAGTGCCTTTTCCTCCTGAGTAATGTAGGTCCTGTTTGGTATTTTCTTCCAGAACACGCCTGTTTCGTCACAATTGAACACTTGTTGGGGTTGGAATTTTTCAGCTTCGCCATGCCTTATCACTGTCTATGCCACTACAATTCTTAAATCTCTCAAACCAACCTTTGCTGGCCTTAAATTCACCAATATGAGCACTAGTTAACACTTACACTCACTCACCCATTTGACCATAAACAGAAATATCAATCTCAATCTCAAAATAATGAATCTTAACTAGTCATAAGTTGGCCTGTGATACTCCAATACTGAAACTATGTATAGTGCCAAAACAAAAGCATTCACATTACTAAACTCACAAACTAGTATTTAGTCACTTAGCCATAATACCAACTTACCTCATAATTTTGTAATATTTTAAACTTAAGATTTAATTTAAGTCTGCCCGAAATGCCTAGCCATGCTAGGTGTTCTAGTGGTACACTCTGTAATTATTATTTTACTACATGTAAACCACACAATAACCAAATTCTGTAAACTCAGCATTGTAATACTTATAGAGAATAAACTTGCAATTTGAATTCACCTGGGTGATAGTCGACTGGTGCGGGTCGCATCCTGGGGGACAAGATTAACCCTTAAACTCTCCAAATGTAGATCTATGTTTTTTTCAACATATGAAAGTATGTAAAAAAAGTAGATCTTTTTTTTTCTCATTTGAAAACGTGTAAAAAACTTTGATCTTTTTTTTTTGTTATATTTGAAAATATGTAAAAAAAAACGTAATCTACTTTTGGAGCACTACACATGTGAACGTAGATCTGCTTGGACCGTTTAAGGGTTAAGGACCCCAATGGAAATAAGTTAGACAGTCCTCGATGACTCACTGACTTTCTTGGGTTATCCTGGGTGGCTAACCCTCTGGGGTTAATTGTTTCTCGTTAAGCCACACCAACAACAGTCTCCCCACATCTTTGAGTAGTACAGCAGACGGTGGTGCAGCAACAGCTGACGGTGGTGCAGTAACAGCTGATGGTGGTGCAGCAACAGCTGACGGTGGTGCAGCTGACCATGGTACAATAGTATTCCGATAGTATTTCTCACCCTCTTTACCACAGAGTTGGCACTAGAAGCTTTCTTTGGGCCCCTGATGGCTTATTTAGCAGTTACAAGCACTATAAACAATGGAATAATACAAAATGTATCGAATGTATGCATGAAACCGGCCACCCTAGCTTGTAAACAATGACGGCAGGGCAGCTGAGGCGCTCAGGCTGGACGGACAGGTTCGGGACAAATCACGTTGGGTGAGTCTTTTATCGTTAGGTGGGCCAAAATTTTTACACTCAATCGCTTCGTTAGGCAGATTTAACGTTATGTGATGCGTTCATTAGCCGAGGGTCCACTGTACTTGCAACATCTGCCACATTGCCACTCTATCCACTCTGTCATATGACTTTTCTAAATCCACAAATGCAATGAAAACTTCCCTACCTTTAAATACTGTTCATGTATATGCTTCAATGTAAACACTTGATCTACACATCCCCTACCCACTCTAAAACCTCCTTGCTCATCCGCAATCCTACATTCTGTCTTGCCTCTAATTCTTTCAATAATAACCCTACCATACAATTTTCCTTGTATACTCAGTGAACTTATTCCTCTATAATTTTTACAATATCTTTTGTCTCCCTTCCCTTTATATAAAGGAATTATAAATGCTCTCTGCCAATCCCTAGGTACCTTCCCCTCTTTCATACATTTATTAAATAAAAATACCAACCACTCCAACACTGTATCCTCCCCTGCTTTTAACATTTCTGTCATAATCCCGTCAGTTCCAGCTGCTTTACCCCCTTTCATTCTACGTAATGCCTCACGCACCTCCCCCACTCTCACATCCTGGTATTCTTCACTCCTGAAAGATGGTATACGTCCCTGGCCAGTGCATGAAATTACCACCTCCCTTTCTTCATCGACATTTAAAAGTTCCTCAAAATATTCCCGCCATCTACCCAATACCTTGATCTCCCCATCTACTAACTCCCCTCCTCTGTTTTTAACTGACAAATCCATCCATTCCCTAGGTTTTCTTAACTTGTTTATCTCCAAATTTTTTCTTATTTTCATCAAAATTTCTTGACAGTGCCTCTCCCACTCTATCATCTGCTCTCCTTTTACACTCTCTTCACCTTTCTTTTACTCTCCATATACATCCTCTGCTCTTCTTATAGCACTTCTGCTTTGTAAAAACCTCTCATAAACTACCTTCTTCTCTTTTATCACACCCTTTACTTCATCATTCCACCAATCACTCCTCTTTCCTCCTGCACCCACCCTCCTATAGCCACAAACTTCTGCCCCCACATTCTAATACTGCATTTTTAAAACTATTCCAACCCTCTTCAATCCCCCCACTACTCATCTTTGCACTAGCCCACCTTTCTGCCAGTAGTTGGTTATATCTCACCCGAACTTCCTCCCTTAGTCTATAAACTTTCACCTCTCTCTTACTTGTTGTTGCCAGTTTCATTTTGTCCCATCTATCTCTTACTCTAACTATAGCTACAACTAAATAATGATCCATACACAAATAACCTGCACATAGAAGAGAGGAGCTTACGACGACATTTCGGTCTGACTTGGACCATTTACAAAGTCACACTAACGAAAAGGAGAGCAGGAAGGGTATATATAGGCAGGAGGTGGTAGTAGTGGTAGTAGTGGAGGTGGAAGGAAGTAGTAGTGGGGAGGTGGTAAGAGTAGGAGGGGCCAGTCAAATACTAAGAAAGAGGAGCACTGCAAGGGAGCTAGGTGCCCACAGAGGGAAAGAGCAAGAACACCGAGGGGGAGAAAAACAAATAAATAAATAAAAGGAACAAATACACAGGGCAGGAGAAAGACAACCCCTCCCCACTACTACTTCCTTCCACCTCCACTACTTCCACTACTAATACTACCACCACCTCCTGCCTATATATACCCTTCCTGCTCTCCTTTTCGTTAGTGTGACTTTGTAAATGGTCCAAGTCGGACCGAAACGTCGTCGTAAGCTCCTTCCTTCTATGTGCAGGTTATTTGTGTATTGTTCCAGTCACGGTATTGTGCCTTTTTGTTATTAATGATCCGATACATCAGTTGCCCCTCTATAAACGTACATCCTGAAGCCTACCCATCAACCTTTTATCCACCAATACATAATCTAACAAACTATTTTCATTACGTGCTATATCATACCTTGTATATTTATTTATCCTCTTTTTTCATAAAATATGTATTACTTATTACCAAACCTCTTTCTACACATAGCTCAATTAAAGGCTCCCCATTTTCATTTACCCCTGGCACCCCAAATTTACCTACTACTCCCTCCACAACATTTTTACCCACTTTAGCATTGAAATCCCCAACCACAAGTACTCTCACACTTGGTTCAAATCTCCCCACACACTCGATTCCTAAAACCTCTCTCTCTCCTCTACACTTCTCTCTTCTCCTGGTGCATATACGCTTATTATAACCCACTTTTCACATACAACCTTTATTTTACTCCACATAATTCTTTAATTAACACATTTATACTCCCTTTTTTCCTGCCATAGCTTATCCTTCAACATTGTTGCTACTCCTTCTTTAGCTCTAACTCTATTTGAAACCCCTGACCTAATCCCATTTACTTCTCTCCACTGAAACTCTCCCACCCCCTTCAGCTTCATTTCACTTAAAGCCAGGACATCCAGCTTCTCATTCATAGCATCCACAATCATCTCTTTCTTATCACTCACACAACATTAATGCACATTCAGACATCCCACTTTGACAATTTTCTTCTTTTTAGTAATCTTTACAGGAAAAGTGTTTACTAGCCCATTGTTCCCGGTATTTTAGTTGACTAAAAGTATAACTTATTAGTATTCCTGGGAGACTTGACCTGGTGACCCAACACACTTTATTTCCTGATGACCCAACTTGGCCACCAAGTTTTAAAAAATTTTTAACACATTGGCTGCTTCCCACCAAGGCAGGGTGACCCAAAAAGAAAGAAAAATTAAAAAAGGAAAAAACTTTCATCATTCAACACTTCCACCATCATTCATACATAATTACTATCTTTGCAGAGGAGCTCAGGTACGACAGTTTAGATGTCCCTCCAAACAGCAAATATCCCAAACCCCTCCTTTAAAGTGCAGGCATTGTACCTCCCACCTCCAGGACTTGAATCCAGCTAACTGGTTTCCCTGAATCCCTTCACAAAATATTACCCTCCTTACACTGCAACAGTGCATCAGGTCCCAAAAGCTATTCGTGGCCATTCACTTCTATCTAACATGCTCATGCATGCTTGCTGGAAATCCAAGCCCCTTGCCCACAAAGCCTCCTTAGACATAACATCTCCACTGATTTCAGCCTCCTCGCTGCAGCATTTACAACCCATGCTTCACACCAATATAAGATTGTTGGTACCATTATATGTACTCTTATACATTCCCTTCTTTGCCTCTATGGATAATGTTCTGTTTCCACAGATACCTCAGTGCACCACCCACTGTTTTTCCATCAGTTCTATGGTTTACCCTGTCCTTCTTAAACCCATCTGCTGACAAATATAAATTCACAAATAACCAACACCTTATAGAGAAAATTGCCATGGATGACCCTAGAAAGGAGGTAATTGATTTTAAAATCTGTATTTAATGTTTAAAACCAAACTAAAAACTTTTCTTAAGATAAAAAGACAAGTGTATCATCAGGATCTAGAGAGATCAATCTGGAAAATTATATTTTGGGGAGATTGAAACTCAGAACTCATCAAAGGTATATCAAAGGTAAGGCAGCACATACAGACTTCAGTAAGAAGTGAGGGTGAACAGAAATCCATGCTTCTTGTTGCTCATTTTATTAATTATTTAAAAAAAGATACATTTAATCTTTATAAAAACAAAAATTTTTAGAAAATTATCTGGTTAAAGCACATATTTTATCGTGTTTAATTACAGTAAATTCTGTAAAAAAATGGCATATAGAAAAGCAAAACTGTTTGAGAATCCAGTAGATCTGATTTTTCAAGAACTAATAATTAAGAACCCAGCTTACTTGTAGGCTTTTCTAGAAATCAACCATGGTCTCAATCCTGAGTGTGCTGGTTTTACAGCTTCTACTGTACGTGAGATTCACTGTCTTCCAAAAACAAAATTTACTTGCACAAATAAAATTGAACCTTGTACATTATTACTAGAAACATCTCGTACTGTAATTGGGAGTAAAATTTACATTCACAATAAAAATGACAGCCACTTCATTCATTTATGCAAACATAAGTAATGTAATATTAATAGTCAAATATAAAACCATAGAGAAGAATTAGATGTAATAAATAGATACAGGAGGACCCCACTTATACAGCAGGTTAGGTTCCGGGCTACTGACGTAAACACAAAATTACTATAAAGTTAATCATGACCTTTTTTCACTTTCAAATGTATACAAAAGCCTGGAAACATGTTTACACTATCATACATTAAGTGAGCAATAGAGCTAGGCCTAAAAATTGCATATATAGTACACATGACTCAGCTTATAGTGAGTAGTGAATATATTTATTGTAGGAAGCCTGAATAAATGAAGAATAAGCAAAAATGAAAACCTCTGCATTAGTGAAATAGTGTAAAGTGAAGTGCTACAAAGGTGAGGCCCTCCTGTAGTTACTAAGACAACTCATGAGAACACTTCTGTTACCCACACAAGGCACTTGGCATTACATAGCAATGAATGTAAATTACTATTGAATGATCAACAGCAATCATGTTTAATGAATTTGTACTGCCACTTACTGTAACATTTTTGTTAAATCATGTACTGCATTACACAACATAAGTTTGATCAAATTTTAAGTACAAATTATAACATAATTAAAGAGAGAGAGACGATAAAATTCCTAAACATAATCATATTTAAATTGGAAATTTAATAAACACAAATCATGATGTGACTCTAATGAACAGTATGGCATTAAAATTATTTCTGCAAGTGAATACACACTACAACAGTAAAATTAAAAAAATCATGATGTGACTTTAATGAACAGTATGGCATTAAAATTATTACTGCAAGTGAATATGCAATACAACAGTAAAATTAAAAAAAAAATTACTATCACTTTTAGAGATTCAAGACAAGAATACATCCTGTATCAGTACGAGCATAAAAAATCGCTGAACCACAGTACTGGCTTTAACGAATATTTGGTTTGCATAAATCTGCGTAGCAAACAAGAGCATTAGTGAATAATTTTGCCTCGGGACTACCAGTAATGCCTATTAACGACCTCTTGCAACACCTCGTTACCACTTTCAGAAAACAAAACAATTTTAACATTTTCTGGAAAAAAAACAAAAATAGGAGCCTACTTCCTGCACCAAACGGTTATGTACAAATAATGATCGTGGTAAAAAGAGAACCATGAAAAAATGCATAAAACAGCAATACTCGTGATACAAGCAAAATCTTTGAAAAATTATCAAATTACTCAAGATTAAAAAAATAAATAAAAAAAAGCATTCTGAAATGTAAAAGGTGCAGTTAAGGGCCCCTGTGGGACCCACCTGAAATATATCATACATCATTCACACTGATATTTGTCTGTCTGGACCCCCAGCAAAATCTAAGTATAATTTATGCTCAATAATGACTGTTTTCACCACCAACTGCTAGTCACCTGTGGCTGAAGCTCCCATAATGCTCTGCAACTCAGCAGCCAGTCAAAACACAACAGCTAGAGGAACCATACAGCATTATAACATTTATGAGGGAAGCAGCGCCACACCCGTACTTGTTATATTACCTGAGGTGGGGAAAGGGAGGTAATCAGGTTTGACCTAAGGATTGAGAGGGCAGGTCTAATTAATTGGATCAAGGACTTCTTACAAGAATCAAGGAACCTCCCTCGAGGAGGAAGCAGTAGAAACTGTAAGCCCCTAATGAAGAAATGTGTCAAGAGCTCAAAATGCAGTTTTCTATGATACCCAGGGCCCCCCATAAGTACCTGTACTCCAAGTGCCCAAGATAGAGGCAGCTATTTACTGGAGGTGCAATCAAGGTAGGTATATCCTGAAGACAAGAACCCTGGAAGTATTTAGAGCAATTTTGACAGACACTAATGATCAAGAAGAAATGGAACGTAACAGGATGTTGACACCCTACTATAATCCAATACCACACCAGAGTGTAAATTGGTCAATTAGGTTGAATTGCCTTAAAAATTAAACATTTAAAAAAAAATAGGATTTATACATATTTTTTATTGAAAATGGTGTAAAAAGTTTTAGTTTTGCACCAAACACAACTCTGACACCTTACCTAACCTGATTTATTTTTACCTGATTCTACTGAATATATCAGATCAGTCCAAGTGTATTAAATACGTATATATATACATTTTTTTACTAAATTTAAAAAAAAACTTTCGTTTTTCTTTTTGGGGCCACCCCGCCTTGGTGGGATACGGCCGGTTTGTTGAAAAAAAAAAATACATTTTTACATTATTTTCAGTAATTTTCTATTTGGCAAAAATGACCCTTGCTTTTTAAACCAAATTCACCAATTCAGCTTATTCAGCATGACATACATACATATATACAGTGGAACCTCGGTTTTCATGATTAATTTGTTCCAGAGTGTCTGACAGAAAGTGAAGCAATGTTTCCCATAAAAAATAATGTAAATCCAATTAATCTGTTCCAGACACCCAAAAATAATAACAAAAATACATTTTATAGAGAATAACTATAGTTTTACATACATAAAACAATGAGAAATAAATATAAATGACTAATGAAATGGATAAATGAACATTTAACATCACTTTTATCTTATTGAAGACTCTTATTGGTGAGTGGAAGATGGCAAGGAGGGGAGAGGGAGGAGGAGAGGTTACTGTTTGGAAGGGGAATCTCCGTCTATAAGAAATTCAGGTATCAAGGCCCTAATCCAGGGTTACTTCCCTTCTTTGTCTTTTACTGGCACTAGGACCAGCTTGAGAGTCATTAGATCCCTATCGTACAAAATATCTGTCCAGAGAGGTCTGTTTCTGGCGTCTCTTTAAGATATGCCTAAAATGGGACAAGGCACTGTCATTGAACATGCTGCAGACATGGCTTGCAACAGCTTTGTTAGGGTGATATTTCTCCACAAAACTTTGCAACTCATTCCACTTTGAACACATGTCCTTTGTGAGGTCCACATGCAACTGCCTTGCCTTTTTGCAAATTATCATCTCCACAACACTATCTCCCACTGTTTTTTGTTGATCCACACCAACAACTACGTACTTCATAACATCTTGCTATCTCTGTATGTTAGCACATTTACCCCTTTCACAAAATCAACTTTCTTGATTTCTTTCTTCTTTGCCAGGATGGAATTGATCATTGATGCGGACGTCCCGTACATCCTGGCGAGATCGGCCATGTGTATGCCACTTTTGTACTTTGCTACGAGTTCTTTGTTGAATTCTATCGTGTTTCTCGCCTTCTTTATCAAAAGGCTGGCACTCAGAACTTTCTTTGGGCCCAAGGTGGCTTATTTAGCATTAGCACTCCATAAACAAGCACAAACAACAATGGATTATTATGAAATGTTTCGGATGAATGGGCGGAGTAATGCTCACCCAGTGAAAAATAAAGCCAGACTGAGTCAGAATGCATGGGATGCTTTGTGTGGGCACGGGCAGGCAGATGTGTTTGGTACGGCGAACCATTGTCAACTCTACAAAAACCGAGACAAATTTCAATGATAAAAGTCGTCGAAAATTGTATCCTACGAAAACTAGGACATACGAAAAGTAAAAAAAAAAAAAAAAAAAAAAAAAACACACACACACACAGAGAGAGAGAGAGAGAGAGAGATAGAGGGAGAGATAGAGAGAGAGATAGAGAGATAGATAGAGAGAGAGAGAGAGAGAGAGAGAGATAGAGAGATAGAGAGAGAGAGAGAGAGAGAGAGAGAGAGAGAGAGAGAGAGAGAGAGAGAGAGAGAGAGAGAGAGAGAGAGATAGAGATAGAGATAGAGAGATAGAGATAGAGAGATAGAGATAGAGAGATAGAGATAGAGAGATAGAGATAGAGATAGAGAGATAGAGATAGAGAGATAGAGAGATAGAGATAGAGATAGAGAGATAGAGAGATAGAGATAGAGAGATAGAGATAGATAGAGAGATAGATAGAGAGAGAGATAGAGAGAGAGATAGAGAGAGAGAGAGAGATAGAGAGATAGATAGATAGATAGATATATAATATATATATATATATATATATATTATATATATATATATATATATATATATATATATATATATATATATATATATATATATATATATATATAATATATATATATATATATATATATATATATATATATATATATATATATATATATATATATATATATTATATATATATATATATATATCAAGTTCCTGATCCAGCAAGGGACCCTCCTTGGCTAGCTGCAAGAACTGTGTCAAAACTGTCAGTGGTGACAATAAGGCAGGAGGAGGTGCATTTCCTACTTAAAATCGCTTGACCAAGAAAAGGCTGTGGGCCCAGATAAGTTGAGCCCAAGATTGTTGAGAAGATGTGCAGACCAGCTAGCAGCACCTCTAACTCGCATCTTTCAGCACTGCCTAGTACAGTGTAAATGGCCCTCTCTATGGAAAGAGGCAAATGTAGCCCCCTGTTCACAAAAAAAGAGCAGAGCAAAAAATCAGAAAATACAGACCTTTGTCACTCCCTGTCAATAAACTGGAAAGACCCTTTGAACAATAATCTCAAGCCCAAATGACAGAGTTTTTTAAACTACCACCCCACTACTTTTTTGACCCGCAATACAGCTTCGGGAAAGGTTACCCCTTCTGCTGATCTTTTGTTAAACCTCCCCAAACTAAGGGGCCCACCAGTCACGGGTTTAACCCAAAAGGCACTGTGGGTAGCACGGGGACATTGTTTGGCGTTTTCCCGACCGGTGTGCACAGGGCCTCTTAGCAAAATTTCCAAGCACGGGGAATTTGCAGTCTTACGCTATGTCTCCTCATGTTTTCCCTTCATGGTAATCTCTAAAGTGTATTTTCTAAATGGAAGGGAATCAGCAAAAACATCCTTTTGGGGCAAGTTTTCCCCAAAAGGGAAACGTGCGGGGTCCATTTTAGGGGAAATGTCTTTTTAAACGACCTTTTTCCCATCTCATCCCAAATCACATAAATATGCAACGCGTAAAACTGACATCATTTATCCAAGAGAAAAAATTTCCACCCGCAAAAAAGCAACATCAATCCCCCCACTGAAGCTATATCAGTTTGGGGGAAAATAGTGGCAAGAAACATTTGCACCTGAGAAAAACGCAAATGATAACGTCTAAAGGGGCACCATGATGGTAATGCGGTTGAAAGTAGAAGGATAAGGGGAGGATTTTTTCCCACCGGGAGAAAAAAGTTAAACCCTTTGGGGGTAAAATTTGTTTTTCCCCAAAAACTAACCATAAAAAACCCATTTTTAAAAATCTTGCAAACAAGGCAGCCAAGAAGCTTACAGCACTTCGCCGTATCCCCCCATCTGCTTGGGCAGTAGGGGTTCCCCCCGATCCTGTACAGGCACAAAATAAAGCCCCGCACCTTGAATTAAAAGCCCATTTCTTTTTTTCCTGCCCCCCCCCCTCAAACTGCGACTGCTTGACCGAGTAGAGAACAGAGCAAGCGCTCATCTCCGCCTGGACCCAACCTTGGGGTAGATCTGTCATTTTAGCAGAGCCTTCAACATAGGAGGGGTGTGGGTGGCCTTAAAGTTATGTCAAGGCCAATATTGCAAAATAACCACACTTTGGTTTCCCCTTTTGAGGGCAGCGTGAAACCCGCTTTTTTTGCCACAAGACCCGGGGAGAAAAAAGCAACTTTACCCCTGGCTGTACCCTTTTTCCAGGGAAAATCACTCCATCTGAGATCAACATACCCAAATACTCGAGTAGGAACACATTCGTACAGCAAAAAGATGTCCCAAAAGATAAAGCAGGATCAAAAGAAAAAACTGGCCCACAATGGGTCCAACTTTACCGTTTCCCCACTTGGGATGTCTCAAAACAATAAAAATGCTTTCAAATTTAGCTGATGAAAGGGAAACAGCTCTTTGCTTGCCAAAAAATTTTTGGGGTTTCCCAAAACCCGAAAAAAGCTGTCCAAAAAAAGCTAGGGGTCCTTAACATTGGGCCCAAAACCCCGGTAAAAAAAAAAAAAAAAAAAAGGGGAGAAAGAGAGGGGGCCATGGTTAACAGACATCCCCCCCAAACCAAATTTTAAGGTTTATGATTAAACGAAAGAGAAAAACAGAGGGGGTGATTATGATTCTGTAAGAGCTTGGTTAGAAGGAGCGAGAGGAGGTAAGAATGTTGTAACATCATCAGTAATAGTGTGAGGGCAGAGTTGATTAATGACACACATTTGACATGCGTGGATAAACCAGCAGTGCCTTGATACTCTATTCTCTATGATGAATAAGTCATAGGAACAACATTAATGTTACACTGTTATGTAGACAGTTACAATGAGTGAGTGTGAGTGTACACACGCTCACACTCACACTCACTCACCACCACCCCCCACCCACCCACCACCCACCCACCCACCCCACACACACACACACACACACACACACACACACACACACACACACACACACATGCACAGTGGACCCTTGAGTTTTGTGATTAAGCCGTTCCAGAGAGTCTGCCAAAAGTCGAAGTTCATGAATGTCGAAACCGTTCTCCCCATAAGAAACAATGTACTGTACATAAATCCAATTAATCAGTTCCAGACGCCCAAAAGTATTAACAAAAATGATTTTTTTATAGATTAAATATGGATTTACATACAGAAAAGAATGAGAAATCAAGTATCAACCAATAACATCACACTCTTATTGGTGTATGGAAGATGAGAGGAGGGGAGAGGATGGAGAAGTTACACTATTGTTTGGAAGGGGAATTCCTTTCCATAAAGACTTTAGATACCAAGTCCTTATCTGGGGTTACATCCCTTCTTTGTTTTTCAATGCCACTAGGACCAGCTTGAGAGTCACTGGACCCCTGCCACTCAAAAAACTGTTCCAGAAAGCTGTTTCTGGTGTCTCTTTAAAATTTGCCTAAAATGAGACAAGGCATTGTCATTGTACATGTTACTGACATGGCTTGCAACAGCTTTGTTAGGGTGATGTTTCTCCACAAATATTTGCACCCTACTCCACACTGCACACATCTCCTTAATCTCTGAAGAAGGCACCTTCTTCCATCTCTCTTTCTCCTCCTCTGAAGCAATTTCCTCAGCTGTGGTCTGTTGCTGTTGCAGATGAAACCCTTGCAGCTCTTCAGTGGTTAGCTCTCACTATGGTCCTCCACCAACTCTTCCACATCCTTGCCACTCACATCCAACCTCATGGAATATTGAAGTGATCCTTCCAGAACTCTCTTAAGGTCAATTCAGTGTCTGAGGTCACATCAAAGCACCTTTGAAACACTGCTTTGGTGTACAGTTTTCTGAAGTTTGAAATGATTTGCTGGTCTATGGGCTGGATGAGAGGAGTTGTATTAGGAGGCAAGAACTTCACTGTGATGAAACTAAACTCCTCCACCATTTGGTCATCCCAGCCTGGAGGATGAGCAGGAGCATTGTCATTACCAAGAGGCACTTAAGAGTGGCAATTTTTTTTCCAGGAGGTATTCTTTCACACTCGGGCCAAACACTTCACCGAACCAATCAAGGAAAATTTCCCTCGTGACCCATGCCTTACTCTTAGCCTTTCTTGAACACTCTGGGATTTTCAGAGTGATACACCAGTAAAGGCTTCACTTTGAAATCCCCACTAGCATTACACAGAACAAGAGAGTTAACCTGTCTTTCATGGGCTTGTGTTCTGGCAGTGCCATTTTCTCCTACATGATGTGGGTCCTCTTTGGCATTTTCTTCCGGGGGAGGAATCCTTCATCCTCTATGTACACCTTGAATTCACGCACGAATTTTTCAGCCGCACATTTGTCAGAACTTGCAGCCTCACCATGCCTTGCCACACTGTGTATGCCACTACGCTTCTTAAATCTCAAAACCAGCCTTTGCTGGCCTTAAATTCACTAACATTAGCATTCGTTCCAGGCATTTTCTTTATGAGATCGGCATGCAACTGCCATGCCTTTTCACAAATTATCAACTGCATAACGCTCTCCTGCTAACTGTTTTTGGTTGATCCACACCAACAACATATTCTCAACATCTTCGATTATTTGCGATCTCTTTTCTTGTCAGCATATCTACATCTTTCGCAACAACAGCTTCCTTGATTTCCTTTTTCTTTGCCACGATGGAAGTGAATGCGGCTTCCCGTACATCTTACCGAGGTCGGCCATACGCAGTCCACTTTCATATTTTGCTATGATTTCTTTCTTTAATTCTATCGTGTTTCTCACCTTTACCAAAGGCCTGGCACTAGGATCTTTCTTTGGGCCCATGGTGGCTTATTTAGCAGTTGGAAGCACAAAAAAGAATGGAATATTACAAAATGTATCTTATGAACGCGTGAGGTGATGGTCACTCGCCCAGAAACAATGGCACACTGACTCTGAATGGTGTGTGGGGCGCCTTTCTGTGCGCACGGATGCTGGGAGGCCACTCGAACACGTTCCATACGACCGACGAATGACCAGGCAAATCACGAAACGTGAGGCTCACGAAACTTGGGGGTCCACAGTATACATATATATATATATACACACACACACACATACACACAGGGAGAGAGAGGACCTAGTAGTGGTCAGTGAAGAGGCAGGGCCAGGAGCTGAGTCTCAACCCCTGCAACCACAAATAGGTGAGTACACACACACAAACACAAACATATACACACACACACACACACACGAGGCGTGCATGAGTATGTTACAATTTATTCTGCATTCATCACAACCTCTAGACCAGCCAAACTAATACAGTAGTCAGGTTAGAGTATTTTGCATTAGGAGCCCCAGCCAACTGGGAGAGAGCTTGCCCCCACCCAAACTGATGTTATATTTCTACACCAGGTTATGGCAGATGCTCACTGCACTGCTCTAGTACACTTACAATACTGGTCTATTTTGAGATGTAAAACTAACTGCAATGACTATCTTAACTCTCTCATCATTATCTTCAGCTGATTTATTGCCCTTTTGTACATGTTGAAAATACAGTGAAGGAATATACAGGTACTAAAACCTACACCTTTTGTGTTTACCTTTGCCTTCATATACTTGAGGATTTTTCCTTCTCTGGGGACTTGATTACCAGCCAGATACAAGGCCTTTCTTTATGTACCTGTGTTTGTAATAACCCATGCATGCACCCACATATATGTGCACTTAAACATATCAATTCCCCATATGTTGGAGCATCTATACCATACATTCTTTATATCAAAACTCAGAAACATTTATTAGAAATAAGTGGTCCTAGATCTGGGATACTCTTCACTCTAGAAGGAAAATGGCAGCACCTACCAGTGAAATTTCACCTCCAAGCCTCTTGAGATATCAGAGTGGGAATGTTCAAATAGTTTTTTGGCAGACAAAGTGAACCCGCCTCGGTGGGATACGGCCGGTGTGTTGAAAGAAAGAAAAGTGAAAGTGAGAATTGCATGGTCTAGATGTTGGGCAGTTCAGTTTGGATTTATGGCTCAAAGATTTATTTAAAATCAAAACAATCACTGATCCACTAATAATTTCACCATTATTCCTTCCTACACAGTATTTTTTGTCAATACCCACTATGTCCCACATATGACTGCATACCTGGAGATACCCGGAGAGGGTTTTGAGGGTCTGTGACCAGGCTTCATTGTTCCTAAATGCTGTAATTTGCCCCAATGAGATTTCATATAACATCCAAATAATAAAGTAATACTATACTGTACATCACTGATGGTCTTAAGTTTTAATAAGTGTGAACAATTTCTCCAGAGACTTGATTCTTTTTACAAATCACCATTAATATGTTGCACAAAATTTTATCATACCCCTTTTACTCTCCACATTGTGATAGAGTATAGCTCACTCAAGTGCCTAATGTTACCTGGGGATACATAATCAAACACACAATCGCTGCATTCATAGCTAATTTCCTAGGTATAAATGTCTTTCAGGACTTACGTTACCCAGTAATCATTCCACACATCTGGAATGCTGTTGAAACGAATATAATATAAAGTGAACAGTAATGACATGCCAACATAGTGACTTGAAAAATGTCACTCATTACCTATATGTACTACCATTATATATGCAAATTTATTTATTTTTATATTACTTTCCTGCAAACAAATTTAAAAAAAAAATATATATACAGTATATTCATATTCTTGGAATGTATTTTCTAGTCTCTCTCCTAATATTGTAAATATTCATATAAAAAATATATGAAACACATAATAACCTAAAAAAAGGGACTGTCAAAAGTAAATTATTCCCCAAGAATGTCAATTAAATATTCCAAGGGAATTCGCAAAATAAATCCACTCCTCAATAACGATGTTCTACACAAAATATTATAACCATTAAGAGAAACAAGCAAGCACCCTATATCCTCTATACCCAATGAAGCACAACATTTATATGAAAATATTCTTTACATTATACTAAAATGAATTATTTAACATTAAGGTTAATGTACATCTAAGCTAATTAAATGCAGCATTCAGAATCAACAGCTTGAGTATTGCTGCTATGTTAGTTCATGTCATGGGAAGTTGCATTATTCCTTCACATAAATACTGTATCAACATAAAATATTTAAATCCCTATTAGACTTCTCGTCATATTAAATATAATTTCTTTTAATTATATTTTTTCTACACTACTTTTACATATTTTTTATAAATAATACATAAATTAACAAAAGCTTAATCCTAAGAATTGGTTATGCAGATCATTGATTATGCAGATCATTGATTATATAGATCATTAATGTGCAACCATATGTTTCCAATAAGCTATTTTTTATACTAATACATGTACTATAATGTAAAATATTTAGATTCAATATTATTATAACAAAAAGAAGCACTAAACCTTGACATTCAATAAAAATAATGATAAATGATAACTATAACTACTTTTCCACAAATTAAGTTTGAATATCCTTATATACTGAATATCAATACAGGTCTCCCTCAACATTCGCGAGGGTTAGGGGATCAAGAGCCTCGCGAATGTTGAAAAATCACGAATGTTTGGTGCCCCAATATATTATAGGGAAATATAATACAATACTGCTTCCTTAACTTGTTGAACCATGAACAATCATAAAATACATGAAAATGTCATAAAATATTGTACTAAATACATACATGTTATGGTTTAATAACATGCATGTTATTAAATACCACTGCCTCAACCAATGCCTCCACCAGTGCCTCAACCACTGCCTCCACCAGTGCCTCAACCACTGTGGCGCACTGCTCGTATTTTGGTACAATTTCTTTCTTCAATTCTATCGTGTTTCTCAATTTCTTTACCAAAGGGCTGGCACTAGCAAGTTTCTTTGGGCCCATGGTTAATTATGTGGCAGTCGCACTCAATCTACAAGCACCAAGCACAATGAATTATTGTTAAATGTTTGGAAGAGCATGAAGACTAAAGCTCACTCCAGCATAAACAAAGGCACACTGACTGACGATGCCTCAACCACTTCCTCCACCACTGATTCAACCCTCGTATTTTTGTACAATTTCCTTCTTCAATTCTATCGTATTATTATTATTAGTAGTACGATAGAATTAAGAAGGAAATAGTACAAAAATACGAGGGTTGAAGCAGTGGTTGATGCATCATCAGCATGGCTTTGTTTATGCTGGAGTGAACATTAGTCTCCACACTCTTCCAAACATTTCACAATAATTCATTGTTTGGTGCTTGTAGATTGAGCACGACTGGAGTGGTAGAGGCATTGGTAGAGGCATTGGTAGAGGCAGTGGTTGAGGCAGTGGTTGAGGCAGTGGTAGAGGCAGTGGTAGAGGCAGCGGTTGAGGCAGCGGTTGAGGCAGTGGTTGAGGCAGTGGTTTTTAATAACATGTTAATAATAATAATAATAATACATGTTATTAATAATATTTATTATTATTAATAACATATATCTTATTAAATACCACTGCCTCAACCACTGCCTCAACCGCTACCTCTACCACTCCAGTTGCACTCAATCTACAAGCACCAGGCACAATGAATTGTGAAATGTTTGGAAGTGTGGAGACTAATGCTCACTCCAGCATAAACAAAGGCACACTGACTGATGATGCCTCAACCACTTCTTCCACCACTGCTTCAGCCCTCGTATTTTTGTACAATTTCCTTAAATTCTATCGTATTATTAATATTATTATTATTATTAGCAGTAGCAGAAATGTTTGATTCTTTGCTGTGTTCAAGAGTAAATATATGTCACCATCCAATACCTGTCCGAATAGCCATTCCAATATTCAGTCATGAATGGGTTTACATTATTTATACTGTAGTTTAATAGCAAATAATGAACAAACAAAACACTCACCACACTGAGTGGTGGGAGGGCTGGCTGCCAGTTGTTGGGGTCGGAGGGAGGGTAGTAGGGACTCGCAGGTGGCGGGAAACTTAAATATGATTTGGCGGCTGGGAATTCGCAAATGTGTGAAGCCCGCGAAAGTTGAAAACGTGAATGTTGAGGGAGACCTGTATACGTATTACTTAAAAACAAAAGAAATTTTTGAGAACATTATTTGTGGTAATTGAGAAAAATGCATTAGTAAGTAAGTAGGTAAGTTTATTCAGGTACAGGTCGGCCATCACTGATCCAGCATCATTGGGACCTGTAGTGTGCCGGATTACAGAGTGGTTAGGTTAGAATACGCTTAATTAACCAATCAATAGTGATTCTTTCTGCTACATCTACCTCATTTTCATCACTACTTTCTCCTCCACTGGCTTGCTGCTGTGGATTTACAACCATCTGCACAATTTCTGAGTCAGTATAATGATTTGAGTCAGTATAATGATGAAATTTGAAATTATGCTAGCCAAAATTAGTGCCGGATTACTGATGGAACCGGATAATTGATTGCTGGATTAGTGATGGCCAACCTGTATACACAAATACAGTTACATAGATTAACATACATAGCAGCATATGTGTAGAGAACCTAGGATAACCCAAAAAAGTCAGAGTGACTAATTTCCATTGGTGACCTATTAAAATTTTTAGCATTTTGTATTATCAATGTCAAGTTACATAAAGCAGAAAAAATAACCATCATCCATAAGATGCCTAAATAATATATTTGATTATTAGAAAATAAATAAATTCCTTCGCCTTGTGTCAGTTTTCATGATCTTCAGTAATTATCCACTGTTACTCTCTGTGCAGCATTCCAAATGTTATTATAGTCATGGAAAGCACTAAACTCAGCAATGCATGGCAGAGGTGAGAGGTTAAGGTAAAGGTAAGAACAGAGGTGCTGAGGAAAGAATAACAGAAAAGATGGGGTCACAGCTAATGTTGTATACCGATATTCATTAAGAAATCACAATCTGTAGCATAGGTTGGACTGCTACAGAAAAGGGCAAGCAAACCAAACACATTAGTGTGTCAAAGAAGGTGTTTAAAATGCAGTAAGTGTGCATTCTGAGGAATGGGGGGATAATCAATCAAAATATTTTGAACTGTCAGTACAATCTGACATATAGTATCCCAAACGTGTGGTACAAGATGTATAACTACAAAATTTACCTCTTGATACAGTATTAAATAAATGTACATAGAAAATAAAGCCTGTGCTAGATGAAGTCTTATGTATAAACATTTTTCCTCAGGATCCACACAAGTGTAATTGCAGACCATAAAATAAAATTTTATTTACAATGTTGTTTCTCGAACTGCTGTCTGAACCCTTCAATCAAACAGTTAGCCAGCCCTTGGCCATGTCTCAAGCACTTTAACACGTTGTTAATACAGCCTCTCCTCACTTAGTGATGCACTCGTTTACCGACGCCTCAATCTTACAACGGGCTTTCTGACCAGTTTGTATACCTAAATAATGTATATTAGACCTGATTTCCTCTATTCTGTTTATTACTGTCTACAGTACACTACTGTATAAACATTTAAAAATATACCAGAAACGTTATAAATGGTGCAAAGGTGACATTAAAACAATACCCACTACCATTATAGTATGCTTCTCACTTAGCGACGAATTTGTTTACCAACGTGGTCTTAGGAACGGAACTCCATCGTTAAGTGAGGAGAGGCTGTACTAGCAAATGTTTAATGAACTTTCTCACTTTCTACGACATTCCTACTTCACTGCACATTAACTATGGTATCCAGGATTGCCTCTGATACCAGGGATCAGAAGACAAGAATGTGACAAAGAAAATGACTGGCAACTGTTTACAAGTTTCTAGATATATGAACACATAACTGGAACATTCATAATTTATAATGAATGTATAGACAAACACACTATCAAAGCTCCACATATACTAACCCTTCCACTGTCTAGACTCCCAAAATGAGACTTGCTCTCAATGTAAAAAAAAATTGAACTCTGAGACTTTTTTCTTTTCCTAAAAGTAATGACACCAAAAATACAAAATTTGATGGAAAACTTAAAGAATCACATGGTTGCAAAGCTAGCAGTTTCAGTGCAATTTATGCACAGGCGATTTTGCCAACTTTGAGTCCAATTTTAAGCCAAATATACAAGCAACAAAATGTTCTTAAAACAAAAAGACAAAGACAGCATGTGTATGTTAAAGTCAGCACTTTCAGACTGCAGGATGAGAAAAATAAGAGAGGGTTTAAATAAAGACCATGCAATTGGATAAATGGATAAATCTACTAGGATGTCTTGAAGACTGCAGTGACCACAACAGAGATAAGTGCCAATCTATGAAATAACCGTAGTTAAGGTTGGTATCACCAATGCTTAGCCACTAGATAAGAGCCTTCCATAAATGCAAGCTGAGAGTCTATCTTAGCTCTTGGACTCACCTTTCAATTATTCATGAATAACCACATACTATTTCTGCCCTCATAAGCAATATCATACTCTTGCTTAAAACTGTATGGAATCTACATCCACCAATTTGTCATCCAGATCATTCACTCTCATCCTGTGATTCATACAACATGGTTAACCCTTAAACTGTCCAAACGTAGATCTACGTTCGCTCGTGTAGTGCTCTGAACGTAGATCTACGTTCGATTTTGCAAGCTTTCTTATGTAAAAAAAAAAACGTAGATCTATGTTTTGTGCGCTACGCAAGTGAATGTAGATCTACGTTTGGACAGTTTAAGGGTTAAATATTACTGAAGGTCTAACGTGAATAATTATATTGCAATTCAATGTTGAGTAGGAATGTACTACTGTTCTTAAAACTCTTTCCACTTTCCTTCCACACAATCACTCTAACATATACACAAATCCCTTTCCTGCTAAACCAATGTGTCTATGTCAATGAATATGGTATTTAGTAGCTTTAGGAATGTAACCCTTGTAAATACAAATGACTCTGTATGTATACTGTTCCTATGCATATGTGTGTGTGTGGGGGGGGGGTAGAAGGTAATAGAGAACTGTATGTGAAAACCTTTTATAGTTTTTCTATCATTTTCTATAATTTTCATCCCTACAACTAAATTCAGAAGCACAAAAATCTATTACAAGTCTTGAAATTTGATAGCACAAAATGCATTTTTAAGACCTAATTTAATTTCCTCTGAGAGTGATACACATTTTTATAATAAAATAAAGATTTGATAAAAATGTCTAAAGATGAATGAGTATATATTATTTGTATGTATACACATGTTGTGACTGCCATGAATTATGTAGCATATCATGCACACATGCTATTCAATATGATAGCTGGTTACATTAATTTTATGCATATCTCACACTCATTATGCATATGCATGGCACATACCTTTTACACAACTTTTATAATTTAAAAGAAAAAATCACAAGTTACAAAAATTATTCCATATAAAAACTTTCCTCAAATATTTTAAACAACGACTTATAAAATTCCACACCAATCATTGCATAGAATTTTTGACAAATATGAAGTCGTTGGCTAACCAGTTGTAGTGTCTAACTTCTGAGTGAACATAATACCCAACCCTCTTCATATATTCTTGTATGGCATCCTTTCCTTCTGGATCATGAATAAATTCCACTGAGAGTGTCTGCAATAATATAAATACAACATTAATCTAAGACACTTAGTTTTATAAATAAAAGTCATATTTTAAAGAAATTAATTGTAAATGTTCTATATGGCTAATGATTCATTCGTTTAGCGATTTGTGAAATCCTAATAACGTGATTGCAACTAAACCACAGAACAGGCAGGTATCTGAGCCCAGAGCAGGTGAGTCATAAAACTCCAGGCCAGTGCGTAAGCTGTGGTTTCGTTCAGTGACAATGACCCGCACACAGGAGAAAGAAGCTTATGACAATCATTTGGTCCGATTTGGACCAATGACATGTCACACTAACACACGAAGATATAGGAGAGGGGGACAGGGCCAGGACAAAGAGAGGAAGAAAGAAGGAAGTGGAGAAGTAATGGTAGCAGTAATGCTGGTTGTGGTGGTAATAGTAGTGATGTTTGCCTTGAGGAAGATGGCCATAACAGAGAAATGCTAGTTCAGTAAATTCCATTTAATCAATTAAAATCCACTTTGAAAACTAAAACTAAAACTCAAGGCCATTTAAATGTTTGAGTTATCAGGTTTTAACTCAAATTTACCATGGCACCCATAAAACAACAGATGTTCAAAATGCTACCTGACTAGACCCCTTTCCTCCTAGGAAAACTCCAGCATGTAACATCCACCACCCCAATGGAAATAAGTCACTTTGTCTGACTTTTCTGGATAATCCTAGGTTCTCTACACATATGCTGCTATGTATGACAATCTATGTAACTGTATTTGTGTATACCTCAATAAACTTACTTACTTACTCACCTTAACCCTTTAACTGTCTAAACATAGATCTATGTTCTTACTGCTAGCACTCCAAATGTAGATCAACGTTTTATTTTTCCTCCCTTCAAATTTGACACTAGAGGTCTGATAGACCTAGGCAGTATAGAATGGGTCTTAACACTCAGTGTGCTCAGTATTAAAAAACAGTGGAACCACTTGTGAGAGCACCAGTTCCATTGAGCACCAGCTAGAGCAAACAGTGTTCAAACCCTAGAGATGCACTAATGCCATGTTGTATTTAACACTCACCTTTTAGTAGAAAAGTGATGATGACCCCGAGTTTAGTAGCTTTAAGATGGATGTAGTCACAAGTGGTTCAGGAAATATAAAAAAACCTAGATAATAATCCATGTGCAACATTTGTGCCACATCCTTTCGATTTTAATACCACTGGTAGTGTCATCATGCCAGAATGTCCAATCACTTATGACCTAAGTGCAATACATGTTTAGTTTCCTTCAGAAGGTGTCCCGACTTGTCAAATTAAACCAGGTTTTAGCTATACAGCAGAGCCCCACTTATATGTCAGGTTAGGTTCCAGGCTACCACCGTAAAGCAAAAATTGACATAAAGTGAAACGCCCTTTTTCTTCCACTTATAAATGCATATAAATGCTAGATAACAAGTTTGCACTAACATATACACCTACCATCCGACTTACGACCTGCTCGACATACGACCACTCGACTTACGATCATATTTTTATGCCAAATTTCTGGGAAATAAACAACTGTTGTGTTGTACACAGTGTTTATCCTAAACCTTAAGGTATAAAATACAGTACTAACAGCATAAAAAGTAAAGTAAAAAATGAAATACCAAAATAAAACAATACAATAAAATCATTACAAATGTGTGATGTTGATATTCCGTAGTAAGGTTTGACTTACGTCCATTTTGACTTACGACTGGTTGGTCGGAACCAAGCTTGGTCGTAAGTCAGATGGTACCTGTATTAAGTTAGCAATAGAACTAGGTATTAAAAAAACAATAAAAGTGTAAAATACACACACAGTACATGCATTACTTACCTTAAAATATTTGTAGCCTTAATGTAGGGTGAGAGGTGAGCAGTATTTATTTGTAGGAAGTCAGGTGTGGAGAGGTATGGCAGCCAGCCAGGCCACCCCACCCTATCCACTCATAATAAACTACAACATTTAATGCATCCCAGAGCAATAAGATGTATATACAGTTCACTCATTACTTAACTTAAAATATTTGTAGTCTTAATGCAGGGTAAAAGGTGAGTAAACGAGATAAAATGAATAAACGAGAGAGAGAGAGAGAGAGAGAGAGAGAGAGAGAATGAGTAAATGAGAGAGGCCAGAGAAGTGGAGTATATAAACAAACAGATGAACACGTCTGGTTTTCGTTCATAGTAAGTTCATTCAGGTATGCACAAATACAGTTACACAGATTATTATTGTTATTATTATAATAAAAAAGAAGTACTAAACCTACAAGGGTCATACAGTGCAACATAAATTATTATACATAGCAGCATATGTCCTAGGTAGTAGGTTAGTAGACAGCAACCGCCCAGTGAGGTACTACCGTCCTGCCAAGTGAGTGTAAAATGAAAGCCTGTAATTGTTTTACATGATGGTAGGATTGCTGGCATCCTTTTTTCTGTCTCATGAACATGCAAGATTTCAGGTACGTCTTGCTACTTCTACTTACACTTAGGTCGCACTACACATACATGTACAAGCATATATATACACACCCCTCTGGGTTTTCTTCTATTTTCTTTCTAGTTCTTATTCTTGTTTATTTCCTCTTATCTCCATGGGGAAGTGGAACAGAATTCTTCCTCCGTAAGCCATGCATGTTGTAAGAGGCGACTAAAATGCCGGGAGCAAGGGGCTAGTAACCCCTTCTCCTGTATAAATTACTAAATTTAAAAAGAGAAACTTTTGTTTTTCTTTTTGGGCCACCCTGCCTCGGTGGGATACGGCTGGTTTGTTGAAAGAAGCAGCAGCATATGTGTAGAGAACCTAGGATAATCCAAAAAAAGTTAAAGTGACTTATTTACACTGGGGGTATAAGTCACTTTGTCTGATTTTTTTGGGGTTATCCTGGGTTCTCTACACATATGCTGTTATGTATAATAATCTATGTAACTGTATTTCTGTATACCTGAGTAAACTTACTATGAACCAAAATCAGACGTGTTTGTCTATTTGTTTATATACTCCGTGTCTCCGGCCTCTCTCATTTACTCATTCTCTCTCTCTCTCTCTCTCTTGTTTATTCGTTTTATCTCGTTTACTCACCTCTCACCCTACATTAAGACTACAAATATTTTAAGGTAAGTAATGAGTGAACTGTATGTGTATTTTATCGCTCTGGGATGCTTTAAATGTCATAGTTTATTATGAGTGGATGGGGTGGGGTGGCCTGGCTGGCTACTATACCTCCCCACACCTAACTTCCTACATTCCTGACTTCCACATTTCTATTATACCATAATACAAACATTGATGAGGGAAAAAGAGTGAGTGGTGCACTTAGGAGTCTGTGGAGACAGAGAACTTTGTCCTTGGAGGCAAACAGGGGAATGTATGAGAGTATAGTTTTACCAACGCTCTTATATGGGTGTGAAGCATGGGTGATGAATGTTGCAGCGAGGAGAAGGCTGGAGGCAGTGGAGATGTCATGTCTGAGGGCAATGTGTGGTGTGAATATAATGCAGAGAATTCGTAGTTTGGAAGTTAGGAGGAGGTGCGGGATTACCAAAACTGTTGTCCAGAGGGCTGAGGAAGGGTTGTTGAGGTGGTTCGGACATGTAGAGAGAATGGAGCGAAACAGAATAACTTCAAGAGTGTATCAGTCTGTAGTGGAAGGAAGGCGGGGTAGGGGTCGGCCTAGGAAGGGTTGGAGGGAGGGGGTAAAGGAGGTTTTGTGTGCGAGGGGCTTGGACTTCCAGCAGGCATGCGTGAGCGTGTTTGATAGGAGTGAATGGAGACAAATGGTTTTTAATACTTGACGTGCTGTTGGAGTGTGAGCAAAGTAACATTTATGAAGGGATTCGGGGAAACCGGCAGGCCGGACTTGAGTCCTGGAGATGGGAAGTACAGTGCCTGCACTCTGAAGGAGGGGTGTTAATGTTGCAGTTTAAAAACTGTAGTGTAAAGCACCCTTCTGGCAAGACAGTGATGGAGTGAATGATGGTGAAAGTTTTTCTTTTTCGGGCCACCCTGCCTTGGTGGGAATCGGCCAGTGTGATAATAAAAAATAAAACAAACATTTTATATTATATACAAGTTGTCTCCATGTTGGTACAGTAGAATAAATAAAGAGCAACACTCCCATTCTCATGTAGCACCATTTTTAGATGAAATGACTCTCTGAGTGAAGGCATATGAAAGGAATAATTTTCTACAGTTACCCCCAGTAATATATTGCGTACACATTTTCTTAGGTGTTGAACAACAGTGATTATTATTGTGCATTATTATTATTATTATTATTATATTTATTATTATTATTATTATTATTATTATTATTATTATTATTATTATTAATATGGCATCAAGACCAATAACAAGTTTTGGTCATAATCTGAAATGATCATATTAATGGAATGCCGTAAAGTGAAACGCCGTAAAGCGGGGCCCTACTGTACTAATTATATACAGAATTTATACTCTTATTTTTTTCCAGCCATTTGGTTTATTTCCTTACTCTACAGTAATAGATTAGTGAGAACATACCTTAATATCCACTTTATCCCAAGGTAAGGTCTTCAGTACACTGAACTCGGCCCCTTCAACATCGAGGCTGAAGTAGTCAACTGTAGTGACATTTAGTGCTACCAAGTAAGAGAAAAGGGGAAAGCACTGAACTTCTAAAATTTCCCCAGATCCACTGGAAGGGTAGTGCTGTTGTCTACCAAGAATATGCCCTTGGTTCTCTTGCTGTTGAAATAATACCTGTAAGGAATAAGTAATGAATACATGTCTCAAGATATTAGATTTTCTTTTAAAATGCCAATAAAAATAGTCATTGAATGGTTACACTACTACTCTCCCAAATTTTTTTCTCAAATCAAAGGGGTACTAAAATGTTATTTTTCACAAAGAGTCAAGCACAATACAAGAGGAAGTTCTACAACATCTGAAAATTTAGAGAAAACTAGAGTAAACCCTTGTATAATTCAGCTGCAAGAAAAGTAACAATGAACATAGAAAGAGCAAGATGATAAGAATAACAAAATCAAAGAAATGAAAGATTGAATACCAGATTGGAGGAAGGAAGTATGGAGAAAGTGGATGTATTTAGATATCTGCTAATGGACATGTCAGTTGGGCCTATGAAAAATGAGGTGAATCACATAAATGACTGGAAAGGAGGGAAAAAGGAAAGGTAGGCAGTGGTGAGGCATCTATGGAAGCTAAAAAAGGAAAGTATACCTTTGATATACCCTTGATGAGTTTCAAGTCTTTCTACTCCTGGAGCCCAGCTGGTTGCTAGCCTGGTCAACCAGGCTGTTGCTGCTGGTGGCCCGCTCTTATATACGGGTGCGAGGAATGGGCTTTAACCCTTTTACTGTTTCTCATTTCTTAATCATAGCACCCTCAGTTATGCTGTGACTGGTAAATTTTGCTCTAGACATGAGAGAATGGGTGTGTGTGGTGGGTGAGCACAGTACGAAAAAAATCCAGCCCGATGCAGTGTATAACAGGAACAGCAAATCTCTGACCTTGTGTCTTAACATAGCAACTGTGAGGCATGTTTCAGGGTGATGTTCATGGTTTATTAGCGGTTTCTTGGTGTCAAGTGACAGAATGGATGGTTTCAGACTGAAAGTGGCTTGAAATAGGCTTCACACTAGTGGAAATATTTGCATTTTGGCAATTTTCCTGAGGAAGGGTAGGAGCCCCACTACCCCTTCCCTAGTCTATTTTATGGGTTTTTACTACGTCTGCTTCAATTATTTTTTTTTCAATGAAACTGGCCGTATCCCACCAAGGCAAGGTGACTTAAAAAGAAAAACGAATGCTTTTCTTTTAAAATTTAGTAATATATACAGAAGGGGTTATTAGCCCCTTCCTCCCAGCATATTAGTCGCCTCTTATAACACGCATGGCTTACGGAGGAAGAGTTCTGTTCCACTTCCCATGCTTCAATTATTAGGATGGCCTAAACCATGACCAATCATTTTTAGTTATATTTTATCAGTTGAGAAATAGGGTAAAACTTGGATTTTTTGTTTGCTGATTGACTCAAAATTGATGTTTCTTGGACATGCAATTAATCTAAACTTCTTTATTTTGTTTCTGGCATTATGAGTCTACCTCCACTTGAAGGTACAGCTGCTCAAATCTCAGGGAAGACATACTTAACACTTCAACAGCACTAGCACTGAGAATTCACTGAAATATCTTCACAAGACACAGGTCAACTCCTGTCTGGAACACAGTTAACTCACTACTGAGAGCATATACACATAAAACACAACTGAACTCCCTACTGCCTAGCATGGGTCAGTAGGCCTGCTACAGCCCTGAATGATTTGAAAGTCTGAAACAGAGCAGTCAACTTCATAACAAAGTTTTCTTGAAGGGTAAAATATACCAGATACTTTACAGAATATGTGACCACTCCAGTACAACTAAGGACAACTAACAATTCTACATCACCTCAGCCATGAAGACCCATATCAACCTTTTCCACACACTTTCATTTCAAGAAGGAAGCACTACTATGATGCAAGGTGCCATATACACTCAAGTATAGCCCAACTTCATGTACAAGTTAACCACTAAATTTTCTGCCAAAAAATCCATAATACGTATATCATAAATCTCATGTGTAAGTAAACCCTATTTTTTGAGAAACATTAGAACAACATTTGAAAATTAATATACTGTACTGGGTATTGGTATTATGTAGTTCTGTGCAAAAAAAAAAAAAAAGTTTCCAAATCTAATGTTTTCTCTTATCATGTTTAGCCTAATACATAGGAAAAGACTAAAATAATCTCTAACTAAGCAGACATTGTGCTGGAGTCATTACAATATGGTCAGGTGAGCAGCATGGTTTGTTCCACTCAAACAGAAAGGTAATCTTTCAACCCATCATAATAAAGAAGCACCACTGCAGGACTACTGGCTAGAACTAGGTAGCTTCTACTCATCCCAGTCATTGCCACTTACTGACAACTTGAGTGCTAAACCAGTGCTTTCTTACATAACAACAAAGAAGCACTGTCATAAGCCCTCTGGCCCACACTAGCAGGTTCCACTCCTACCTAGCTATTCCTACTAATATGTAACTAAATTATCAAAAAATTGCCTTCCTAAATAAGAACTCTAGTGCCAAACCATTGCTTTCCTATATAAAAAAAAAAATAGATGTGCAATGCAGTAGGCTTACTAGCCTACTACACTGCAGGTCCTACCGTCATCCAACTATTCCCACTCAAATATTTATATAGCAGTAAAGTCATCAAATTACATTTCAAGGGATGGAAATGCTGAAGCTAACTTCACTTTCCATCATATGTTCCTGAGATTGTGATCACAAGCACAGTAATAAATGGTTATCTCAGTATTTTTTTTTTAACACATCAGCCATTGTCCACCAAGGCAGGGGGACCTGAAAGAAAACCACAAAAAGAAAGAAAAATCTTTCATTGTCATTCAACACTTTCACCATCACTTAAACATAATCACTGTCTTGGCAGAGGCACCCAGATACAACAGTTTAGATAATCACTCCAAACTGCCAGTATCCCAAACTCCTCCTTTAAAGTGTAGGCATTGTACTCCCCATTTCCAGGACTCAAGTCCAGCTAATTGGTTTCCCTGAATCCCTCCACAAAATATTACCCTGCTCATACTCCAACAGCTCGTCAGATCCCAAAAACCATTCATCTCCATTCAAACCATACCACAGACGGGGATAGAACCCGCGATCAGAGAGTCTCAAAACTCCACACAGTCGTGTTAGCCACTGGACCAGCTAGCCACAATAAGATTCATCCAACTAGGTATACCTAGTTGGATGAATCTTATTGTGGCTAGATGCAACAGACTGGAGTTTTGAGACTCTCTGATCACGGGTTCTATCCCTATCTGTGATATGGTTTGTTTGCAATCGTGTCATTACGATTTCATGAGTCTCCATTCACTCCTATCTAACACGCTCACGCAAGCTTGCTGGAAGTCCAAGCCCCTCGCCCACAAAACCTCCTTTACCCCCTCCCTCCAACCTTTTCGAGGACAACCACTACCCCGCCTTCCTTCCCTACAGATGTATATGCTCTCCAAGTCATTCTATTTTGTTCCATTCTCTCTAAATGACCAAACGACCTCAACAGCCCCTCTTCAGCCCTCTTTTAGCAACTCCACACCTCCTCCTAACTTCCACATTATGAATTCTCTGCCCTTAGACAGGACATCTCCACTGCCTCCAGCCACCTCCTTGCTGCAGCATTTACAACCCATGCTTCACACCCATATAAGAGTGTTAGTACCACTATACTCTCATACATCCCCTTCTTTGCCTTCATATACAATGTTTTTTTCTCTACAGATACCTCAATGCACCACTCATCTTTTTTCCTTCATCAATTCTATACAAAGAACTAACCGTAGTGGGATGAGGGGTAGGAGCAAGGCAAGATGGTGACATGTAAGCCTTCCTGTGTTTTTCAACCATCTGATTAAAGTTCTTTGGGTCAGCTTCAATCAGAAGCCCATTCCAACCCCTCTTTCGCTCAAAAAATAGTGTGTTGGAACGCACTTCTCCATCAAGGGCACCACATTCAATGTAAAATCCATTCCGCTGAAAATATAAACAGTATAAAGACTACTGAAGTATTACCCATCATTGCTTATACAGTGCTATAAAAAACATATGAGATATTACTTGAAACAAAGAGAACATCATCTTCTTTCAACCACTGAAGCAGGGTGGCCCACAAAGAAAAACAAAAGTTTAACATATTTCTCTAATTACTTTCTATTTGTCTTAGCTTTGTTCATTAAATATCTACTGTTTACTAACTAAAAATATTAACCTCCATCAAACACACTTCAACATAAATATTAGTACTCCATTATTAAACAATATCACATGACCTCTGCAGTTTATATAAGACCATGTGATTATAGGTAATGATGCTGGTTCTTTGTCTTTGTTTCTTTCACTGTATCAGACCAATTTAAATTTTATCACAATTCAAAAAACAAAGAAAAACACTATTTATTATTTTTTCTCACCTTTCCCTTTAATATAAAGTCAATCCTCTGAGCCTGACCCATGGAAGGGTTTTCTTCATAGGGCTCAGACAAATTGTAAGGTAGATTTGATGGAGGGATCAAGAACTGTTCTCGTATCACTTGTATCACTTCTGGACTGTCAGCTGCTACATCGCCACTGTTAAATTCTATGGAAGAATGCAATTATTTATAAATATCAAAGTAATTGTCTTTCTACATTGTTAAAGTGTATTTGCATTTTTTTTTTTGGAAGGGGGGGGGGGGAACACCCATTATAAATTCAGAACCTTCCCCAAATATGTGAACCTCTTTACCAGAAAAATGTTGCTAATTTAGCTGCCACATAAAAATATTACTACAGTACTAGTTTCCAAATTGAAATAAAAGCAGGTGGGAAACATTTTTTGTGTATTTTAGCACCATAATACAGCCTCTCCTCACTTCACGATGTACTCATTTACCAACGACTTACAACAGGCTCTCTGACCAGTAAGCATACCTAAATAATGTATATAGAGCTGATTTCCTCTATTCTATTTATTACAATATGCAATACACTACTGTATAAACATTTAAAAATATACCAGAAATGTTATAAATGGGGCAAAGGTGATATTAAAACAACATCAAAGATGGCTGACACAAACCCATTACCATTATACAATGCTCCTCACTTAGCGATGAATTCGTTTACCAACGTGGTCTTAGGAACGGAACTCCCTCGTTAAGTAAGGATATGGGTGGGAAAATAAAAATAAGCTGGAAAAATAAATAAAACAAAAAATTCATAGCATATTGAAATGTGTAATAAGTACAAAATAATTTACTCATACTACCTTTATAATAGACTCATTCCTGTATACATTATCTAATGTACAGAGACCAAGCATGATGCATAGGTACGCATGAATACACATACACACTCGTGTGTACACACACGCTTGTGCATGCACATATGCTTATGCATGCAGACATGCACGTGCATGCGTGCACAAATACACACACACACAGTGTTGATAATTGCATATATAGTGAGTGGGTGGACTCAGCTGAGTAATGTTTATCTGTCAGACCTTTAACTCTGGGCTGCACATGGAAGCATCCACAGGGCTGAGATTTCACCTTTTGGCTCACAAGATGTTGCAGCACTCTCAACTGTTACTCAGGTTAGCTGGCTGAGTAGAGTGCAGGAGCAGTGCCATGGAAATGGCTTGGGGGGTAAGAGCCTGAGCCTCCCCAAAGCCCCGAATAAAAACAGTAATAATAATAATGCTGCTTCAAAACAAGTCTCCTAGTCCCCATCCTCTTCTAACTTGAGGAATCCCTAAATCCTCCCAATTCTGGCACTGCTCCTGACAGTGTGTCATGATTTACTGAGGACTAGAGCAATCCAGTTATTCAGCACTCAGTAAAAACTGCTAACCTAACTTATTGCCAACATTACAAATTTTCAGCTATCTTATGAATTTTTCACTATTAAAAATCAAGCTTTTGTAACTTTCTATCACATTACAGTATAGATACGACATGGTACTGTATCATAACCACAATGTACAGCAACAAATTCAAATACAAATTCGGCAGTCACTGCCCATCCCGTATCCTTAATTCGTTCAAGTACGTACAGTAATTAGATGTAAGACAAAAAATGGGTAGTTGTGTTCCTAGTCAGGCACTTGGGTCACTCAAGCCCCCCTAAAAACAAAGTCAAGGTAACCCAATGTCAGGAAAAAAGTGGAAGATAACTAGTAATTTTATTTTTGTACCCTCCCTTGGGGGTCTTCTACCACTATGGCAGGGTGGTCTAAAGTAAGAGTCCCCTTCACTCATTCAATTGGTGTTTTGCCAGATGTGTCCTGACATCACACTTCAGACTGCTCTTTGATTGCAACATCCCCACCCCTCCTCATAGTGCAAGCACTGCCCTTTTCACTCCCACAACTCAAGTCTAACTAACTAGTTTCCCTGAATCCCTTCATAAATAGTACTTTGTCCACACCACCTTTAGATTTTAGGATACTGTGCTGCTTATTATAAAATATGTTTCTTTCTTTCAACACACCAGCCGTATCCCACCGAGGCGGGGTGGGCCAAAAGGAAAAACAGAAGTTTCTCCTTTTACATTTAGTAATATATACAGGAGAAGGGGTTACTAGCCCCTTGCTCCTGGCATTTTAGTCGCCTCTTACAACACGCATGGCTTACGGAGGAAGAATTCTGTTCCACTTCCCCATGGAGGTAAGAGGAAATAAACAAGAACAAGAATTATTTTATTATTATCACACTGGCCAATTCCCACCAAGGCAGGGTGGCCCAAAAAAGAAAAACTTTCACCATCATTCACTCCATCACTGTCTTGCCAGAAGGGTGCTTTACACTACAGTTTTTAAACTGCAACATTAACACCCCTCCTTCAGAGTGCAGGCACTGTACTTCCCATCTCCAGGACTCAAGTCCGGCCTGCCGGTTTCCCTGAACCCCTTCATAAATGTTACTTTGCTCACACTTCAACAGCACGTCAAGTATTAAAAACCATTTGTCTCCATTCACTCCTATCAAACACGCTCACGCATGCCTGCTGGAAGTCCAAGCCCCTCGCACACAAAACCTCCTTTACCCCCTCCCTCCAACCTTTCCTAGGCCGACCCCTACCCCGCCCTTCCTTCCACTACAGACTGATACACTCTTGAAGTTATTCTGTTTCGCTCCATTCTCTCCACATGTCCGAACCACCTCAACAACCCTTCCTCAGCCCTCTGGACAACAGTTTTGGTAATCCCGCACCTCCTCCTAACTTCTAAACTACGAATTCTCTGCATTATATTCACACCACACATTGCTCTCAGACATGACATCTCCACTGCCTCCAGCCTTCTCCTCGCTGCAACATTCATCACCCATGCTTCACACCCATATAAGAGCGTTGATAAAACTATACTCTCATACATTCCCCTCTTTGCCTCCAAGGACAAAGTTCTTTGTCTCCACAGACTCCTAAGTGCACCACTCACCCTTTTCCCCTCATCAATTCTATGATTCACCTCATCTTTCATAGACCCATCCGCTGACACGTCCACTCCCAAATATCTGAATACATTCACCTCCTCCATACTCTCTCCCTCCAATCTGATATCCAATCTTTCATCACCTAATCTTTTTGTTATCCTCATAACCTTACTCTTTCCTGTATTCACTTTCAATTTTCTTCTTTTGCACACCCTACCAAATTCATCCTCCAATCTCTGCAACTTCTCTTCAGAATCTCCCAAGAGCACAGTGCCATCAGCAAAGAGCAACTGTGACAACTCCCACTTTATGTGTGATTCTTTATCTTTTAACTCCACGCCTCTTGTCAAGACCCTCGCATTTACTTCTCTTACAACCCCATCTATAAATATATTAAACAACCACGGTGACATCACACATCCTTGTCTAAGGCCTACTTTTACTGGGAAATAATTTCCCTCTTTCCTATATACTCTAACTTGAGCCTCAGTATCCTCGTAAAAACTCTTCACTGCTTTCAGTAACCTACCTCCTACACCATACACCTGCAACATCTGCCACATTGCCCCCCTATCCACCCTGTCATACGCCTTTTCCAAATCCATAAATGACACAAAGACCTCTTTAGCCTTATCTAAATACTGTTCACTTATATGTTTCACTGTAAACACCTGGTCCACACACCCCCTACCTTTCCTAAAGCCTCCTTGTTCATCTGCTATCCTATTCTCCGTCTTACTCTTAATTCTTTCAATAATAACTCTACCATACACTTTGCCAGGTATACTCAACAGACTTATCCCCCTATAATTTTTGCACTCTCTTTTATCCCCTTTGCCTTTATACAAAGGAACTATGCATGCTCCCTGCCAATCCCTAGGTACCTTGCCCTCTTCCATACATTTATTAAATAATTGCACCAACCACTCCAAAACTATATCCCCATCTGCTTTTAACATTTCTATCTTTATCCCATCAACCCAGAGGGGTGTGTATATACTATATGCTTGTACATGTATGTGTAGTGTGACCTAAGTGTAAGTAGAAGTAGCAAGACATACCTGAAACCTTGCATGTTCATGAGACAAAAAAAAAAAGACACCAGCAATCCTACCATCATGTAAAACAATTACAGGCTTCTGTTTTACACTCACTTGGCAGGAGGGTAGTACCTCTCTGGGCGGTTGCTGTCTACCAACCTACTACCTACAAAAATATCATGTATATAATATAATTTTAAACACCCTCCTACCTTGAGTATTAACTTTACTAATACGAGGGGAGTGTGGAACAGGACGGAGTAGACTGTTCAGACTGAATGACTCGGATGTGAAGACCACCATGATGAAAATTAGCAAGAATGCTGCACCCACATAAAAAATTCCTTTTATTCGCAACATTGTAGCACTGTATATCAACTTCCTGAAGCAGATATTTTAGATGGCCAAGCCTGAAAGGTAAAAAAGTATAAAACTAGATTTCAATTCAATTCAATTGAATACAAACTGCTCAATATTCAAAACATATAAGGTAACCTGTATACCAACATAAACAAGTTATATCAAAGGGGCACATTTTCTTACTCAGGTTAAGTTGTATACATACATCTTTACCTGAGTAGAATCTCCATGCAAATAAAAGGGTCTAAAATTTAGAATAACCTACCTGGAGATTCAAAAAAATGTCTATCTGCCAACAGCTTCAAAATTACTGCTTTAAAACACTGTCTGAACGTGATGCAAAATCTGTCTTGACTGACTCCATGAGATAAAATAAGTGTTATTCTGAAAAATAAACAAATACAGATTGTCGTATAAATTTGTAACATGGTTCTGATGGCCCATAGATGTTTGGGGAATACAATAATTATTTTTTTTACAAACATTTAACCTAGGCTAATAAAATAGTTAAACAGTGTGACACCTTCATGGGGATCCTCATTAAGTCTCTTATATTGAGGCACATATATATGAAATAATAAGAAAACGGGTTGTCCATTAACGCTGTGTGTCCATTAAATACAAATGATAAAAGATTTTTTTCATATAACTTTAATGCACAAATCTGATTTAATAGGCTTCATTCATCATTCATTAAATCTGAAATCAATGGACCCTAACAATAAAGGACAATTCTGGATTTAACAGACAAAGTCCACTGTTTCCAGATGTCGTTCAACCACGGATCTTCCTGCTAAATCCAAAATCCATTAAATCTAGGTTTCACTGTAACTGTAACACAATCATGCCAAATATTCCAATACCAACTTTCATACCAAACCACACCCTACCAAATGGTGTTCATATCAGGGCAAACACACTTAGATCATGTTTCCGAATATTTTTTCCCCAAGTCCTATTCTATGCGCTCATTTTCCTTGATTATCTCGGAAGTAAGATATTGACCCATTTCTTGATGTGGCACTGTTAATAATGAATGGATTGAAATGATTTTCACAGCAAATATAAAACAATGAATGTTTTGCACAGTACAAGATATTTTTTTGATATATACAAAATATTTTTTATTTTTGTGGGGGTAAAAGGCAGATATTCTGATAAATGTATATATTACAGATATATGACTCAAGAAATCGTAATGACACGATTGCAAATAAACCATACCCCCGGCCGGGATTGAACCCGCGGTCATAGAGTCTCAAAACTCCAGCCCGTCGCGTTAGCCACTAGACCAGCTAGCCACTAGCTGGTCTAGTGGCTAACGCGACGGGCTGGAGTTTTGAGACTCTATGACCGCGGGTTCAATCCCAGCCGGGGGTATGGTTTACAGATATATTACAGTATATATTACAGTATATATGAATCTTACAAAAAATCAGATTAGCCATGTTTTATCAATAGAAAGTGTTCAAACAACTTCTCCCAGTGCTATGTGCCTCCTTTCTGCCAAATGTCATTTTTAGTAAATATTTTTTTCTCATTTGTTTTTTGGGCAGTCTTCTAGAAACTTCATCAAAGTAAAGAGAATGTAAGCTTCTTAAAGTACACCAAAAATGAACAGATCCAGACAATAAATAACGACAGGATGTATGCAAGTATCAGCCGTCCAGCTGATGCATCACTTGCATTCCTGCACAACAAAAGAGTGAGTCTGTCCTTCATTGGCTTGTGTCCTGGCAATGAATTCTCCTCTCGAGTGATATAGGTTCTGTTTGGCATTTTTTTCCAAAATAAACCTGTCTCATAACAGTTGAACCTTGTTGGAAAATAAAACCCTCAGCCTCTATGCAGTCACTAAACTCACTGATGTATTTCTTGGCAGCAGGTCATGTTTGTTTGGTCGAGTGCCGAGCAAATGGTCGACTACTGAGCGATTGTTTTTTTTACCAAATAAAGCGTCTGAATACTGAATTGCTTGAGTTGGGAGTTGTTTGAGTACTGAGGTACTACTGTATAAGCTCTGCATTAGTAAAGTTGTGTGCAGTGCTCCAAAACTTTTTGTCTATGAATTTAACATTTTTTGCCCCCAAGGTTGGTGTTAACATTTCACCAAATAACAGAAATTATAAAGCAATTTTCACTTCTCATCAACAGACAACAACCAGAGCTACTTTTTATCATAATCTGCAGGTTGATATATACCTTGAATAGTTTTTTACAGGATTTTTACCCCAAAATTTTACAATTTTTTTTTTTTGCCCCAGATAACTTTTTTTTTTTTTTTATTATTATCACACTGGCCGATTCCCACCAAGGCAGGGTGGCCCAAAAAAGAAAAACTTTCACCATCATTCACTCCATCACTGTCTTGCCAGAAGGGTGCTTTACACTACAGTTTTTAAACTGCAACATTAACACCCCTCCTTCAGAGTGCAGGCACTGTACTTCCCATCTCCAGGACTCAAGTCCGGCCTGCCGGTTTCCCTGAACCCATTCATAAATGTTACTTTGCTCACACTCCAACAGCACGTCAAGTATTAAAAACCATTTGTCTCCATTCACTCCTATCAAACACGCTCACGCATGCCTGCTGGAAGTCCAAGCCCCTCGCACACAAAACCTCCTTTACCCCCTCCCTCCAACCTTTCCTAGGCCGACCCCTACCCCGCCTTCCTTCCACTACAGACTGATACACTCTTGAAGTTATTCTGTTCATTAAAATTGAGAATGTCAACAAGAAATGCAGACAAGATAAGCGTGTCAAGGAAATGAAGTTGGCATCTGAAGTGAGGATGGCATATGAGGTGAAGACAGCAAGCTCTCTGATGACCAGGACAATCAATCAAAGATGCTAAACTGCCAGTATGATTATCAAAGCCAATAGCATTACCCTACTTGAAATAAATCAAAGGCATATAATGAAATTGCAGAAAATTAAGAGAATTACAGATTGCATTTCTAGGGCATTACTGCAATGCAAATAGTCACAGTACAAAGGTGCACTTGTCTCACTATCATGATAAAAATAAATCAGAGAATTATTCCCCATTGCCTGTAACTGTCTACAGAAAGTTTGCTTTATTAAGGTTAAATCATGTAAAAAAGGTATTATAATCCTGTACATAAAAGTTAATTGTATTTAGAATTAAAAATTTACACCACTGCACATTATATACACAAAGGTGACATTTTATTATAACTTAACCTAAGATATCCCTCCAAGTCCTCAAAAGGATTTTAATCTGATTTATGAGTTGTATTAAGTTTTTATTTTATTACAGGGTGACCCAAAAGTCTGGACACATAAGAAATATTACTAATATTCTTTTTTTTCTTTCTCACTTACTGAAGTTACTGCATCGTGGTCATGTGAATCTTGCAAAGCGTGTTGAACTTTGCATCGCTAATGGTGGAGACACAAACGAGGCACTAAACTACAGACCAGTGTCTCTGGCGTGTATAGTATGCAAAGTCATGGAGAAGATTATCAGGAGAGTGGTGGAGCACCTGGAACGAAACAAGATTATAAACAACAACCAGCACGGATTCATGGAAGGCAAATCCTGTGTCACAAACCTTCTGGAGTTTTATGACAAGGTAACAGAAGTAAGACACGAGGGTGGGTTGACTGCTCTTTCCTGGACTGCAGGAAGGCCTTCGACACAGTTCCTCACAGGAGATTAGTGCAGAAGCTGGAGGATCAGGCATATATAACAGGAAGGGCACTGCAATGGATCAGAGAATACCTGACAGGGAGGCAACAACGAGTCATGGTACGTGATGAGGTATCACAGTGGGCGCCTGTGACAAGCAGTGTCCCACAGGGGTCACTCCTAGGACCAGTGCTATTTTTGATATATGTAATGACATGATGGAAGAGATAGACTCTGAAGTGTCCCTGTTGGCAGATGATGTGAAGCTAATGAGAAGGATTAAATCAGATGAGGACCAGGGAGGACTAGAAAGAGACCTGGACAGGCTGGACACGTGGTCCAGCAACTGGCTTCTCGAATTCAACCCTGCCAAATACAAAGTCATGAAGATTGGGGAAGGGCAAAGAAGACCTCAGAGTACATATGCTAGGTGGACAAAGGCTGCAAACCTCACTCAAGGAGAAAGATCTTGGGGTGACCATAACACCAAACACATCTCCGGAGGCACACATCAACCAGCTAACTGCTGCAGCATATGGGCGCCTGGCAAGCCTGAGAATAGTGTTCAGATACCTTAGTAAGGAATCGCTCAAGACACTGTACACCGTGTATGTCAGGCCCATACTGGAGTATGCAGCACCTATTTGGAATGCACACCTGGTCAAGCATGTCAAGAAATTAGAGAAAGTACAAAGGTTTGCAACAAGGCTAGTTCCAGAGCTCATGGGAATGTCCTACAAAGAAAGGTTGAGGGAAATTGGACCGACAACACTGGAGAACAGGAGGGTCAGGGGAGACATGATAACAACATACAAAATAATGCATGGAATAGACAAGGCAGACAGAGACAGGATGTTCCAGAGAGGGGACACAGAAACAAGGGGTCACAATTGGAAGCTGAAGACTCAGATGAGTCACAGGGATGTTAGGAAGTACTTCTTCAGTCACAGTCGTCAAAAAGTGGAATAGCCTAGCAAGTGATGTAGTGGAGGCAGAAACCATACACAGCTTTAAGATGAGGTATGACAAAGCTCTGGAAGCAGAGAGAGGACCTAGTAGCGATCAGTGAAGAGACGGGGCCAGGAGCTGAGTCTCGACCCCTGCAACCACAATTAGGTGAGTAAAACATGTTGAAGATATTATTCATTAAAATTACAGTGTAATTATTGCAAAAATGCAATATGTGTCCAGACTTCTGGGTCACCCTGTATAAATCTGTTATCGTATATCCAATGTAAGTGCAAATGTCTACAGTATTTACAGTTTTATGGGGAAACAAAAACTCATACAGCACCCCCAATCTGAGGAAGAGAAGGGTAACTTATTTTATCTTATCTTATCTAACTCTAATTTCTTGAGGAAAGAACTGTGGCCTGGCAGCAAAAGCTTGTGCTTCACACACTGAGGGTCTGGGTTCGATTCCCGGCAAGGGTGGAAACACTGGGCGTGTTTCCTTGCACCTGTTGTCTATGTTCACTCATCAGTAAAATGGGAACCTGGGTGTTAGTGGACTGGTGTGGGTCGCATCCTAGGACAAAATTGACCTAATTTGCCCTTAATGCTCTGCTTAACATGCAACTTTCTACATAGTCGCAGTACAGTATGCCATTGATGTCAGCTATGGTCTGTATACCTTGCACAAGACAATCCACCAATATATGAGATAGAATTCAAAATGTACAGTAAATAACTCCTTTGACAGATGAGTAAATTTTCATTTTATGGACTGCAATGGAAATCACAATGACTGTACTGGGTTATCTTAGGTTAAGCTACATAATGTATATACTTCTCATGTGTCATAACATGTGGCATTAAGAGCATTGTAAAAAAATTGTATACATGTTATTTATTTATTATTTTACAATGGTGTTGAGGGCATATAAACTATGTACATTTAATCAATGACAAATCAATAAAGTCCAATAATGTGATTTATTTAAATTGGGGTCTTTAATTTCCTAATTATTATTTTACTATTAATTTTTTTTTATTTAATTATTATTAATCATGGGGAGTGCTAAACCCACAAGGGTCACATAAGGGAACATAAGGCATTCAAGTATATTATTATAATCTAAAATAAGGGGTAAACCCGCTAGGGTCAAGATATTCAAGTACCTGGCTGTGAGAGGCTAGCGTGGTCGCATCCTGGGGGAGAGGATTAAAGAACCCTAGTGGAAATAAACCAGAGTCCGGTAACACTGCACCTTTATTAAGTTACCCTGGGTTATTAACCCTCAGGGTTAATGAACTCAACAAAATGATCTTCATTAAATAACTCTACAGAAACAAAGGAGTGATTTCTTGTATGAAAATAGTTTTCTCTCCCTTAGTAAATCTTCTCTTACTGTAACTACTTTTACGAAGTTAAGATAATTAACCTGTTTTTAACATTTAAAATATAAATAATAATTGTCACAAAGACCCCAATGGAAATAAGTGACTTTGTCTGACTTTTATGTGTATATGTAACTGTTTACCTGAATAAATTTTCTTACATCAAATGAATGAGATTATATTAATATATTCATGGGGGAGCACTAAACCCGTATGATTATACAGCACATGTGGAGGGGGGGGATGGAAGGTATTCAGGCTTAATTCAGGGAACTGGAGCACAGATCCAATTCCTTAGATCAAGAGCCCTTCATTAGCGTCAAGGTACCTCCCTTGAGGGACCAATGAATGGGAAAACAGGTTCCCATGCCCTGGATCAAGAACCCCCCTCACTAGCATCAAGGAACCTCTAATGTATGGTATTACCACAGGTTAAACCATCATCCATCAACGTAATAATCAACTGTAATAATCACTATGGTGAAACGTAAAATAAATTCTCCAGTATAAAACATATTGACTAGTGAGGTTGTGACCCTCAGCACCTCACAACCTTCACTCTGACACAACCTCTACCACCACCTCTCAACCCACATACATATATATTGCAAAATGCTGCACACTCATCCATTATTCACTCACTAATATCGAGTTTTTTGGGGTAAATGAGAGGCGCCTCAACCAGCGTCCTCACTACAATGTTTTTGTCTTCAACTTTCAGTTACCAAATGTGAAAAAAAAAATCGCAAGAATTTGAGCATTTTATGAGGATTTTTTCCCCTTACGGGAAGCAAATTATCCATGAATAAATAATGCATTATGATTTATGTATATATGTTGTAATTTCTTCACATTTTGACTTTGTTTGTCAAATTTTCCTCCATGTTACAACGCGATGGCTACTGTCTTGATAGAAAACCATTTAGGGTTAACATATGTAAAAAAAATGAATAAGTAAGTATGTAAGTTTATTCAGGTATACACAAATACAGTTACATAGATTATCATACATAGCAGCATATGTGCAGAGAACCTGGGATAACCCAAAAAAAGTCAGACAGAGTGACTTATTTCCATTGGGGTCCTTGAAATTAATTAAGTTTATTTAAGCACATTCAGAGCCGGATTTACCTATACGCTTGGCAGGCTGAAGCCTAGGCCTACAAAGCCTCCGCCCAATGTGTATAATTTTTACACATTATAATCATGGGAGAGCTCTAAACCCTTAGGGTTATAGAGTGCGTGTAAGGGGAGGGGATATGGAAGGTAGAAGTAAGCTTATTTAGGTATACACAAATACAGTTACATAGATTATCATACATAGCAACATATATGTAGACAACCTAGGATAACCCAAAAAAAGTTGGACAGTGACTTAATTCAGGGAACTGGGGCACAGATCCAGTTCCCTAGATCAAGAGCCCCTTACCATTATTATTATTACAATCAAGGGGGAAGCGCTAAACCCGGAGGATTATACAGCGCCTGGAGGGGGATGTGGAAGGCATTCAGGCTTAATTCGGGGAACTGGAGCACAGATCCCATTCCCTAAATCAAGAGCCCCTCACCAACATCAAGGAACCTTCCTTGAGGGGAGCCCCTCACCAGCATCAAGGAACCTTCCTTGGGGGGTAAAACACTGTCATAGGCCTTTCTTACACATGCTGTCACAATGCAATATAGTCTCTAAACAATCCTTCAGTAATGTTCCTTGCACTCTGTTTCAGAATAATACTGTCTTAAAACAATATCTCAACACTAGCATTGATTTCTGTATTGATTTTGTCCTGCCAGGAAAACAGTGAGATAGATAAGTTGAAAACACAGCTGTGCAAGTATACATTTACATAAATTATCATACATAGCAGCATGTGTAAATTACCTAGGATAACCCAAAGAAGTCAAAGTGACTTAATTTCAATGGGGTCCTTTTCACAAGGTCAGCAAAGCCATTCAGAAATCAGAACTGTTATTGAGTACTTGTACAAGTTTATACACTTCACTTCACAATTTTTTTTAAGCAAAATTAGAGATTTTGATGAGCTTGAGCAACAAGTAAAAACCACCTTGCCAAATGTTAACTACAAAACTGTCACAAGGAGAGAAAGAGTAAGGAAACGGCAAGGAAATGAGGGAGGGACAGCTGGTCCTGATGAACTCTCTTGAAGAGATAAGTTTGCAATAAAGTCCTTTATTCCTATACATACTAGATGCACTTGAAACCAGTTTAAGATCTACCGTGTACAGTGATGTTGCCCAAATGTTTTCCTTTCTTACTAATCTGAAGGGAATCACAGTAAATGGAGCAAATCAGACACTCTTTAGATATCTTAGTGTCTGTATTGTTATGTTCGCAAGAAAGCTGTAAATGTGTAAGGGTCACACAGCACCTGGAAAAGGTTTCCTTAAAAGCAGGATTGTCTGAAAGAACTTTGGTTTGTGCTAGCAGTATCAGAGGTAGCTTGGGCAGAGGAACAAGAGCCCACACTACTACATAATGGAGTGCTCAAGAATCTAGGCCATCAGATATGATGAACCAGGACATTTAGAACTCTTTAACCACCTCATACACTCTGAAAAAATGAAATTTTTTTTCATACCTCTATCTTGAAATTATGAGCACTGGAGACTGCTGATCTAGACTTCAGCAGTATAAGCTGAGACAGGTGGAGCTATAATTTTATCACTGCAGTATATTCAATAATCATTGAAAAGTGCTAAACCTGTAAGGGTCATACAACACCTGCAAACTGGGATGTATTTAAGTTTGATTCAAGGGATGGATAACTCTAATTCCTTGGATCAAGAGGCTTTCACCAGCATCAAGGTACCCCTCTTCAAGGAATATTCAAGGGGAGGTACCAGATCCTTTGGGTAAGGTGTTGCTTATCCATGGGGTGAAAACTTCAAACAAGGGTTTTTCTACAGAGCATCTTGTTAAAATGTTTCATTAGGAGAAAAAATCAAATAATGTTTACATTATAATAAAGTAATATTTACATTATTATTATAATCATAACTAAGCACTAAACCAATGAGGGTACTGTATAATATTTACAGATCACTACCAGAGGTTAAATTTTCACTCTGTCTTGAATGGTCTTGACCTGACTGACACTGCCTAACGACATACATTTTTTTTTTCAACGAACCAGCCGTCTCCCAGAGGCAGGGTGACCTAAAAAGTTTTTCTTTTTAGGTCACCCTAATTATTATTATTATTAAAATCAAGGGGGAAGCGCTAAACCCGGAGGATTATACAGCGCCTGGGGGGGATGTGAAAGGCAATCAGGCTTAATTTGGGGAACTGGATCACAGATCCAATTCCCTAAATCAAGAGCCCCTCACCAACATCAAGGATAGGTCACCCTAAAAGAAAAAGAAAAACTAACGTTTTTCTTTTTACATTTAGTAATTTATGCAGGAGAAGGGGTTACTAGCCCCTTGCTCCCAGCATTTTAGTCACCTCTTATGACACACATGGCTTACAGTGGAAGGATTCTTCTCCCATGGAGATGAAAGGAAATACAGTGGTACCCCAAGTTTCATACACCTCCCAACTCAAACAATTATGTAAGTGTATTATCGTAAGTGCTTTTGTAAGTGTATTTTTGGAGGTCTGAAACAGACTAATCTAAATTACATTATTCCTCATGGGAACAAATTCATTTGGTAACGGCACTCGAAGAGCCTTCTGGAATGAATTATAGCCGAAACTTGGGGTACCACTGTACATAGTTGTAGTGAGAAGGTTGGAGGGAGGGATAAAGGCAGTTTTGCATGTGATGGGCTTGGACATCCAGCAGGCATGTATGAACATGTTAGATAGGAGTGAGTGGAGGTAAGTGATTTATATGACTTGACATCCTATTGGAGTGTGAACAAGGTAACATTAATAGATGGATATAGGGAAACTGGTTAGCTGGACTTAAGATAAGATAAGATTTCGTTCGGATTTTTAACCCCGGAGGGTTAGCCACCCAGGATAACCCAAGAAAGTCAGTGCGTCATCGAGGACTGTCTAACTTATTTCCATTGGGGTCCTTAATCTTGTCCCCCAGGATGCGACCCACACCAGTCGACTAACACCCAGGTACCTATTTGCTGCTAGGTGAACAGGACAACAGGTGTAAGGAAACGTGTCGAAATGTTTCCACCCGCCGGGAATCGAACCCGGGCCCTCCGTGTGTGAAGCGGGAGCTTTAGCCACCAGGCCACCGAGGTGGCAAGTACAGTGCCTGCACTCTCAAGGTGGAGAGAGGATATCTGCAGTTTGGAGGAGCATCTGAACTGTAGTACTGGCACACCTCTGGCAAGACAGTTATAATGTAAGTGATGGTGAAAGTGTTTCTTCTTCAGGTTGCCCTGCCTCAGTGGGAGACGGCTGGTGTGTTTAAAAAACATATATAATGTTTTTGTCTGTATCTGCAAGTTGTTATACCAAACATGTATGTACAGGAGCACCTCGCTTATGCAGCAGGTTAGGTTCTGGGATACTGCTGTAAAGTGAATCGTAGCTCTTTTCATTTTCAAATGTGTATAAAAGCCTTATAACATGTTTACACTATCATATATTAAGTGAGCAATAGAGCTAGGCCTAAAAAATGCACATACATTACACACACATTACTTCAAATATTTTCATCCTTAGCTCATAGTTAGTGGTGAATATATTTACTGCAGGAAATCTGAATAAATGAAGAATGAGTATAACTGAAAACAGCTGTATTAGTGAAACACCATAAAGCAAGGCCCACCTGTATTGTATTTTCTACATTGTTGAATTTACAAACTAAGAGCAGTTATACTACATAAACAACTTACCTACCTACCTTCTGGCAGTTAGGGTAAGCAATGTATCATGCTATTCCAATGGAGACAGCTTTGAACATCAATACATATGATTATCATTATTCTTATATTTAAGGAGAAGCAATTAACCCATAGGGATTATGCAACACCTGTGGGAAGGAAGGCAATCAAGCTTGATCCAAGAAGTGAAAAATAGCTTCAATTCCTTGGGTGAAGACCTTTTTACCAGCATCAAAATCCCACTTCTGAAGAAACCCTAGTTAGCCAATACATGCAAGCATAGGTACAGACACTTAGTACATAACCAATCTTCATGGGTACCATGGCTCATTTGGGTCAGTGATGAGTGAGCAACATCACTGAAAGTTTAAAAATCTTGTCACTTTCTATAAACATGTGAAATACATAATCACATTTTTTCCAACTTTTGAAGCTTTAGATGTAACAGGAAGCACTGGAAGGTTCTGTGTGATAAGGCTTGAGCAGCCATCAGGCATGTGTGAGCTTCTTAGACTGGAGTGGACACAAGTGGTTTGTAGGCAAGGTAATCCTTGCTTACAAACCACAGATTTGGAGAACAGAATTTCTCAGTTTTGAATCCTAGGGGAAGTAATTACACTGAATGCACTTTGAAGATTAGGTGGGGATATAGCAGTGCTGTGAATCAAATTAATTGTGATTTTGTGAGCATCTGGAAAGAGGTATGGCTTGAGTGACAGCGAATTCATTTCCCTTTTTGAGTCACCCTACCTCCATGAAAAGTTTCTGGTGTACTGTATTAAAAATACTAAAAAAAATACATTAATAATACTGGTAATACCTTTTATTTTCAAGCAATACATTATTACACTGGTATAAATTTGGGACAATAATCTGTAAACTTAGAAAATTTATAAGTATTTACTCGTTTTGGCTAAGTGACAGCAACTCTGTACACTCTGAACGTTTTATTACTTAAAACTAGAGAGAAGAAGCGATTGTATTCTGCTATTTTGTAACGAATCTTGTCACAAAATCTTCCATACAGAGGCTCAATTAAGCCTGGAATATCTTGTCCTCCATATTCAGGCATCTGAAATAAAGTACAATTTGATATATCAGTAACACATAAATATCCTGCCTTCATAATGCAGTTCTCATAGACATTCACAGAAGCTCACTCATATACAGGTACCATACTGTACTGTAAAAAAAATAAATTATTTGCTTTTAATATCTTAATTATCTCATTTTGAATTTTAGGTATCTCTCTCTGCAGCACAAACTACCAGTACAATAATGGTCTGCTATTCATGGCAGGTGTGTTCCTGAGACTTGACACAAGCTTATCCATGAAAGTACCCATGTACCCAAAGAATGAGTATTTTCATACAAGTAATTATTTTTCCTGTGTAACCCTACCTCAGCGAGAAATGGCTAATATGGAAAAAAAAAGATTGGGTACAAACAATTTTTTCTTTTAGCGTTTTGGCCATTTCCCACAAAGGCAGGGTGACCCAAAAAGAAAGAAAAAAACTTTCATCATTCAACATTTTCACCACCACTCATACATAATCACTGTCTTGGCAGAGGCGCTCAGACACGATAGCTTAGATGTCCCTCCAAACTGCCAATATCCCAAACCCCTCCTTTAAAGTGCAGGCATTGTACTTCCCACTTCCAGGACTCGAGTTCGGCTAAATGGTTTTCCTGAATCCCTTCACAAAATATTTCTCTGCTCACACTCCAACAGCTCGTCAGGTCCCAAAAACCATTCGTCTTCTTTCACTTCTATCTAATACGCTCATGCACGCTTGTTGGAAGTCCAAGCCCTTCACCCACAAAACCTCCTTTCCCCACCCTCCCTCCAACCTTTTCTAGGAAGACCCCTACCCCGCCTCCTTTCCCCTACAGATTTATATGCTCTCCAAGTCATTTTACTTTGTTCCATTTTCTCTAAATGACCAAACCACCTCAACAACCCCTCTTGAGTCCTCTGACTAATACTATTAGTAACTCCACACCTCCTCCTAATTTCCACACTACAAATTCTCTGCATAATATTTACACCACACATTGCCCTTAGACATGACATCTTCACAGCCTCCAGCCTCCTCCTCACTGCAGTATTTACAATCCACGTTTCACACCCATATAAGAGTGTTGGTACCACTATACTTGCGTACATTCCCTCTTTGCTTCCATGGATAATGTTTTTTGTCTCCACAGATACCACAATGCACCACTCACCTTTTTTCCTTCATCAAATCAGTGTTATTATACCCAAAATGATGAGGAATCATATGCTAGCATCATCTGGCACACTTCCAATCCAGGTTCCAATACCTGGATTGGAACATTATTAACATTCTTTCAACAAACCAGCCATATCTTACCAAGGCAGAGTGGCCCAAAAAGAAAAAGAAAAGTTTCTCTTTTTAAATTTGGTAATTTATACAGAAGGGGTTACTAGCCCCTTGCTCCCGGCAATCTAGTTGCCTCTTACGACACACATGGCTTATAGAGGAAGGATTCTTTTCCACTTTTCCATGGAGATGGCCGACGTGTTAAAAAAAAATACAATTACAGTACAGCCTCTCCTCACTTAGCAACATCTCGTTTACTGATGCCTCGGACTTAATGTATATTAGAGCTGATTTCCTCTATTCTGTTTATTACAATATACAGTACACTACTTGTAAACATTTAAAAATACGTATACCAGAAATGTTATAAATGGTGCAAAAGTGACATTAAAACAATATGAAAGATGGTTGACACAAACCCACTACCATTATAGTATGTTCCTCACTAAGTGACGAATTTGTTTACCGACGCCATCTTAGGAACGGAACTCAGTTGTTAAGTGAGGAGAGGCTGTATCTCCATGGGGAAGTGGAACAGAATTCTTCCTCCATAAGCCATGTGTGTCATAAGAGGTGACTAAAATGCTGGGAGCAAGAGGCTAGTAACCCCTTCTTCTGTATATATTATTAAATGTAAAAAGAAAAACTTTTGTTTTGCTTTTTATGTCACCCTACCTCAATGGGATATAGTCGGTTTGATTAAAAAAAAAATTATAATTATGTAATAACCTGCTGTCAAGTTTAAAAACTGATAGTGGAGTGATTACAATACTCTACAAATATGGAAACAAAACTTACATGCCCATTATGAAGATCAATAATATCTGTTAGTCTGCAAAGAGGGTGCTGCTCATCAGGAGGAATAAAACAAATACTGTCCTCCAGGATAATGTGTGTTGCTCCAGCACTCTTTAAAGCAGCATATACGACTTCTGGAGTTTCCTTACCGTATATCTGGTAAATCTGGAAATAAAGGCTACATGACCACATTATGGAAGTGAATGGGCAGCTCCAATAGTTTTATATATGAAGAACACAGGAGCGGGAATCTAGTTGGAAGACGGGGCTAAAGGACATGTTTTGTAGCAGTTATCATTATTATTTTTTTATCAGCACATTGGCCATTTCCCACTAAGGTAGGGTGACCCAAAAAAGAAGAAACACTTTCATCATCACTCACTCCATCACTGTCTTGCCAGAGACATGCCTACACTACAGTTAAAAACCTGCAACACTGGGGGTTAATGGATTTTTTGGAGGACTTCATTACAACCCTTACCCTCCTTGGTGTCACCCACAGAAGTGCAATTAAAGAATGAGGTTAATCCTATCTCCTGACACATAATAGTATCTTCAACCTTAGGTTCTAATGAAAAAAAAAAACAAGACGTGAGAACAATTAGTTAGACTGTGTGTTAGTGGATAAAAAAAAGTTGAGGGGTAGGTTTGGTCAAGGATTGAATTTTAATAAAATTCAAGTGGTTTCTCCCAATATACAAATTAGTTGAAATATTGGACTGCTGTGGATATTTTGCTGAACTGTGTTGGTACTAGACTTCAGTAATGCTACTGAGAATATAAGCTGGTATTAAAGATCAAGTTTTAGTTTGCATATTTTAACCTCCTTATCTTATAATACTCTTCAGTATTTTCTGGTGTGGAAAATGGTTTGTAATGATGAGGATGAGGAGAGTTCAAAAAATCAGGTGTTGGAAATGCCATGGAGTCACCACAGTTCTGACAGAAATGAAATACTGTATATACTATGGCTGGCCTTACCTGGTGTGTGCGTTGTCTCAGCCATGAATCTTCATAGTGTGGGTGATTAGTTATGTGTCTACCCGTGCACAGCTTTACTCCTGCTAATAACTGCATGGAGCCTGCAAACACTGCTTCAGGAGGAGTAGAAGACTGAATCCACTCCATCAGCTCAACAGTGTCAGGGTCCCAGAACTCATACACTTCTTCTGGCCATAATTCTGATAATATCTTGCCCCAATACTGAAAGAATAACACAGAAATTTAAATTTACAGAAATATATAAGAAAACCCAATACAGTATAGCACACTAATATACATGCAAGAGTCTGTGGTAGCACTGAGTTATCAAAACGATTTTGTAATTACAATGCATATAAGGACCATGTTAATGCAACTGTAAAGCAGTGTTTATATATTCTCATTACCACCTGCCCTTTTGTAGTCTTGAAGTTAATAATGTGCAGAATATGCAAGTACATGTAATGGCTTTGGATAGGTTAGTAAGAAGAAATACTCAAATCTATAATACTGTGCATACAGAGTACATTAAACCTAAGGAATTTAAATAGTGGTCAGCAATGCTTAACTGACAGTTCCTACCAGTCATCCAGCACAACAAGATCCCAAATCTACACAAGTGTGATAAAGTTGCCATTTTCAAATTTGGCATAGTTTCCAGGACCAAGATATGCCAGAATGCCATCAGTGGCTACTGGAGAGTGTCACTGTTTAATGCTGCATCAAAATGGATGACATTCCATATGCTGCCACCATTTCTATTGTTATTTTTTTTTTCAACAAACTGGCCATATCCCACCAAGGCAGGGTGACCTAATAAGAAAAAACAAAAGGTTCTCTTTTTAAACTTAGTAATATATACAAGAGAAGAGGTTACTAGCCCCTTGCTCCCGGTATTTTAGTCGCCTCTTACGACACACACGGCTTATGAAGGAAGAATTCTGTTCCACTTCTCTATGGAGAGTCTAATGTTATTATCTAATTATAATTTTGTGAGGGGGATGGGGTACACTGCTGGTCTTCATGTATTATCATGATTAAGGGCAGCTCATAAGTACAGTGCCAATAAATTAACTATCAATCCACTGGTGTGCATCATTTTGCAGTTACAGGAGAAGATACACTCATGGTATCCCTTCTTTAATGTTTAGTTTGTCACATACAGTATTTTCAAAAGTTTTATGTGGCTGTAGCAAACAAAACTTTCTTGATCTCATTCCAGCAGTCTACCACTATTCATTCCAGCAGTCTACCATTATTTATTAACACACTGGCCATCTCATGAGGTAGGGTGACCCAGAAATAGAAACACACTCTTTAAAATGTATGAATACATCCACTTCCTCAATACTCCCTCCCTCAAATCTGATATTCAATGTTTCACTGTCTAGACGTAATTTTTTTTGTTACTCTCACCACCTTGCTTTATTGTATGTTCACTTTGAATTTCCTTCTTTTACATACCTTCTCAAATTACTCTAGCAACCTCTGCAACTGTGTCACCTGAAAAGAGCAACAGTGACAACTGCCACTCTGTATCAGTCTTTGTCTTTTAACCTAACATTTCTCCCAAACACCCTGGTATCCATGTCTTTTATCACCACATCTACAAATATGATACTTTTAACATAGCCTGTGTTCACTGAGACACTAATGTCAGAACTGTTGTGTTCATTTGCCTTTCTGTATTTATTTATTTGCAATTAAATACACTGTATACATTTTTATAGGTTTATGTAATGTACTCTAATTTAAAATACTGTACAATTAAAAATTCTGTACATAGGTAACGTTTAGAAATTGATGTTGGGCAATGCATAAAATAATTTTTTTTAACACTGGCCCTCTTCCACTGAGGCAGGATGACCCCCCCTCCCCAAAAAAAAACTTTCACTATCATTTACTCTATCATTGTTTTTGCAGAGGCATGCAGATACGACAGAATGACACCTAAATGGTTGTATCTGCTTGTCTCTGCAAAGACAGTGATAGTGTGAATGATGGTGAAGGCTTTTTTTTTTTTTTTTTTTTTTTTTGGGGGGGGGGGAGGGTCACCCTGCCTTGGTGTGAAATGGCTTGCATGTTAAAAAATGAACAGTGTAAAACAAGGATGATTTAAATAGACTAGATATGGTGGCAGTCAGGTAAATGCAGTTAAATAAAATAGGTTAGGCAATAATATCTACTATGAAGAGAACATAACTCACTATGAGAATTCGCCAAATATATAAAATCACAACTAAAATATATGTAAAAATTTTAAATTGAGTATTCAAAAAATAAAATAGAAGTCACATTAAGTTGCATTTTTTTGCTGCTGTATTAAATATTCAAATTCAAATTTTTATTTCTTTGGATGCAGTGGAAAGATAATGTAATCTACAGGTAATAAAACATTGTTAGACACAAAAGAAAGCCACTACACAGTATGCAATGCATTTTGGACAAACTAATTCTAATACTTAAAGACTACTCAAGACTTAGACCATTAACCCGTAAACGGTCCAAATGTATATATACGTTTTTTCAACATTTGAAAGTATGTAAAAAAAGTAATCTTTTTTTTTTTTTTACATTTGAAAATGTGTAAAAAACTTTGATCTCCTTTTTTTTTTTTTGTTATATTTGAAAATATGTAAAAAAAAACGTAGATCTACTTTTGGAGCACTACACATGTGAACGTAGATCTGCCTGGACCGTTTATGGGTTAAGTAGGATTTTTATGCAGTTAACTACAATTATATGCATGAAAATATAATGTCCTTTCAAGGCCTATGAATGGATAAAAAGAAAAATGTATGACATGGTCTGAAAAGTGGCAGGAAAGTTGAATGTAGACAAGTGTAAAGTCCTAGTCCTTGGGAATGAAAATAACCCTCATAGTTATAAACTAGGTGATGTAGAGGTTGATGACACAGAATGTAAAAAAGACTTGGGAGTCATGGTAAGCAGAAACCTAAAGCCAAGATAACAGTGCAAGCACCAACTCACCCTGTGGCAAATGAAACCAATGTAAAAGCAGCAGATAAGCATCTTACAGAAGCCAGGAAACCACCTCGGAAAATAAGATGACATCTTTCCATACATCACTGTTATTGTACTATAAATTCTTGTGTCTGCCACAAAAACCCCAGTCAGTACACATACTGTTGGCAACCATATTACTTTTAAACGAAGAATCATAACTGCCAAAACACTCCACATGACAGACAAACCTGTAAATAAAAGTATTATACCTTACAAAGGAAAAGTAAATTAGTCTGTCAGTTGAGATTATGGAAAAAAAAATGTATACAGGTAGTAAAATATACAGGATCAGGTACCTGTAAGCTTTTCTAGAAAATGGATTCAGTTTTCATTACCATCATTAATAATGAATCTATTTTAATACCTATCAACAAAGGCTGTCTCAGAAGGTTCATATAGGAGGGACTTAGGGCTGGCAATCTAGTTGGAAGAAAGGGCTAAGAGCCTTGTCTTGAAGCACCATTATTATTATTATTATTTTATTATTATTATTATTATTATTATTATTATTGTTGCTATTGTTATTATTATATTATTATTACTATTATTATTATTATTATTATTATTTTTTAACACATTGTCCATCTCCCACCAAGGCAAGGTAACCCAGAAAAGAAGAAACAAAAGTTTTTCTTCTTTTCACATTTAGTAATTTATACAGGAGAAGGGGTTACTAGCCCTTTGCTCCCAACATTTTAGTCACCTCTTATGACACGCATGGCTGATGGAGAATGATTCTTTTCCACTTCCCCATAGAGATTATTATTATTATTATTATTATTATTATTATTATTATTTCTTTCTTTCTACAAACTGGCCATATCCCACCTAAGTAGGGTGGCCCAAAAAGAAAAACAAAAGTTTCTCTTTTTAACTCTAGTAATGTACATGTATACAGGAGAAGGGGTTACTAGCCCATTTCTCCCGGCATTTTAGTCGCCTCTTATGACACGCATGGCTTACGGAAGAAGAATTCTGTTCCACTTCCCCATGGAGAATTATTATTATTATTATTATTATTATTATTATTATTATTATTATTATTATTATTATTATTATTACTTGGAGGTGCTTTGGGGCTGATAGAATTTTTGGGGTCTTCATTCCTGCCCTGGCATCACCCCTGCTTAGCAGTGGTATAGCTTGAGGGGTAGCTGGGGCAACAGTTGCTTCACTTGAGCACATCTGGTCCCTTTTTGCTCTAGTCATTTTTAACTGTTGAAGCATTTGGGTAATTCATGTTTCAAACAATGTTTTCCTTCCATTACAGGAAAATCACATTACTGGAAAATCACAGCTACCCAGCTATAGGCTATGAAAGATTTTCATTACAACAGTGGTAAATATCACAACACTTTTGAAAGTGGCTTAAAGTAACTTTTACCACTGTGTGAAAGTAAGGCAATTATATGTTTTCAGTGACAGAATTGTTAAATATTACTGGGCAGCAGTAAGAACAATAATGAATTCCCATTCCCGCCAGCATACTCCACCAATTTTCAAAAGTCTGAATCTGCTCACCATTAAGAACATCCATACTTATTCATGTGCCTACTACATACACAGAACAATACACACAAATATAAACCCTCCACTCAAACTTCTCACCAACTTACACAGTACACATGACCACAACACAAGACACAGATCTCTTTTTGATATACCTCGTGTCCATATCACACTATGTAAAAACTTTATGCACATAAAGGGGCCCTAAAATATGGAATTCATTACCAGAATATATTAAAGTAACCCAGTCTGAAAATCAGTTTAAGACTCTTCTCAAAAGCCACTTAATCACCATAGACTAAATGCTAAATATTCAATACACACATACTCACTACATCATAACTTCAACAATCATTTTGAACCTCTTATCCATTGTTGACAGGAATATAACTGAACCATTGTTTTTCACAATAAGCATTTTAGACTATATGAATATATCCTTTGTCTTATACAAATTTAATTCACTAATAATTAATAACCTACTTTTCAACTATGAAATATTTACTGTCCTACTGTACAACTATGATAAAATCCTTAGTACATGTATTAAGTAGTCTGTAAGCCAATAATGTTAAGTTGGCCCATAATGCCTAGGCGTAATAGAGGCTCTCTTTGCATTGCAACCCACTATTGTAAGTATAAAATCTCAATGTACTGTTTGCAAAGACATAAAATAAATAAAATAAATAAAAATAAATAAATAAAACAATAAAATTAAATTTAAAAAATGTATATAAACCATACTACAACAGTTACTACCATAAAATAAGCTGTGTCAAAATAATAAGTGATGCCTTCAGGTAATAAGTGTTACTTTAAGGTGATAAATGGCACTTTTGAAGATAGTAAGTGATACCATTTTTGTGTCGATCCCTCCTCCAACATGAGAACCTAACTACTCCACTGATGCATATATAATATAATGCATATACAATGTAAGTTAACCCCTTCTCCTGTATAAATCACTAAATTTATACACCCTGCTTCAGTGGGACATGGTCGGTGTGTTAAAAAAAAAAGTGTAAATTTTTCATCATGAAAGTGAACAAATATTACACTCATGTTAATCATCCAGGCAGTAGCACTTCAACCTTGTTAATCAAGGTAGATGCCCGATGGGTGTACATGCAGAAAGTCCTTAGCATGCATAGCATTTTGGGCAAACTTAAGCCTATCTTAAGACAAAAAGGGCAATAATTAATTTATTCATATGTATATGGCCTCCAGTGGTTTTAACAAAGAACATTTTTAGTGAGTTTAATTATTTTAAGGATTACAAGTTGGCTTATGATTACAGGTAATGAGGAGTCTTGCATATTACCACTAGATTTAGGAATTATAATAAAAAAAAAAAAACATTTACTTTTATTGAGCCTAAATGTTTCAAGGATTTCAGTTTGGCTTATGATTACAGGTAATGAGGTTTCTAACATAACATGTTTTGAGAACATTCAATATATTTAAGAGTTGTGAGGATTACAAATTATGAGAATAAGAATATACTGTTTCCATATACTTGTGGCAATGAAAATATACTTTTATCATATTTAGTTGTTAGGCTATGTTAGTGAAGGAAGACTTTTTTTGTAGCAGCAGCAGTTTAGAGGATGCTGCAGAGAGGGTGGCTCTAGAAATTTCTGGCAGGGAATTCCAGATTTTGGGTCCTTTTATATACAATGAATTTTTACAAAGCTTATGCCTGACATGGAAAATCATGTCCTGTAATTAGTCAAAACCTACCTTAGTTAATCATACAGGAAAACCTACCTTAGTTAATCATACAGGAAAACCTATCTTTGTTAATCATACAAGAAAACCTACCTTTGTTAATCATACAGGAAAACCTACCTTTGTTAATCATACAAACCTGCCTTTGTTAATCATACAGGGAAACCTACATTTGTTAATCATACAAACCTACCTTTGTTAATCATACAGGGAAACCCACCTTTGTTAATCATACAGGAAAACCCACCTTTGTTAATCATACAGGGAAACCTACCTTCGTTAATCATACAGGGAAACCTACCTTTGTTGATCATACAGGAGAAACCTACCTTTGTTAATTATACAAGGAAACCTACCTTTGTTAATCATACATGGAAACCCACATTTGTTAATCATACAGGGAAACCAACCTTTGTTAATCATGCAGGTACCTAATACTTACTCAGATTAGCCATGCATTTACTTAAGCATCCACATTAATAATGCAGCACCCAATACTAACCCTGGTAACCTTGAAGGTACCAATAATTCCATGTTAATTATGCAGTAATCCAATACCAACACATGTTAATCATGCAGACATCCTATACTAAGTCATGTAATCATGCAGGGATTAATGTAAGCACAGTATTTATCAGTTACCCAATACTCACCCATGTTAACCATGCAGATATCCAATACTCACCCAAGAAGAAAACCAACTCAGGTCTTTCTTCAATAATACACTGGCCTTGGCTGCATCTACATGAACAATATACATAATCACTTTGTGCTTTATTTTTCATAACTTTTTCTGAAAAATTCTTTTCAAGTTCCGTTTCACACATGTTTTCAAACAAGTTCTTCATCTCACATTTAGAGTTCTCGGTTTTGCGCTGCTTTTCACCGTTTTTAAAATGGGATGAATGGCTATCCTCCTCATCCGTGGATGATACCTTTTGTAAATCCCCTTTACATACTGGGGAATCCTCAGCATGACATTCTAAGCATTCCTCTGGTATTTTCATTATAAAAGATTTTGCACATGATACTAAATACACAAAAACAGCAATGCTATAAACTGGAAGAAGTCCACTATCACATAGTCTTTCTAATGTTTTAATGTCAATATAGTCAAACGCTTCAGTGCACATATAGAGTCGGGAATCAAAATTTCGTGGATCTCCCATTTGTAGTTTTGCAAAGAGGAGTTGATACACATGAGAATCTGCATCTATATTTAAAAATATCTGGAATAAATAAAAAAATAATTACAGATACAGAATATTAAATACAAAATTCACATTCAAATGTGTGCATGTCTGTGTATGTATATTTTGTTTTTGTTTCACATTTTTTTTTTTTATTTTAACAAGTCGGCCATCTCCCACCGAGGCAGGGTGACCCAAAAAGAAAGAAAATCCCCAAAAAGAAAATACTTTCATCATCATTCAACACTTTCACCTCACTCACACATAATCACTGTTTTTGCAGAGGTGCCCAGAATACAACAGTTTAGAAGTATATATGTATAAAAATACACAATATATCCCTCCAAACTGCCAATATCCCAAACCCATCCTTTAGAGTGCAGGCATTTTACCTCCCATTTCCAGGACTCAAGTCTGGTTATATAAAATAACCGGTTTCCCTGAATCCCTTCACTAAATATTACCCTGCTCACACTCCAACAGCTTGTCAGGTCCCAAATACCATTTGTCTTCATTCACTCTTATCTAGCACGCTCAGAAGCTAAAAAAAGACATAACAAGAGCAAGGTATGAGCAAAATGTTGAATAATAGAGACTTACACTTTATTATGTTTTTTATAGAGACTTACACTTTATTATATTTTTTAGACTTACACTTTATTATGTTTTTAGAGACTTACACTTTATTACATCTTTATCACTTATCAGCTCACTGTCTCTACCACCAATAATCAACATATATGTAGAGGTATTTACTGTGTTGAGGGCAAGGAACTAGTAACCCCTTCTCATGTATACATTACTAAATGTAAAAAGAACAAAAACTTTCTTCGTTTTTGGGTCACCCAGCCTCGGTGGGAGACGGTCAGTATGTTAAAAAAAATTACCGTGTTTAACTGAATAACTTGCACAACATTTGTTTAGTCAGCCTTAGTGCTGTTAGGCATCACCAGTCAAGTGGTAGAAAAACCTTTCTTGAGCTGTGAGTGAACTACCATATTTGCTGTAGTGAGGACAAAGTTGCTGTAATTCTGGTAAGTGTGCTAAATGATTATCTTAAGTGAACATGTTTAGGAAGCTTGTGACCTGAGGACTGTTTGGTTAACTAAGGCTGGCATTAAAACTGTTAGCAATTATTAAGTGATTTTTCTTAAACATGATTAGGTCTCTGAGGCAGCCATTGGTAATACATGCTCTGAGTATAATAAGGACATGTATATGATGAAGTGTTCTGCAAGAGCAGTTTGATGTGTATTCATGGAGAGACACTAAACTCAGGGTCATACAGTGCCTTGGGAATAGGAATGGTGGAATGTGGATGGGGTAGGGGTGGGGAAATGAAATTTGATCTGCAAGGGAGGGTAGCTCCATTTCCTTGGATCAAAAGCCCTTCACCTGCATCATGTCACCTGTCTTTGAAGAGTGTAGTGTACTACTCAAGTCTTTTATGTGGAGGCAAGTACAGAGCCTGAGCCTGCAGTGTGAAGGGGTGGAGATGTTGCAGCGTGGAGAATCATTTGTTTTGTGTCTGCACACTTCTGGCAAGACAGCTATTGAATGAATGATAGTCAATGTCTTTTTTTGGTGGTGGTAAGGAGGGGGTCATTCTTCCTTGATGGAAGATGATGAATGTGGAAGAAAAAAAAATATCCAGGGTGAACAGGATGTCCTTGCCAATGGGTTTATAACTTTTCTAGGGCTCGAAACTGATAAGCTGCTAGATACTAAGCATAACCCACAAAATTGTAATGACACAATTGCAAACAAACCATACTACAGGCGGGGATAGAACCCGCAGACAAAGAGTCATAACTCGTCAGTGTGGAGTTTTATGACTCTCTGACCGTGGGTTCTATCCCCACCCATGGTATGGTTTATAGTAAGCATAAATTTACATTTAGTCCAGCAGAGTGGAAAGAACATATTATCAATATATTAAATACCTTAATACTGCCATTGATGAGCACTGTTACAAACAACAGCAAAGATAACTCTGCTGTTGTAATAATCATTCTGATCACTGAGCCCATGGTTCTATCAGGGGTGTGTGTTGCACTCAGGATAAGGGCTGGTACCACCATGGAGAGTGCTGGAGAAGATATAACCAGTGGAGGGTTGGCTTGAATAGTACATGAAACCAGCAGTGATGCTCCCAGCACTAACACCAGCTTGTTGACCTATCACAAGACATTTTATCATTTATTATGTCCACATAGTATATGTGAAAACAAAATAAAATAAATGAATACACCTGTTATTTACTCTAAAGGTAATGTATGGTTAGAGCCGCTTAAATAAATTGTGACCACAAACTGTATTCAGTGCCTAGCTGCTACTACTAACACACTACCATGGACTGAGACCTGCAAAGAATCAGGAATGGTCAGATAAATTCATGTGTCAATTAATAGGACCTTACAGCATGTGGTGAAAAACAAAGTTTCACATACCTTTGCTGCTGACAGAAGAAGTAGCCTCCCAAGGGAAACCAAGCAAAACAGCTGACACAGTAAAATAAATGCAGCAAACTGCCAGCTCTGAAGGAACACCACACTCATTATGAAGATGACTGCCAGCTTAACAATCTGGAAAACCAATAAAATATAAATTAAAACAATCAAGCTATGAACATTACCTACATATAGCATGCTCTATTACATTTCTAGAAAATACTTCTTTTTCCTTCAGCACACTGGCAGTCTCTCACCAAGTTAGAGCAGCCTCGAAAAAGAGGAAAAACTTTCACCATCATTCGTTCAACCACTATCTTGCCAGAAGTGTGCTGACATCACAATTCAGATGACCCTCTGAACTGTATCATTCCAACCCCTCCATCAGAGGGGTGGGGATGTACAATGCAGGCACAGCATTTCTCACTTCCAGAACTTGAGTCTGGCTAAACGCTAAATACATATTACTGTACTTTAAATTCAAAATAGCGTACTGATATTCTAGGTAATATAACCCAAACAGCATTATGATTTTTGTGTAAATACTACTCACTTTTTAAATTAAGGCGATTCACTAACATCATACATAATTTTATTAATTTTGCAATTTTCATTTAGACCTCCAGTATCTATCAATTAAAAAATAAACAATGTAAAGCATGCTTGCTATATCACTTACAACTATATTACTCTTTTCAAAGTTTAAGATTTGTAAAAAAAATTATAATTTTAAAATTTAAGAGGAATAGACTGTTGTTGGGAGTTGACATGTGAGCGGATGGATTTATGAAGGATGAGGTTAATCATAGAATCGATGAAGAAAAAAAGGTATATGTGGAGACAAAAACGTTATCTACGGAGGCAAAGAAGGGAATGTACAAAAGTATAGTGGTACCAGCACTCTTATATGGGTGTGAAGCTTGGGTTGTAAATGCAGCAGCGAGGAGACGGCTGGAGGCAGTGGAGATGTCCTGTCTAAGGGCAATGTGTGGTGTAAATATTATGCAGAAAATTCAGAGTGTGGAAATTAGGAAAAGGTGTGGAGTTAATAAAAGTATTAGTCAGAGGGCTGAAGAGGGGTTGTTAAGATGGTCTGGTCATTTAGAGAGAATGGATCAAAGTAGAATGATATGGAGAGCGTATAAATCTGTAGGGGAAGGAAGGTGGGGTAGGGGTCATCCTCGAAAAGGTTGGAGGGAGGGGGTAAAGGAGGTTTTGTGGGTGAGGGGCTTGGACTTCCAGCAAGTGTGCGTGAGCATGTTAGATAGGAGTGAATGGAGACGAATGGTATTTGGGACCTGATGAGCTGTTGGAGTGTGAGCAGGGTAATATTTAGTGAAGCGATTCAGGGAAACCGGTTATTTTTATATAGCCAGACTTGAGTCCTGGAAATGGGAAGTACAATGCCTGCACTTTAAAGGAGGGGTTTGAGATATTGGTAGTTTGGAGGAATATGTTGTGTATCTTTATATGTATATGCTTCTAAACTGTTGTATTCTGAGCACCTCTGCAAAATCAGTGATTATGTGTGAGTGAGGTGAAAGTATTTTCTTTTTGGGGATTTTCTTTCTTTTTGGGTCACCCTGCCTTGGTGGGAGATGGCCAACTTGTTAAAAAAAAAAAACGACTATACAGCATTTATAAAAAAAAAATCCAGATAGCACTAGGAGCATTGTGTACGCTAATGGTAGCTTATGAGTGTGGCTTCATAAAACAATGCAGTATGTTTATGTTCTTCAGTGCTGTCAGATCTCCCTTGGATGGGAGGGAGGGACAGCTAGGTATCTAACAGACTCTTGAACTATTTCTTCACAGAGCAGTAGAACAATGGAATGGATTACAAAAGTCCAGTCATAAATGCTACAATAACAGAAATTTTAAAAGATTATATTATACTTTAAATGGATTGACAGGATTCAAACCCATGGACTAGCACTCAAAAAAGTACTAGTACAACACAGTAACAACCACACCACAGAGGGTCATAAGTGACAACCCATCCAGAAAACTCTTTTACCTGAAGAGACAATCACAATCTGCAACTCACTTGTGGGTTTTTGTGGAGACTACATGACCACACTAGCAGGTGTAAGTCTCTATAAAAAATATAATAAAGTGTACTATAACTCTAGTCCATTCTAAATTATTTGTCAACATGCTGAAAACTTATAATAAAACAAATGTAACCATTTGATAGGAGCTCTATAACAATAATCCATGATCTTGCATTCCTAAGATTTATTATGAACTTTCAGCACATTGACACATGAATTAGAAAGGATTCAGCACTGAAGACCCTATCAAAGCTTTCAGAGATGGTACAACTCCCACCAGACCCCAAAGCAAAGCCTGCACTAGTCAAGACTCAGCAGAAGCATGGGTGAAAGGCAGTGAGTGAACGAGACTGCCCTCTCAGAATTTCATTTCCACAGATGCTTATATGGGCCAGAACCAACTGCAGGGAGATGAATCACCCCAGCTTAGTAAGAAGGAAAGCAAGGAGTAAGGTACAGCTGACAAGGGACTGGTAAAAAGATAAATGCACTAGAAAAGATAAAGAGGACAACTGACTACAGAGAGAAGAGATAAAGAAATTCCTGAGAGACTGCAATAAATTCCATGTATATTTCCATCCAATGAATTTCATACCAGAGTGGGCCGAGAAAGATCTGGCCTCCAGTAAAAAAAATAAATGGTAAATCTGTAGCAGTAGTAGTCCTGGAAAGGAACATCAGTACAGATAAAGGAGAGGCCTTAGAATAATTGACTGTATTCCCTGAAAAGTAACACTGCTGTCAGAGGGTAAAAGGTGCTTCAGGAGACCACTGCAATGTTGCCAGGATGATGTAGCCCTCCAGGCAAAGAGAAAAAGAGGGAGAGATGACAGCAAGGTAACTGGACACTCCTGCAAATAAGCAGACAGTAAGAGAGGCAAAGGGCAGCAGGCACTATTGGGAAAGAAAGAATGGTGATGATACCCAGGTAGAAGTAATGATTTCTAGTAATTTAGTTCTACAAACTGATACACTGAGGGTGGCACGGGTAATAACTGCTCTGGATATGTTTTCATTCAGTGTTTTATTCATGATTCCAATATTTTTTAACATACCAGTCATCTCCATCAAGGAAGAGTGACCAAAAAAACTAAACACATTCACTATCATTCCTTTAATTACTGTGTTGCTGGAAATGTGTTGATATCACATTTCAGGTGACCCTCTGAATTGCAACATCCTCACCCCCTCATTCAGAGTGCAGGCACTCTAATGGACTTTAAGGAGTGCAAGTGGGAACTTAGTCAGCTGCTAACATGCCTGTTTAATGCAGCAATCCAAACTGGTGTTGTGCCAGAGATGTGGAAGATGGCTAATTTAATTATCTTTAAATAGTGGGATAAGTCAATTCCATCAAATTAGTGCCCAATAAACCTGACATCAATTGTAGGCAAATTGCTAGAATCCATTACAGACAATATAATACGCAGCCACCTTAAGGTCCAACTAACTGGTTTCCTCGAATTCCTTCGTACACATTAGCTTGCTTACACTCCAACAGCACCTCAATCCATAAAAACCACATGTTTAGTATTTACTTATAAAAACACTAAGTGACCATCAACAAGGATGCAGTATTAAAAATTATAATGTGTATTATATTTTTGTTAAGTCATATATACAATATATTAATTTAAAATAAAATGTACAGAGGCAGTCTCAATTTATTAACTATACTTAAAACAGAAGAGAAAAAGGGAAAACTCTATGGTTTTGGGACAATATATATTATACAATTTTTATTTTCACTATAAAATTATTACATCTGGTTTTGATCCACTAACCTGACATCTGCCTGATTTGATGAAGGTGCACATAACAAATATTTGAAAAAAAAGAAAAGGAATAGCAAAACTCTCTCTCAGAGGCACAGTGTAGTTTACTCTGGTTGTATCAATCCTGTAAAATACAGCAAAAAACTTTAAGTTATAATAACAATAATAATAATCTTTATTTCTACAAGCATATGTACAAGATATACAGACCTAGCTGACATCAATGATATAATATATAGAAAGCCCCTGGTTACACAGAGTGTTTTGGGGAAATTAGGTTAAGTTTGTCCCCAGGATACAACCCCCTAGTCAGCCGACACCCAGGTACCTATTTACTGCTAGGTGAACAGGGACAGCATGTGTGAGCTGAGTGTGCTGCCAACAGAGCTACAGGACACCCAACAAACCTTACATAAGAATGCAAACATTAGTTGAAAGCAACAACTCACATGAAATACAATATAATAACGAATAAAAAAAATGACTGATACTGTATAAAGAAGGCCACAATCAAGTCTTCTTACTCGCCACCCTTGAATGTGGTGTCAGCACAAGGACGGCACTAAGGAGGTGCTTGAGGTGCTTCAACCTCCCAATAAAAAGTAATAATAATAATAATGTTTCAATCAGGTCTCCTAGCCTTCCCTTCAAGCCTGATAACCATCCCTAACAACTTCCCTCTCCAGTATAGAAATACTGATGTCACCCTTGTGCAAGCAACTGTTCAAAGCCTAACATTTGGTGAAGTAACAAATATCGCTTTTTCTCAGACAATTAAGATACTATAATTGCTGAATAAAGTACTGAGGTAAGTGTTGTTGCAGTAAAATACTGTACAATTTAGGTGAAGAGTAAGTGAAGCACTATACAGCAAACCTTTGATTTAACTGACTAACCAAGGGTAGCAAGTGACTAATAATGGCAATTGTGGTAGACAGAGATGAGATTATTTTGCTGTGAATGTAACAAAAATAGCAAAGTCTTTAACCAACACACTTTATCAGTTGATTCTGTTTCAGCTAACCCAGCAGATTTTGTACCATATTTCCAAAGTGCCAAAACAAAAGCATTCACATTGCTAAACTCACAACTAGTATTTAGTCACTTAGCCATAATACCAACTTACCTCATAATTTTGTAATATTTTAAACTTAATATTTAATTTTGCCCGAAATGCCTAGCCATGCTAGGTGTTCTAGTGGTACACTCTGTAATTATTATTTTACTACATGTAAACCACACAATAACCAAATTCTGTAAACTCAGCATTGTAATCCTTATAGAGAATAAACTTTGAATTGAATTGAATTGAATTGAATTGAATTAAATCTAAGTCACTTAACTGAGGGGTTTTCTGTGTAAATATAAAAAATTATAAATGTACTTTATTGAATATATAGTGTATATATACGAGAGAATGAGAGACCCATGACTCATATGAAATGGTAGAGAATCTTTTTCTGAAGGTAATAAAACAAAAAGTACAAAATTTGATGGAAAACTGACGAAATTCTGCTCCCACAAATTTTGCTGTGTCAGCGATATTTACACATTGGCGATTTCACCCACTTTGAGTTTGATTTTAGGCCAATTACATTGCTGCAGTTAACCAAATTCTTAGCTATTTAACTAGAATGCCATTCATTCTATGGACTGAGTACAAGAAACTGCCTATTCACCTATTTCAACTACCAAATAAAGTGATCAGAAATTGGTAATTTGGCCAATTTCACACAAAATTCAAGAAATGCTAATTTCAAAATGTGGTCGAGAATAAACAATGCAGACATTCCTGGCACTAAAATAACATTTTCTCTGTTCATTAGTTACATCCCCAGGCTTCTCCAATATTACACCACAATTCCATTTAGAATTTTATTCACACAAAAAAATTTAATATTTACTGTTACGCAGGATACTGCATTACTGTAATAATTTCATAAATAATGTCTGTGCATTCATAAATGCATATAAGAATGGCCAGATGGATGCGTATTGGATGTGTGACATCATTTGTGTACTCTGGAATATTGACAAAAATCAAACATTTCCACTACTTTGAGCTCAATTTCAAGCTACTTTCAGTCCTGACACCAGTCAAAATCATCTTTATTTCAGTAATATATTTTCCATTCTACCAAATGAGACAAGAAACCTAGAATACAACCATAAAAAACAAACAAAAATACACCACAAAGTGGGTGTTTTAAACCATTAAACACAGTCATAGGTTTTTTATTCCCATTATGCACTGTTTGCTTCAGGATTTTTTTATATGGTGCACACTTTCTGCAAAGGCCCAAATTTACTGCTCACAGCTTATCTGAGTGAGCTAAGCTCAAGGTGCAGAACTATGGGACTGAATCAGGCTTCAGAGCTGTAGTACTACAGGACCCACCTTCAAAGGGCTAACAAACTCTGTCTGTTAAACCAGAAATTTCTGTTATTTTTACAGACAATTCCAGATATAATGGATAAAATCCATTAAATCTATAATTTTCTATTATTGTTGCAATCCACCGAGTAAATTTCCTTTTGGATTTAACCCTTAAACTGTCCAAACGTAGATCTACATTCGTGTGTGAGGGGCTCCAAACGTAGATCTATGTTTTTTTTACATGCTTTCAAATGGGGAAAATAAAGGTCGAAGTGCTACGCACGTGAACGTAGATCTACGTTTGGAAAGTTTAAGGGTTAATGGGCCAAGTCCATTAAGTCCAAAAACTGCCATTACTGTTGCAATCATGGAAAAATGCTAAAAGGCACCCAATCCCCTTTATTAGTTAAATCAATCAAGGATTCATTGTATAATACCAATTTTAACAAGTAACAAAAAAAAATTATTAAGAAAGCCATACCTGTGAATAACAAAGAGTATTACTGTAATCATTCCAGCGAGGACAGAGCCACTAAGGTACCAAGCGGTAACATAGAGAGCAGAAATAAACACTCCATGTAGCCCAAAGACACTTGATACATAAAAAACACTGGGAGACTCTTGAGATGATAGCCATCTGAAATATTACTGCAATGAGACAATAATACACGGTATTGTGCCTTTTTGTTATTTGAGACAATAATAGCTAAATATTAAGCATTCAACAACTTATTCACTGACAAGTTTGGGGATTGTGGCAGTGAACTGGAAAGGTATAGGAGTTGGAGTGGCATATAAGTGAGCTGGAGGATTGTGAAGGTCAGTTGGAAGGGTGTGGGGGTGCTGGAGGGAAGTGGGAGTGTTGGAGGGGCATAGGGGTGTTGGTGAGCTGCAAAAATGTTGGAAGGGTGTGTTTTTGAAGGGTTTGAGTGTTGAAGGGGTTCAGGAGTGTTGGAGGGGTGTGGGAGTATTGGAAGGGTGGAGTGTTGGAAAGTTGTGGGAGTGATAGAGGGGTAATGGAGAGGTACAGAGGTGCCGGAGAGAAATGAAAGTATGTTGGAGTGATGCAAATATATATTCTAAATTAACCACTAGGCTATGACTAGAGAACAAAATCAGAACATGAAGTTCAAGATGGGTTGTGAATGATCACCAAAGCCCCAATCCACTTTTATTTAACTTCTCTTCCTTAGTGCTCAGCCATCTACAGCATGGCCTGTTAATGATGATTCTCAAGAGCAGAGTTTTAATCTCATGGCTCTCAGGATATGATTTTTCTGCCTGGTCATGTTGCAGTGATTACCCTGCAGACCTGACAGCTCCTCAGGTCTCAGTTTGAATCCCAACAATGGAGTAGATTTCTATATAGTTTATAAACATTATTATACTCAATCAAGCCTTAAAACATTAGAATAAGACATCATGGTGCAGGAAATAGACATACATAAAAGGAGAAAATACAATACAGTTTAGGATAAGATTCACATTTCAGGAAAGGGGAGACACTCACCCAGAAATAATAAAATAGTGTTGCAAGAAAAGTGACTTTCACTTGCTGCCAAAAACTACAGAGAATAACAAGCATTTAAAAATACACAGATAAAACTAATAAAATTGAAAAAAAAAAACCTTATGACCTTACCTGAAAGCAGCACTGAGGACAATTTCTGGCAAAATATTGAACCGGTGTATTATGTTGATGGTGCGGCCATGCTCTGTACTGTTGTCTTTCATCAGTTGATTACACCCCTGTCAAGTAACATTTTATCACATACTGTTCTCTTTCTACAGTTTCATATCATTACCTTAACATCAAACTATTATCAACAATGAGAACCATCAGAAAAAACAAAGGCTGGTTAATGAGACACATCTCTCTACATCAAACTTCTGAGTGTCTCTCACCATGTCAATTCTAGAAATTCTCTTTCCAATCCATCTCATGGCTTATGTTGAAAATAAGATACTGTACCAAAGATATTAAGCAAATGTTCTATATTTACTTACAACTGGTAAATCAATAGTGATATAAACCCAAATGTACTCCTGTTAAGGTTGTGTGAACCAGTGGTGTAGACCAGTGGTATAGACCAGTGGTGTAGACCAGAGGTGTAGACCAGTGGTGTAGACCAGTGGTATAGACCAGTGGTGTAGACCAGTGGTATAGACCAGTGGTGTAGACCAGTGGTGTAGACCAGTGGTATAGACCAGTGGTATAGACCAGTGGTGTAGACCAGTGGTATAGACCAGTGGTATAGACCAGTGGTGTAGACCAGTGGTATAGACCAGTGGTGTAGACCAGTGGTGTAGACCAGTGGTATAGACCATGGTGTAGACCAGTGGTATAGACCAGTGGTGTAGACCAGTGGTGTAGACCAGTGGTATAGACCAGTGGTATAGACCAGTGGTGTAGACCAGTGGTATAGACCAGGGTGTAGACCAGTGGTATAGACCAGTGGTATAGACCAGTGGTGTAGACCAGTGGTATAGACCAGTGGTGTAGACCAGTGGTGTAGACCAGTGGTATAGACCAGTGGTATAGACCAGTGGTGTAGACCAGTGGTATAGACCAGTGGTGTAGACCAGTGGTATAGACCAGTGGTGTAGACCAGTGGTATAGACCAGTGGTATAGACCAGTGGTGTAGACCAGTGGTATAGACCAGTGGTATAGACCAGTGGTGTAGACCAGTGGTATAGACCAGTGGTGTAGACCAGTGGTATAGACCAGTGGTATAGACCAGTGGTGTAGACCAGTGGTGTAGACCAGTGGTGTAGACCAGTGGTATAGACCAGTGGTATAAACCAGTGGTGTAGACCAGTGGTGTAGACCAGTGGTGTAGACCAGTGGTATAGACCAGTGGTATAGACCAGTGGTGTAGAAACCCGTGGTATAGACCAGTGGTGTAGACCAGTGGTATAGACCAGTGGTATAGACCAGTGGTGTAGACCAGTGGTGTAGACCAGTGGTGTAGACCAGTGGTATAGACCAGTGGTATAGACCAGTGGTGTAGACCAGTGGTATAGACCAGTGGTATAGACCAGTGGTGTAGACCAGTGGTATAGACCAGTGGTGTAGACCAGTGTGTAGACCAGTGGTATAGACCAGTGGTATAGACATGGTGTAGACCAGTGGTATAGACCAGTGGTATAACCATGGTGTAGACCAGATGGTGTAGACCAGTGGTGTAGACCAGTGGTATAGACCAGTGGTGTAGACCAGTGGTATAGACCAGTGGTGTAGACCAGAGGTGTAGACCAGTGGTGTAGACCAGTGGTATAGACCAGTGGTGTTAGACCAGTGGTATAGACCGTGGTGTAGACCAGGGTGTAGACCAGTGGTGTAGACCAGTGGTATAGACCAGTGGTGTAGACCAGTGGTATAGACCAGTGGTGTAGACCAGTGGTGTAGACCAGTGGGATAGACCAGTGGTATAGACCAGTGGTGTAGACCAGTGGTATAGACCATGGGGATAGACCAGTGGTGTAGAACCAGTGGTATAGACCAGTGGTGTAGACCAGTGGTGTGAGACCAGTGGTATAGACCAGTGGTGTAGACCAGTGGTATTAGACCAGTGGTGTAGACCAGTGGGTGTAAGACCAGTGGTATAGACCAGTGGAATAGGACCAGTGGTGTAGACCAGTGGTATAGACCAGTGGTGTAGACCAGTGGTATAGAAAGTGGTATAGACCAGTGGTGTAGACCAGTGGTATAGACCAGTGGTGTAGACCAGTGGTAAGACCAGTGGTATAGACCAGTGGTGTAGACCAGTGGTATAGACCAGTGGTGTAGACCAGTGGTATAGACCAGTGGTGTAGACCAGTGGTATAGACCAGTGGTATAGACCAGTGGTGTAGACCAGTGGTATAGACCAGTGGTATAGACCAGTGGTGTAGACCAGTGGTATAGACCAGTGGTGTAGACCAGTGGTATAGACCAGTGGTATAGACCAGTGGTGTAGACCAGTGGTGTAGACCAGTGGTGTAGACCAGTGGTATAGACCAGTGGTGTAGACCAGTGGTGTAGACCAGTGGTATAGACCAGTGGTGTAGACCAGTGGTGTAGACCAGTGGTATAGACCAGTGGTGTAGACCAGTGGTATAGACCAGTGGTGTAGACCAGTGGTATAGACCAGTGGTGTAGACCAGTGGTATAGACCAGTGGTGTGGGCCAGTGTATGTAGAGAAATTAATAATAATAATAATTTTATTTCAGCATGATACATGTTTGTACAAAAGAGTATAACAATTGGGTGTATATACCAAAAGCCCCTTTATATACAGAGCATTTCAGGCAAACTTAAGATTAAAACTAGAAAGCCTGCTAGTTTTAGGAATGGCTTGCCATGAGTTCAAGATATGTCTATTCCCTGAATTGTTTACAATCATACATCATTACAATATGAAGATTTTGCAAATTATTGGTATTATACTTTATATGCTAAAGCCAATTTCTCAACACACACTATCTAGGTTATACTATGATTTAATGAACTACAGTATAACATACATCACTGCTAATAAACACATTAATAATGCATTAACGTTAAACTATTTAGGTTATACTACTATGATTTAATGAACAATAACATACATCTTTCTTTTTTCTTTCAACAAACCGGCTATATCCCACCAAGGCAGGGTGACCCAAAAAGAAAAATGCAAGTTTTTCTTTTAAATTTAGTAATATATACAGGAGAAAGGGTTACTAGCCCTTGTCCTGGCATTTTAGTCGCCTCTTACAACACGCATGGCTTACGGAGGAAGAATTCTGTTCCACTTCCCCATGGAAATAAGAGGAAATAAACAAGAGCAAGAACTAGTAAGAAAAGAAAAGAAAACCCAGAGGGGTGTGTATATATATGCTTGTACATGTATGTGTAGTGTGACCTAAGTGTAAGTAGAAGTAGCAAGACGTACCTGAAATCTGGCATGCTTATGAGACAGAGAAAAGACACCAGTAATCCTACCATCATGTAAAACAAGTACAGGCTTCCATTTTACACTCGCTTGGCAGGACGGTAGTACCTCCCTGGGCGGTTGCTGTCTACCAACATACTACCTAGGGTGTTCAGTATTATAGACCATAAAAATCAATTACCAAAATGACTACCCATGTCAAGTGTTCCAAACCACTCAGTATAAAAAACAATTAAATAAGATAGTACTAAAAGCACTAACCTCAATCCATGATGGGGCTTTTATTATTTCCTTAAAATACGAATAGTACAGACCCTGCTCTGTTCGGAAGGATATCTCTCTTTCAATCTCCTGCAATGATCAATATCTTTATTGTAGCCTGTAAAAAATATGATGTGGATATTTTGCATGTCTGGTATACATCACAGAAAAACAATCGAAACAGAAAGCTTTCTAACCTGATGTTCTGAAATCTATTTCATTTATTCTGTTATTAAAAATTATACAATAATCAAATCTTTGGCAATTCCTACTGCAGCCAAATTAGTGGTACTGTACTGTATTAGGTGATTATATTACAGCTCAAGATTCAACAAATTCAAACATTAATGATAATGGTTTTCCAAGAATTAAAAACAAAGAGCAAACATAATTTACAACTTTGTTCCTTTGAGTAATGGGATTAACTTGTAGCCAAGATCGTAAAGTAATTGCTTGTGTGAAACTGCTAATACCTATTTTTAAATTTATTAATGCTAATTGTTCTATGCAACATGGGAATTTCAGAGACAAGAACCATAGCTATCTACCAAAATCAATATTAACTCTACACAATGTTTAGCCAGCACCTGGGCACACACCATTCATACAGCTTTTTATAAAGATAGAGAAAAAGATTTTATTTCTTTGTAAGGGCTACAATGTGTAATTACAATTTTGGTTTGTTAAATATAAAGAAAGCCACTATCATTCTAAGACCTAGCTCACACACACACACTAAGCCACTATCATTCTAAGACCTAGCTCTCTCACACACACTAAGCCACTATCATTCTAAGACCTAGCTCTCACACACACACTAAGCCACTATCATTCTAAGACCTAGCTCTCACACACACACAAAGTCACTATCATTCTAAGACCTAGCTCTCACACACACACTAAGCCACCATCATTCTAAGACCTAGCTCACACACACACACACTAAGGCACTATCATTCTAAGACCTAGCTTTCACACACACACTAAGCCACTATCATTCTAAGACCTAGTTCACACACACACACTAAGCCTCTATCATTCTAAGACCTAGCTCTCACACACACACTAAGCCACTATCATTCTAAGACCTAGCTCTCACACACACACTAAGCCACCATCATTCTAAGACCTAGCTCTCACACACACACTAAGCCACTATCATTCTAAGACCTAGCTCTCACACACACACTAAGCCACTATCATTCTAAGACCTAGCTCTCACACACACACAAAGTCACTATCATTCTAAGACCTAGCTCTCACACACACACTAAGCCACCATCATTCTAAGACCTAGCTCTCACACACACACAAATTCACTATCATTCTAAGACCTAGCTCTCACACACACTAAGCCACCATCATTCTAAGACCTAGCTCTCACACACACACTAAGCCACTATCATTCTAAGACCTAGCTCTCACACACACACTAAGCCACTATCATTCTAAGACCTAGCTCTCACACACACACAAAGTCACTATCATTCTAAGACCTAGCTCTCACACACACACTAAGCCACCATCATTCTAAGACCTAGCTCACACACACACTAAGCCACTATCATTCTAAGACCTAGCTCTCACACACACACACTAAGCCACTATCATTCTAAGACCTAGCTTTCACACACACACTAAGCCACTATCATTCTAAGACCTAGTTCTCACACACACACTAAGCCTCTATCATTCTAAGACCTAGCTCTCACACACACACTAAGCCACTATCATTCTAAGACCTAGCTCTCACACACACACTAAGCCATTATCATTCTAAGACCTAGCTCTCACACACACACTAAGCCACTATCATTCTAAGACCTAGCTCTCACACACACACTAAGCCACTATCATTCTAAGACCTAGCTCTCTCACACACACTAAGCCACTATCATTCTAAGACCTAGCTCTCACACACACTAAGCCACTATCATTCTAAGACCTAGCTCTCACACACACACTAAGCCACTATCATTCTAAGACCTAGCTCTCACACACACACTAAGCCATTATCATTCTAAGACCTAGCTCTCACACACACACTAAGCCACTATCATTCTAAGACCTAGCTCTCACACACACTAAGCCACTATCATTCTAAGACGTAGCTCTCACACACACTAAGCCACTATCATTCTAAGACCTAGCTCTCTCACACACACTAAGCCACTATCATTCTAAGACCTAGCTCTCACACACACACTAAGCCACTATCATTCTAAGACCTAGCTCTCACACACACACTAAGCCATTATCATTCTAAGACCTAGCTCTCACACACACACTAAGCCACTATCATTCTAAGACCTAGCTCTCACACACACTAAGCCACTATCATTCTAAGACCTAGCTCTCACACACACTAAGCCACTATCATTCTAAGACCTAGCTCTCTCACACACACTAAGCCACTATCATTCTAAGACCTAGCTCTCACACACACACTAAGCCACTATCATTCTAAGACCTAGCTCTCACACACACTAAGCCACTATCATTCTAAGACCTAGCTCTCACACACACTAAGCCACTATCATTCTAAGACCTAGCTCTCTCACACACACTAAGCCACTATCATTCTAAGACATAGCTCTCTCACACACACTAAGCCACTATCATTCTAAGACCTAGCTCTCACACACACTAAGCCACTATCATTCTAAGACCTAGCTCTCACACACACTAAGCCACTATCATTCTAAGACCTAGCTCTCACACACACACTAAGCCACTATCATTCTAAGACCTAGCTCTCACACACACTAAGCCACTATCATTCTAAGACCTAGCTCTCACACACACTAAGCCACTATCATTCTAAGACCTAGCTCTCACACACACTAAGCCACTATCATTCTAAGACCTAGCTCTCTCACACACACTAAGCCACTATCATTCTAAAACCTAGCTCTCTCACACACACTAAGCCACTATCATTCTAAGACCTAGCTCTCACACACACACTAAGCCACTATCATTCTAAGACCTAGCTCTCACACACACTAAGCCACTATCATTCTAAGACCTAGCTCTCACACACACTAAGCCACTATCATTCTAAGACCTAGCTCTCACACACACTAAGCCACTATCATTCTAAGACCTAGCTCTCTCACACACACTAAGCCACTATCATTCTAAGACCTAGCTCTCTCACACACATTAAGCCACTATCATTCTAAGACCTAGCTCTCACACACACACTAAGCCACTATCATTCTAAGACCTAGCTCTCACACACACTAAGCCACTATCATTCTAAGACCTAGCTCTCACACACACTAAGCCACTATCATTCTAAGACCTAGCTCTCACACACACTAAGCCACTATCATTCTAAGACCTAGCTCTCTCACACACACTAAGCCACTATCATTCTAAGACCTAGCTCTCTCACACACACTAAGCCACTATCATTCTAAGACCTAGCTCTCTCACACACACTAAGCCACTATCATTCTAAGACCTAGCTCTCTCACACACACTAAGCCACTATCATTCTAAGACCTAGCTCTCACACACACACTAAGCCACTATCATTCTAAGACCTAGCTCTCACACACACTAAGCCACTATCATTCTAAGACCTAGCTCTCACACACACTAAGCCACTATCATTCTAAGACCTAGCTCTCTCACACACACTAAGCCACTATCATTCTAAGACCTAGCTCTCACACACACTAAGCCACTATCATTCTAAGACCTAGCTCTCACACACACACTAAGCCACTATCATTCTAAGACCTAGCTCTCACACACACTAAGCCACTATCATTCTAAGACCTAGCTCTCACACACACACACTATTACAGAATGGTATAAACCTTGGTTACTGATACCAACAAATTAGTTTTAAAAGACACACGAGTAAACACTAGGACATTTTTTTTTTAACATGTCAGTCGTCTCCCACCGAGGCAGGGTGACCCAAAAATAAAGAAAATCCCCAAAAAGAAAATACTTTCATTATCATTCAACACTTTCACCTCACTCATATATAATCACTGTCTTTGCAGAGGCACTCAGATATGTCAGTTCAGAAGTCCCTCCATACTGCTAATATCTCAAACCCCTCCTTTAAAGTGCGGGCACTGTACTTCCCATTTCCAGGACTCAAGTCCAGCTAACTGGTTTCCCTGAATCCCTTCACAAAATATTACCCAGCTCACACTCCAACATTTCATCAGGTCCCAAAAACCATTCGTCTCCATTCACTCCTATGTAACACTCTCACGCATACTTGCTGGAAGTCCAAGCCCCTCACCCATAAAACCTCCTTTACCCCTTCCCTCCAACCTTTTCGAGGACAACCCCTACCCAGCCTTCCTTCCTCTACAGACCTATACACTCTCCAAGTCATTCTACTTTGATCCATTCTCTCTAAATAACCAAACCACCTCAACAACCCCTTTTCAGCCCTCTAATACTTTTAGTAACTCCACACCTCCTCCTAATTTCCACACTCTGAATTATCTGCATAATAGTTACATCACACACTGCCCTTAGACAGGACATTTCTACTGCCTCCAGCCACCTCCTTGCTGCACCATTTGCAACCCAAACTTCACACCCATATAAGAGTGTTGGTACCACTATAATTTCAAGCATTCCCATCTTTGCCTCCATGGATAACATTTTTTGTCTCCACAGATACCTCAATGCACCACTCACCTTTTTTCCTTCATCAATTCTATGGTTAACCTCATCCTTCATAAACCCATAATCTTTATATACAATATAAATTATACCATTTCAAAATTTATTTCTTGAACTGCAACTCTTAATAAATCCACTGTTACATAACAATATAACAGACTTCAGTGGGAGGCCAAAGAAAAAAATGGACCTTGATATAACAGACTTTTGCAATGACCAACAAAATCCACTGGGTGACTTGAATTCATTTATTTTCAACGTTTATTGCAGCACATCTGTAAATTGTGTGTATAGTATTATATTTAAACTTTCGTTTTTCCTTTTGGGCCACCCTGCCTCGGTGGGATACGGCTGGTGTGTCGAAAGAAAAAGAATATTATTCATATTAGGTACAGTACTATACAGCAAAGCACTTTAGTGCTTTTTTTTTATTTTTGAACATTATTCTGCTGTAACAGAGACTCAGAGAAGAGTCTACCCCATTTGTCCGCTATAGTGAAGGTTTATTTTTAAACTTACTCGAAGTATAACTGGAGAGGGTTTTGGGGGTCAATGCCCCCACAGCCCGGTCTGAGACCAGGCCCTGACCAGACTTAGGTTTTAAATAATAAAACATTACTAACAAATGTATTATGCAATCCTTATATACAGTAACTGTGCTCAAAATGCTATGTGTACTGGCAGCTCTACACCTGTATATCCTTATATTTTTTTCAACTCACATTTATGCAAAACAACTTTTATAACTTACATTATAATTACAACACTATGAAAACATGGCCAAAATTAAGCATAGGAACAAGCTGTATATATTAACCTTAATGTTTGAAAACCACAGTTGGTTTTCATGGAGAATATCTAAGTACTGCGGATACTTTGTGAGGATGACCACAACAGCTATCACCCCCAGGGTGTAATTCAAGATCTTCCAAAGCAACCAGTACATGGCTGTCAGTTCCTCTTCAATCTGGAAAAAAAGCAAGACTTGTTTGAGATGGTCTTGGCTGAAGCAATCCCACCTTTCCTTCCATTTTCTATGGCAGGCAACAATAATATATGGCCAACTGAGATCTCACCATTAAAATATGATTACTGCACAAATAAATCTCACACAGGAAACTGAAACTCGTGACAACATTTCAATCTGATTTGGACCATTAATAATAACATCTTTATTTCTACAAGTACATGTACAAAATATACAGGCCTAGCTGACATCAATGACATACTACTACATAGAAAGGTACTTGTTATGCAGAGCATTTCCGGCAAATTAGGTCAGCTTTGTCCCAGGATGCAACCCACACCAGTCAACTAACTCCCAGGTACCCATTTTACTGATGGGGAAGAAACACACCCAATGTTTCTACCCTCACTGGGAATCAAACCCCGACCCTCACCATGTGAAGTGAGAGCTTTAGCCACCAGGCCACGGGCCACCGTATCTAAGTCAGTGAAAACCAAATGTTCAGAGAGGGAAAATTTCAGTTAAGGTACTCCTCTGTGAAAAAATTTAAGAAATAAAAACTGGAACAAAGTATGAAACACACTACTAAATAGAGCTCAAGAGGAATGTAAAAGACTCAGGAGTTATGACGTCAGAAGACTTTACACTGAAGGATCACAACAGTGTTACTGTCATAACCACAAAGAAAAATGATAGATTCTTAGCTGTCTTTAAGAGGGAAATTGACAAGTTCTCCAGACTGTTCCTGATCAGCTGAACTGTGTTGCTTACATAAAACTGCATGCTGATAGCACCAATAGCCTGGTTGATCAGACCATCATCCTGGAGGCTTGGTCTAGGACAGAGGTCGACAAACTTTTTAGGGTACGTGTATTAGCCTAAAACAAATTTGTGTACAGCGAAATTACCCATTTTGCCTTATTGCCAACTATTTTATTTTATTTTATTATCACACTGGCCGATTCCCACCAAGGCAGGGTGGCCCGAAAAAGAAAAACTTTCACCATCATTCACTCCATCACTGTCTTGCCAGAAGGGTGCTTTACACTACAGTTTTTAAACTGCAACATTAACACCCCTCCTTCAGAGTGCAGGCACTGTACTTCCCATCTCCAGGACTCAAGTCCGGCCTGCCGGTTTCCCTGAACCCCTTCATAAATGTTACTTTGCTCACACTCCAACAGCACGTCAAGTATTAAAAACCATTTGTCTCCATTCACTCCTATCAAACACGCTCACGCATGCCTGCTGGAAGTCCAAGCCCCTCGCACACAAAACCTCCTTTACCCCCTCCCTCCAACCTTTCCTTGCCAACTGATCCCTACAAATTAGATTTTTAATATTATTAAGAAATTAAAAATTATTTGTTTGAAAAAATATAACTTTCATAATTTGCCTTGCTAATAATAAATTTTTTGTGCAGTTTTATTTATAAGTTTATTGAGCCTTCATTACCCCCAAGATTTTCATTTTTACTCCATTTAGAATAATTTACTCTGGTTCTCCAACCTAGTGTCTAGGACTAGGCTGCTGGGGCTATATGAACTGCTGAACAAGCAACACAGATAACTGCTTAGTAGAAAGCACACCACAATACATATTAACTGTTATTTTTTATATGGTGTCTGTTAATGGTTCCAAGGTTTATTACCCCTCTGACTTAATCTCAGAAGGGGTATCCAAAATTAGAAAGGAATTACGACATTATTACAGCCTCTCCTCACTTAGCGACATACTCATGTATCAATGACTCGGACTTATTACGGTCTCTCTGACCAGTATACATACCTAAATAATGTATATTAGAGCTGATTTCCTCTATTCTGTTTGTTACAATATAAAGTACAGTACAGTGGACCCCCGGTTAACGATATTTTTTCACTCCAGAAGTATGTTCAGGTGCCAGTACTGACTGAATTTGTTCCCATAAGGAATATTGTGAAGTAGATTAGTCCATTTCAGACCCCCAAACATACAAGTACAAACACACTTACATAAATGGTCGCATTCGGAGGTGATCGTTATGCGGGGGTCCACTGTACAGTGGACCCCCGCATAACGATCACCTCCGAATGCGACCAATTATGTAAGTGTATCTATGTAAGTGCGTTTGTACGTGTATGTTTGGGGGTCTGAAATGGACTAATCTACTTCACAATATTCCTTATGGGAACAAATTCGGTCAGTACTGGCACCTGAACATACTTCTGGAGTGAAAAAATATCGTTAACCGGGGGTCCACTGTACTGTATAAACATTTAAAAATATACTAACAATGTTATAAATGGTACAAAGGTAACATTAAAACAATATCAGAGATGGTTGACACAAACCCACTACCATTATAGTATGCTCCTTGCTTAGCAACAAAGTCATTTACCCACGTTGTCTTAGGAACAGAACTCCGTCGTTAAGTGAGGAGATGCTGTAATATACTTAAAGGGTCATATGGCACCTGAGGAATAGGAAGTACAGTACTTCACATTTGATCCCAAAAAGGAGGGTAGCTCCAACTTTGTATATCAGTAACCTTTTACCAGCATCAAGGCACTCACCTGAAGAGTGAGTGACATTTTATTACTGAGAGACTATATGGTGTATGACAACAAGGTTACCTAAAAAGTATGTGCAAGTCAATGACTAGGGTGAATTTTAAGAACCAAGATGGGGTATGTAACATATCTGTAAGTCTAACCTATACATTATTAACAATAATTGTTAAGAATAAAAATATAAAATAAGTTCTAACCTCTTCATCATGTTCCTCTTCTGTTGAAAAAATACTTTCCAAATAGTCGCTGAAAACTTCAATAATGCCTTTTGATTTAGACACTCCCTCTCCTTCTTTTGTAGGCTTATCTTCATCCTGAATGTATTTCTTAAACACTAAATCCTCATTACTGTCAATAAAATCTTCCCCACCATTTCCATCTTCACTTGAATTTTCTGCAGTAAGGATTTCAGACATTGCATCACTTCTTACACAATCTTGTATCAGTTCTTCATGTTGACTTAAGTGTGATTCTTTTGGTTTCATCTTCAACCCCAAATTCAGAAAAAATCTGCAAAACAAAATTAAAGATAAGAACAATATTAACCACAAAAACAATGAACATATGGTTATAAATGAAAAAACATGGCAGACAAAAAAAAAATTTATAAAATCTTGCATTAGAGGAAAATAAAGATGTAACAACAGATGACAATGGATAATACACTTGTACAAATAACAGAATGGTTCTTCAGTAATTAAAGAAATGTATAGTACTGCAGTATCTCTTATTTCCTGAAAGGAACTTTCAGGGGGGCATTCACATTTTTTTTTTTTTGTTTAGTAACAGTAATGATGAAAATGTAGTCTTACATAGATATGCTTATTATTATACTAATGGGGATGCCCTTAATGTGCAAGGGTCTTACAGTGCTGGGTAACAGGAAATAGGGAATGGGACCAAGAGTTCTTCATCAGCTTCAAGACATCCCCAGACAAGCCATATGGAGTTCTTTTATTAATAACAACATGCAGTAATTGCAAATTGAGATTGCAGGATATTTTTAATGTTTTCTTAGCCAGTTATTTTAATGTCTATTTTTTCCTTGAAACTGAAGCCCAGTCTAGTTGAATTTAAATTATTTTTTCCTGAACTGTTTAATACAGAGGACTCTTGTAGTAGATTTTGTGGTGGCTTATGGCTCAGGAGGTAGTCACTTCAGCTCACAACATAAGGGCCCAGGTCAGAACTGGGATGAGTAGAAATTTTTGGCAGGTTCACCTAGCAGTAGATAGGTAACAGTTTAATTGTAACTGACTTTCCTTATTACCTGCTCTAAATAACTTGAGATCTGAATACAGCATACTTGTGTATGAAGCTAGACACAGATATACACAAGTTATTAAGAATGGGATTAGAATCAATCTTTTGTGGCTTCCCTCTCACATAGGCCTCCAAGAATATGACAATGTTGATGAATTAGCTAAACAAGGATTAAATAATGAGAATGTTGAGAATAGTTCTGATTTTTCAAACAGAAATTCACAAAACATTGTCGGAAAGGAACTGGCGGATGTATTATCCGTCATAATGAAATGTCTCGAGTTAAAGATATCTGTGGAGAAAGTAACAAGGTCAGTAAATTGCTAGATGTTGTTACTGCTAGACTAGGGCTAGGTTATAAGTATCTCTGGCAATACTGTTGTTACTGCTAGACTAGGGCTAGGTTATAAGTATCTCTGGCAATATGCTTTGTACCTGGAGTTTACCTGGAGAGAGTTCCGGGGGTCAACGCCCCCGCGGCCCAGTCTGTGACCAGGCCTCCTGGTGGATCAGAGCCTGATCAACCAGGCTGTTATTGCTGGCTGCACGCAAACCAACGCATGAGCCACTGCCCGGCTGGTCAGGAACCGACTTTAGGTGCTTGTCCAGTGCCTGCTTGAAGACTGCCAGGGGTCTGTTGGTAATCCCCCTTATGTATGCTGGGAGGCAGTTGAACAGTCTCGGGCCCCTGACACTTATTGTATGGTCTCTTAACGTGCTAGTGACACCCCTGCTTTTCATTGGGGATGTTGATGTAAAATGCAAATTGCATTAATGGACTGGTGTGGGCTGCATCCTGGGACAAATCTGACCTAATTTGGGGGAAATGCTCAGCATAACAAGGGTCTTTCTATATAGTAATATGTTATTGATGTCAGCTTTGGTCTGTATACCTTGTACATGTACTTGTAGAAATAAAGATATTATTATCACACATTAACATGTGTAAATTACCTAGGATAACACACACAAAAAAAGTCAAAGTGACATATTTCCATTGGGGTCCTTGTAATGTCTTATTTAAATTAAGATTATTATTATAATGACAACCAAGCGCTAAACCCACTAGGGTCATACAGAGCTTATTATTTGAAATCCAGCAGTAAGTTACAATAGAAATCTATCATGATTAGAACCTTAAAAGAACTCAACTGTGTGAAAATCTGTTGTTTTTTACTTTGTCCGATAATTAAGTTTATTTAGGAACAGGTACACAAAAACACAATTATAATACACTGTAAATTACCCATGATATCCCAAAACTCAAGTCAAAAATAACTTATTCCCATTGTTCTTGGGTTATCCTGGCTTACTGACCATTACACTTCACAATTTTAATAAAATCTTTGTCTTACCCTATAAATGAGTTTGTAATTCACAAATATAATGATATAAATCTATGGTTCAAACTGTGTTGTTGATGATGTTTTGATGTCCAGCACAGCTAGTGTTGTTGTATATGAACATTATACAATATTATACAATACTGACAATATAAATCCCTCAATCTTGGGCTGAGGGACTGATTACCTTGTATTTTGTCTGTAGTTCTACAGTCTTTCCCTTATGTCCTTTAATTTGTATTGATAAAGCCACTGGATGGTAATACGTCTGCAGGTAAGGATACTCAGATGTTGTACATGTGTCTAATTCTTCTGAACCCAGCTTTCTGGGTTCAGTAGTGGTGCCCAGCTTTCTGGGTTCAGTAGTGGTGCCCAGCTTTCTGGGTTCAGTAGTGGTGCCCAGCTTTCTGGGTTCAGTAGTGGTGCCCAGCTTTCTGGGTTCAGTAGTGGTGCCCAGCTTTCTGGGTTCAGTAGTGGTGCCCAGCTTTCTGGGTTCAGTAGTGGTGCCCAGCTTTCTGGGTTCAGTAGTGGTGCCCAGCTTTCTGCGTTCAGTAGTGGTGCCCAGCTTTCTGGGTTCAGTAGTGGTGCCCAGCTTTCTGGGTTCAGTAGTGGTGCCCAGCTTTCTGGGTTCAGTAGTGGTGCCCAGCTTTCTGCGTTCAGTAGTGGTGCCCAGCTTTCTGGGTTCAGTAGTGGTGCCCAGCTTTCTGGGTTCAGTAGTGGTGCCCAGCTTTCTGGGTTCAGTAGTGGTGCCCAGCTTTCTGGGTTCAGTAGTGGTGCCCAGCTTTCTGGGTTCAGTAGTGGTGCCCAGCTTTCTGCGTTCAGTAGTGGTGCCCAGCTTTCTGGGTTCAGTAGTGGTGCCCAGCTTTCTGCGTTCAGTAGTGGTGCCCAGCTTTCTGGGTTCAGTAGTGGTGCCCAGCTTTCTGCGTTCAGTAGTGGTGCCCAGCTTTCTGGGTTCAGTAGTGGTGCCCAGCTTTCTGGGTTCGGTAGTGCCCAGCTTTCTGGGTTCAGTAGTGGTGCCCAGTTTCCTGGGTTCAGGCACTTCAGGGGCAGCAGTGGTGCCCACAGCTTCCTGGGTTCAGGGGCAGTAGTGATGCCCACAGCTTCCTGGGCTCAGGGGCAAAATGGTGCCCACAGCTTCCTGGGATCAGCAGTGGTGCCCACAGCTTCCTGGGTTCAGGAACTTCAGGGGCAGCAGTGGTGCCCACAGCTTCCTGGGTTCAGTAGTGGTGCCCACAGCTTCCTGGGTTCAGGGGCAGTAGTGATGCCCACAGCTTCCTGGGTTCAGGGGCAGTAGTGATGCCCACAGCTTCCTGGGCTCAGGGGCAGCAGTGGTGCCCACAGCTTCCTGGGTTCAGGGGCAGTAGTGGTGCCCACAGCTTCCTGGGCTCAGGGGCAGTAGTGGTGCCCACAGCTTCCTGGGATCAGTAGTGGCGCCCAGCTTCCTGGGTTCAGGAACTTCAGGGGCAGCAGTGGTGCCCACAGCTTCCTGGGCTCAGGGGCAGCAGTGGTGCCCACAGCTTCCTGGGCTCAGGAGCAGCAGTGGTGCCCACAGCTTCCTGGGCTCAGGAGCAGCAGTGGTGCCCACAGCTTCCTGGGTTCAGGAGCAGCAGTGGTGCCCACAGCTTCCTGGGCTCAGGAGCAGCAGTGGTGCCCACAGCTTCCTGGGCTCAGGAGCAGCAGTGGTGCCCACAGCTTCCTGGGTTAAGTAAGTAAGTTTATTCAGGTATACACAAATACAGTTACATAGAATTATCATACATAGCAGCATATGTGTAGAGAACCTAGGATAACCCAAAAAAGTCAGACAGAGTGACTTATTTCCATTGGGGTCCTCAAAAACTTCTTCAATGATTGATTTCTGGTCTCCCATAAGTAGGTCGAGTCCAAATTTGCTTAATTTTGCTCTGAATTCAGCGAAGGGGTTGATGACAGCTTCCACAACTTTCCTGCGGCATTTAAGATAGTTCTCTTTTGACAGGTCTGTGCCATTTACTATTGGAGAATCCTGCATTAAAAACACAAGCTGGTTGTTTCTCACGGTGAGCTCTCCCAGTAATACTGTAACCCCAACATCCTTCGTGGGAAGTACTGGAGCTCTACTTTGAATGCTTGTTGATGCACTATGAAGAATGGATGTGCACCCTTTTCTAGAATATATATTCTTGGGTGCTGCAGGCAGTAACAGCCTGGTTGGTCAGACCCCGACCCACCACGAGACCCGGTCCCAGACCGAGCCGCGGGGGCGCCGACCCCCGAAACCCTCTCCAGGCAAAGTCCAGGATAGGGTGAACAGGAAGGGTGGAGTGGCGAAATTATGGAGTGGCGACATACATCGCCACTCCATAATGATTTCTGAGGGAAATTTTGGCTGCCACACACGCGTTGTCCCCAATTTACCTGGAGTTCACCTGGAGAGAGTTCCGGGGGCCAACGCCCCCGCGGCCCGGCCCACGACCAGGGCCCCCGGCGGACCAGAGCCTGATCAACCAGGCTGCTACTGCTGGCTGCACGTAAGCCAACGTACGAGCCACAGCCCAGCTGGTCAGGTTCAGGGGCAGCAGTGGTGCCCACAGCTTCCTGGGTACAGGGGCAGTAGTGGTACCCACAGCTTCCTGGGATCAGTAGTGGTGCCCAGCTTCCTGGGTTCAGGAACTTCAGGGGCAGCAGTGGTGCCCACAGCTTCCTGGGCTCAGGGGCAGCAGTGGTGCCCACAGCTTCCTGGGTTCAGGGGCAGTAGTGGTGCCCACAGCTTTCTGGGTACAGGGGCAGTAGTGATGCCCACAGCTTCCTGGGTTCAGGGGCAGTAGTGATGCCCACAGCTTCCTGGGTACAGGGGCAGTAGTGATGCCCACAGCTTCCTGGGTTCAGGGGCAGTAGTGATGCCCACAGCTTCCTGGGTTCAGGGGCAGTAGTGATGCCCACAGCTTCCTGGGTTCAGGGACAGTAGTGGTGCCCGCAGCTTCCTGGGTTCAGGGGCAGTGATGCCCACAGCTTCCTGGTTCAGGGGCAGCAGTGATGCCCACAGCTTCCTGGGTTTAGGGGCAGCAGTGGTGCCCACAGCTTCCTGAGTTCAGGGGCAGTAGTGATGCCCACAGTTGCGAGGCGACAAGGAGAAAAGGAACAGCAGTTACCATGGAGAATATAAACGTTAATATTAAGTTTCCGACTACGTCAGGTGGCCCCCACACCCAGACAGAGACAGAGTTAACAACTAGCTTTTCACTGGCTTTACAAATCCGCGGAGCCGGATAGAAGCTGATAAATGGCTGCCTGGACCAACTGCCCAGCTGGCTCGGTATGATGAGAACAAGCGTCCTAGGCAGTTAATGTAGAAATTTCAAACTAATGCTTAGGTGGTCCTCAAAAGCGATATGTTCACATAGTTAAGTTATTTAGGTGTTTTAACTTTTAGGGTTTAAGTAATAAGTTATTACAAGCGCCCCAATGGAAATAAACCACTTTGCCTGACTTTCTAGGGTTATCCTAGGTAATCTACACATTTGTCTATGTATGATAGTTTATATAACTGCATTTATGTGTACCTGTACCTAAATAAACTTACTTAGTACTATACTTTTCTCACTCATGCTTCCTGGGGTTTATAGCGCCAATGATAACTTATGCCGTAGCCGGCCATGTTTCCCGAGTCCGTGGAGAAAATAATACTCAAAACTGGGCAGTGATTGGCAAAATAAAAAAGTTCCCTTCACGAATAGAAACGGGAACATGATTTCCCTTCGAGAATAAAAACCGGAATGAACGTTTCTAGTTAAGTTTGCTGGTTATTGCTCATCTTCCCACCACATCAAGAATCCCAGTGGAAATAAGTTACTGTGACTTTCTGGGGTTATATATCTATCTGAGTTAGAGATTGGCATAACTAACAATCAGAGGCCGTCTGCTGAGTGGAGGGGAAAATAAGCTGATGAATATGGCGTTTCCAACTATCTATTTGTCTAGCAGGCAAGTAGATAGTTGGTCAAGGCTGGCCCAGTCCCTGGACCAAGTATGTACCTCAGTAATTCTTTGACTACCGCCCACAGGATGGGTATGTATAATAAAGATATTAAACTGAAAAAACTAAAACTGGTTAAAGCAGTTTACATGGTCATGAGTCTTAACTTCCCACTGCCCGGGGAAGAAACATTGTTACTTGACTCACAAGATCATAATGACACGATTACAGACAAACCATACCACGGGTGGGGTTAGAACCCGTGGTCAGAGAGTTCTAACGGGCGGGTTCTAGCCCCGCCCATGGTATGGTCTGAAGAAAACATTGTACCAAACCTGGAGAGTAAAACAAGAAGGTAACAAGCATGTCCCCTTTAGGAGAGACACATGAACAAGAGCTTTTAAGTGCAGCATCGTCTTAACAGCAGCACAACACGACGTCAGGTATGTAAATTTTTATTCAGGTACACATAAATACAGTTACATAGATTATTATACATAGCAACATATGTGTAGATCACCTAGGCTAACCCAAAAAAGTCTGACAGATGCATTACATGAGTGTATTTCAATCTGCATGTTGTGTGTGTTCTACAATACTTCAGTTTTATAATGTGTGCTGGATGATGAGTGTGGATGATGAGTGTGGATGATGAGTGTGGATGATGAGTTTTTTGGGAAGTTCTTGAGTATAGTGAAGGACCCCAATGGAAACAAGTCACTTTGATTTTTGGGGGGTTATCCTGGGTTCTGTACACATATGTTGCTATGTATGATAATCTATGTAACTGTATTTATGTATACCTGAATAAACTTACTAACTTAGTTGTTATATACCAGGATGATGGTGGTAAATATTGTTCCTTTGCATGATTATATTATACATGTTGTCCAAACATTTTTATGTGTAAGTTTATGTAGGTACAGGTACACATAAATGCAGTTACACAAATTATCATAGATAGTAACATATGTGTAAATTACCCAGGATAACCCAGAAAAAGTCTAAGTAACTTATTGTCATTGGGGTCCTTGACCCCCATACCTTGACTTACTTAAGTATTAGGTTAAGTCACTATCATGCCTGGGCATGATAGTGACTTTCTCTGTACCAGTCAGATTATGAAATGTAAACACACATTGTAACCCTAGCAAAGAAATAAAGTTTTGATTTTGATTTTTGACTCTAGACAACAATGTTTTGATCATCAGGCAGCAGTTTCAGTCCTATCATAACATTACTCATATTTTATCATCAGCATTACATATACCTAATTCTTTCCTCGTATTATGTATCCCAGTGATTATGGGAGTCAAAAATAATTAATATACTTTTATTCTCTTATTTTTTTGTAAATCTTCATTGTGTTTAAAGCTTTGCAGCATTAAAACAGTGTATGCTAATCTGTCAGTAATCATCAACTTAATCATCAACCTGTCGGCATAAAATACCGACAACTTGATGATTAAGTTGGGTGTCTTTATTGATGAAACGTGTCGCCTACACAGTAGGCTTCTTCAGTCAGATACATAGGCAGCAGGTGTAGTAGTGAAATGAAGATGATGTAATCAGTCCATCAACCTTGGAGAAAAAGTATCTGAGGTGGTCAGTCCCTCAGCCTGGAGAAGAGTTCAGCTCCACGGTCTGGAACATCGTTCCACACCGTGGAGCTGAACTCTTCAAATACTGGTTGGTAAGTAAGACACATAGGCAACAGTTGCGCATCTTTATTCCGAAACGTTTCTCGTACACAGTAGGCTTCTTCAGTCAAGTACAGAAAGTAGGCAGGAGCAGTAGAGATGGGAAGACGATGTAATCAGTCTATCACCATTGAAGACGCAGATATGAGGTTGTCAGTCCCTCAACCTGGAGAAGAGTTCTGCTCCATAATCTAAAACAATGTGAAGATCAAGCGGCAGTGTGGAGACATACTGAAGAATTGAGACACTTATGCAACAGTTATGCACTTATGCAGGAGAGGTGTAGAGTAGGCGAAGAAAGAATGTAATCACTGAGAGGTCACGCCCTTTTCAGATCCAACCATTCTAACTTGAAAAAGTTGTCCAAGGTGTTTTCTCTTCTGTACCAAGATGCCATACACTAGCACATTATATTATGGTCCAAACATAAGAATGAAGGAGTACTGCAGTAGGCCTACTGGCTCATATTAAGCAGATATTTCAACCATATAGAGGAGAGGTGGGCAAAATACAGCCCGTGGGCCATGTTCGGCCCGTCGCTGTGTCCAGCAATTTGAGAGAAAAAAATTGTAGTTTCCAGCTTAAGCAATTCATTACGATTTGTTAAGGGCTAATCAGGAGCGTGTGTTGTGGAGTGATAACAGGAAGACTTTAAAACCTTTGAAGCAATTTCGGGGCTTGTCTGATGTGTCTTAGAGCAGGTGGTAGCTGCTCTCACCCCTACACAACACTCAGTCCTTTAAAAAAAAAAAACATACGACGGGCGGGGATAGAACCCGTGATCAGCCTCAAGACTCCAGACCGTCGCGTTAGCCACTGGGCCAGCTAGCCACAATAAGATTCATCCAACTAGGTATATTTCTACACCATAGGAGTTTTGAGACTCTCTGATCGCGGGTTCTATCCCCGCCCGTGGTATGGCTTGTTTGCAATCGTGTCATTACGATTTCGTGAGTCAACTCAGTCCTTAAATCTTGGGAAGGATTTAAGCTATGTTTGACAAGTCCTTGACATCATGAAAGGAAGGGTGAGTTGCCGGATGTTGGCCGTGAGCTGTTATCTCGGCTTTATAAGCCTTCTACTGTTCTATTTTTTACAGTTCCTTGATAATGTGAGAAATCGCGAAAGCTCTTGAAAGCTACTATTTTTTCACAGTAGTTGTTTTCCGTATTGTGATAACACCTGTTTACCGTGATCTTATTGCACACACTTGTAAATATTGTTGGGTCAATAAACAGACATACGTTATAGCTTGTGGCAGATCCATCTTGCTTGCTCTCAACTGAAGAAAATATGTATATACTCAGACGTGTTAATAACATTGCTGATGATAAATGTGTTTTGTGGGTCTCAACACATCAAAAGACTGATGAAGGAATATTTTTTTTAATAATCCTTAATTATTGACATTATTTTCTCTCTCTTAGAGTCTCGGTAAAGTGTCAATATAGAGAAATATCTTCCAGAGGCCGCAATACTTATTATTATTATTATTATTATTATTATTATTATTATTATTATTATTATTATTATTATTATTATTATTATTATTATTATTATTATTAATAAAGAAAGATGTATGGAGAAGTCTCTTTAAACCTGCTTCCCTTGTTCACCTAGCAGTAAATAGGAACCTGGGTGTTAGCAGACTGTTGTGGGTGTGATCCTAGGATAAGGAACCTGGAGGACGAGAAGGGATGGAGGCTGTGGCACGAGACCACAGGTGGAGGTGGACCTTGGAATGAACCCAGCTATGTAACACCTCCCAGCCTCTAAATTCGACTGTGAACAAGACTGTTCATAGCTTTCCTAGCCACTGTGAGAGGTCTTCCTTCACTGTCACATGTGCACACAGAGTGGCGTAGGTGCACCACGCACGAGTGAGACAAGGTGGCTTAGGTGCACCACGCACGAGTGAGACAAGGTGACTCAGGTGCACCACACACGAGTGAGACAAGGTGACTCAGGTGCACTACGCACGAGTGAGACAAGGTGACTCAGGTGCACTGCACACGAGTGAGACAAGGTGACTCAGGTGCACCAAACGAGTGAGACAAGGTGACTCAGGTGCACTACACACGAGTGAGACAAGGTGACTCAGGTGCACTGCACACGAGTGAGACAAGGTGACTCAGGTGCACTACACACGAGTGAGACAAGGTGACTCAGGTGCACTACACAAAAGTGAGACAAGGTGACTCAGGTGCACCACACACGAGTGAGACAAGGTGACTCAGGTGCACCACACACGAGTGAGACAAGGTGACTCAGGTGCACTGCACACGAGTGAGACAAGGTGACTCAGGTGCACTACACACAGTAGAGACAAGGTGACTCAGGTGCACTTACACAAAGTGAGACAAGGTGACTCAGGTGCACCACACACGAGTGAGACAAGGTGACTCAGGTGCACCACACACGAGTGAGACAAGGTGACTCAGGTGCACCACACACGAGTGAGACAAGGTGACTCGGGTGCACCACACACGAGTGAGACAAGGTGACTCAGGTGCACCACACACGAGTGAGACAAGGTGACTCAGGTGCACCACACACGAGTGAGACAAGGTGACTCAGGTGCACCACACACGAGTGAGACAAGGTGACTCAGGTGCACCACACGAGTGAGACAAGGTGACTCAGGTGCACCACACACGAGTGAGACAAGGTGACTCAGGTGCACTACACGAGTGAGACAAGGTGACTCAGGTGCACCACACGAGTGAGACAAGGTGGCTCAGGTGCACCACACACGAGTGAGACAAGGTGACTATGGTGCACCACACACGAGTGAGACAAGGTGACTCAGGTGCACCACACGCGAGTGAGACAAGGTGACTCATGGTGCACCACACACGAGTGAGACAAGGTGACTCAGGTGCACCACACGAGTGAGACAAGGTGACTCAGGTGCACTACACACGAGTGAGACAAGGTGACTCAGGTGCACCACACACGAGTGAGACAAGGTGACTCAGGTGCACCACACACGAGTGAGACAAGGTGACTCAGGTGCACTACACACGAGTGAGACAAGGTGACTCAGGTGCACCAAACGAGTGAGACAAGGTGACTCGGGTGCACCGCACACGAGTGAGACAAGGTGACTCAGGTGCATCACACACGAGAGAGGCAAGGTGACTCAGGTGCACCACACACAGAGTGAGACAAGGTGACTCAGGTGCACTACACACGAGTGAGACAAGGTGGCTCAGGTGCACCACACACGAGTGAGACAAGGTGACTCAGGTGCACCACACACGAGTGAGACAAGGTGGCTCAGGTGCACCACACGAGTGAGACGAGGTGACTCAGGTGCACCACACACGAGTGAGACAAGGTGACTCAGGTGCATCACACACGAGTGAGACAAGGTGGCTCAGGTGCACCACACACGAGTGAGACAAAGTGAATCAGGTGCATCACACACGAGTGAGACAAGGTGATTCAGGTGCATCACACACGAGTGAGACAAGGTGGCTCAGGTGCACCACACACGAGTGAGACAAGGTGACTCAGGTGCATCACACACGAGTGAGACAAGGTGACTCAGGTGCATCACACACGAGTGAGACAAGGTGGCTCAGGTGCACCACACGAGTGAGACAAGGTGACTCAGGTGCATCACACACGAGTGAGACAAGGTGACTCAGGTGCACCACACGAGTGAGACAAGGTTTACTCAGGTGCACTACACACAGTGAGACAAAAGGGGACTCAGGTGCACTGCACACACAAGTGAGACAAGGTACTCAGGTGCAACCAAACGAGGAGAAAAAGGTGACTCAGGTGCACCACACACGAGTGAGACAAGGTGACTCAGGTGCACCACACACGAGTGAGACAAGGTGACTCAGGTGCATCACACACGAGTGAGACAAGGTGACTCAGGTGCACCAACACGAGTGAGACAGGTGACTCGGTGGCACCACACACGAGTGAGACAAGGTGACTCAGGGCACCACACACGAGTGGGGACAAGGTGACTCAGGTGCACCACACACGAGTGAACAAGGTGACTCAGGGTGCACCACCACGAGTGAGACAAGGTGACTCAGGTGCACCACACGAGTGAGACAAGGTGACTCAGGTGCACCACACACGAGTGAACAAGGGACTCAGTGCACAAAACGATGAGACAAGGTGACTCAACACCAAACGAGTGAGACAAGGTGGCTCAGGGCACCACCACGAGTAGACAAGGTGACTAGGGGCTCACACGATTGGGACAAGGTACCAGGGGCATCACACACATGGACAAAGGTGCTCAGGGCACCCAGAGTGAGACAAGGGGATAGGTCACCACACAGTGAGACAAGGGGCTCAGGTGCACACACAAGTTTTAACAAGGTGCTCGGTGCAAACCCCCCGAGTGAACATGGGGGCTCAGGTGCACCCCAAAACAGTGAGACAAGTGACTCAGGGGACCCACACACGAGGGGACAAGGTGACTAGGTGCCCCACCGAGTGAACAAGTGCTCAGGCACCACACAAAGTGAGAAAGGTGACTCAGGTGCACCCCCCACGAGTAGACAAGGTGACTCAGGGCACACACCGAGTGAGACAAGGTATCAGGTGCAACACACGAGGGGACAAAGGGGCTCAGGGGGCAACACACGAGTGGACAAGGGGACCCGGGCAACACAATGAGAAAAAGGTTCTAGTGCACCACACACGAGTAGACAAAGGGGTCGGGAAACCCAAAACACGGTGAGACAAGGTGCTCGGGGCACCACACGATGAGACAAGGGATCCCGGTGCACCACCACGAGTGAGACAAGGTGATAGGGGCACCCCACTTTAGACAAGGACTCAGGTCACAAACCCCCGGGGAGACAAAGGGGCTCAGGGCAAAAACCCCGAGGGACAAGGGGGACCGGGGCACCACACATGAGACAAGGTGCTTGCACCACACGATGAGCAAGGTGGGTTAGGGGCACAACACGAGGAGACAAAAGGGGGACTCAGGTGCACCAAACGATGAGACAAGGGGACTCAGGGACCCCAGAGTGAGAAAGGTGACTCAGGTGCACACACAAAAGGGGGAAAAAATGACTTCAGGGCCCACCAAAAGATGGCAAGGTCTCAGGTTCACACCACGGGGAGACAGGGGACTCGGGCAACCCAAAACGAGTAGACAAGGTGCTCAGTGCAACCCCCACGATGAACAGGTGAACGTGCACCCCACCGATGAACAAGGTGACTAGGTGCACCCCACACGATGAGACAAAGGGGCTCGGGGCACACCCGAGGACAATTACCATGCCACCCGAGTGAGACAAGGGGATCGGGGCACCCCAACGAGGAGACAAGGTGACTCAGGGCCCACCCGAGGGACAAGGAAATCGGGGCCCACACGGGGGAGACAAGGTGACTCAGGGCACAAAACCGATGAGACAAGGTTTCTCTCACCCCAACGAGTGCAAAAGGTGACTTGGTTCACACAACAGTGAACAAAAAACCCGGGCACCAAACAGGGGACAATGACGGGCAACCCACACACGATGGGGACAAGGGGCCAGGGCCACCCACACACGGTTGGACAGGGGTCATGCACCCCCAAAACGGGGAGAAATGGCCGGGGCCCACCAAAACGATGAGACAATGACTTGTGCCCACACACATGAACAAGGGGCCGGGTCACAACAGGGGAAAAGGGGCCATGACCACACATGGAAAAAGGGGCCTGACCACACATGAAGACAATGACCAGGTGCACCACCCAAGAGTAGACAAGGGGAAAAACCCGGTTCAACCCATGAAGACAATGCTCATGCCCACAACGATGAGACAGGGGCCCTGGGGCACCCCCCAAAGGGGGAGACCCCAAGGTGACCAGGGGCACACACACATAGACAAAGGGTGACCCCGAGGTCCCAACGACTCTCGTACAGTCTATAACCTATAAACCAAACAAGTGAACCACAGACAACAGGGGTCAACAGTAACAGAGACACGACCCCTGACGAACACGACCCATGACGTACACGACCCATGACGTACACGACCCATGACGTACACGACCCCTGACGAACACGACCCATGTCGTACACGATTCATAACGTACACGACCCATGACGTACACGGCCCCTGACGAACACGACCCATGACGAACACGACCCCTGACGAACACGACCCATGACGTACACGACCCATGACGTACACGACCCATGACGTACACGACCCATGACGTACACGACCCATGACGTACACGACCCCTGACGAACACGACCCATGACGTACACGACCCATGACGTACACGACCCATGACGTACACGACCCATGACGTACACACCCCTGACAACACGACCATGACGTACACACCCATGACGTACACGACCCATGACGTACACGACCCATGACGTTCACGACCCATGACGTACACGACCCATACGTACACGACCCATGACGTACACGCCCCCCTGACGAACGCGACCCATGACGTACACGACCCAGACGTACACGACCCATGACGTACACGACCCAGGACGTACAACGACCCATGACGTACACAGCCCATGACGTACACGACCATGACGTACACGACCCACGACGAAACACGACCCATGACGAACACGACCATGATACACGACCCATGACGTACACGACCCATGACGTACACGACCCATAAACGTACACGACCCATGACGTACACACCCAGACGTCACGACCCATGACGTACACGACCCCTGACGAACACGACCCATGACGTACACGACCCATGACGTACACGACCCATGACGTACACGACCCATGACGTACACGACCCCTGACGTACACGACCCATGACGTACACGACCCATGACGTACACGACCCATGACGTACACGACCCATGACTTACACGGCCCATGACGTACACGACCCCTGACGTACACGACCCATGACTTACACGGCCCATGACGTACACGACCCATGACGTACACGACCCATGACGTACACGACCCATGACGTACACGACCCATGACGTACACGACCCATGACGTACACGACCCATGACGTACACGACCCATGACGTACACGACCCATGACGTACACGACCCATGACTTACACGGCCCATGACGTACACGACCCATGACGTACACGACCCATGACTTACACGGCCCATGACGTACACGACCCCTGACGTACACGACCCATGACGTACACGACCCATGACGTACACGACCCATGACGTACACGACCCATGACGTACACGACCCATGACTTACACGGCCCATGACGTACACGACCCCTGACGTACACGACCCATGACTTACACGGCCCATGACGTACACGACCCATGACGTACACGACCCATGACGTACACGACCCATGACGTACACGACCCATGACGTACACGACCCATGACGTACACGACCCATGACTTACACGGCCCATGACGTACACGACCCATGACGTACACGACCCATGACGTACACGACCCATGACGTACACGACCCATGACGTACACGACCCATGACTACACGCCCATGACGTACACGACCCCTGACGTACACACCCATGACTACACGGCCCATGACGTACACGACCCATGACGTACACGACCCATGACGTACACGACCCATGACGTACACGACCCATGACGTACACGACCCATGACGTACACGACCCATGACGTACACGACCCATGACTTACACGGCCCATGACGTACACGACCCATGACGTACACGACCCATGACGTACACGACCCATGACGTACACGACCCATGACGTACACGACCCATGACTACACGGCCCATGACGTACACGACCCATGACGTACACGACCCCATGACGTACACGACCCATGACGTACACGACCCATGACGTACACGACCCATGACGTACACGACCCATGACGTACACGACCCATGACGTACACGGCCCATGACGTACACGTCAATATTATTTATGAGTCAAGTGAAATATGGATCGTGATTTCCTTGGAGTTGTTGTTCAGTCTGGGGACACATGTTGCCACTTGTAAATAACAGTAACAACATCCTGGCTAATGGTATCTCTTTCTTAGCTAACGGTACCACTATCTTAACGGTACCATCATCTTAATTAACAGTACCAGTATCTTAACGGTAAGGATATCTTCATTAACGGTACCACTATCTTAACGGTACCATTATCTTAATTAACGGTGCCAATATCTTAACGGTAAGGATATCTTCATTAATGGTTCCACTATCTTAATGGTACCATCATCTTAGTTAACGGTACCAGTATCTTAACGGTAACAGTATCTTAAATAACGGTACCACTAGCTTAACGGTACCATTTAAAACTGTACCATATCTAACGGTACCACAATCTTAATGGTAAAGTATCTTAATTAACGGTACCAATATCTTAACGGTACCACTATCATAACGGTACCACTATCATAAAGGTACCGCCATCTTAACGGTAACAGCATCTTAATTAACGGTACCTTCGTCTTAATTAACGGTATGAGTATCTTAGTTACGGTACCAGTATCTTAATTAATGATATGAGTATCTTATTTAACGGTATGATTATCTTAGTTAACGGTATGAGTATCTTAGTTAACGGAATAAGTATCTTAATTAACGGTATGAGTATCTTAACGGTACCAGTATCTTAATTAATGGTATGAGTATCTTAATTAACGGTATGAGTATCTTAATTAACGAAAGTATTTTAACGGTACCGTATTAATTAACGGTATGAGTATCTTAATTAACGGTACCGGTATCTTAATTAACGGTATGAGTATCTTAATTAACGGTACCGGTATCTTAATTAACGGTATGAGTATTTTAATTAACGGTACCGGTATCTTAATTAACGGTACCGGTATCTTAATTAACGGTATGAGTATCTTAATTAACGGTACCGGTATCTTAATTAACGGTATGAGTATCTTAATTAACGGTACCTGTAACTTAGTGGTACCGGTATGTTAATTAACGGTACCACCATTTCAATTGTATTGACCTAGTTGTGTTCGCAGGGGTCGAGGCACACTTCCCAGCCCAGCCTATCACTATAGACCGGCTTTACTTACTCCAGTTCCTGGGCCCGATCATACCTGCACTTGAAACTGTGTATTTTTTTTAGTTCTATTTATGATCACTTTTGATCCAAGGAATTGGGAGGGCTCTTTCTTTCCTTGGATCAAACCAGCATGACTTGCAATTTTCTTATGACCCTGAGACTGAAAGTTTATTTCTGTGTACTCACCTGTTTGTGGTTGCAGGAGTCGAATCACAGCTCCTGGCCCTGTCTTTTAACTTGCCACTCTCCTGATTCCCTCACTCATAGCCTGGTGGTCACTATCATACCTGGTGTTGTATAAAGCCTGGTGTTGTATAAACCCTGATGTTGTATAAAGCCTGATGTTGTATAAAGCCTGATGTTGTATAAAGCCTGATGTTGTATAAAGCCTGATGTTGTATAAATCCTGGTATTGTATAAAGTCTGATATTGTATAAAGCCTGATGTTGTATAAAGCCTGATGTTGTATAAAGCCTGGTATTGTATAAAGTCTGATATTGTATAAAGCCTAATGTTGTATAAAGCCTGATGTTGTATAAAGCCTGATGTTGTATAAAGCCTGATGTTAAAGCCTGATGTATAAAGCTGATTTGTATAAAGCCTGATGATGTATAAAGCCTGATGTTGTATAAAGCCTGATGTGGTATAAAGCCTGATGTTGTATAAAGCCTGATGTTGCATAAAGCCTGATTGTGTATAAAGCCTGATGTTGTATAAAGCCTGATGTTGTATAAAGCCTGATGTTGTATAAAGCCTGATGTTGTATAAAGCCTGATGTTGTATAAAGCCTGATGTTGTATAAAGCCTGATGTTGTATAAAGCCTGATGTTGTATAAAGCCTGATGTTGTATAAAGCCTGATGTTGCATAAAGCCTGATTGTGTATAAAGTCTGATAGTGTATAAAGCCTGATGTTGTATAAAGCCTGATGTTGTATAAAGCCTGATGTTGTATAAAGCCTGATGTTGTATAAAGCCTGATGTATAAAGCCTGATGTTGTATAAAGCCTGATAGTGTATAAAGCCTGATGTTGTATAAAGCCTGATGTTGTATAAAGCCTGATGATTGTATAAAGCCTGATTGTATAAAGCCTGATGTTGTATAAAGCCTGATGTTGTATAAAGCCTGATGTTGCATAAAGCCTGATTGTGTATAAAGCCTGATAGTGTATAAAGCCTGATGTTGTATAAATCCTGATGTTGTATAAAGCCTGATGTTGTATAAAGCCTGATGTGGTATAAAGCCTGATGTATAAAGCCTGATGTTGTATAAAGCCTGATGTTGTATAAAGCCTGATGTTGTATAAAGCCTGATGTTGTATAAAGCCTGATGTATAAAGCCTGATGTTGTATAAAGCCTGATGTTGTATAAAGCCTGATGTTGTATAAAGCCTGATGTGGTATAAAGTGTCCAGAATGACTTTTTGTTAAGATTCCTGATGGTTACTCTAAGATACGCCAGACGAATATTGGCTGCAGATGTTATTTTCTTGATGTGAGGCTCTGGCGTTATACTGGGCACTGTGCTCATTCCTATGTATTTCTCCTTGAGTGAAGTCTGTAACCTCTGTCCCCTATGTATACCCAGTTTCCGGTCTTCTTGCTCCTTCCCCAATCTTCATGATCTTGTATTTACCGGGGGTACTGGGGGTTGAACTCAAGCAACCACTTACCTGACCACACTTCCAATTTCCCCAGATCTCTTGGCAGCTTTTGCTTGTTCTCGTCTGATCTTATTTTTTTTACATTAGTTTAACATAAGGGGGATTACCAATAGACCCCTGACTGTCTTCTAGGGGCAGCTGGACAGACACCTAAAGTCAGTACCTGACTAGCCGGGTTGTGGTTCGTACGTCGGTTTGCGTGCGGCCAGCTGTAACAGCCTGGTTGATCAGCCCTTGAAGCATGGCGAGGCCTGGTCATGGACCAGGCCTCGGGGGCGTTGACCCCCGGTAAATATCTGATATATCTTACTTAATTCTACCTGGAATGTATTTGACATAATCCAGAAACAGTACTGGTCCTCACAGTGATCCTTATGAACCCCGCTGGGAGGAGGACAACAGTGTTGGGAGGAGGACAACAGTGCTGGGAGGAGGACAACAGTGCTGGGAGGAGGACAACAGTGCTGGGAGGAGGACAACAGTGCTGGGAGGAGGACAACAGTGTTGGGAGGACAACAGTGCTGGGAGGAGGACAACAGTGCTGGGAGGAGGACAACAGTGTTGGGAGGAGGACAACAGTGCTGGGAGGAGGACAACAGTGCTGGGAGGAGGACAACAGTGCTGGGAGGAGGACAACAGTGCTGGGAGGAGGACAACAGTGTTGGGAGGAGGACAACAGTGCTGGGAGGAGGACAACAGTGTTGGGAGGAGGACAACAGTGCTGGGAGGAGGACAAAAGTGTGGGAGGAGGACAACAGTGCTGGAGGAGGACAACAGTGCTGGGAGGAGGACAACAGTGCTGGGAGGAGGACAATAGTGCTGGGAGGAGGACAACAGTGTTGGGAGGAGGACAACAGTGTTGGGAGGAGGACAACAGTGCTGGGAGGAGGACAACAGTGTTGGGAGGAGGACAACAGTGTTGGGAGGAGGACAACAGTGCTGGGAGGAGGACAACATGCTGGAGAAGGACAACAGTGTTGAAGGAGGACAACAGTGCTGGGAGGAGGACAACCAGTGCTGGGAGGAGGACAACAGTGTTGGGAGGAGACAACAGTGCTGGGAGGAGGACAACAGTGCTGGGAGGAGGACAATAGTGCTGGAGGAGGACAACAGTGCTGGGAGGAGGACAACAGTGTTGGGAGGAGGACAACAGTGCTGGGAGGAGGACAACAGTGCTGGGAGGAGGACAACAGTGCTGGGAGGAGACAACAGTGCTGGGAGGAGGACAACAGTGCTGGGAGGAGGACAACAGTGCTGGGAGGAGGACAACAGTGCTGGGAGGAGACAACAGTGCTGGGAGGAGGACAACAGTGCTGGGAGGAGGACAACAGTGCTGGGAGGAGGACAACAGTGCTGGGAGGAGGACAACAGTGCTGGGAGGAGGACAACAGTGCTGGAGGAGGACAACAGTGTGGAGAGGACAACAGTGTTGGGAGGAGGACAACAGTGCTGGGAGGAGGACAACAGTGCTGGGAGGAGGACAATAGTGCTGGGAGGAGGACAACAGTGCTGGGAGAGACAACAGTGTTGGGAAGGAGACAACAGTGCTGGGAGGAGGACAACAGTGCTGAGAGGAGGACAACAGTGCTGGGAGGAGGACAACAGTGCTGGGAGGAGACAACAGTGCTGGGAGGAGGACAACAGTGCTGGAGGAGACAACAGTGCTGGAGAGGACAACAGTGCTGGAGGAGGACAACAGTGCTTGGGAGGAGGACAACAGTGCTGGAGGAGGACAACATGCTGGGAGGAGACACATGCTGGGAGGAGGCAACAGTGCTGGGAGGAAGACAACAGTGTTGGGAAGGAGGACAACCGGTGCTGGGAGGAGGACAACGTGCTGGGGGAGGACAACGGTGCAGGGAGGAGGACACGGTGCTGGAGAGGACAACAGTGCTGGGAGGAGACAACAGGCTGGAGAGAGACAACAGTGCTGGGAGGAACAACAGTGCTGGAAGGAGGACAACAGTGCTGGGAGGAGGACAACAGTGCTGGGAGGAGGACAACAGTGCTGGGAGGAGGACAACAGTGCTGGGAGGAGGACAACAGTGCTGGGAGAGGACAACATGCTGGAGAGGACAACATGCTGGGAGGAGGACAACAGTGCTGGGAGGAGGACAACAGTGCTGGGAGGAGGACAACAGTGCTAGGAAGAAGACAACAGTGCTAGGAAAATGACAACAGTGCTAGGAGGAAGACAACAGTGCTAAGAGGAGGACAACAGTGCTGGGAGGAAGACAACCAATGCTAGGAGGAAGACAACAGTGCTGGGAGGAAGACAGCAGTGCTAGGAGGAAGACAACAGTGCTTGGAGAAAGACAGCAGTGCTTGGAAACAACAGTGCTAGGAGGAAGACAACAGTGCTGAGAGGAAGCCAGCAGTGCTAGGAGGAAAACAACAGTGCTAGGAAGTAGACAGCGGTGCTAGTAAACAGACAGCAGGGCTAGGAAGTAGACAGCAGTGCTAGGAACCAGACAGCAGTGCTAGGAAACAAGACAGTAGTGCTAGGAAAGCAGACAGCAGTGCTAGGAAACAAGACAGCGGTGCTAGGAAACAAGACAGCGGTGCTAGGACACAAGACAGCAGTACTAGAAAACAAGATATCAGTGCTAGGAACCAGACAGCAGTGCTAGGAAACCAGACAGCAGTGCTAGGAACCAGACAGCGGTGCTAGGAAACCAGACACCAGTGCTAGGAACCAGACAGCGGTGCTAGGAACCAGACAGCAGTGCTAGGAAACCAGACACCAGTGCTAGGAACCAGACAGCGGTGCTAGGAACCAGACAGCGGTGCTTGGAAACCAGACAGCAGTGCTAGGAACCAGGACAGACAAGCGTGCTGGAAACAGACAGCAGTGCTAGGAACCAGACAGCGTGCTAGGAAACAGACACCAGTGCTAGGAACCAGACAGCGGTGCTAGGAACCAGACAGCAGTGCTAGGAACCAGACAGCAGTGCTAGGAAACCAGACACCAGTGCTAGGAACCAGACAGCGGTGCTAGGAACCAGACAGCGGTGCTAGGAACCAGACACCAGTGCTAGGAACCAGACAGCAGTGCTAGGAAACAAGACAGCAGTGCTAGGAAGCAGGATTGATCATATTTATCAGTGTGCAGTAGTAGGGGGATTGCAGCTGTCTTCACGGCTGACTGACGTCACTGCGTTAACTAGTCAGCTCAGGCACCCACCAGACAATTGCTTGATTATTATGTATTAACTAGGATAGAGCCAGGCTACGAGCCAGGCTAGAGCCAGTTTACGAGCCAGGCTATAGTCAGGCTAGAGCCAGGCTAGAGCCAGGCTAGAGCCAGGCTACGAGCCAGGCTAGAGCCAGGCTAGAGGCAGGTTAGAACCAGGCTGCTAGCCAGGCTACGAGACAGGCTACTAGCCAGGTTACTAGAGCAGGCTACGAGCCAGGCTAGAGCCATGCTACTAGCCAGGCTAGAGCAGGCTACGAGCCAGGCTAGAGCCAGGCCACGAGCCGTGTAACTTACACAGTAGCATCTACTGTACCAGACACGATGATCCAGTTACTCTACACTCTACAGCTCAGTGATTATTAATTACTATCTGGTATACCTGGAGGTCGTTCCGTGGGTCGACGCCCCCTCGGTCCGGTCCATGATCAGGCCTCGCGGTGGATCACGGCTGATCAACCAGGCTGTTACTGCTGGCAGCACGTAGTACAACGTACGAACCACAGCCCGGATGGTCAGGTACTGACTTAAATGCCTGTCCTATGCCTGCCTGGAAAACAGCCAGGGGTCTATTGGTAATCACCCTTATGTATGCTGTGAGGCAGTTGAACAGTCTTGGGCCCCTGACACTTATTGTGTTGTCTCTTATCGTGCTCACGGCGTCTCTCTTTTTCATAATATTGATCAGGCCTAGAAAGTGCCGTTTACACTCTCTGTAGCGAGTGTAACCCGGCACCACACACTGTAGTAAGTGTGAACTGAGACTACACACTGTAGTAAGTGTAAACTGACACTACACACTCTGTAGTAAGTGTAAACTGACACACACACTCTGTGTAAGGTAAACTGACACTACACACTCTGTAGTAAGTGTAAACTGACACTACACACTCTGTAGTAAGTGTAAACTGACACTACACCACTCTGTAGTAAGTATAACTGACATACACATCTCTTACCTGTAAAGTGATAAACTAACACTAACCAGTCTGTGTAAGTTCGTAAATGACACTACACACTCTGTAGTAAGGTATAACTAACGCTACACATCTGTTAGTACAGTATAAACTAACACTACACACTCGTAGTAGGTGATAAATGCCTACCACTCTGTAGTAAGTATAAACTAGACCAGTCATTGTAGTAAATAACCTAACATTATAATCTGTAGTACAGTATAAACTACCTTACCCCTACACTCTATAGTAGTATAAATCTCAATCTCTACACCACTCTTTTCATAAATATTAAACTAATCTTCACCTCTGTAGCAAGTATAACCTACACCACACACTGTAGTAGTATAAACTAACACACACACTCTGTAGTAAGTATAAACTAACTACACCTCTGTAGTAAGTTAAACTAACACTACACACTCTGTAGTAGTATAACTACACTACACACTCTGTAGTAAGTATAAACTAACACTACACACTCTGTAGTAAGTATAAACTAACACTACACACTCTGTAGTAAGTATAAACTAACACTACACACTCTGTAGTAAGTTAAACTAACTACACACTCTGTATAAAGTGATAAACTACACTACACACACTGAATAAGTTAAACAGAACACACACACTCTGTAGTAAGTATAAACTAACACTACACACTCTGTAGTAAGTATAAACTAACACTACACACTCTGTAGTAAGTATAAACTAACACTACACACTCTGTAGTAAGTATAAACTAACACTACACACTCTGTAGTAAGTATAAACTAACACTACACACTCTGTATTAAGTTAAACTAAACTACACACTCTGTAGTAAGTATAAACTAACACTACACACTGTAGTAAGTATAAACTAACTACACACACTGTAGTAAGTATAAACTAACACTACACACTCTGTAGTAAGTATAAACTAACACTACACACTCTGTAGTAAGTGTAAACTGACACTACACACTGTAGTAAGTGTAAACTGACACTACACACACTGTAGTAAGTGTAAACTGACACTACACACTCTGTAGTAAGTGTAAACTGACACTACACACTCTGTAGTAAGTGTATAAACTGACACTACACACTCTGTAGTAAGTATAAACTGACACTACACACTCTGTAGTAAGTGTAAACTGACACTACACACTTACTGCATTATAAATTTAGTTACATCTGCAGTGTGCTGTTATTCTGGTCTAATTGGTACTTACATAGCGAGAACACGATCTATGTTTCACGTTCAATATAAATATTATTTACAAACCTTATCTGTACTTCCACAGCAGGACTCGAACCTGCAAACTCTGCGTCAGAGTACACGGTACTTTATGCACGACGCCAGGTACTCTGATCCAGAGTTTGCAGGTTCGAGTCCTGCTGTGGGCGTAGAGATAATGTTTGTAAATAATTTGGCCTGTTTGCGAATTGTTAAGCATAAATATAATAATAATAATAATAATAATAATAATAATAATAATAATAATAATAATAATAATAATAATAATAATAAAATAATAATAATAATAATCCATCACACGGAATAGCTCCATGTCATATTCCATCACACAGGTTGAGATTCTTACATACATAGCGTTGAAATCTCTCAGTCTGAGCTACGAGACTTCAGTCAGGCAGTGTTCTGGGGACCCTTCAAGTATTCCATTAAAGAGTTTCGTCAGCTAGGGCAGCTCCTTAGATTGCCTTTGCGCAGAGTCGATATCACTTGGGAATCTCCATATTTTGGGACGGTCCGTCCCAAACACAGGAGAAATGGAATTTTTATGAAGATATCTCCATCATCCCAGAAAGTCGGTACACTATTTAGAAGAGGGACCATGAAGAAATATATATATAACATGGTGTGATGTGGTATAGATTAGTTATTAGTTACCATTTTGTGCCTAGGCCATGTCGATGTGTGGTGTGTGTGTGTATAACCACTGTGAAAAAGTACTGAAATTCCAAGCACTTTCTTGATTTCTCACCTTATCGAGGAACTATATATATATATATATATATATAGTGAAAGTACTGATTCCTTGTTGCAGCAACTTGATACTTAGATGAAGGAAGAGAAAAGGAGAGATGCGGATAAAGGAAGGGGGGAAGAAGGGACGAAGGTAGGGGGCAGGAGTGGGGTAGGGAAGATGGTAGAGATGAAGGCAGAGGATGGGTAAGGTCCTGGTCAAACTGCACACCTTGCATGCGTCTGTTCCCTAAATCTTCAACTTTTTTTTCCCACATACGACTTGCAATATCGTTCATCAGGATCCAGCGCTGCTCCTCGGTAATTGCTTGTCCCTGTTGTCTAATCTGCTAATATAAAGGTGTAGTGGTGCCTCTCCTCTTCCTGCTCCTCCACCTCAACCTCCACTCTACCTCTGCTCCACTTGACTTGCTCCATTGCTAGCTCTTATCCCTCCACGTCTCTCCAGGCTCACTTCCAGGAAGGTGAATTGAACCTACGTCCTTTTATACAACTCCATTTACACTTTTCACGTAAGCAAAGGCATTATGCCCTCAAAATTCTTTACTCTTGTGTATCCTTAGGTCAATGGGAAGCCATGCTTGAAGCCTCGACTACAGTTTATCATTTTGGCAACGTAGAGAGAGAGAGACGTAGACATTGAGGTGTAATATTAATGCAATGAGCACTGACCTAGCTGTGCTTGCAGGGGGTCGACCATAACTACTTGGCCTGCCTCTCAACACCCACCATCACCCTTAACTGACTCCTCACCTTCAGGGTGAGTCAAGCACAGGTGTGTGCAGTGAGGTATGTGATAGTCTTGGCTTTACTGCACACACAACACACACACACACACACACACACACACACACCACACAACACACACACACACACACACATACACACACACACACACACAAACACACACACACACACACACACACACACACACACACACACAACACACACACACACACACACACACACACACACACACACACACACACACAAAACACACACACACCACACACACACACACACACACACACACACACACACACACACACAACACACACACAAAACACACACACACACACACACATACACACACACACACACACACACACACACAGTTGTGATAGACAGCAGTAGCGTGGTGACGCTGTAAATACAGATCAGTCCTGTCACTGGACTGAAGACCATTGTCAAACTGGACTGTCCAAGCTATGGTGAGTAGCTTCAGAAACAAGTGTGTTATAATGGTGATTCAGTACACTCCCACGGTGTATACTCCCACGCCATACACTCCCATGGTGTACACTCCCACTCTGTACACTCCCACGGTGTACACTCACACGGTGTACAATCCCACGGTGTACATTCCCAAGGTATACACTCCTAGGACGCAGACAAGTGTCCCAGTACGCTGCTGAAGAAGCTAAGTCTGGTACATTGAAACTTTAACTGAAATTTTAAAGTTTTGGAAGAACCAATATACTCTGAAAAATTCTCTGTTTATTGTGAATATTTGTGAGATGTGAGGGAGGTTGTGAGGGAGTCTCTGTGGGAGGTTGTGTGGGAGGTTGTGTGGGAGGTTGTGTGGGAGGTTGTGTGGGAGGTTGTGAGGGAGGTTGTGAGGAGGTGTGGGGAGGTTGTCAGGGAGTTGTAAGGAGGTTGTGTGAGAGGTTGTGTGAGAGCTGTGAGGGAGGTTGTGTGAGAGGTTGTGAGGGAGTTGTGAGAGGTTGTGAGGGAGGTTGTGAGGAGGTTCTGTGAGAGGTTGTGTGTGGAGGTTGTGAGGGAAGTTGTGAGGGAGATTGTGAGGGGTTCTGAGGGAGGTGGTGAGGGAGGTTGTGAGAGAGGTTGAGTGAGAGGTTGTGAAAACGTTGTGTGAGGTTGTGAGGGAGGTTGTGAGAGGTGGAGAGGTTGTCAGGAGTTGTGAGGGAGTAAGGAGGTTGTGGTGAGAGGTTGTGTGAGAGGCTGTGAGGGGTTGTGTGGGGAGGTTGTGAGGGAGGTTGAGAGGGAGGTTGTGAGGAGGTTGTGTGAGAGGTATGAGGGTTGTGTGGGAGGTTGTGAGGGAGGTTGTGAGGTTTTGGGGAGAGGGTGTGGGAGGTTGTGAGGGAGGTGTGAGGGAGTTGTGTGGAAGGTGTGTGGGAGGTTTTTGAGGGAGGTTGTGAGGGAGGGTGTGAGGGAGGTTGTGGAAAGGTTGTGTGAGAGTTGTGAGGGAGGTTGTGTGGGAAGGTTGTGTAGGGTTGAGGAGGTTGTGGGAGGTTGTGAGGAGGTTGTGGGAAGGTGTGTAGGTTGTGAGGAGGTTGTGAGGAGGTTGTGTGGTAGGTTGTGTGGGAGGTTTGTGTATGAGGTTGAGAGGTTGTGAGGAGGTTGTGAGTTAGAAGGGTTGTGAGGGAAAGTTGTGAGGGAGGTTGTGAGGGAAATTGTGAGGAGTTGTGGCGAGGTTGTGAGGGAGGTTTGTGAGGAGGGTGTGAGGGAGGTTGTTGGAAAGGTTGTGTGGAGGTTTTGAGTGGGAGGTAGTTGTGAGGAGGTTGTGAGGGAGTTGTGGAGTTGGAGAGTTGTGTGGAGGTTGTGGGGAGGTTGTGTGGGAGGTTGTGAGGGAGGTTGTGTGGAAAGTTTGTAGTGGTTGAGGATTGTGAAGTTGGGAGTTGTGTGGTAGTTGTGTGGGAGGTTGTGTATGGTTGTAGAGGTTGTGAGGATGTTGTGAGTAGGTTATGAGGGAGGTTGTGAGGGAGTTGTGAGGGAGGTTGTGAGGGATTGTGAGGAGGTTGTGTGGAGGTTGTGTTGAGGGAGTTGTGTGGGAGTTTGTGGAAGGTTGTGTGGGAGGTTGTGAGGAGTTTTGTTGGGGTTGTGTGGGAGTTGTTAGAGTGTAGGAGTTGTTGGGAGGTTGTGTGGAGGTTTTGAGGAAGGTTGGTGGAGGTTGTGAGGAGTTGAGGGAGGTTGTTAGGAGGTTGTTGGTGATGTAGGTTTGAGGGAGGTTGTGAGAGGTTGTGAGGGAGGTTGTGTGAGAGGTTGTGAGGAGGTTGTGTGGAGGTTGTGAGGGAGGTGTGAGAATGGTGTTCGTGAGAGGTTGTGTGGTAGTTTGTGAGGGAGGTTGTGAGGAGTTTGTGACGGAGTTTGAGTAGGTTTGGTAGGTTGTGAGGGAGGTTGTGAGGAGGTTGTGTGAGAGGTTTTGAGGAGGTTGTGTGAGAGGTTGTGTGGAGGTTGTGAGGAGGTTGTGTAGGTTTGTGAGAGGTTGTGATGGAGTTTGTGACTGAGGTAGTAGTTGTGTGGTAGTTGTGAGGGAGTTTGTGGAGGTTGTGTGAAGGTTGTGTGAGAGGTTGTGTGAGAGTTGTGTGGTAGTTTTGTGGAGGATTGTGAGGAGTTGATGTGAGAGGTTAGGAGTTGTGAGAGGTTGTGTGAGAGGTTGTGGGTAGGTTGTGAGGGAGGTTGTGTGGAGAGGTTGTGTGAAAGTTGTGTGGTAGGTTGTGTGGTAATGTGTGAGGAGGTTTGTGTGAGAGGTTGTGTGGTACGTTGTGAGGGAGGTTTGTGAGAGGTTGTGTGTGTAGTAGGTTGTGTGGTAGGATGTGAGGAGTTGTGTGGTAGGTTTATGGAGGTTGTGTGATAGGTTGTGTAGAGTTTGTGGGAGGTTGTGTGGTAGGTTGTGTGGGGGTGTGAGGGAGGTTGTGTGAGAGGTTGTGTGAGAGGTTGTGAGGAGGTTGTGTGTAGGTTGTGTGAAGTTGTGTGAGAGGTTGTGTGAGAGGTTGTGTGAGAGGTTGTGGTAGCTTGTGTAGGTTGTGTGGGGGTGGTTGGTGTGAGGAGGTTGTGTGAGGAGTTGCTGAGGGAGGTTTTGTGAGTAGGTTTGTGAAGGTTGTGTGTAGTTGTTGAGGTAGGTTTGTAGAGAGGTTGTGGTAGGTTGTGTGGGAGTATGTGAGGAGGTTTGAAGTAACAGGTGTAACGTTAATGAAGTTCTTGTAGGTTTTGAAATTGTTAGAGGTTATTTAAGTCTGTTGAGAGTTGTGTGGCTATATGTGTGGTATTGTGTGGAGTATTCTGGTAGGTTGTGCATACTGCTAGTATACGTGTGTAATCTGTGATGTAGTCTGCTAGATTTGTACATGGTGTCAGTGTATCTGCTAGGTGACATGGTTGTGTCAGTATATGCTAAGTGATTGGGTGTCAGTATATGCAGTGAAGTTGTGTGTAGTTTATGTAGCAGGGTGAAATGGTTGTAGATACTGCTAGGTGAACTGGGTTGTATGTAAGCTTAGGTGAACATTGTGTGGTAGTTATGTGGAAATGGGTAGTTAGTGTATGCTTAGGTGAAGGTTGTTAAGTTTGTATGGAGGACTTGGTCAGTGTTAGAGGTTGTGAACAGGTTGTGTGAATAGTTGTGTGGAAATTGTGTGGTAGTTGTGTGGGAGGTATGATGGTAGTTGATGGCTTGTTTTAAGGTTGTGTAAGGTTGTTAGGTATGGTTGTGTAAGTTGTGAAGGTAGTGTACTTGAGGGAGGATGGTGAGGTTTGTGAGAATTGGTGGTAGTGTAGGTAAGTTGAATTGGGGGTTAGTAGTTAGTGTAGGTTTGAAGTGGTTGAGATGTCTGTGAATGTATAGAGGTTTGTGGTGTTGGTGGAGTGATGTAGGGAAATGTTTTAGTTTGTAAGGTTTATGGGTTGTACGGTAGTTGGTGAAAGTGTTTGAGTGTAGTTGTGTGGTGATGTACTGTGTGAAATTGTGTGGTACTTGTGGGTAAGATGTGTGGTAGTTTGTGTTGTGGGGAATTGGAGTTGTTGAAGTTGTTGAGAGATTGTGAGTAGGTTGTTGAAAGTGTTAGAGGTTGTGTGTGTTTAGGAGTTGTGTAGAGTGATGTGAGAAGTTAGTGTAGTTGTGAAAATTGTGTGTGTTATAGCTTGTGTAATGTTTTAGTTAGTGGTTAATGGTGTTAGTGTAAATGTTAGGTTGTAGGGAGGTTGTTAGAGTTGTGTATTGGTTTGAGGAGGTGTGAAGGTTGGTAGAGGTTGTGGTAGGTTTGAATTGTGTGAGAGGTTGGTGTAGGTTGTAGGAGTTGTGGGAGTTATTGAGAGGTTCTGTGTGATAGGGTTGAGAGACTTGTAAGGAGGTTTGTGTATAGCTTTAGTTTGAAAGTTTTTAGAGTTTGTGTGAGGTTTGAGGAGTTTTTGAGAGTTTGTGAGAGGTTGTGTGGCTTGGTTTGGGGGTTGTGAGGGAGGTTGCTGAGGGAGGTTGTGTGAGAGGTTGTGGAGAGGTTGTGTCGGTAGGTTGTGTAAGTTGTGTGAAGTTGTGTGAGAGTGTGTGAGAGTTGTGTAAAACTTGTGTGGTAGGTTGTGGAGGTTTGTGTGGTAGTTGAGGGGTTGTGAGGAGTGTTGGAGGGAGTGTGAGGGAGGTTGTGAGGAGTTAAGAATAACAAATAAACAACAAGTTTTTCTTAATTATTAATCCCAGGAGATAATAACTTAGGATAACCCGTAACCTTAGTGCTTAGTCCCGCGTTCTTAAGTATCCACCACCAGGGTGCACTCTGCTAGGTATACTGCTGTGTAACATGGTAGCAGTGTACTCTAGATGAACATGGGTGTCAGTAACGCTAGGTGAACATGGTGTCAGTATACTGCTAGGTGAACATGGGTGTCAGTATACTGCTAGGTGAACATGGGTGTCAGTATACTGCTAGGTGAACATGGGTGTCAGTGTACTGCTAGGTGAACATGGGTGTCAGTGTACTGCTGGGTGAACATGGTGTCAGTAGTACTGCTAGGTGAACATGGGTGTCAGTATACTGCTAGGTGAACATGGGTGTCAGTGTACTACTAGTGTGAACATGGGTCGTCGAAGTAGTTACTGCTAGGTGAACATGGGTGTCAGTATACTGCTAGGTGAACATGGGTGTCAGTATACTGCTAGGTGAACATGGGTGTCAGTGTACTGCTAGGTGAACATGGGTGTCAGTATACTGCTAGGTGAACATGGGTGTCAGTGTACTGCTGGGTGAACATGGGTGTCAGTGTACTGCTGGGTGAACATGGGTGTCAGTGTACTGCTGGGTGAACATGGGTGTCAGTATACTGCTAGGTGAACATGGGTGTCAGTGTACTTCTAGGTGAGCATGGGTGTCAGTGTACTGCTAGGTGAACATGGGTGTCAGTGTACTGCTAGGTGAACATGGGTGTCAGTATACTGTTAGGTCAACATGGGTGTCAGTGTACTGCTAGGTGAACATGGGTGTCAGTGTACAGCTAGGTGAACATGGGTGTCAGTGTACTGCTGGGTGAACATGGATGTCAGTATACTGCTAGGTGAACATGGGTGTCAGTGTACTGCTGGGTGAACATGGGTGTCAGTATACTGCTAGGTGAACATGGGTGTCAGTATACTGCTAGGTGAACAAGGGTGTCAGTGTACTGCTGGGTGAACATGGGTGTCAGTATACTGCTAGGTGAACATGGGTGTCAGTATACTGCTAGGTAAACATGGGTGTCAGTATACTGCTAGGTGAACAATGGTGTCAGTGTACTGCTGGGTGAACATGGGTGTCAGTGTACTGCTAGGTGAACATGGGTGTCAGTATACTGCTAGGTGAACATGGGTGTCAGTATACTGCTAGGTGAACAATGGTGTCAGTGTACTGCTGGGTGAACATGGGTGTCAGTGTACTGCTGGGTGAACATGTTTGTCAGTGTACTGCTAGGTGAACATGGGTGTCAGTATACTGCTAGGTGAACATGGGTGTCAGTATACTGCTAGGTGAACAATGGTGTCAGTGTACTGCTAGGTGAACATGGGTGTCAGTGTACTGCTAGGTGAACATGGGTGTCAGTGTACTGCTGGGTGAACATGGGTGTCAGTGTACTGCTAGGTGAACATGGGTGTCAGTGTACTGCTGGGTGAACATGGGTGTCAGTGTACTGCTAGGTGAACATGGGATCAGTATACTGCTGGGTGAACATGGTGTCAGTGTACTGCTGGGTGAACATGGGTATCAGTGTACTGCTGGGTGAACATGGGTGTCAGTGTACTGCTAGGTGAACATGGGTCAGTATACTGCTAGGGGTGAACTGGGTTGTCAGTGTACTGCTAGGTGAACATGGGTGTCAGTGTACTGCTAGGTGAACATGGGGTCAGTGTACTGGTAGGTGAACATGGTGTCAGTATACTGCTGGTGAACATGGGTGATCAGTGTACTGCTAGGTGAACATGGGTGTCAGTATACTGCTAGGTGAACATGGGTGTCAGTGTACTGGGTAGGTGAACATGGTACAGTGTACTCTAGGTGAACATGGGTATCAGTGTACTGCTAGGTGAACATGGGTGTCAGTATACTGCTAGGTGAACATGGGTTCAGTGTACTGCTAGGTGAACATGGGTGTCAGTGTACTGCTAGTGAACATGGGAGTCAGTGTACTGCTGGTGAACATGGGCAGTGTCTGCTTAGTAAACATGTGTCATACTACGCTCGTGAACATGGGTCAGTATACTGCTGGTGAACATTGTGCCAGTGTACTGCTGGTCAACATGGAGTCAGTGTACTGGAGGTGAACATGGGCAGTAGTGTTGCTGGTGACATGGGCACAGTGTTCAGCTAGGTGAACATGGGCACATGTACTCTAGGTGAACTTGTCAGTGTACTGCTAGGTCAACATGGGTGTCAGTATACTGCTGGGTCAACATGGGTGTCAGTGTACTTGTAGGTGAACATGGGTACCAGTGTACTACTGGGTGAACGTGGGTGTCAGTATACTGCTGGGTGAACGTGGGCATCAGTGTACTGCTGGGTGAACAGGGTACATGTACTGCTGGGTGAACATGGATACCATGACTGCTGGTAACATGGGCAGCAGTGTACTGGTAGGTGAACATGGGTACCAGTGTACTGCTGGGTGAACATGGGCAGCAGTGTACTGCTAGATGAACATGGATACCAGTGTACTGCTGGGTGAACATGGGTGTCAGTGTACTGCTGGGTGAACATGGGCAGCAGTGTACTGGTAGGTGAACATGGGTACCAGTGTACTGCTGGGTGAACATGGGTATCAGTGTACTGCTAGGTAAACATGGGTATCAGTGTTCTGCTGGGTGAACATGGGTATCAGTGTACTGCTAGGTGAACATGGGTACCAGTGTACTGCTGGGTGAACATGGGTATCAGTGTACTGCTAGGTAAACATGGGTATCAGTGTTCTGCTGGGTGAACATGGGCATCAGTGTACTGCTAGGTGAACATGGGCAGAAGTGTACTGCTAGGTGAACATGGGCAGCAGTGTACTGCTGGGCGAACATGGGCAGCAGGTGTTTTGAGACATACCCATTTGTCTCACCCCGGCCGGAATTGAACCCAGGCCCCTTTCTGTTGTGAGACTTTTTATCAGAGAGGTAGAAGGTGGCTGCACTGAGTCAGTATGGCTGGCAGTAACATCGTCTCCCGTCTTGTGTTTTGGACGGTAAGAAGCAAGAAAAAGAGAGGAAATAATGTTAATTGGTTGTGGTGGTTGGGGATCCTGGGCCTACAAGATGGTGGGTTGGTTGCTTGTGTTCAGGGGTGGTCGCTGACTACACTCACTAACATTACTCGACCCCCTGCACTCTTTCCCTGTAATATCTGCCAGTGGCTATCACTCTGCTTGCAGATTTTCATGTTATGGTGAGGTGAGTGTGTGTGTGTGCGTGTGCATGTGATGCAGGGATCGTGTTGGTCAACATTTTATCCAGCAAACGGTATAGACGCAACAGTGGACCAGACATTCCCAAATTCCAGAGGAGGGTGGCATGGAGGCTGCCAGGCGGGCGGGCAGCCTGGCCGCCAGCTCGGCCCGGCCGCCTGGCAGCCTCGCGATTGGCCAGGGCGCGACTGCCCCGCCTCCTGCTTGCTGGCCGGGGCTCGGGTCCGCGCCGCCCCCAGTTCTTCTTACGAGGTGGTGAGGTGAGGGAGTCCGCGCAGCCCTGCCCTAGGATCAGTCAGTGTTGTAGTGTGAAGTGATGATGTGTTGTGGTGGTGAGTGTGGGCGGGGTGTAGCGTGACCATGAGCGGTGTCACACCGCGGCAGTGTGCAGGGGGTGACTCGCAGGGCGGCCACCGGCACTGCCCGCTCTGCCGACCATGACCATGCAGGCCGCCATCATGCTCAGACTAGTGTTAGTGTTAGTGCTACAGTGCCTGTTGACTAATGGGCAAGGGCCAGGGCCAGGGCCTGGGTCTGATGGGGTCTTGGAAGGAGGGCTGGACAAGATGCAATCACGAGCTGTGGATACGCGTGTCAAATTCTCCGTGATGGAGGGCCATCCAGCCAATACCTTCGTGGGTGTCATCCCCCTCAAGCCTGGCTTCACTTATCGCTTCAATGAGGCGCCCAGAGAGTTCACCCTCAATGGTACCACTGGGGAGATACGCACCACTGGCGTGTTGGACCGAGAGGCTCTCGACACAGACCGCTTTGATCTGGTGGTATTGTCGTCCCAACCTACCTACCCTATCGAAGTTCGCATCAACGTAATCGACATCAACGACAATTCGCCTAGGTTTCCAGAGGCGTCGATCCATGTCACCTTTTCTGAGAGTGCCAACGCTGGCACCAGAGTCATCCTCGACACCGCTACTGACGGAGACGCTGGCGACAACGACATTACCACTGATTACAAGATCGTCGACGGTAACGAGGATGGCAAGTTCAAGCTTCAGGTTACCATAAATCCTTCAGGAGAGACTCCCTACTTACACCTGGAGACCACGGGCAAGCTGGACCGGGAGACACGGGCCAGCTATCAACTTAATATTTCCGCACAAGACGGAGGTACTCCGCCTAGGTTCGGATTTTTACTAGTCAACGTGTCCATCCTAGATGTGAATGACAACCCTCCCATCTTTGACCACAGTGATTACATAGTATCCCTGAACGAGTCTGTGCCTCCTGGCACGTCGGTGCTACAGGTCCAGGCGACGGACAACGACGTGGGGGAAAATGCACGTCTCACGTATTATTTGTCGGAGACGGAGACGCAGTTCACGGTGGACCCGGAGACCGGCATCATCAGCACCATGGAGCCCCTCAGCTGTCATCAGAATTGTCAGCAGTTACAACCATGTCCGAAGAGTTGTGTGTTTACAGTGTTCGCTAGAGATCATGGCTCGCCGCTGCAAGATGGCCGTACTTACGTCACCGTTAACCTGCTGGATGCCAATGACCACGACCCCGTCGTCAGTTTCAGGTACTTCCCCACCACAGCTGACTTTGCAACCGTCGACGAAAATGCTCAGAACGGGTCCGTGGTCGCTGCTGTCTCCGTCATAGACGCTGACGAAGGCCCAAACGGGGAAACTACAGTAGAGATACGAGCTGGTAACGAACTTAATCACTTTAGGCTTGATTCAAAATCAGGTTTCGACATAGTGCGTGTGAATGGTGTCTTAGATCGTGAAAAAATTAGTAAATATAACGTGACTATTGTAGCTACAGATAAGGGAACGCCACCAAGGTCCTCAACAGCTTTTCTCATTATTCACGTGAATGACATTAATGACCATGAACCAGTGTTTGAAAAGAGTGAATATTCTGCGGTTCTGAGTGAACTTGTTCCTATTGGCACTTATGTGGCTGGCATCACCGCTAACGATGAGGACACTGGTGTTAACTCTAACATATATTATGCTATCGTGTCTGGTAATGATAACCAGTGGTTTGATATCGACTTACAAAGTGGCCTCATCACCACCAAGGCACCGCTCGACCGCGAGGTGAAGGACTCAATCGACCTCAAGATCTCTGCTCGTGATGGTGGTCCCAACCCAAAGTGGGCGTATACTCATCTTAAAATATCAATTCTGGATGAAAACGACGAGAAACCGACCTTCTCACAGGAGCGGATCAACGTGAGTCTGTCTGAGAACACTCCACCTGACACCTTGGTCACACTGGTTTTGGCCGTTGACCATGATCAAGGGACGAATGGCAGCGTCTCCTACATGTTCGACCAAGACGTCGAACATAATTATCCTGGGATATTCGCTCTTGACGTATCATCGGGTCGACTCACCACCAAGACGAAGTTAGATCGAGAGGCAATGCCCCAGTATGAAATTAAGGTTGTAGCTAAGGATCAGGGTATTCCTCCACTGTCATCTACCGCAACCGTTGTACTCGACGTGCAAGATGTCAACGACAACAGTCCAGAATTTTACCCACAGAAGTACTTTGTGGTGGTGCCTGAAGACCTGCCTCTTGGGTCGTCCATCCTGCAGGTTTCAGCGACAGATAAGGATATTGGAGAGAACGCTGTTACCACTTATGAAATCAATATCGGGGAGGACAATGATAACACTTTTGAGATAGATCGAGAGACAGGTGTGTTAAGCTTAAGTGGTCGTCTAAGCCACATCAGAAAAGCGCAGTATCGCTTAACAGTAGCTGCAAGAGACACCGGGGATCGTAAGGCAGTGGAGGATGCTACTGTTGACATTGTGGTGGAAAGTAACCAAATAGAACTGTTGGAGTTTGAGCAGAGTGAAGGCTACAGATTTTCTCTTCCAGAAGATGTTGGTAAAAAAGAGCCGACCGTTGGTCGAAAGGTGGGCGTTGTGAGTGTACTGAATCCAGCTTCTGTCGGAGAGGTCAGTTATGCTATTATCGCCGGCGACCCTGACAAGGTATTTTCCATCGATGAGAGAACTGGTGTTATAAGTACAGCGAGAAGAATTGACCGTGAACAAGCAGCTTATTACCACCTCCGGACGGTAGCAACGACCTCCTCGGCCTATGGACGAACTTGGGTGAATGTAACTGTGGAAGACGTGAACGATAACCCGCCCAAGTTCCCAATAACTAGAGCTTACGCTACAGTGGCTGAGAACTGGCCTGTGGGACACCAAGTTTATCTAGCTCGTGCTTACGATACTGATTATGGGGAAAATAGTAAAATAACTTACAATCTTTCAAATAATCCCGATGATTATTTTACAATTTCTAGAACGAGTGGCATGATCTACCTAAACAAGCCTGTTAAATATAGCAAAACAAGCAATTTTCGACTTGAGGTGGCGGCGTCAGATGCTGGGACTCCATCACTGACGTCTCGCCAGATCGTCACCATCTCGGTAGAAGACGTCAACGATCATACGCCAATCTTCGAACATGGATCATACGAGACATCGTTGCTGGAGTCCACGCCAGTAAACGACAGATTCTTCGCCCTCACTGCTTCCGACGAAGATGATGGCATGAACGGCTTTGTTTCTTACGATATAACTGAAGGTAACGAAGAACGTAAGTTCGGCATCTTTCCTGATGGTTATCTCTACGTGAAAAGTTCCCTGGATCGCGAGGCTCAGGACTATTTTGCTCTGACCATTGTTGCCAGAGATCACGGCACTCCACCTCGATCCTCCACTGTGTCTGTCGTCATTCACGTTATTGATGAGAACGACAACTCGCCAGTATTCACAAACTCTACCTTCACGTTTTACCTGGACGAGAATGAGCCTCCAGACACATATGTAGGAAAACTAACAGCCGCAGACAAGGATAAAGGCAGGAACGCAGAGCTCACATATTCCATTGCTACAAATCAAAATGATTTTGTTGTTGATCCTAAGAGTGGTTTTCTGAAGACTTTACACTACTTTGACAGAGAACAGCTTGTTCAGACGATTGGTCTAGATTATATCACAATGGAAGCAGTAGTTCTAGACAATGGTATCACGCGCCTGAGGGACAAGGCCAAAGTCAACATCTACATCACCGACGTTAATGACAACCCACCCAGGTTCCTGAGGAAACCTTACAAAGCACAGGTACCCGAGGGGGCTTCCGTCAGCACGCAGGTGATCCGCATATCCGCCACGGATGCCGACGAAGGCCTCAACGGTGATGTTGTATATACCATCATTGACGGCAACGAGGAAGGTCGCTTCAAGGTGGATGAGACCACAGGTCAAGTGATACTAGCACGTCCTCTAGACCGGGAGTCAACACCTCGTTATCTACTGACGGTGGCAGCCGCCGACCTTGGGAGTCACATGGGTCTAACTGCCACTGCCACACTCACGGTTGACGTTCTTGATGAAAACGACAATGCTCCCGAATTTACACAGAGTGAATCAGAAATTTCGATTGTGGAAACGACACCTGTCAACACCGTACTAGTGCAGTTTCAAGCGTCAGATGCAGATTTGGGAGTGAACAAAGAAGTATCATTCATGATTGGAGGAGGGAACATGCAAGAAGCCTTCCGTATTGACACCAAGACCGGAACATTATACTTGGAGAGGTTGCTGGACTTTGAGAAACAAAGTCTGTATAAGCTAAATATAACAGCAGCAGACGGAGGTTCTCCTCGTCTAACGTCAACTATCTCGTTCGTGGTTCACGTGCTGGATTACAATGATAACCCACCATCCTTCCCTAATACAGCGATCTGGCGACGGATAGAGGAAGGTATTGCACCCAACACACCCATTGTAACTGTCACAGCTGAAGATCCTGATTCTGGCGAAAATGGAAAAATTAAATACACTATCAAAAGTCAAGAGCCACCCGGTATGCACTTTTCTATCGACGAAAACACTGGGAATGTATCAACACTGAAGGACATTGATCGCGAGTTTTCCGATACCTTTCGCCTCACTGTAGTGGCGACTGATCAAGCAGAAGCAAAGTCAGCACGCAGGTCGGCCGAGAAGCTGGTGACTGTCATCGTGGAAGACATGAACGATAACGCCCCTCGCTTCGTCTCCATGAACGCTGGCATCCTGAAGGAGAGCTCTCCTGCAGGGACGGAGATCATGCGTGTATCAGCACGGGACCTGGATGCTAATACAAACGGTTTAGTAACATACGACCTGGTGGCCGGAGACAAGGATATCTTCCACTTGGATCGTATAACCGGGTCACTTTCTGTGCTGCAGGAGGTGACAAGCCCACAGATATTGTATCGAGTTACGGTTCGTGCTACTGACGAAGCTGTGCAGTCCCAACGGAAGTCTTCTGACGCTTATCTGACCATCCTCAGCGCTTCGTCCCAGGAGGGACCAAAATTCACTCAGAGTTCGTACTCTGGATCAGTACTCGAGAGCTCGAGTATCGGCACTTCCGTCTCGACAGTGAGTGCCCGCCTGGGCTCTAACGCGCTCACGGATATAGCTTACTACGTGGTGAATGTAACAGGGGCTGACGGTGAGCCCATGGACCGTATGTTCACCATGCAGCAACAGGGAGTAGTGGTCACGGCTGCCGTGCTTGACCGTGAAGATGGTCCCAACAACTATGTGATCACCGTGGCAGCAGTGGTCACACAGGGACTTACACCAAGACTCTCCACCACTCAGGTGAGTCACAAACTTACACTCAACTCACCAACTCTTGAAATAAGAAAGTCAAATTGGTTTGCGTGTACATAACATAAATATTGACTGTGGTCTTGAAGAGACATTACGAGCATATAAACAAATACATTATCTAGATCACCCTAGAATAAAACTAGAAACTTGTGCTTTTGTGCTTATATATATAATTAGGAAAAGCAAGTGAAAGTTTTAAGATCAAGTGCTTTCTGTCTCTAACGTGTTATGTCACGTGTTGTATCACGTGTTGTGTCACGTTGTGTCACGTATTTCTTCACAATTTGGAAAATATAAAGGAAATTTTTTTCGTACTGGGGAAAAAAAGGGGTTGTTGATGACGAGGCTTTCTGGTGTGTGGTGGTTGTGACGTGGTGGTGGTGTATGTGTGGTGGTTGTGACGTGGTGGTGGTGTATGTGTGGTGGTTGTGACGTGGTGGTGGTGTATGTGTGGTGGTTGTGACGTGGTGGTGGTGTATGTGTGGTGGTTGTGACGTGGTGGTGGTGTATGTTTGGTGGTTGTGACGTGGTGGTGGTGTATGTGTGGTGGTTGTGACGTGGTGGTGGTTGTGACGTGATGGTGGTGTATGTGTGGTGGTTGTGACGTGATGGTGGTGTATGTGTGGTGGTTGTGACGTGGTGGTGGTGTATGTGTGGTGGTTGTGACGTGGTGGTGGTTGTGACGTGGTGGTGGTGTATGTGTGGTGGTTGTGACGTGGTGGTGGTGTATGTGTGGTGGTTGTGTGACGTGGTGGTGGTGTATGTGTGGTGGTTGTGACGTGGTGGTGGTTGTGACGTGATGGTGGTGTATGTGTGGTGGTTGTGACGTGATGGTGGTGTATGTGTGGTGGTTGTGACGTGGTGGTGGTGTATGTGTGGTGGTTGTGACGTGGTGGTGGTGTATGTGTGGTGGTTGTGACGTGGTGGTGGTGTATGTGTGGTGGTTGTGACGTGATGGTGGTGTATGTGTGGTGGTTGTGACGTGATGGTGGTGTATGTGTGGTGGTTGTGACGTGGTGGTGGTGTATGTGTGGTGGTTGTGACGTGGTGGTGGTGTATGTGTGGTGGTTGCGACGTGGTGGTGGTGTATGTGTGGTGATTGTGACGTGGTGGTGGTTGTGACGTGATGGTGGTGGTTGTGACGTGGTGGTGGTGTATGTGTGGTGGTTGTGACGTGGTGGTGGTGTATGTGTGGTGGTTGTGACGTGGTGGTGGTGTATGTGTGGTGGTTGTGACGTGGTGGTGGTGTATGTGTGGTGGTTGTGACGTGGTGGTGGTGTATGTTTGGTGGTTGTGACGTGGTGGTGGTGTATGTGTGGTGGTTGTGACGTGGTGGTGGTTGTGACGTGATGGTGGTGTATGTGTGGTGGTTGTGACGTGATGGTGGTGTATGTGTGGTGGTTGTGACGTGGTGGTGGTGTATGTGTGGTGGTTGTGACGTGGTGGTGGTGTATGTGTGGTGGTTGTGACGTGGTGGTGGTGTATGTGTGGTGGTTGTGACGTGGTGGTGGTGTATGTGTGGTGGTTTGTGACGTGGTGGTGGTGTATGTGTGGTGGTTGTGACGTGGTGGTGGTGTATGTGTGGTGGTTGTGACGTGGTGGTGGTTGTGACGTGATGGTGGTGTAGTGTGGTGGTTGTGACGTGTGGTGGTGGTGTATGGTGGTGTGTGTGGTGCGTGGTATGTGGTGTGTAGTGTGGTGGTGGTGACGTGGTGGTGGTGTATGTGTGGTGATTGTGACGTGGTGGTGGTGGTTGTGACGTGATGGTGGTGGTTGTGACGTGGTGGTGGTGTATGTGTGGTGGTTGTGACGTGGTGGTGGTGTATGTGTGGTGATTGTGACGTGGTGGTGGTTGTGACGTGATGGTGGTGGTTGTGACGTGGTGGTGGTGTATGTGTGGTGGTTGTGACGTGGTGGTGGTTGTGAGTGATGGTTGGTGTATGTGTGGTGGTTGTGACGTGAGTGGTGGTGTGATGTGTGGTGGTTGTGAGTGTGTGGTGGTGTAGTGGTGGTGGTTGTGACGTGGTGGTGGTGTATGTGTGGTGGTTGTGACGTGGTGGTGGTGTATGTGTGGTGGTTGTGACGTGGTGGTGGTGTATGTGTGGTGGTTGTGACGTGGTGGTGGTTGTGACGTGGTGGTGGTGTAATGTGTGGTGGTTGTGACGTGATGGTGGTGTATGTGTGGTGGTTGTGACGTGGTGGTGGTGTATGTGTGGTGGTTGTGACGTGGTGTGGTGGTGTATGTGTGGTGGTTGTGACGTGGTGGTGGTGTATGTGTGGTGTTGTGACGTGGTGGTGGTGTGACGTGTGGTGGTGGTTGTGAGTGGTGGTGGTGTATGTGTGGTGGTTGTGACGTGGTGGTGGTGTATGTGTGGTGATTGTGACGTGGTGGTGGTTGTGACGTGATGGTGGTGGTTGTGACGTGGTGGTGGTGTATGTGTGGTGGTTGTGAGTGGTGGTGGTTGTGACGTGTGGTGGTGTATGTGTGGTGGTTGTGACGTGATGGTGGTGTATGTGTGGTGGTTGTGACGTGTGGTGGTGGTAGTATGTGTGGTGGTTGTGACGTGGTGGTGGTGTATGTGTGGTGGTTGTGACGTGGTGGTGGTGTATGTGTGGTGGTTGTGACGTGGTGGTGGTGTATGTGTGGTGGTTGTGACGTGGTGGTGGTGTATGTGTGGTGGTTGTGACGTGGTGGTGGTGTTGTGTGGTGGTTGTGACGTGGTGGTGGTGTATGTGGTGGTGGTTGTGACGTGGTGGTGGTGTATGTGTGGTGGTTGTGACGTGGTGGTGGTTGTAGTGTGGTGGTGTGAGTGGTGGTGGTTGTGACGTGATGGTGGTGTATGTGTGGTGGTTGTGACGTGGTGGTGGTGTATGTGTGGTGGTTGTGACGTGGTGGTGGTGTATGTGTGTGGTTGTGACGTGGTGGTGGTGTATGTGTGGTGGTTGTGACGTGGTGGTGGTGTATGTGTGGTGGTTGTGACGTGGTGGTGGTGTATGTGTGGTGGTTGTGACGTGGTGGTGGTGTATGTGTGGTGGTTGTGACGTGGTGGTGGTGTATGTGTGGTGGTTGTGACGTGGTGGTGGTGTATGTGTGGTGGTTGGTGACGTGTGGTGGTGGTGTATGTGTGGTGGTGGTGTAGTGTGGTGGATGGTGGTGTTGACGTGGTGGTGGTGTATGTATGTGTGGTGTGTATGTGTGGTGGTTGTGACGTGGTGGTGGTGTATGTGGTGGTTGTGACGTGGTGGTGGTGTATGTGTGGTGGTTGTGACGTGGTGTGGTGTATGTGTGCGTGGTGGTGGTGTATGTTGTGGTGGTTGTGACGTGGTGGTGGTGTATGTGTGGTGGTTGTGACGTGGTGGTGGTGTATGTGTGGTGGTTGTGACGTGGTGTGGTGTATGTGTGGTGATTGTGACGTGGTGGTGGTGTATGTGTGGTGGTTGTGACGTGGTGGTGGTGTATGTGTGGTGGTTGTGACGTTGTGGTGGTGTATGTGTGGTGGTTGTGACGTGGTGGTGGTGTATGTGTGGTGGTTGTGACGTTGTGGTGGTGTATGTGTGGTGGTTGTGACGTGGTGGTGGTTGTTATGTGTGGTGTGTTGTGACGTTGGTGGTGGTGTATGTGTGGTGGTTGTGACGTAGTGGTGGTGTTAGTGTTGGTGGGTGTGACGTGGTGGTGGTGTATGTGTGGTGGTTGTGACGTGGTGGTGGTGTATGTGTGGTGGTTGTGATCGTGGTGGTGGTGTATGTGTGGTGGTTGTGACGTGTTGGTATGGCTGTATTGTTGGTGTGTTACTGGAGTGGTTGTTGTTGTGTTTGATGTTTGGTAGTTGTTGGTTGTGTTTACAGTGGTGTGTAGTGTATGTTGTGTGTTGTGGAGTTGTTGTTGTTGTTGTGTTTATGCTGGTAGTGTGTTATTGTGTTTATGTTAGTAGTATTTCATTGTTGTTGGTTGGTGCTGGAAAGTCTGTTGACCATCATGGATGTTGATACAGTGTTCTCTTACAGTTCCCACAGCGCCCCTGTCCTTCACCGGGTTTACTTTACATATCCCCCCCCCCCCACATCTTTCCCTCCTATATGTTGTTATGGCAGTGTTCAACCAAAGTCCTCGCCTCAATAAGGCTACCTGGCAGTTTCTTCTACTCATCTACAACCAGTACTCCCCAGATATCCTTTTTAAATCTAAATTTCTCCAGCTTGAGCCCATTCCTGCGAGTCCTATCCTGATTAAGTATTTTCGACATGCTATTTACATTTTGTCTTCCATATTTCTAGGTCTTCGTTACGGAGGCCTATATATATTATATATATATATATTAATATATATATATTATATTAATATATTATATATATGTTATATATATATTTATATGGATTTATGAAGGATGAGGTTAATATAGAATTGATGAAGGAAAAAAGGTGAGTGGTGCGTTGAGGTATATGTGGAGACAAAAAAACATTATCTATGGAGGCAAAGAAGGGAATGTCTGAAAGTATAGTAGTACCAACACTCTTAAATGGGTGTGAAGCTTGGGTGGTAAATGCAGCAGCGAGGAGATGGCTGGAGGCAGTGGAGATGTCCTGTCTAAGGGCAATGTGTGGTGTAAATATTATGCAGAGAATTCAGAGTATTGAAATTAGGAGAAGGTGTGGAGTTAATAAAAGTATTAGTCAGAGGGCAGAAGAGGGGTTGTTGCGGTGGTTTGGTCATTTAGAGAGAATGGATCAAAGTAGAATGACATGGAGAGCATATAAATCTGTAGGGGAAGGAAGGCGGGGTAGGGGTCGTCCTCGAAGAGGTTGGAAGGAAGGGGTAAAGGAGGTTTTGTGGGCGAGGGGCTTGGACTTCCAGCAAGCGTACGTGAGCGTGTTCGATAGGAGTGAATGGAGACGAATGGCATTTGGGACCTGACGAGCTGTTGGAGTGTGAGCAGGGTAATATTTAGTGAAGGGATTCAGGGAAACCGGTTATTTTTATATAGCTGGACTTGAGTCCTGGAAATGGGAAGTACAATGCCTGCACTTTAAAGGAGGGGTTTGGGATATTGGCAGTTTGGAGGGATATGTTGTGTATCTTTATACGTATATGCTTCTAAACTGTTGTATTCTGAGCACCTCTGCAAAAACAGTGATTATGTGTGAGTGTGGTGAGAAAGTGTTTGAATGATGATGAAAGCATTTTCTTTTTGGGGATTTCCTTTCTTTTTGGGTCACCCTGCCTCGGGTGACCCAAAATATATATAATATATATATTATATATATATATATATATATATTATATATATATATATATATATATATATATATATATATATATATATATATAAAGAGAGAGTGAGAGAGAGAGAGAGAGATAGAGATATTTGCTGTATATCTTTCAGCAAAAACTCTTGAAACCAGAGATGAACAAGGAACAGCAGGTCACTGGAACAGTAAGTCACAATACCGTGACTGGAACCTTGTCGTTAGGCCACTCAGTCGTGACTCGACAATGGTCCAGCACGGGACCGAAACATCGTCATAATAATAATAATAAATAATAATAATAAATAATAATAATAATAATAATAATAATAATAACAATAATAATAATTTTATTTTTACCAGTACATGTACAAGGTATACAGACCATAGCTGACATCAGTGACATACTACTATATAGAAAGACACTCGTTATGCTGAGCATTTCCCACAAATTAGGTCAGTTTTGTCCCCAGGATGCGACCCACACCAGTCCACTAACACCCGGGTACCCATTTTACTGATGGGTGAATATGGACAGCAGGTGTCTTAAGGAAACACGTCCTAGTGTTTCCACCTGTACCGGGGATCGAACCACATATCCTCAGTGTGTGAACTGAGTGCGCTGCCAACTCCCCATGATGTTAATTCATCAGTATAACGCGGTGCTGAAGCCTCCTGAGCGAGACGTCGCTCTCAGCTTATGTTTTGCCCTTTAAGAAGGAAAGATGGCATGGATGCCGCTACAAGGCTCTTCATTCCAGGAAGCGGAGCTTGATTTTCACTGCCACAAGTCACATTAATAAATTTCAACTCCCCCGTCTGGCACGTACGCATTTAGCGCATAAATCCACGAATATAAATTAATAATAATAATAACAATAATAATAATACCAGACACTGAGTGAAACATTGCAGTACCATGGTACCAGACACTGAGTGAAACATTGCAGTACCATGGTACCAGACACTGAGTGAAACATTGCAGTACCATGGTACCAGATCACTGAGTGAAACATTGCAGTACCATGGTACCAGACACTGAGTGAAACATTGCAGTACCATGGTACCAGACACTGAGTGAAACATTGCAGTACCATGGTACCAGACACTGAGTGAAACATTGCAGTACCATGGTACCAGACACTGAGTGAAACATGCAGTACCATGGTACCAGACACTGAGTGAAACATTGCAGTACCATGGTACCAGACACTGAGTGAAACATTGCAGTACCATGGTACCAGACACTGAGTGAAACATTGCAGTACCATGGTACCAGACACTGAGTGAAACATTGCAGTACCATGGTACCAGACACTGAGTGAAACATTGCAGTACCATGGTACCAGACACTGAGTGAAACATTGCAGTACCATGGTACCAGACACTGAGTGAAACATTGCAGTACCATGGTACCAGACACTGAGTGAAACATTGCAGTACCATGGTACCAGACACTGAGTGAAACATTGCAGTACCATGGTACCAGACACTGAGTGAAACATTTCAGTACCATGGTACCAGACACTGAGTGAAACATTGCAGTACCATGGTACCAGACACTGAGTGAAAACATTGCAGTACCATGGTACCAGACACTGAGTGAAACATTGCAGTACCATGGTACCAGACACTGAGTGAAACATTGCAGTACCATGGTACCAGACACTGAGTGAAACATTGCAGTACCATGGTACAGACACTGAGTGAAACATTGCAGTACCATGGTACCAGACACTGAGTGAAACATTGCAGTACCATGGTACCAGACACTGAGTGAAACATTGCAGTACCATGGTACCAGACACTGAGTGAAACATTTCAGTACCATGGTACCAGACACTGAGTGAAACATTGCAGTACCATGGTACCAGACACTGAGTGAAACATTGCAGTACCATGGTACCAGACACTGAGTGAAACATTGCAGTACCATGGTACCAGACACTGAGTGAAAACATTGCAGTACCATGGTACCAGACACTGAGTGAAACATTGCAGTACCATGGTACCAGACACTGAGTGAAACATTGCGTACCATGGTACCAGACACTGAGTGAAACATTGCAGTACCATGGTACCAGACACTGAGTGAAACATTGCAGTACCATGGTACCAGACACTGAGTGAAACACTGCAGTACCATGGTACCAGACACTGAGTGAAACATTGCAGTACCATGGTACCAGACACTGAGTGAAACATTGCAGTACCATGGTACCAGACACTGAGTGAAACACCACATGGTCCCAGGTCTTGTTGTGGTTTCTGGCATGATGAACAACGTTTCGACAGTCAGTGACTTCTTCAGTCCAGTACAGAGAAGAACAGTGGAAGATCGGGAGTTGAGGTAATCCGTCCCTCAGCCGGAAAGTCGATGTGTTCAGTCCATCAATCTTGAGACTGATGGACTGAACACACTTGTATCAGGCTGTGGTCTGAGTCTAACTTGTACCAGGCTGTGGTCTGAGTCTAACTTGTGCCAGGCTGTGGTCTGAGTCTAACTTGTGCCAGGCTGTGGTCTGAGTCTAACTTGTACCAAGCTGTGGTCTGAGTCTAACTTGTGCCAGGCTGTGGTCTGAGTCTAACTTGTGCCAGGCTGTGGTCTGAGTCTAACTTGTATCAGGCTGTGGTCTGAGTCTAACTTGTACCAGGCTGTGGTCTGAGTCTAACTTGTGCCAGGCTGTGGTCTGAGTCTAACTTGTGCCAGGCTGTGGTCTGAGTCTAACTTGTATCAGGCTGTGGTCTGAGTCTAACTTGTACCAGGCTGTGGTCTGAGTCTAAACTTGTTTCAGGCTGTGGTCAGAGTCTAAACTTGTATCAGGCTGTGGTCTGAGTCTAAACTTGTACCAGGCTGTGGTCTGAGTCTAAACTTGTTTCAGGCTGTGGTCTGAGTCTAAACTTGTATCAGGCTGTGGTCTGAGTCTAACTTGTATCAGGCTGTGGTCTGAGTCTAAACTTGTATCAGGCTGTGGTCTGAGTCTAACTTGTATCAGGCTGTGGTCAGAGTCTAAACTTGTATCAGGCTGTGGTCTGAGTCTAAAACTTGTATCAGGCTGTGGTCTGAGTCTAAACTTGTATCAGGCTGTGGTCTGAGTCTAAACTTGTATCAGGCTGTGGTCTGAGTCTAAACTTGTATCAGGCTGTGGTCTGAGTCTAAACTTGTATCAGGCTGTGGTCTGAGTCTAAACTTGTATCAGGCTGTGGTCTGAGTTTGTTGTATCTGACAATATTATTTTTGTATCGGCTTATTCTTGTTGTTTGTTACATAAGGGTGAGAGTATTATCCAGAGTCTGGTTGTTCACTGCCTCATGTTTACTTCTGTCAGACGACTCTTCTGAACTCTCATACCACCTTCACAAGTGGTCCAGCAGCAGCAACAGCACCAGCAGCAGCATCAGGGGCAGCAGCAACACCATCAGTGGCAGCAGGGGCAGCAGCAGGAGCAGCAGTAGGAGCAGGAGCAGCAGCAGTAGGAGCAGGAGCAGCAGCAGGAGCAGCAGCAAGAGCAGGAGCAGCAGCAGCAAGAGGAGCAGGAGCAGCAGCAGGAGCAGGGGCAGCAGCAGCAGCAGCAGGAGCAGGGGCAGCAGCAGCAGCAGCAGGAGCAGGGGCAGCAGCAGCAGAAACAGGAGTAGGAGCAGCAGCAGGAGCAGCAGCAGGAGCAGGGGCGGCAGCAGCAGCAGCAGGGGCAGCAGCAGCAGCAGGGGCAGCAGCAGCAGCAGAGGCAGCAGCAGGAGTAGAGGCAGCAGCAGCAGCAGAGCAGGGCAGCAGCAGGAGCACTGGCAGGAGCAGGGGCAGCAACAGGAGCAGGGGGAGCAGCAGGAGCAGGGGCAGCAGCAGGAGAAGGGGCAGCAGCAGGGGCAGCAGCAGGAGCAGGGGAAGCAGCAGGGGCAGCAGCAGCAAGGGCAGCAGCAGGAACAGGGGCAGCAGCAGGAACAGGGGCAGCAGCAGGAACAGGGGCAGCAGCAGCAGGGGCAGCAGCAGCAGGGGCAGCAGGAGCAGAGGCAGCAGGAGCAGGGGCAGCAGCAGGAGCAGCAGCAGGAGCAGGGGCAGCAGGAGGAGCAGGGGCAGCAGGAGGAGCAGGGGCAGCAGGAGGAGGAGCAGCAGCAGCAGGGGCAGCAGTAGGGGCAGCAGCAGGAGCAGGAGCAGCAGCAGGGGCAGCAGCAGGAGCAGCAGCAGGGGCAGCAGCAGGGGCAGCAGCAGGAGCAGGGGCAGCAGCAGGAGCCTGGCGCGTCCCCTGGTGACCATCCGCCCCGCTTGCTGTTCTTAACGTTGCCAACAACACATATCCAACCTCAAACCGCCCCATTCTTCCTCATACCCCTCCTTCTGTACTCCACATGCTCAACCAAACCCTCACCGAACACACCCCTATACACACCCTACCCATATCCAGCCGCTACAAACAACGGTGATGGCAAGGTTTGCAATGCCCTTTCAGATGGCATATGGCAACGGTGACAGACTAAGGTGAAGGTGCCAGAGGTTGCTATAGTGAGCACTCCACACATACCCTCCCTGATGGAGGGTATCTTGTATGGCTCTCCCTCACACTCCACTTATTATTACACTTTACACAAGTCTTCCTGATCTTAAACTCTTACTTCCCTTTACGCTGTCAGGGGCGTCAGGAGGCGATGGAGCAGCCTTGTGGCCCGAGAAGAATTGTGGTTAGATGTGGTTGTTAGAATTCTCTGTGGCTCGGGGGGGGGAGCAGTCTTTGAATGCTTTGTTGATAGTCTTGGGGAGTCTGATCGCATTTGCTTAAGAAGCTCCTTGTGACTTGTACCCTGGAAGCTGCGTCAGCGTGGTCGTAGTGGTCTTCCTGGTCTTCCTGGTTTTCCTGGCTTTTGAGGTCCTCGGTGGGATATTTGTAAGAACCCCAGTGGAAGGACCCCAGCAGAAATAAGTTACTTTGACTTTTTGGTGGGTTAACCTGGGTAATTTACACATATGTTACAATGTATGATAATTTGTGTAACTGCATTTATGTGTACCTGGACCTAAATAAACTAAATAAATTCCAAAGGGTGAGGAACAGAGTACAGAGGCTTATAAAAGGAGCAAAGGCAAAGCACTATTGCTCAAAAATTGAAGAGTATGAGCATAACTCCAGAAAGCTCTGGCAACAATTAAAACATCTGGGGTATAGCCATAAGCCAGTAGATAGGTCTAACATAGTACTCACTATCGATAATGAGGTATGCCATGAAACATCTAAGGTGGCAAATTGCTTTAATTCCTACTACACATCTGTTGCATCAACACTAGTAAGTAAACTACCAGCTGCATCAAATACCTTTAACACAGACTCTGATAAGTTTCAAACATACTATACCAATAAAGGGGTAACCCCAAACAGTTGTCAACTAGTAAGTGTATCTCATGACTTCATTCAAAAAGAACTAAGCAGGTTAAACCCAACTAAGAGCACAGGCCTGATAACATCCCGTCTAAGTTCCTAAAAGATGGTGCTTCTGAACTGTCAATCCCTATTGCTCACATAATAAATCTATCAATCACCACTAATACCGTACCGGAGGGGTTCAAGGAGGCCAGAGTTACTCTATCTTCAAGAAAAATAATAGGTCTGATGTAAGCAACTATAGACCTGTTAGTATACTCAGTATAATATCTAAAATTCTGGAGAGGGCGGTGTATTCTCAAGTAGTTAAGTACCTTAATGACAACAACATTCTCCATAGCTATCAATCGGGCTTTAGAAGATCCTACTCAACCGATACCTCCCTTATTAATCTGATGGATTACCTGAGAACTGAAATGTCAAAAGGGAACCTCATAGGTATGGTAACCTTAGACCTGCAAAAGACCTTCGATACTGTCAACCACAATATATTATGTAATAAACTTCAAGCTATCGGTATAGTGTTCTGTAGACTGGTTTAAGTCCTACCTTAGCAACAGGAGACAAATAGTCAAAATCAACAAAACGGAATCAGAACCCCTGCCGATAACATGTGGAGTTCCCCAAGGTAGTATTCTGGGTCCCTTATTATTCTTATGTTTGTCAATGATATGCCTATCAGTGTCAAGTGCAAACTCCTACTGTATGCAGATGACAGTGCTCTGTTAGTGACAGGTAAAGACCCACAAGATATTGCTAATGTTTTAACACTGGAACTGGAGTCCTGCAGCAAATGGTTAGTAGACAACAAACTATCATTACACCTCGGGAAAACTGAAGCCATTCTCTTTGGAACGAAACATAAACTGAGAAGGGTAAATAATTTTAATATTCAGTGTAATGGGAGTCCATCACTTTGGTTTCATCAGTAAAATATCTGGGAATCCCCTTTGACCCATGCATGTCAGGAAAATTGATAGGGAACAGTGTAGTAAAAGAAAGCGAATGCCAGACTGAAGTTCCTGTATAGACAAGCACAGTGTCTACCTACTGAGGCTCGCAGGACCCTATGTCTAGCCCTTATACAATGCCATATGGATTACGCTTGCTCTTCATGGTACTCTGCCTTGACAAAAAACTGAAAGATAGACTGCAAATCACCCAGAACAAAATCATAAGATTCATCCTGGGGCTGGGACCAAGAGAACATGTAGGCCAGGATGAATTACAGCAGTTGGATATGCTGAATGTTGAAGACAGAGTAAAACAACTGAAGCTAAATCTTGTTTATAAAATTGCTCACAAACAGTGTCCAGAATATCTTGCTGTCAATTTTGTCAAGGTTGGGAACCAAAGCAATCATAGTACTAGGGGGAGAGAGCACAACTTTGTAGTACCCACAGTCAGTGGCCAGGCTTCAAACACCTTTTATTGTACAGCAATAAAGGAATGGAACAGACTACCCGCACATGTCAAAGACAGTCATAGCATGAACCAGTTCAAGAAGACTGCCAAAAAGTGTCTGATGAATGTAGCTACAGAAAGGGAGGGGGATGATTTTCTATTTTTTAGCTAACATACGTGTAAATTTTACCTTATCCCTAGTAATGACCCTCGTATTGTAGATAGTCTTAATGACCCTCGTGTAGTAGATAGTCTTAATGACCCTCGTGTAGTAGATAGTCTTTTTAGTATGATAATAAGATGTTATCTTCATTGTAGAATAATAAGAAAATATTTATAACCTTTATATTATAATAATAAGTAAAAGGACCCAATGGAAATAAGTCACTCTGACTGACTTTTTTGGGTTATCCCAGGTTCTCTACACATATGCTGCTATGTATGATAATTCTATGTAAACTGTATTTGTGTATACCTGAATAAATTTACTTACTTACTTACTTACTTGCACTGACCTGGAGTTTTACGACTAATTTGCCATAAGTTCGATCCCGCCGGTACCCTGGTTTGTTTACAATCGTGTCATTACGATTTCGTGAATCATGATTACTTGTAAATATATGAAACTTGCTTAAGCAGAAGAGAGATACATGGTAATATATACCTGGAAATTACTGGAGGGCCTTGTCCAAAATCTGCACACTGCCATGACAACATACTGGAGTGATTGGTATGGAAAAGTGTGTTGAATAAACCCAGTGAAAAGCAGGGGAACCTTGGACACAGTAAGAGAGCATTGTATTATAACGTCCGTTGGTCCAGAGGTTATCATAAACACTGGACAAGTACCTCCACCAGGTGCCACATCAACCAGGCTGTGATTGATACGTGGGCCAGCGGGCCACCAGATGCACCTGCCTGGTTGACCAGGCAAGCACCAGACAAGATTGGACCAAGGCCGGGCTGCGAGAGTATCCTGGAGCCCGGTCCTGGACTTGGCTTGTCTTGTGCTGCTGGCAACAGCCTACTCCAGCAGCCAGGCTTAGAGCCTGTCTTTTGAGGTAGTTGCCTGGTCAGTCAGGTTGTTGACCAATCTACCAGTCGACCTTCTAATTCACTAGACGATGATTTGAAGGTGGAGGTTAAAGTAGCTAGGAGGTGATGGTGGAGGTTGAAGTGGCTAGGTGATAGTGGAGGTTGAAGTAGCTAGGAGGTGATGGTGGAGGTCGAAGTGGCTAGGTGATAGTGGAGGTTGAAGTAGCTAGGAGGTGATGGTGGAGGTTAAAGTAGCTAGGAGGTGATGGTGGAGGTTGAAGTGGCTAGGAGGTGATGGTGGAGGCTAAAGAAGCTAGGAGGTGATAGTGGAGGTTGGAGAAGCTAGGAGGTGATGGTGGAGGCTAAAGTAGCTAGGAGGTGATGGTGGAGGTTGAAGTGGCTAGGAGGTGATGGTGGAGGTTAAAGTAGCTAGGAGGTGATGGAGGAGGTTAAAGTAGCTAGGAGGTGATGGTGGAGGTTGGAGAAGCTAGGAGGTGATGGTGGAGGCTAAAGTAGCTAGGAGGTGATGGTGGAGGTTGAAGTGGCTAGGAGGTGATAGTGGAGGTTGAAGTAGCTAGGAGGTGATGGTGGTGGTTGAAGTGGCTAGGTGATAGTGGAGGTTGAAGTAGCTAGGAGGTGATGGTGGAGGTCGAAGTGGCTAGGTGATAGTGGAGGTTGAAGTAGCTAGGAGGTGATGGTGGAGGTTAAAGTAGCTAGGAGGTGATGGTGGAGGTTGAAGTGGCTAGGAGGTGATGGTGGAGGCTAAGAAGCTAGGAGGTGATAGTGGAGGTTGGAGAAGCTAGGAGGTGATGGTGGAGGCTAAAGTAGCTAGGAGGTGATGGTGGAGGTTGAAGTGGCTAGGAGGTGATGGTGGAGGTTAAAGTAGCTAGGAGGTGATGGAGGAGGTTAAAGTAGCTAGGAGGTGATGGTGGAGGTTGGAGAAGCTAGGAGGTGATGGTGGAGGCTAAAGTAGCTAGGAGGTGATGGTGGAGGTTGAAGTGGCTAGGAGGTGATAGTGGAGGTTGAAGTAGCTAGGAGGTGATGGTGGAGGTTGAAGTAGCTAGGAGGTGATAGTGGAGGTTGAAGTAGCTAGGAGGTGATGGAGGAGGTTAAAGTAGCTAGGAGGTGATGGTGGAGGTTGAAGTAGCTAGGAGGTGATGGTGGAGGTTGAAGTAGCTAGGAGGTGATGGTGGAGGTTGAAGTAGCTAGGAGGTGATGGTGGAGGTTAAAGTAGCTAGGAGGTGATAGTGGAGGTTGAAGTAGCTAGGAGGTGATGGTGGAGGTTGGAGAAGCTAGGAGGTGATGGTGGAGGTTGAAGTAGCTAGGAGGTGATGGTGGAGGTTGAAGTAGCTAGGAGGTGATGGTGGAGGTTGGAGAAGCTAGGAGGTGATGGTGGAGGTTGAAGTAGCTAGGAGGTGATGGTGGAGGTTAAAGTAGCTAGGAGGTGATAGTGGAGGTTGAAGTAGCTAGGAGGTGATAGTGGAGGTTGAAGTAGCTAGGAGGTGATGGTGGAGGTTAAAGTAGCTAGGAGGTGATGGTGGAGGTTGAAGTAGCTAGGAGGTGATGGTGGAGGTTGAAGTAGCTAGGAGGTGATGGTGGAGGTTGAAGTAGCTAGGAGGTGATGGTGGAGGTTAAAGTAGCTAGGAGGTAATGGTGGAGGTTGGAGAAGCTAGGAGGTGATGGTGGAGGTTGAAGTAGCTAGGAGGTGATGGTGGAGGTTGGAGAAGCTAGGAGGTGATGGTGGAGGTTGAAGTAGCTAGGAGGTGATGGTGGAGGTTGAAGTAGCTAGGAGGTGATGGTGGAGGTTGAAGTAGCTAGGAGGTGATGGTGGAGGTTGAAGTAGCTAGGAGGTGATGGTGGAGGTTGAAGTAGCTAGGAGGTGATGGTGGAGGTTAAAGTAGCTAGGAGGTGATAGTGGAGGTTGAAGTAGCTAGGAGGTGATGGTGGAGGTTGGAGAAGCTAGGAGGTGATGGTGGAGGTTGAAGTAGCTAGGAGGTGATGGTGGAGGTTGAAGTAGCTAGGAGGTGATGGTGGAGGTTGAGAAGCTAGGAGGTGATGGTGGAGGTTGAAGTAGCTAGGAGGTGATGGTGGAGGTTAAAGTAGCTAGGAGGTGATAGTGGAGGTTGAAGTAGCTAGGAGGTGATGGTGGAGGTTGAAGTAGCTAGGAGGTGATGGTGGAGGTTGGAGAAGCTAGGAGGTGATGGTGGAGGTTGAAGTAGCTAGGAGGTGATGGTGGAGGTTGGAGAAGCTAGGAGGTGATGGTGGAGGTTGAAGTAGCTAGGAGGTGATGGTGGAGGTTGGAGAAGCTAGGGGTGATGGTGGAGGTTGGAGAAGCTAGGAGGTGATGGTGGAGGTTGAAGTAGCTAGGAGGTGATGGTGGAGGTTGGAGAAGCTAGGAGGTGATGGTGGAGGTTGGAGAAGCTAGGAGGTGATGGTGGAGGTTGGAGAAGCTAGGAGGTGATGGTGGAGGTTGGAGAAGCTAGGCGGTGATGGTGGAGGTTGGAGAAGCTAGGAGGTGATGGTGGAGGTTGGAGAAGCTAGGAGGTGATGGTGGAGGTTGGAGAAGCTAGTGTCTCAGAGGTCAGTATAAAATCGTTCAGACTTGTTTCATTGGAACACGCTAATGAAGGGTGTAATCAATCAGACTGTTAGTGCTCCCTAAACAGAGTCCAACCTAGACATCACACTCCAGAAACCTGTCGAGTTTCCTTTTAAAATTACTTGGATGTTTATTGGTCAAGAGAATGTAGCGGAAGTCAAGATTCTGGAGGCCGGAAGTGTTAATTTGCATAATATATACTAGGGTGAAAGAAACACTGCCTAGCATGAGCTAGTAGGCCCTACTGGCTCACGCTAGGCAGGTCTAACTCACCCACTCACGGCCACTATATTTATAGTCATGTTCAGAATGTTGAGGTCAACATTCTGAACATGACTATAAATACTCCCGTACCTTCCACCCCAGGTAGATCTGTGTGTGACTTGAAAAAGCCCACTGTGTGGGCGAAACGTTGTCAATAAAGGATCACATTATACTGCATATGTGTTTATATTTCCACGCTGTTTATATCCCCTTTATATATTACTGTTTTCCACGTGTTCACTTCCATCATATCTCCCTGATTTCTACGGTTTTCCAAAGATATATAAAGATATACAAAGTTGAGCTTAAATATTAATACTTATATTTTACAATTAAGAATAAAACTAAGTATGCCCGAAATGCCTAGCCATGCTAAGCGTTCTAGTGGTACACTGTAATCACAATTTTACTACATGTAAACCAAACAATAACCAAATTTCTGTAAACTCAGCATTGTAATCCTTATAGAGAATAAACTTTGAATATATCAGTTATACTTTTTGATGTGAAGTAAAGAATTATATTGGCCTTTTTGTGAACGCTTATGCATTGCTGTCTTGGCTTTGAATTTATGTTAACCAGAGCTCCTAAATATTTTTCACATTCACTATTACTAAGATGTACATTATTTAGCTTACTTGTCTTCACTGAACTGCATCTGCCACTTCCCCGACCTAAATATCAACCTTTCCAAGTCATCTTGTAGCCTCTGGTGTCCGCAGCAAGAATTATTTAACTGTTTATTTTAGTGTCATCTGCAATCTTATTTATGTTTTATTTATTCCTTCTATCAATGTCGTTAATGTAAATTGTGAACAGCAAAGGTCCCAACACTGACCCTGCGGAACACCACTCGTAACAGGTCCTCATTCCGATTGTTGTTTATCAGTCATCCATCCCTCGACCCAGGAGATAATTTATCTTCTTGTGTCATGCGCTTCTCCTGTGTGGAACTTTATCGAAGGCCTTACTGAAGTCCATATACATAATATAGTATTCTTTACCCTGGTCTACCACCTTCACTACGTTAGTGAAAAAACTTTGTAAATTTGTAAGGCCAGAACGTCCCCTTTGTAAAACATTGCTGAAATTAATGTAGTAATAGTAGTAGTAGTAGTAATAATAATAATAATAATAATAATAATAATAATAATAATAATAATAATATCTTTATTTCTACAAGTACATGTACAAGGTATACAGACCATAGCTGACATTAATGATATACTACTGTATAGAAAACCACTTGTTATCCAGAGCATTTTCCCCAAATTAGGTCAGTTTTGTCCCAGGATGCGACCCACACCAGTCCACTAACACCCAGGTATCCATTTTACTGATGGGTGAATATGGACAGCAGGTGTCTTATGGAAACACATCCTAGTGTTTTCCAGCCGTACCTGGGCATCGATCCTCGGACCTCAGTGTGTGTGAGCTGATCGTTGAATAAATTATATCTTTCAAGTTGGCTTCGAATTACGTCAACATTCACTGAGTCCACAACTTCCCCACAATTGATGTTTGGTTGACTGGTCAAATTAGAAGGTAAGGGTCATTATCCTGCTTGTTAATGGATATACCATTTGCTATTTTTTTATTTATGTTACAATATTTATTTGTAATGACATATTAATAGTAACTAATAGTTTGTTAAGTTCCTCCTAAACTTCCTAAGAACTTGAAAGCTGTTCATCAGGGCCTGGTAACATGTTGGTCTTTAATATATCAAGTTGTCTGAGCACCGCCACTAGTAACTTAATTGTTCCGTAATATATTTTCGTCCAGAACATTATTATTATTATTATTATTATTATTATTATTATTATTGATTTCTGGTATTTCGTTTGCATCATCCTGGGTAAAAAAGAGAGACAATAAGTGGTGAAAGTGGTAAACGTTTCTTCGTCACCAACAGTAAGCTGACTTGAGTTACAGTTAAGTGGGCTCATTTTTTCCCTAATCTTGTTCATATACACCTGGAAAAAATCTTCAGGGTTGGCCTGTGATTTCCTCACAAGTTTAATTCTCTCTTGGCTTTCCATATTCTTTTTCGACTTCTCCCTTAAATTGAATTTATTGTTGTATAAAGTGATCATCACTTCTTTTGACTCACCCGTGAGTGCCTTTCTTATCACCCGAGAGACGGCTGAGTCCTGCTTATCCACTTACAGTTATCCATGAGTGACGGATCCTTACAGGACGGCAGGAGAGATACCACAGCGGGAATAAATACAGAGATCGTTTACGGCCCACATGCTAATAAAATATTTAAATTACTGGGAACGCCTCAAAGTTCTAAATATGTAGTCACTGGAGCGGAGGAAAGAGATACATGATAATATATACGTGGAAGGTGCTTGAGGGTCTGGTACTAACTCTACACACTGCCATAACAACATACTGGAGTGAGATATATGGGGGAATATGTAAAACAAACCCAGTGAAGAACAGGGGCACCGTAGGCGCAATAAAAGAACTATACATCATCATCCATGGTGTCAGACTACTTAACACTTAACACAAGATACCAGTAACAACGGCCTTCGTGTCATTACGTTAGGCTGGAAGACCAGTTAACTAGGCTGTCAGTCCGCAGATATAATAAAGATTCAAATGTCACTTACGAGAAATTTTTGATAGGGAAAATATAGGTCATCAGTGACACAGTGTGTCGTTGTGATGTGTTGTGTGTCTCCTGTGTGTGATACATGCCACTTACTGTGACATTGTGACGCCAGAATGTTTCCGGCTGCCACAGTATCACAAGAATATTGTGCTGCTACTACTACTACTACTACTACTACTACTACTACTACTACTATACTACTACTACTACTATTACTACTGCTACTACTACTATTATACTGCTACTAATAATAACAATAACACTGCCTCCCTCGTGCTACAGGTCACTACACGAAGCTGTGTAAGACTTTTTTTGTTGAACAGATAGTTCGGTACCCGAGGACCCAATACCAGGTCAGGCAGGTAGTTCAGTACCGAGGACCCAATACCAGGTCAGGCAGGTAGTTCAGTACCCGAGGACCCAATACCAGGTCAGGCAGATAGTTCAGTACCCGAGGACCCAATACCAGGTCAGGCAGGTAGTTCAGTACCCGAGGACCCAATACCAGGTCAGGCAGATAGTTCAGTACCCGAGGACCCAATACCAGGTCAGGCAGATAGTTCAGTACTCGAGGACCCAATAAAGTCAGTTTTGGGTTGCTAATTATCATTGTCTTCCTCTTTATTCCCATTATCAGGACGTTGGTTCGTCATGTACATTATTGCGCTCAGGGAAAAAACAAAAGAGAGCTAATTTTTCACGTGTACGTTGGTTGTGTCGTTCGTGAGGAAGACGGAGGAGTGTGTCTTGGTGAAGAACGTACTGGGCGGTGACCGGCAAGGTAGGGAACGTGTCTGCCTCTCTTCTGGCTCGTGCTGCTGTGTGTCTGTGAGGCTTGGTGTCGTTCTTGTGTTGTTTCGTCGTTCTTGTGTTGTGTTGTGGTCTGGTTCTTGTATTGTTTTGTGTTGTGGTCTGGGTACGGAGACCTTGCAAACTCTTCCAGCAGACCAGGTCTTCTCAGACAACACCACTGGCACAACTCTTACCCGGAGAAAATCAGCAAAACATTTCTCAGCAATACTTCAAAAAAGGAGAGAGCTTTCACTCCAGTAGTGAAGGCACCGCATGCTGGGGATTTTATTTTGGCTGTCCGTATTCCTCCTTACTGGCTTGCCTCGACCCTCACGCCACTCGTAGCAGTGTAATTCTTCGCCAAGTTGTCCCATTCACCAAACACCAGGTGCATTTAAATACCTGGGCACTTGAAGGATGTTTGTAGGGGTCAACGCCCCCACGACCCGGTCCCAGGCTAGGCCTCCTGGTGAATCAAGGCCTGATCAACTGGGCTGTTACTGGTGAAAGCACGCAGTCCAGCGTACGAACCACAGCCCGGCTGGCCAGGTACTGATCTGAGGAACTTGTCAGCTCCCTCTTGGCTACCAGAGAGTTGTTGGTAATTTCCCTTATACACGAAGGGAGGGCGTTGAAGAGTCGGGGACCTCTGACACTTAACGAGTTCTCTCCTGGCGTACTTGTGTCCCTGAGTGATTTCAGTATACAGGTTCGGGAGCAGTTCCTGCATGATTTTACCACGTATGAATTAGGATGCACCTTTCTCGTCTGCCTTTCTGATTACCTGGAGTATACCTGGAGAGAGTTTCGGGGGTCAGCGCCCCCGCGGCCCGATCTGTGACCAGGCTTCTTATTCCTGTTTTATCGCTTTTTCAATTTAGAAAGAAGACAATGAAGACGCAGAGATTACATGATATATTATTTTATGCCGTTCGATGTAGAGGTTTAAAGTCGGTCTTGTATAACCTGCAATGATTCGTGGCTGTCTGATCGCCACGCTGGATTCCCTTATATATTTTAACTATTGGCCAGTGTGACAGGGCACTCTCCTCTGTGTAAAGTTATGCTGGCCAGTGTGACAGGACACTCTCCTCTATGTAAAGTTATGCTGGCCAGTGTGACAGGACACTCTCCTCTATGTAAAGTTATGCTGGCCAGTGTGACAGGACACTCTCCTCTATGTAAAGTTATGCTGGCCAGTGTGACAGGACACTCTCCTCTATGTAAAGTTATACTGGTGAAACTGTTATACATGATAAGGACGTCATTCAGGCTTTCTCATGACACTTCTGAACCCCTTGATGGCATCTTCTGAACCCCTTGATGATACCTGAACCCCCTGATGATACTTCTTAACTTGATGACACCTTCTGAACCCCTTGATTGCAAATCTGAACCCCTTGATAATACCTTCTGAACCTCTAGATGACATCTTCTGAACCCCTTGATGACACCTTCAGAACCTCTCCATGGGACGTCAATCATATTAAAATCTGACGCTCCAAATATATTTTTCAGAATGAAAGCAAAAGTCTACCAACATACTCAAACCAAACTCTGTTTTGAAGATGTCATTGATTAGTGTGCCCACGCACTGTGTCCCAGGCCCTGACTCGTGGCTATGTATATTCATCAAGAATTGTAAAAAAAAAAAAATGTATCCTAAGTATTCTGTGGACATGGAGTCTAGACTTTGGAGTCATCCCACAGAAGTCATTCCACAGTAGTCATTCCATGGAGCTGACCACATAGTTTGTATTTAGTTAGATCATACTCTGTGTGTCTGCCAAACTGCCAGAAGTACTTGTAACCAAGCCTAAACCAGGCTACTACAACATCAGTCAGTACTTGTAACCATGCCTAAGCTTAGCCACTACAACATCAGTCAGTACTTGTAACCAAGCCTAAGCCTGGCTACTACAACATCAGTCAGTACTTGTAACCATGCCTAAGCTTAGCCACTACAACATCAGTCAGTACTTGTAACCAAGCCTAAGCCTGGCTACTACAACATCAGTCAGCACTTGTAACCAAGCCTAAGCCTGGCTACTACAACATCAGTCAATACTTGCAACCAAGCCTAAGCCTGGCTACTACAACATCAGTCAATACTTGTAACCAAGCTTAAACCTGGCTACTACATCAGTTCGTACTTGTAACCAAGCCTAAGCCTGGCTACTACATCAGTTCGTACTTGTAACCATGCCTAAACCTGGCTACTGCAACATCAGTCAGAAAACTGGCTAAAATATCTACCAGCTCTTCAACTACTATTAGGAACCTGATACAAAAACCCAAGCATGATTCTGGCACAAGTGCAGGAATTTACACTATACCGTGGGGGGGGGGGTGACAAAGTTTATGTAGGGGAAACAGCCAGATCTCTGGACATTAGGATCACCGAACACAAAAATGCTTGCAGAAATGATGACCGCAAAAACGAGTGTGTTCAACATAGGGACGATGTTGGACACCTCATGAAATTCAGTGACGCTAAACTAGTGATTAAAGAAGACGACCTAAGATGGAGAAAATGCATAGAAGCTGCGCTAATTGCTGTCAGTAACATTATAAAGCAAAAGTCGGTAGTTACAGTATCTCAAAATTGCTAATCAACAGGATATTGCCCATTCTGGAAACTGCTGTTACATGATGTCAACAGGTCCCTCTGCAACCATCCGTCTCACCTCCTTAGTTCCACTACTACTACTACTACTACTACTACTAACTACTGCTACTACCACCACCTCTACCCACACGACACTTCACCTGATTCCTGCCACTATATATATACACGTTTTCTTAGTTTTCTCTGTATTAGGACTGAAGAAGTCACTCGTGGCGAAACGTTTCCTTTAATAAATGTCCTGAACTGTACATTAGTGTCTTCTTCCACAACCTGGAACCAAGCCTAAGCCTGGCTACTACAACATCAGTCAGTACTTGTAACCAAGTATAAGCCTGGCCACTACAACATCAGTCAGTACTTATAACCAAGCCCAAGCCTGACTACTACAACATCAGTCAGTACTTGTAACCAAGCCTAAGCCTGACTACTACAACATCAGTCAGGGTTCACTTTGCAAGTTGCTCCACAAACGTAGTTATCAACATTCAAGTTACCCGAGTGGATGATAGATCGTCTGAGGCTTCTAACTCCATTCCTATAAGTCAGTACAATTATATTTAATGGAAGTTGATTTTCCTATCAAATAGCTGAAATTTCGCTGGGATAGGTGTGATGTGGTGGGCTGGTGGTGGAGTGGCTGTTTGGGTGGGGGTTAACTGGTGTTAGGGTGGGCTCATTGAAATGCGGTGGGCTGCTGGGGTGGCGGAGGGGGCTGGGTGTGCTGGTAGGGTCAGTTGGAGCCCCGTTAAGGCAGCTTGTGATGGTGGAGGCTAGCACTCCTCTTGTGTACAGTATTCTTCATCCTTCTCTTCCTCCTCCTCCTTATCCTCTTCCTCTTCCTCTTCCTCCTTCTCATGACACACAAATTGCTACAAAATAATTAAGTTTAAAAACCGGCATCTAATATAGATGATGAGCGCATATACTATATATATATATATATATATTTTTATTATCACACTGGCCGATTCCCACCAAGGCAGGGTGGCCCGAAAAAGAAAAACTTTCATCATCATTCATATATATATATATATATATATATATATATATATATATATATATATATATATATATATACAAAGAGAGAGAGGAAGACTCACTTGCCATGGGTTAAAACTGCACCCGTTCCGTGATTTGTATGTGTGTGTGTGTACTCACCTATATGTGGTTGCAAGGGTCGAATCGCAGCTCCTGTGTGTGTGTGTGTGTAGATATTAGGTTACTATAAGCAACAGAGGTTTCATGAGGATAGTGACGCTCAGATTACCGTATGTAGGAGAGCTCGGGATTATTTTCCAGTAAAAGTAGGCCTTAGGACGGGATGCATGATGTCACCATGGTTGTCGATGCTAAAAGAGCAGTGTGGGATTAAAAGATTAATTCAGAGTGGGAGTTGTCACAGTTGCTTTTTGCTGATGACACTGTTCTGTTGGGAGATTCTGAAGATAAGTTGCGGACGTTGGTGTATTAATTTAGGGTATGTAAAATATGGAAATTAAACGTGAAGAAAGAGCAAAGTGACGAGAATAACAACAAAACTTGGGAGTAAAAGACGATATCAGATCAGAGGGAAGGAGTACTGAAGAAGTGAATGTGTTCAGATTGCTGGGAATGATGGGTTGGTGAAAGACCAGGTGAACCATAGAAGAGATAAGAATATAAGAGAGAAGGAACACTGCAGCAGGCCTACTGGCCCATGCGAGGCAGGTCCAAGTCTCTTATCGGCTTCAGTCAATGACCTAACCAAGCCAGGTCAGATCACATCCACATAAGGAAGGAGCACGGCATCAGACCTACTAGCACAAGCTAGTCAAGTCCATCTCACACCCACCCTCAAACACTCATGCATGTATCTAACCTGTCTTTTGTATTGTCCTACACGCTTGTCTTCTATCTTCCAAAGCTAAGACACGAACGCCGTCTACCAAGGCTAAGGGACTGAGTACCTCTACCAAGGCTAAGGGACTGAGTACCTCTACCAATATCATGTGGGAGTTCGATACGTGGATTAGGTAAGAAATACTCACGTAGGCTGTTATTACGTATAATTGCAGTTATGTGGAGGGAGCCCTTGCCAGCCATACCTATCTCCTTGCTCACACTCGTAACACTGACTGGCCGCCCACAGTACCCTATGTGAGGGGGCCTTTGATACTGCTGAGGTCAGCACAATATGAATTCAGATAGTGACTCAGGCAGAGACGGTTGGTCGTTGAGTCAACGGTACACTAGTTACTGGTAACTGGTTACTACTACTGAGAGCTTGGCGACGCTAACGTATGTCGTCCCGACATACAACTAATACAAACTAGAGATGGCAGGTATACGGCTTGGGCTGATTCTATACAATGTCAAAGTACACAACAAGTAAACATTATATATACATAAGTAGAACATTGGAATGAAAGCTTACGTAACTGAAACTGTAATGCAATACAAGGTATACTATAGTACAACTTAAAACTCAACAAATGAACAACGAACTCAACGTTGAGATTACAAGTGATAAAAAAAAAATTTTGATCGATCGATCTGTATTCGTGTGATCTACGGATTCTGAGGAAGGAATATATACAAAGAAAGAGTGTTTAACAGAAAGGCAGATTCGGTGCACGCAAATCTAGACTGTTAACTCTCAGAATGCGGAGAGAACATGAACACAAAAAAAAAAATTCTTGAATACTGATAAGTTGATACTGTAATAATTCATCTAATACAGGTTATTTACATTTAACCCCAACTCTGCTAGGGTAGATTGCATATGCAGAATGGGTGTCATCTCTGGGAGGATCAAATCTGTAGCATTGGCTAACTCTGCTGTATTTGGGCAAATCTGAATTGGAAGTTAAAATATACTTGAGGATTTTCAATACCTGTGTGTCGAGGGAATAAAGACATTCGGTTGATCGTCTGACTGA
>NC_069406.1:58605947-58691579 GCF_026875155.1 Cherax quadricarinatus | reverse complement strand
AAACCGACCGTGTCATTGTCAATCATGGTAAGATCCTTGAGAAAAAATCTCAAGACAAATGACAATTTTTTTGCTACCACCACACTTTTGATGTAAATACGGCTTAGGAAAGGTTCTCGCTGCTGATCTGTTGTTAAAACCTCTCCCTAAGTGGCACCAGTACTGGAAAATCCAAAGCAGCTGGTGGTAGCACGGGACTTTGTGGCGCTTTCGCCCCGGGTTGGGGCACCGGGGCCCTTTAGCAAAATTTAAGCACGGGGAAATTGCAGGCTTTTACGCTGTCTCCTCAGTGATTACCTTCAGGGGGATATCCTAAGTGTATTCTCAGGGAACGGAATCAGAAAACTTCCTATTGGGGCAGTGTTCCACGGAAAGCGTGCGGGGCCCATTGTTAGGGAATGTCTACTTAAAAGACCTTTTCATCTACCCAGAATCACTGCTTTTGAAACGACTGTACATGACATTCACTTACCCAAAGAAGAAATCCCAGCTGCTCTAAGCTACATCAATCACCAGTGGAGCTATATCAGCGGGGGAAAAAATGGAAGTAACTTTGCCCTGAGAAAACGCAAATGAGTCGTCCTAGGCCGAGGTAATGCTGGGCAGTGTAAGGAGGGAATGGGAGGGTTTTGGCCCGGGAGAAAAATTTTGATACCTTGGGGTGAAATTTGACTCCAAACTAACCATGAAAAACCATTTGTAATTTTGAAAACAAGGCAGCCAGGAAGCTTACAGCCTTCGCCGTATCTCGCATCTGCTTGCGTGGGGGTTCTAGCCCTGACGGGACAAGAAAGTCACACCTTGAGTATGCCCCATTTTTTGGGTTTGCCTCCCCCCCCTCTCTCTGCGACTGTTTGCAGATAGAGAACAGAGAAAGACGTCTCATCCTCCCCTGGCCCCCACCCTGGATAATCTGTCATTTCAGCAGAGCCTTTTAACATAGGGGGGATGTGGGTGGCCTTATGTTATTACACGCCAATATTTTCAAAATACCACACTTGGATCCACTTTTTTAGGACCGCAGGGAAAAAAACTTTTATGCCAAAGACGGCAGAAAGCAGCACTTTACTCTGGTGTACCCTTCTCCAGAAAAATCACTCCATCTGAGATCATACATCCCCGGATGACCGAGTATGGAACACATTCGTAAAGCATAATGATGTCAACGAGATAAAAATCAGTTGACAAAAGAAAATGCTGGCCAAGATGGTCCAACTTCTCCCGTTTTCCCACTTTTTATGTCCATAACAAAAAAAATGCTTTCAAAGGCTGGTTTTTAGGTAAAGCTCTTAGTTGCCAAAAAGTTGGGAAACCTTAACCTGTAAATAGTTTTTTTCAATAAACTGGGATCTTAACCCCTTTTCAAACCCTTGTTAAAAAAAAAAAAAAAAAAAAAAAAAAAAAAAAAAAAAAGAATTGAGAGAGAGTGAGAGAGGGGGATAAGAGGAGAGAGAGAGGGGAAAGAGAGAAGGAGAGAGAAGAGAGAGAGAGACAGAGAGAGAGAAGAGAGAGAGAGAGAGATGAGAGAGTGAGAGAGGAGAGAGAGGAAGAGAGAGAGAGACGGAGAGAGAGAAGAGAGAGAGAGACGAGAGGAGAGAGACAGAGAGAGAGAGAAGGAAGAGGAAAGGAGACAGAGGAGAGAGAGGAGAGAGAGAGAGAGAGAGAGGGGGAGAGAGACGAGAGGAGAAGAGAGAGTGAGAGAGAGAGAGAGAGAGGAGAGAGAGTAGAGAGAGAGAGAGAGGAGAGAGAGACAGAGAGGAGAGAGAGAGAAACAGAGAGGAGAGAAAGGGAGAGAGAGACAGAGAGAGGAGAGAGAGAGGGAAGAGAGGGAGAGAGACAGAGAGAGAGAGAGGACAGAGAGAGAGGAAGAGAGAGGAAGAGAGAAGAAGAGAGAGAGGGAAGAGAGAGAGAGGAGGAGAGAGAAGAGGAAGAGAGGGGAGAAGAGAGCAGAGAGAGAGAGAGAGCAGGAGAGAGAAGAGAGAAAGGAGAGAGGAGACAGAGGAGAGAGAGAGACAGAGAGAGAAGAGAGACAGAGAGAGAGAGGACAGAGAGGAGGAAGACAGAGAGAGAGAGAGAGAAGAGAAAAAGAAAAAGAAAAAACAGAGAGAAAAGAGACAGGAAGAGAGAGGAGAGAAAAGAGGAGAGAGAGAGAGAGAGAAAAGAGAAAACAGGAGAGAGAGAGAGAGAGAGAGAGAGAACAGAGAGAAGGAGGACAGAAGGGAAAAGAGAGAGGAGAAAGGAGAGAGAAAAGGAGAACAGAGAACGAGAGAGAGAGAGAGGACAGAGAGACAGAAAAGAGAGAGAGAGAGAGAGAGAGAAAAGGAGACAAGAGAGGAGAGAAAAGAGAGACAAGAGAGAGAGGACAGAGGACAGAGAGAGAGAGACAGAAGAGAGAGAGAGCAGACAGAGAGGAGAGAGAGAGAGACAGAGAAGAGAAAATTTAAACCCCAGCTGTGGACTTTTAAAAAGGCCATAGTTTGTCTCCAGCACGCAGTCATGACTTGGTCAAGGCAGGCAGAAATGGTCAAGAAGGGAAATAGTACCAATTTGGTCTCAAACCCATGGCATTCACCTCAAGGTATCTAGGGTTAATTTAACTGAAAAAAATTGGTAAATCTAATATGAAAAGGGAGCAAATGTGTGATAAAAAATGAAGGAACTTTTTAAAGGTCCAGGCTTGTAGTGACAGGCCAGTGTAAGCTAGGCACTTTAGGATTCAGAAATGTTAAGCCAGTGATGTCATCAAGAGTGGCCAGTTTCTGATAGAATATAATATCTGCATGCCCTGTTGCTCAGTTGCAGTGTTACTTCACACAGCAATGTAATTGTTACTAAAAGGACACTCATAATTTAACATATTACATGTGTTAATTATTATTTTGTAAAAAAAAAAAAAAAAAAAAATGCTAGCATGACTCATAGGTCAGTGGAAGTGCATTTGCCTCACACCAAAATGGATATAGGTTCAACCACTGGATGAGGCAAGATATATGTGCAAGTCTCCTTGCACCTGCTGTCCATGTTCTCCTAGCAGCATGGTAAATAAATATACGTACTATAGTGCTGTACCTAGAAGGGACAGTAGCTGTTGTGGGCTACATCCTAAGGAGACAACCTAAGGACTCCAATAGAAAAAGAGCCATGCTGCTCAGTTTCTTTGTATCAAGAGGGTTAATAATGCAAAGAAAGAAAGTTTTCTTCTTCAAACCTGTGTGACACGAGGGTTAAAAAGCATTAAAAAAAAAAAGCTATTCTAATGGTTGGATGAAACTTTCTTACTTATAGAGTGGTAGGTATCATGCTCCAGGGTCACACTAGCTACTCAAAAATAGACCTAAAATACCCAAAAAGAGCCAGGAAAAAATAAATAGTACCAGGTAAGAGATATATTTAAAAAAACAAAATGTAATAGCACTGCGTGTTCTCATCTTTTTTCCCCAAAGTTGTAAACATATGGTTAAAAGTTTGGCAGTGACATGAGACTGACCCTTTGAATATCCAGTAAATAAAGAGTACTCTCAAACAACTCCTGAAATTACTATATAATTAGTTAATGTTATAGTTTCTGGACCTAGTAGAAAATGGAAATTCAGAGTAGACAGTTGGTCATGCAAAAAGTTGGATGAGAGATATGAGAATGCAGCCAAGCAAAGTAAAGAATTAAAAAAATATATCAAAACAATTTTTTATGCAAATCCTTAATGGCCTTAGATCATAATTTCTTCTCTTAAAAAAAATTTTTAAAAAAAAATTTTTTTTTAATTAATTAAAAAAAAAATTTTAAAATTTTGGGGGGTTTTCCATAAAAAAGGGGTTTTTTTAAAAAAAAAATTAATTTTTTTTAAAATTCCCCAAAAAAAAACCCCTTTTTTTTAAAAAAATTTTTTTAAAAAAAAAATTTTTATTTAAAAATTTTAAAAAAGGAAAAAAACCCTTAAAAAATTTTTTTAAAATTTTAAAATTTTTTAACAAAAAAAGGGTTTAAAATTTTTTTAAAAACAAAAGGAAAAAAAAAAAAAAAATTTTTTTTTTAAAAAAAAATTTTTTTAAAAATTTTAAAAACCCCAAAAAATTAATAAAAAAAAAAAAAAAACCCAAAAAAAAAACCCCCCAAAAAAAACCAAAATTAAACCCCCCCAAAAAAAAAAAAAAAAAAAATTTTTTTTAAAAAAAAAAACCCCCTTAAACCCCTTTTTTTTAAATTTTTTTTTTTTTCCCCCCCCTTAAAAAACCCAAAAAAAAATTAAAAAAAAAAAAAAAAAAAAAAAAAAAAAAAAAAAAAAAAAAAAAAAAAAAAAAAAAAAAAAAAAAAAAAAACCCCCCTTTTTTTTTTTTTTCCCCCCAAAAATTTTTTTTTTTTTCCCCCCCCCTTTTTTTAAAAAAAATTTTTAAAAAAAAAAATTAGGAAAAAAAAAAAAATTTTTTAAAAAAAAAGGGGGAAAAAGGAAAAGGGGGGGAAAAAAAGGGGAAAAAATTGGGAAAAAAAAAAAAAAAAAAAAAAAAAAAAAAAAAAAAAAAAAGGGGGGGGGAAAAAAAAAAAAAAAAAGGGGGGGAAAAGGGGGGGGAAAAAAGGGGGGGGGAAAAAAAAGGAACAAGGAAGGGGGGGGGAAAAAAGGGAGGGGGTGGGAAGAAAGAAAAAAAAAAAAAAAAAAAAAGGGGGGAAAAAAGAAAAGGAGAGAAAAGGAGAGGAAAAGGAAAAAAAAAAAAAAGAGAGAAAAAGAAAAAAAAAAAGGGGGGGAAAAAAAGGGGGAAAAGGGGGGGTTGGGGGGGGGAAAAAAAAAAAAGGGGGGGAAAAAAAAGGGGGGAAAAGAAAAAAAAAGGGGGAAAAAAAAAAAAAAAGGGGAAAGAAAAAAAAAAAGAAAGAAAAAAAAAAAAAAAAAAAAATTTTTAAAAGGGGAAAGGGGGGGAAAAAAGGGGAAAAAAAAAGGGAAAAAAAAAAAGAAAAAAGGGGGGGGGGGGAAAAGGGGGGGGGGGGGGGGGGGAAAAAAAAAAAGGGAAAAAAGGGGGGGAAAAAAAAGGGGGGGGAAAAAAGGGGGAAAAAAAAAGGGGGGGGGGAAAAAAAAAAAAAGGGGGGGGAAAATGGGGGGGGTTTAAAAAAAAAAAAAAAAAAAAAATTTTTAAGAAAAAAAAAAAGGAAAAAAAGGAAAAATTTAAAAAAAAAAAAGGGGGGGGAAAAAAAAAAAGGGGGGGAAAAAAGGGAGGGGGGGGAACCCCCCCAAAAACCCCTTTTTTGGGGGGGGAAAAAATTTTTTGGGGGTTTTGGGGGGGGGTTTTCCCGGGAAAAAAAAACCGGGGGAAAAAACTAAAAACCCAAAAAAAAAATTTTTTCCCAAAAAAAAAGAAAAATTTTTTCCCCCCAACGGGGGGGGAAAAAAATTTTGGGAAATTTTAAATTGAATTTTTTTTTTTTTGGGGCCCCCCCCAAAAAATTTAAAATTTTAAAAAAGGGGAAAACCCCCTTTTTGGGGGGCCCCGGGGGGGTTCCCCCCCCAAAAAATTTTTAAAAAGGGGGGGGGGTTTTTTTTCCCCCCTTTGGGGAAATTTAAATTTGGACCTTTTTTTAAAAAACCCTTTTTAAAAAACCCCGGGGGGGCCCGGAATTTTTTTCCCCCTTTTTCCAAAAAAAAACCCCTTTTCCCCCAAACCCAAAAAAATTTTAAAAAAAAAGGGGAAAAAAAATTTTAAAAATAAAAATTTTGGGGGAAAAACCCGTTTTTTTTTAAAAAAAAAATGTTTTCCCCTTTTTTCCCCCCCAAAAAAAATTAAAATTTCCCAAAAAAGGGGTTTTAAAAAATTTTTAAAAATTTGGCCCCAAAAAAACCCTTTTGGAAAAAAAAAAAAAAAAAAAAAAAAAAAAAAAGAATTGGGGCCCCAAAAAATTTTAAGGGGGGGGGGGGAAAAAGGGGAAAAAAAAAAAGGGGGGCCCCCCGGGGGGCCCCCCCCCCGGGGGGGGAAAGGAAAAAAGAAAAAAGGGGAAGACCCCCCGGGGGGGGAAAAAAAAGGGGGGGAAAAAAAAGGGGGGGGGGGGAAAGGGAAAAAAACCCAAAAAAAAACCCGGGGGGAAAAAAGGGGGGGAAAAAAAAGGGGGGAAAGAAAAAAAAAAAAAAACCCCCGGGGGCCCCCCCAAAAAAAAAAAAAAAAAAACCCAAAAGGAAAAAAGGGGGAAAAAAAAGGGGGGAAAAAAGGGGGAAAAAAAATGGGGGAAAAGGGGGGAAAAAAAAAAAAAAAAAAAAGGGGGGGGGAAAAAAATTGGGGAAAAAAAAACCCAAAAAAAGAAAAAAAAGGGAAAAAAAAAAAAAGGGGGGGGGGAAAAAAAAAAAAAAAAAAAAAAAAAAAGGAAGAAAAAAAAGGGAAAAAAAAAAAGGGGGGGGAAAGAGAGAGAGAGAAAAAAAAAAAAAAAAAAAGGGGAAAAAGAGAGAGAGAGAGGGGGGGAGAGAAGAGGAGGGGAGAGTGAGAGAGGAGAGGAAAAAAAGGAGAGAGAGAGGGGAAGGGGGGGGAGGAGAGAGAGAGGAGGGGGGGGAAAAAAAGAGAGAGGAGAGAAGAGGAAGAGGGGGGGGGGGGGGGGGGGGGGAAAAAAGGGGGGAAGAAAAAGAGAGAGGGAGAAGGAGAGGGAAAAAGGGGAAAAAAGGGGGGGGGTTAAAAAAAAGGGGTTTCCCCCTTTTTTTAAAAAGGGGAAAAAAAAAACCCCCCTTTTCAAAAAATTTTTTTAAAAAAAAAAAAATTTTTGGCCAAAAAAAAAAAAAAATTTTAAAAAAAATTTTAAAAAAAAAAAAAAAAAAGGGGGGGATTTAAAAGGGAAAAAAAGGGAAAAAAATTTGGTCAAAAAGGGGCCTTTTAAAAAAAAAAATTTTTTTCCTTTTTTTTTCCAAAAATTTTAAAAAAAAAAACCCCCTTTTAAAAAAAATTTTTTTAAAATTTTTTTTAAAAAAAAAAAAAAAAAAAAAAAAGGGTTTTTTTTGAAAAAAAAAAAAAAAATTTTTTGGGGGGCCAAAAAAGGGCCCCCCCCGGGTTCCCAAAGGGGAAAAAAAAAATTTTTTGCCCCTTTTTTCCCCCCCCGGGGTTTTAAAAACAAAAAACCAAAAAAAAAAGGGGGCCCCCAAGGGGGGGGGTTTTTTAAAAAAAAAAAAAAAAAACCTTTTTTTTTGGGGAAAAAAATTTTTAAAAAAAAAAGAAATTTTTTTAAAAAATTTTTTTTTTTTAAAAATTTTAAAAAAAAATTTTTTTTTTTAAAAAAAAAACCCCCAAAAAGGGGAAAAAAAAATTTTTTTAATTTTTTAAAAAAAAAAAAAAAAAGGCCCTTTTTTTTTTAAAATTTTTTAAAAAAAAAAAGGGAAAAAAAGGGGGGCCCTTTTTTCCCCCTTTTTTTTAAAAAAAGGTTAAAAAAATTGGGAAAAAATTTTTTTTTTTAAAAAAAAGGGGCCCCAAAAAAAAAAAAAAAAAATTTTTTTTTTAAAAAATTAAAAAAAAAAAAATTTTTTTAAAAAAAAAAAAAAATTTTTAAAACCCTTTTAAAAAAAAAAAAACCCCCTTTTTTTAAAAAAAAAAAATTTTTAAAATTTTTTTTAAAAAATTTTTCGGGGGTTTTTTCCCCTTTTAAAAGGGGTTTTTTCCCCCCCCCCCCCCGGGGGGTTTTTTGGGGTTTTTTTTTAAACTTTTTTTTCCGGGGGGGTTTTTTTTTTTTTTTTTAAATTTTTTTTTTTTTTTTTTGGGGGGGGTTTATTTTTTTTAAAAAAAAACCCCCCCTTTAAAAAAAAAAAATACTTTAATTTTAAAATTTTTAAAAAAATTAAAAAAAAAAAAAAAAAAAAAAAAAATTTTTAAAAAAAAATTTTTTAATTTTTTTGTTTTTTTTTTTTTTTTTAAAATTTTTTTTATTCCCGGTTTTTTTTAAATTTTTTTTTTTTTTTTTTTTTTTGGGGGGAAAAAATTTTTAAAAAATTTTTTTTTTTTTGGGGGAAGGGGAAAATTTTTTTTTTTTTTGGGGGGGGGGAAAATTTAAAAATTTTTTTTTTACAAATTATATATTTTAAAAAATTTTTAAAAAAATTTTTTTTTTAATTTTTTAAAAAAAAAAAGGGAAATTTTTTTTTTGGGGGGGGGTTTTTTTAAATTTTAAAAATTTTCCTTTAACCCCCAAAAAAAATTTTAAGGGGGGGAAAAATTTTTTTTTTTTTTTCCCCCCCCCAAAAAAAAATTTTTTTTTTTTGCTTTATTTGTGAATTTCCATAAATTTAAAAAAAAAAAAGGGGGGGGTTTTTTAAAAGGAAAAATTTTTTTTTTTTTTCCCCCCAAAAAAAAATTTTTTAAAAAAAATTTTTTTCGGGTTTTTAACCCTTTCCCCCAGAGTAACCAAAAAAAAGGGGGGGGGGGGGCCCTTTTTTCCATACCATTTAACTAAACCCCCCAAAAAAAATTACAAATAGGTGAAGATTTTTTTTTTAAAAAAAAAAAAAACCCCCCTTTTTAAAAACCCCGGACCCAAAAGGGGGCCCCCCCAAAAAAAAAAATTTTAAAACCCCTTTAAAAAAAAAAAAAAAAGGGTTTAAGGGGGCCCCCCCCAAAAAAATTTTTATAATTTTTGTTTTGGTTTATTTTTAAAAATTTGGGGAAAAATTTTTTTTTTTTTTTTTTTTTTTTTTTTTTAAAAAATTAAGGCTTTTAGGAAAAGGTTTGGGAAAAGGGAAAAAAAAGGGGTTTTTTTTTTTGGGGTTTTAAAAAAAAAAAGAAAAATAAAAAGGTTTTAAAAAAAAAAAGAAGGGGGTTTTTTTTAAAAAAATTTAAAAAAAAATTTTTGGGGGTTTTTTTCCCAAGGGGGGAAATTTTAAAAAAATTCCCCTTTTTGGGGTTTTTATCGCTTCGTTTTGGGAAATGAAATTTAAATACCCCCCCCGGGGTTTTTTTTTTTTTAAAAGGGGGGGAAAAAAATTTTTTTTTTTTTTTTTTTTTTTTTTTTTTTATTTTTTTTTTCCCAAACCGGAAAATTTTTTTTTTTAAAAAAATTTTTAAAAAAAATTTTTTGGGTTAAAAACAAGGAAATTTTTTTTCTTTTAAAAAAAACCCCCAAATTTTTTAAAAAATTTTTTTTTTTTTTTTTCCCCCGTAAAAATTTTGGTTTTTGGGGAATTTTTTTTTTAAAAAAATTTTAAAAGGTTTTTAAAAAAAAAAAAAAAAATTTCCCCCCCAAAAAAAAAAACCCCCCCCCCCCCAAAACCCAAAATTTTAAAAAATTTTTAAAAAAAAAAAATTTTGGGGAAAAAAATTTTCCCCAAAAAAACCCTTTTTTTTAAAAAAATTTTTTTTAAACTTAAAATTTAAAAAAATTTTTTTTAAAAAATTTTTTAAAAAAAATTTGGGTTTTTTCCCCCCCCAAATTTTTTAAAATTTTCCCCCCCCCAAAAAAAAATTTTTAAAAAAAAAAAAACCCCCCCCTGGCCCCCCTTTCCCAAAAAAAATTTTTTTTTATTTTTTTTAAAAAAATTTTTGGGGGAAAAAAACCCCCCAAAAATTTTTAAAAAAATCCCCCATTTTCAAAATTTTTTTTTAAACCCTTTTTTTTTTAAAAAATTTTTTTTTTTTTTTTTGGTTTTTTGGGGGTTTTTTTTTTGGGTTTTTTTCCCCAAAAAATTTTTTTTTTTTTTGGGGGGTTTTTTTTGGAAATGGGGAAAAAAAGGGGGGGCCCCCTTTTTTGGGGGGGGTTTTTTTTTTTTTTAGGGGGTTTTTTTTTTTTAAAGGGGGGGGGGGGGCCCCCGGGGGGGGAAAAAAAAAATAAAGGGGGAAAAAAAAAAAAAGGGGGAAAAAAAGGGAAAAAACCCAAAAAAAAATTTTTTTTTTTTTTTTTTTTTTAAAAAAGGGTTTTTTTAAAAAGGGGGGAAAGGGGGGGGGGTTTTTTTTAAATTTTTTAAAAACCCCGGGTTTTTTTAAAAAAAAAAAAAAAATTTTTTTTAAATTACTTTTTTTCCCCCCCTTAAAAAGGGGGGGGCCTTTAAAACCCCCAAATTTTGGGGCAAAAGGGGTTTTGGGGTTAATTAATTTTTTTTTTAAGGGGAAAAAATTTTTTTTTTGGGGGGGGGGAAACCCCAATTTTTTCCTTTTTTTTTTTTCAATTTTTTTCCCCCTTTTTTTTTAATAAAATTTTTTTCCCCCAAAATTTTTTTTTTTCCCCCTTTTTTAAAATTTTTTTTTTTAAAAAATTTTAAAAATTTTTTTCCCCCCAAAAAAAAAAGGGGGGGGAAAAATTCCCCCAAAAAAAAAAAAAAGTTCTTTTTTCCTTTTTTTTTTTAAAAAAACCCAAAAGGGGAAAAGGGGGGTTTTTTTTTGGGGGGGGGGGGCCCCTTAATTTTAAAAAAAAATTTTTTCCCCGGGGGGGGAAAAATTTTTTTTTTTAAAAAATTTTTTTTTGCCCAAAATTTTAGGAAAAATTTTTTTTTAAAAAAAATTTTTTTTTCCCCCGGGGTTTTTTTAAAAAATTTTTTTTTTTTTTTTTTTTAAAAAAAAAAAAATTTTTTTGTAAAAAAAAAAACGGGGGGAAAACCAAAACCCCCAAAAAGTAAATTTTGGGGTTTTAAAAAAATTTTTTTTTTTTTTTTTTAATTTTAAAAATTAAAAAAAAAAAAATTTTTAAACCCAATAAAATTTTTCTAAAGGGGGGTTCCCCAAAAAAAGGGGGGGGTTTTTTTTAAAAAAAAAGGGTTTTTAAAAAAATTTTTTTTTTTTTTTTTTAAAATTTTAAAAATTTTTTAAAATTTTTTTTTATTTTTGGGTTTTTTGGGGGGTTTTAAAAAAAATTTTTTAAAAAGTTTTTTAAATTTTTTTGGTAAAAAATTTTTGGGGGGGTTTTTTTTTTTTTTGGGGGTTTTTTGGGGAAAAAATTTTTTTTTAAAAAAAAAAATTTTTTTTCCCCAAAAAAAAAGGGTTTTTTTCCAAAAGGTTTTAAGAAATTTTTTTTAAAAAAAAATTTTTTTTTTTTTATTTTTTTTTTTTTGGGGGGGGGGAAAAAATTATTCAACCCGGGGGGGGAAATTTTTAAAATTTTTTTTCCCCAAAACCCCCAAAAAAAAAAAAGGGTTGGGAGGGGGGGGTTTTTTTTTTTAAAAAAAAACCCGGGTAAAAAGGGGGGGAAAATTTTTAAAAAGGGGGTTTTTTTAAAAAAAAACCAAAAAAAAAATTTTTTAAAAAATTTCCCCTTTTTTTATTTTAAAAAAAATTTTTTTTTCCCCTTTTTTCCCTTTTAAAAATTTTTGGGGGGGAAAATTTTTTTCCCCAAGGGGGAAAAATTTTTTAAACCCTTTTCCTTTTTTAGGGAAAGGGCCAAAAAAATTTTTTTTGGGGAAAAAAAATTTTTAAAATAAAACCCCTTTTAAAAACAAAAATTTTTAAAAAAAAAACCCCAAAACCCCCCAAAAAAATTTTTTAAAAAAAAAAAACCCCAACTTTTTTAAAAAAGGGGAAAAAAAGGGGGGCCCCTTTTCCGGGAAAAAAAAAAAATTTCAAGGAAAAAGTTTGGGGGAAAAAATTCCCCAAAAAAAATTTTTTTAAAAATTTTAAATTTTTTTCCCCTTTTTAAAAAAATTTTTTAATTTTGGGGGGGGGGGAAACCAAATTTTTGGGGGGGGGTTTTGGGAAAAAAAGGGGGAAAAGGAAAAAAAAATTTTTAAAAATTTTTTTGGGGGGGGGGTTTTTTTTTTTTTTTTTTTTTAAATTTTTGGGGCCCCTTTTGGGGTTTTCCCCAAAATTTTGGGGGGTTTTTGGGGGGGGGGTTTAATTTTTTAAAAAATTTTGGGTTTTTAAAAATTTTTTTTTTTTAAAAAAAGGGGGTTTGGGGGTTTTTTTCCCCCCTTTTTTTTGGGGGTTTTTAAGGGGGAAAAATTTTTTTTTTTGGGAAAAAAAAAAATTTTTGGGGGGGGGGGAAAGGGGGGAAAACCGGGGAAAAAAAAAATTTTTTTAAAAAAAAAAAATTTTTTGTTTTTAAATTTTTTTTTTTTTTTTTTTTTTTAATTTCCCCTTTTTTTTTTTGGTTTTTTTTTTGGGGGTTTTTTTTATTTTAAAAGTTTTTTTCCTTTTAAAAAAATTTTTTCCCCCTTTTTTTTTTTTTTTTTTCTTTTTTTTTCCCTTTTTTTTTTTTTTTTCCCCCCAACCCCTTTGGAAAACCCCCCAAAAAAAAAAAAAACCCCTTTTTTTTTTTTTAAAAAAAAAAAAAAAAGGGGAAAAAAAAAAAAAATTTTTTTTTTTTTTTTTTTTTGGGGGGGGGGGGTTTAAATTTTTTTTAAAAAATTTTTAAAAAAATTTTTTTTTTTTGGGGGGGGGTTTTTTTTTTTTTTTAAAATTTTTAAAAAATTTTTTTTTTTTTTGGGAAATTGGGGGGGGTTTTTTTTTTTGGGGTAAAAGGGGGGGGGGAAAAAATTTTTTTTTTTGGGGGGGTTTTGGGGGGGGGGGAAATTTTTTTTTTTTGGGGGGGTTTTACCTTTTTTTTTTTTTTAAAGGGGAAAATTTTTTAAAAAAGGGGGAAACCCCGGGGGTTTTTTTGGGGGGGAAAAATTTTCAAATCCAAAAAAAAAAATTTTTTTTTAAAAAGGGGTTTTTTTAAAAAAAGGAAAAAAGGGAGGGGGGGAAAAAAGAATTTTTTTATTTTTTTGGGGGTTTTTTTAAATTGGGTTTCTGGGTTAAAAAAAATTTTTTAAAAAATTTTTTTTTTTTTCCCCTTTTTTTTTGGAAAAATTTTTTTCCAATTTTAGGCCTTTTTTTTTTTTAAAAAGGGAAATTGGTTTTTTTTAAAAAAAAAAAAGGCCCCGGGGTTTTTTTTAAAAAAATTTTGGGGTTTTTGGGAAGGAAATTTTTAAAGTTTAAAAATAAGTTTTAAAAAAAATTTTTTTTTAATTTTAATTAAAAAATTTTTAAATTTGCCTTTTAAAAAAAGGGGGGGTTTTTTTTTGGGGGGGGAAAAAAAAAAACCCAAAAAAAAAAAAAAATTTTTAAAAAAAAAACCCCCCCCGGGGAAAAAAAAGGGGGGTCAAATTTTTTTGGGGGGGGGCCAAAAATTTTTTTTTAAATTTTGGGGAAAAAAATTTTTTAAAAAACCCAAAGGGGAAAAAAAACCCCCCTTTTTTGGGGGGGGTGGAAAAAAAATTTTTTTTAAAAATTTTTATTTTTGGGGGTTTTAAAAAAAGGAAACTAAAAAAAAATTTTAAAAAAAAAAAGGGAAAAAAAAATTTTTTTTCCCCGGGGAAAAAGGAAAAAAAAAATTTTTAAAAAAAAAATTTAAAATGCATTGACATAAGAGCTTCCTCTGATGAATATTCTTTGATAAAATTCTCTTAGTGGGGCATGGAATTTTTTTATATTTTTAAAATATAAAAATAATCCTCCCTCCATGGAGATGTCTTGATGCAAGCAAGGGGCTTTTGATCCAGGGAACTGAACTTATCATATCTTTCCTTAGATTCAACTTGATAATCTCCTATTCCCCTAGCACTATGTGACCTCATTGGAATTAGTGCTTTTCTCTGATAAAACAAATAGTGGGAAATAAATGGTATAAAATACTGACACAATGGAAATGTAAACACTTAAGCAGTATAATGTGATTCTTATTGACAATGTTTCGCCCACACAGTGGGCTTTATCAAGTCACAAACAGATCTACCTGGGTGAAAGATATGTGCCTATATATAGGATGGGAATGCTGGGTCAGGTGGAGAAAGGTGCACGTGATAATCTTCGGAGTAGAGTGAAGAAGTCTAAAAACTTGAGTAGCTTTTAAAAGAGATTGGATAAGTACGTGAGTGGATCTTCTGCAGTGTTCCTCGATTCTTATGTGGGATAGCGATGAAGAAGTTTCTTGGCAAGGGGTTCAGCTTTGTTATAGAAGCCGTTGCTCTGGTTGAAGTTGTTGGATGTACAGATAAGTGATGATTCCAGGATTCTTCGGTATTGAGTGTTGTCTTCTCTGGCGATAAGTCTTGCATTTCTGTAGTTGATTAAATGGTTGTGTGAATTTCAATGTTGAACACAGGCATTCCTTGGATCTTCAGATCTGCCTGCATACTGGTGTTCTGAAATATGTGTTTGGAGGTCTCCAGATGTTTCGCCGGCGTATAATTTGCTGCAATCATTACAAGGGAGTGTGTATACCCCTGCAGAGGATTGAAGCTTGTCTTGTCTATCACTGGTAATGTCCTTGATGGTGGTGGATGTGGAAGTAGATACTTGAAATGAGGTTTTGGAGAAGATGTTGGAAACGTGTTTGGTAATGGAGTTGGTGGGGAGGACTATGTATCTCTTCTCGGCAGTGTCTTCTCTGGGTGTGTTAAAGATGTTTAATGCCCGTCATCTGCAGTCTCTTAATAGAGACTGCAGATGACGGGCATTAAACATCTTAAATTAAACCATTTAATCAACTACAGAAACACAAGACTCATCGCCAGAAAAGACAACACTCGATACCAAAGAATCCTGGAATCATCACTTATCTGTACATCCAACAACTTCAACCAGAACAATGGCTTCTATAACATAGCTGAACCCCTTGCCAAGAAACTCCTTCATCGCTATCCCACATAAGAACATAAGAATCGAGGAACACTGCAGAAGATCCACTCATGTACTTATCCAATTTCTTTTAAAAGCTACCCAAGTTTTTAGACTTCTTCACTCTACTCCGAAGATTGTCACGTGCACCTTTCTCCACCTGACCCAGCATTCCCATCTTATATATAGCCATGTATGTTTCACCCAGGTAGATCTGTTTGTGACTTGATAAAGCCCAGTGCGTGGGCAAAACGTTGTCAATAAAGGATCACATTATACTGCTTAAGTGTTTATATTTCCAAAACAAATAGCTAAAAGCACTTTAGGATTACTAAATTTATTTAAGGTTTAAAGTTTACCCTGGAACACCATTGCACTCATAAATACTGTAATGTAATTTTTTATTCCTTGATAGATGACCAGAGTATAGATAACCTCCCTATAGATGTGAAGGATTGAGTCCAAGTGTAATTACTCATTTAGAATTAATGGTTTAGATCTATGTTCATGGCATCTTATTTTCAATAGTTCTTTTGTAAGAAGGAATAAAATGAAACTCCGTAAACTTGTTAGATCCAGCAGCATCTCCACAACACTACATGTGTAATCTTAAGTCTGTGAGCATGTTGGCTGTATTGGCACCAGAGCAACACTGCAGATCTAATCCCTGGATTAAATTCCTCAGATCATAATAAAACATACTTGATGGACAGTTTGAGATGGGCCATATTTGACCATCATGTTAGCTTGATAGTTATCAGCTTTCATAGACACATGAAAAGAAAATAATACTCCTGTTATGTTGATAACATAATGCTCCTTTTCCCACAGGGAGGGCAAGCAACTAGCAACATATTAAAAGTGGACTCGTTTTCATGAGTTACAACCATTAATTATAAGGTTGGGTTTTCTGACATGACTCAAAATTTTATGAATTATTTTGTCAAAATTCTACTGTAAACTTGTGATTTTAAATAGCAAAATTATTTTATTTTGCAGTCCTGACCCATTGAAAAATATTTGTATAGTGCTGGAACCTGAGTATAATTTATTAATTATCATTACAGGATTCTTCATGCTGCTACTGTCATCAGTTATTAATGATCTTCTAGGAGAGGATTCACAACATACTCCAAATGTAGTTTTCATCACTTGTGTATTCTTTGCTCTCAACTTCTTAGCGGCTACTCAAGATATTGCTGTGGATGGATGGGCTCTTACTATTCTCTCCAGGTGACTATGATTTAGTTTTATTATTCAGCTGAAGGTGTTTTCAGGGAGTTACAATTAGCTCTAAGGCCCCTGTCTCTTAACCATTAATCAACTGGTGTGATGCCTTTTTGTACATGTTTTTTTTTTTATACTACATTGGCTCTTTCACCAAGGTAAGGTGATTCCCCCCAAAAAGTAAACCTTCATTATCATTCATTCAATAGCTGTCTTGCCACAAGTACACAGACATCACAGTTGGAGTGATCCTTCAAACTGTATCATCCCTACACTTCATTAAGAGGGCAGGTACACTACTTTTGGCTAACTAGTTTGCCTGATTCGTTACATAAATGTTAACTTGCACACACACACTACAACAGCACATCAAATCTCTAAAACCATTTGTCTTCACTCTGATCTAACAAATAGCACGCACGCACGCACGCACAGTCAAGGACCAGGTAATCAGGCTAAGGAAGGAAGGAGGAGAGACAACAAGAAATGACCGTGAAGTATGTGAGGAACTCAGCAAGAGATTCAAAGAAGTGTTCACAGAGGAGACAGAAGGGGCTCCAGAAAGACGGAGAGGTGGGGTACACCACCAAGTGCTGGACACAGTGCACACAACCGAGGAAAAAGTGAAGAGGCTTCTGAGTGAGCTAGATACCTCAAAGGCAATGGGGCCAGATAACATCTCCCCATGGGTATTGAGAGAGGGAGCAGAGGCGCTATGTGTACCCCTAACAACAATATTCAATACATCTATCGAAACAGGGAGATTGCCTGAGGCATGGAAGACAGCAAATGTAGTCCCAATCTTTAAAAAAGGAGACAGACATGAAGCATTAAACTACAGACCAGTGTCACTGACATGTATAGTATGCAAAATCATGGAGAAGATTATCAGGAGAAGAGTGGTGGAACACCTAGAAAGGAATGATCTCATCAACAGCAGCCAACATGGTTTCAGGGACGGGAAATCCTGTGTCACAAACCTACTGGAGTTCTATGACATGGTGACAGCAGTAAGACAAGAGAGAGAGGGGTGGGTGGATTGCATATTCTTGGACTGCAAGAAGGCATTTGACACAGTTCCACACAAGAGATTGGTGCAAAAACTGGAGGACCAAGCAGGGATAACAGGGAAGGCACTACAATGGATCAGGGAATACTTGTCAGGAAGACAGCAGCGAGTCATGGTACGTGGCGAGGTGTCAGAGTGGGCACCTGTGACCAGCGGGGTCCCACAGGGGGTCAGTCCTAGGACCAGTGCTGTTTCTGGTATTTGTGAACGACATGACGGAAGGGATAGACTCTGAGGTGTCCCTGTTTGCAGATGACGTGAAGTTGATGAGAAGAATTCACTCGATCGAAGACCAGGCAGAACTACAAAGGGATCTGGACAGGCTGCAGACCTGGTCCAGCAATTGGCTCCTGGAGTTCAATCCCACCAAGTGCAAAGTCATGAAGATTGGGGAAGGGCAAAGAAGACTGCAGATGGAGTACAGTCTAGGGGGCCAGAGACTACAAACCTCACTCAGGGAAAAAGATCTTGGGGTGAGTATAACACCATGCACATCTCCTGAAGCGCACATCAACCAAATAACTGCTGCAGCATATGGGCGTCTAGCAAACCTCAGAACAGCATTCCGACATCTTAATAAGAAATCGTTCAGGACCCTGTACACCGTGTATGTTAGGCCCATATTGGAGTATGCGGCACCAGTTTGGAACCCACACCTAGCCAAGCACGTAAAGAAACTAGAGAAAGTGCAAAGGTTTGCAACAAGACTAGTCCCAGAGCTGAGAGGTATGTCCTACGAGGAGAGGTTAAGGGAAATCAGCCTGACGACACTGGAGGACAGGAGAGATAGGGGGGACATGATAACGACATACAAATACTGAGAGGAATTGACAAGGTGGACAAAGGCAGGATGTTCCAGAGATTGGACACAGTAACAAGGGGACACAGTTGGAAGTTGAAGACACAGATGAATCACAGGGATGTTAGGAAGTATTTCTTCAGCCACAGAGTAGTCAGTAAGTGGAATAGTTTGGGAAGCGATGTAGTGGAGGCAGGATCCATACATAGCTTTAAGCAGAGGTATGATAATAGCTCACGGTTCAGGAGAGTGCACCTAGTAGCGATCAGTGAAGAGGCCGGGGCCAGGAGCTCGGACTCGACCCCCGCAACCTCAACTAGTGAGTACAAACAGTGAAATACACACACACACACACACACACAACACACATACATACATACATTACATACATACATACATACATACATACATACATACATACATACATACATACTACATACATACATGCATACATAATACATACATGCATACATACATTACATACATCACACACACACACACACACACAACACATCACACACACACACACACACACACACACACACACACACACACACACACACACACACACATATATATGCCTGTTAGATATTCAAACGTCTACTACTTAAAGTTTCTTCATACAAACTCGCTAACTCTTCCTGGAATGACCTTACCCCATGTTGCTCCACCTTGGATTTAGAGTACATCCTCTTGGTCACCCTGTTCTGCTCTGGCCTCTAAATGCCAAACCACCTCAACAATCCCTCCTCTGCTCTGTGAGTAATGCCTTTCATAACCCTATACTGTCTTCTGAATTTTTTGTACAACATTCACGCTACACATTACTCTCAAATATGACGTCTCTGATGCCTCCAACCTCCTCCTTTGTGAATCATTTAGCACTTTAACTGTGTCCAACATACTAGTACATACACAAATGCCTACAGTGTGTCCAACGTACTAGTACACAAATGCCTACATTGTGTCCAATGTAATTGTACACAAATGCCTACAGTGTGTCCAACATACTAGTACACAAATACCTAGTGTGTCCAACGTACTAGTACACAAATGCCTACAGTGTGTCCAACATACTAGTACACAAATGCCTCCAGTGTCCAATGTACTAGTACTTGAATGCCAACAGTGTCCAACGTACTAGTACACAAATGCCTACAATGTCCATCGTACTAGTACACAAATGCCTACAGTGCCCAACATACTAGTACACAAATGCCTACAGTGGGTCAAATGTACTAATACACAAATGCCTACAGTGTGTCCAATGTACAGTATTAGTACACAATTTTTTTGTCCCCACAAATCTGCCTCCTCCCAATATTTTTGACTTCAGCATAACTCTTTGGGTCTTCCATCTATTGATACATTTGAAAAATCTAAGGCCAGCAGGGTGCACACAATGTATCAAGGTTAACTACTCAGGGGATGACTGTATATCTGACATATTAGTATGCCTCACTAGCAAAAGTAAACAAAGGAACCAGGAACTGTTGTTCCACCATCAGCTTCCCTACCAGCAAACAGGGTGTGCAAGTGTCTCAAAGATGAATTTATTCAGTCCAGATTTTGATACAATGGAATTCAGCTATACATCACACTAAGTATATTTAACCCAGGGTAACACAGTAAAGTCAAACAGTGTGAATAATTTCATGTTTTGATAAGTATTATACTCTAAATTAATTGTAAGATTATAAATATTCATTGTACATAGCCTTAGAAGACCAAAATAATAAAATAGTAGGATAACAAATATACAGTATATATAAATAAGTAAGCTCAATCACTATGACTTATTTCAGTGTTTTGAGAATTAATATACTCAGCAACAGTTGTAATGTTATAAGTATTCCTTGTACATAGCCTTAGCGACATACTCGTTTACCTACGCCTCGGACTTACGACTGGCTCTCTGACCAGCATTCATATGAAAATAATGTTTATTAGAGCTAATTTCCTGTATTCTGTTTATTTCAATATACATACAGTACACTACTGTATAAACATTTAAAAATATACCAGAAATGTTATAAATGGTGCAAAAATGACATTAAAACAATATCAAAGATGGTTGACACAAACTCACTACCATTATAGCATGGTCCTCATTTAGCAACGAATTCGTTTAACGACATGGTCTTAGGAACGGAACTCCATCGTTAAGTGAGGAGAGGCTGTATATCGTATATATACTGTGCCACATGTATACCGTACATTCCATGTTAAGCAATGTCATGCAAGTGTTTCCCTATGTTTGAAATGCTAAAACACCTTGAAACTCATCTAATATCATAAGACACTAGTATATATAGCATTAAACATTAAAAAGGCAATTAAAAAACAAACATTCTCATTTTGGCGTCAGTAATTGTAAACCATAAATATCGCTGGTGCTTTTATGCCGCTGTTGCGAATAAGTGATCATTTTTTTCACCAACTTCAACACACCATAAAATTGTAAGTGTTCACCAGATTCCACTCATTTTAGTCTTATTTGATTCAGAAAAATGTGCACTATCAAACTGTAAGAAAAAAAATCATTTTTGTTTTTAAAATCTTGCCACACCACCTGGAATTTTTTTTGCCCACTTGCCACAGCTAAAACTCAGGCTTCCTACTCATGTACCCTGATACATTCCTCTTTGCCTCAATAGATAAACATTTTCCTCTGTAGATACATAAACACCACCTCTTTTTTTTCTTTATTCCTTTTATCTATTACTGTATATTGATTTAAAAGTTAAACTGAAGTGGAGTTGCTGGACTCCATATGTGTTATCATGTAAAAGGTGATCGTTTTGTATATTCATTTTGTTATAAAGTGTAGTCTCACATAATTGAAGAGATAATCCTGCAATATTGTTGTTGAAAGTTACAAGTTTTTCTCTTATACATTACACAGGTTGAATAATACAGTAAAGCATTTTTTCTGCAGAAATAATTTTTTTTTTTTTTTTTTTTTTTTTTTTTACAGAAATAATGTTGGGTGGGCATCAACTTGCAACTCTGTTGGGCAGACTGCAGGCTACTTCATGGGTTATGTTGTATTTCTGGCCCTAGAATCCAAGGACTTTTGCATAAACTACCTTGGTCAGAAAGACTCATTAGTAACACTTCCAGGTAAGTGAATACTTGAACGCTTACAAGTCTAATAACACTTCCGAGTAAGCTAATAGGTAAATTTTCTTTGGTCTTCATTTTATAATAAATGCAAAGGGGGTAATCAATGATATTTAAATTAATACTGCAGAAATCTTGTGGCATTTTAGGAAATTTTGGAGTTCTGTTTCAGTCTTCATTTTGATGTTCTCGTAGTTGGTCATGTAGAATGTAAGGTATTAAAACATTGTTTTCTCTTGTTTGTATTCAACCTCTTTTGTATGTGTAAACCATGTTTATGTTTTTTTAATTATATTGTGTTGAATCACACATAATTTTTTATCATATTTTGGTATTAGTGTTGGAAAAGTTCAAACATAAGGCAAGTACACGACTATCTGTAACTACTGAAAGCTGTAACAGGTGTAAGAGTATTCAGGGATTTTTTTTTTTTTTTTAAATATGAAGGTCACAGTTTACTTTTGAAGCATTTCAAGAATAACAATACTGTAACAGTTTGTTTTTATGGCATGCCAAGCTTTTGAAGTGAGAGCAAGGTAACAAATAAAGGGGTTTCAAGGGAAACCAGTTAATTGGACTTGAGTCCTGGAGGTGAGAAGTGTAGTGCTTCCACTGTGGGAAGGTTGCAGTTTGGAAGGACATTTGAGTGTGATGTCTGGGCACTTCTGGCAAGACAGCTATTGTATGAATCTGGTGAATATGTTTCCTTCTTTTGAATCACCTTACCTTGGTGGGAGATGGCTAGTGTGGTTTAAAAAAAAAGAATGAGATACGTACTACATGATAAACGCTGATGTTCAGATACAAAAGCAGAGTTCTCTTCCTATAACTGCAAGTAGATAATCACACATTTGTATACATTCATTAATACAGTATATGCATTTCAAAGCATGACTATAAACCAAAAATTTAATACACACAAAACACTCAGAACAAATGTATTATATGGATATTTTTATTAATTTTTTTTTTTTTACATTACAGGTTTTCTGTATTTTTGGGGCATTATTTTCTGCATAACAACAACAGCAGTATGGCTTCTTAAACATGAAAAAGATAACTTAGAGGTATGTTAACTGTATAAGGTGAATTATTTTTTGCTTAATACACTAGCCATCTCCCACCGAAGCAAGTTGACCCAAAAAAGAAGTGCTCTCAGCATCATTCACATTATCACTGTCTTGCCAGAGGCGCACAGATACGATGTTCAGATATCCCTCCAACAGCAAATATCTCAAATCAATTCTTTAGAGTGGAGTCACTGTACAGTCTTGCGCCGCATAACGACATTTCGGTCAACAATGGACCACCTGTATGGTGGTGGTGTAAACAAACCTGTACTGCCAGTCGTATAAAAGTATAGCATGTAGTTATGAACTAGTTTTGAACTAGTAGTATTCGGCATGTCTCTGGCAAGACAATGATGGAGTGAGTAATGGTGAAAGTTTTTTTTTTTTTTTTTTTTTTTTTTTTTCACCCTATCTCGGTGAGAGACGGCTGGTGTGTTAAAAAATAAAAACAATAACACTCGTCTATAAACATCACTTTTTAGTTGTAGCTAAAGTGAGAGTAAAAGGTAGATGGGATACAAAGAAAATTGAAGCAGCAAGTAAGAGAGGTGAAAATTTATAAACTAAAGAAGGAGGCAGTTAGGGTAAGATATAAACAACTAGTGAAGGATAGATGGGCTAGTGAGAGTATAGGCAATGGGATTCAAGATGCATAGGGTAGGTTTAACCCCTAAATGGTCCAAACATATATACGTGCTTACGGTAGCGCCCCAAACGTATATCTTCTTTCAACACACCGGCCGTATCCCACCAAGACGGGGTGGCCCAAAAGGAAAAACGAAAGTTTCTCCTTTTACATTTAGTAATATATACAGGAGGAGTGGTTACTAGCCCCTTGCTCCCGGCATTTTAGTCGCCTCTTATAACACGCATGGCTTACAGAGGAAGAATTCTGTTCCACTTCCCCATGGAGGTAAGAGGAAATAAACAAGAACACGAACTAGAAAGAAAATAGAAGAAAACCCAAAGGGATGTGTATGTATATGCTTGTACGTGTATTTGTAGTGTGACTTAAGTGTAAGTAGAAGTAGCAAGACGTACCTGAAATCTTGCATGTGTATGAGGCAGAAAAAAAAAAAAGACACCAGCAATCCTACCATCGTGTAAAACAATTACAGGCTTCAGTTTTACACTCACTTGGCAGGACGGTAGTACCTCCCTGGGCGGCTGCTGTCTACCAACCTACTACCTAGGCCAAATGTATATATACAGTTTTAATTTTCCTGCCTCCAAATTTGGCACGATTGCTCTGAGATGCCTGGTCAGCATTGAATGGGTCTTAACACTCAGTATGCACTATATTAAAAAAATCTGGGACCACTTAGTACCTTGTGGGAGCGCCAGTTAAATTGAGCGCCAGCTAGAGCAAACAGTGTGGCAAACACCAAGGATTCACTGATGTAATGTTATATTACACTCCTCTTTTAAGAGGAAAGTGATATTAACCCTAAGTTTAGGGTCTATCTCTGTCTACCTCTGTCTCTGTCTTTATCTCTTTCAATTTGTCTGTCTATCTCTGTCTCACAGGTACACATAAACACAAGTATACATAGAGTAAATTACCTAGGATAACCCAAAAAATCCAGACAAAGTGCTATACTCTGCTTGAAGATGTGAGTAAACATGATGACAAGAGTCTTGTGGCTCTCTCTGAGACAGAGAGCTAGATGGATAGACAGATAGACAGGGAGCTTGACAGACAGACAAATAGACACAGACATGCTTGTGTACCAGTGAAAACAAAGGGAGGGCCAATGCTCATCAAATGTCACCTCTAATCTTTTCTTATCAAATGTTATCACTTCTCATCAAACATCAGCTCTTATCAAATGTTATCTTATCATGTCACTGTCAAGGGGCAGACTTTGTTTTTCATGCTTCAAGGGAAATCATCATCATCCTCATCATCATCCTCATCATCATCCTCATCCTCATCATCATCCTCATCATCATCCTCATCATCATCCTCATCCTCATCATCCTCATTCTCCTCATCCTCATTCTCCTCATCCTCATTCTCCTCATCCATCATTCTCCTCATCATCATCCTCATCATCATCCTCATCATCATCATCATCCTCATCATCATCCTCATTCTCCTCATCCTCATTCTCCTCATCATTCTCACCATTCTCTCATCATCATCATCCTCATTCCCTCCTCATTCTCATCATCCTCATCCTCATTCTCATCATCCTCATTCTCATCATCCTCATTCTCATCATCTCATTCTCATCATTCTCCTCATCATTCTCCTCATCATCTCATCATCTCATCCCTCCCTCCCTCCCTCCCTCCTCCCCTCTCTTTCTTTCTCTCTCTCTCTTTCTCTCTCTCTTTCTTTTCTCTCTCTCTCTCTCTCTTTCTCTCTCTCTCTTCTTTTTTCTCTCTCTTTTTTCTTTCTCTTCCTCTCTCTCTTTCTTTCTCTCTCTCTTTCTTTTTTCTCTCTCTCTTTCTTTTTTCTCTCTCTTTCTTTTTTCTCTCTTCTCTCTCTTTCTTTTTCTCTCTCTCTCTCTCTTTCTTTTTCTCTCTCTCTTTTCTCTTTTTTTCTCTCTCTCTCTCTCTTTCTTTTTCTCTCTCTCTCTCTCTTTCTTTTTCTCTCTCTCCTCTTTCTTTTTCTCTCTCTCTCTCTCTTTTCTTTTTCTCTCTCTCTCTTTCTTTTTTCTCTCTCTCTCTCTTTCTTTTTCTCTCTCTCTCTCTCTTTTTTTTCTCTCTCTCTCTCTTTCTTTTTTCTCTCTCTCTCTCTCTTTCTTTTTCTCTCTCTCTCTCTCTTTCTTTTTCTCTCTCTCTCTCTCTTTCTTTTTTCTCTCTCTCTCTCTTTCTTTTTCTCTCTCTCTCTCTCTTTCTTTTTCTCTCTCTCTCTCTCTTTCTTTTTTCTCTCTCTCTCTCTTTCTTTTTCTCTCTCTCTCTCTCTTTCTTTTTCTCTCTCTCTCTCTTTCTTTTTCTCTCTCTCTTCTCTCTCTCTCTCTCTCTCTCTCTCTCTCTCTCTCTCTCTCTCTCTCTCTCCCCCCTGACCCTAATTTTTTTTATTCTAAAACCCTTAAAAAATGTGCTTTTTTTTTTTCCAAAATATTCGGGGCGCTGCACAAGTGAACGTATATATACGTTTGGACCGTTTAAGGGTTAAGAATGTAATGTTAGTGTTCAGCAGAAGTTTGTGGTTACAGGAAAGTGGGTGCAGGAGGGAAGAAGAGCGATTGGTGGAATGATGTAGAGAGAGTCGTAAGAGAGAAAAAGTTAGAATATGAGAGGTTTTTACAAATTAAAAGTGATGCGAGGAGGGAGGAGTATATGGAGTAAAAAAGAGGTTAAGACAGTGGTGAAGTAATGTAAAAAGAGAGTAAATGAGAGAGTGGGTGAGATGTTATCAACAAATTTTCTTGAAAATGAAAAAAGTTTTAGAGAGAGATTAATAAGTTGAGAAAGCTTAGGGAGAGGAGAGTTATTAAATGCATAGAGGTATCAGGAAGATGGAGGGAATATTTTAAGGAATTGTTAAATGTTGATGAAGATAGGGAAGCTGTGATTTCATATATAGGGCAAGTTGGAATAACATCATGTAGGAGTGAAGAGGAGCGAGTTGTGAGTACGGGGGAAAGTTCGTGAGGCAGTGAGTAGAATGAGAGGGGGTAAAGCAGCTGGGATTGATGAGAAATGTTAAAAGCAGGTGAGGATATAGTTTTAGAGTGGTTAGTGTTTTTATTTAATAAATGTATGGAAGAAGGTAAGGTACCTAGCCCTTTCAGGATTGGTGCCATACTAGTACGGCTTGCACCCCAGGGTTGGTGCCGTACTAGTACACACAAATTCTAGCGCCTTCAAATCTAGCGAGAGAAAGCTGGTAGGCCTACATATGAAAGAATGGGTCAGTGTGCGCAGTATAAAAAAAATCCTGCAGCACACAGTGCATAATGAGAAAAAAATACTGACCGTGTTTTTGGTTTAAAACAGCGACTTTGCACTGTATTTTCTTATGCTATTTATGGTTGTATTCTAGCTTTTCTGGTCTCATTTTATAGAATGGAAGATATATTATGGAAATTGAGATGATTTTGATTGGTTTCGCAATGAAAAGTACCTTGAAATTGAGCTCAAATTAGCAGAAATGTTCGATTTTTGCCTAAGTTCAAAAGTAAACAAATCATGTCACGCGTCCAATACACGTCAACTGGTGAGTCTAATATTCTTTCACAAGTGTGCTGATATTATTTATACCATTTCTACACTAATGCAGTAGTCTGCATAACAGTAAATCTTCTATTTTTTGTGAGAATAAAAATTCAAAGTGGAAAGCAATAGAAATGTAAGAGAGGCCTGGGGATGTGACTAATGAACAGAGGAAATGTTATTTTACTGCCAGGAATGTCTGTCTTGTTTATTCTGGACCCTATTTGGAAATTAGCATCTTTTGAAATTTGTGAAATTGGCAAAATTGCCAATTTCTGACCACTTTATTTGATAGTTTAAATTTGTAAATGGGTGGTTTCTTGTACTCTTTCGATAGAAAAAATGGAGTTCTAGTGAAATAGTTATGATTTTTGTCGATTGGTACATTGGAATTGGACAGAAATAGGGCTCAAAGTGGGCGAAATCGCCGATGAGTAAACATCATCGAGACCTCTAACTTCGCGAGAGCATAATTCCGTAAGTTTTCTATCAAATTTCATACTTTTGGCGTCATTATGATCGGGAAAAGATTCTCTATCATTCCATAAGATTTTTTTTTTTTTTTTTTTTTTTTCAAAAAAATTTCCAACCCTGAGAACAAGTTTAGAAGAGGGCCTGCCGACCCTGAAAGAGCTAGGGATTGGGAGAGAGAGAGCATGCATAGTTCCTTTGTATAAAGGCAAAGGGGACAAAAGAGTAAAAATTATAGGGGAATAAGTTTGCTGTGTATACCTGGTAAAGTGTAGAGTTACTATTGAAAGAATTAGAGTAAGATGGAGAGCAGGATAGCAGATGAACAAGGAGGCTTTAGGAAGGGTAGGGGGTGTGTAGACCGAGCGTTTACAGTGAAACACGTAGGTGAACAGTATTTAGATAAGGGTGGGTAAAGAGGTTTTTGTGGCATTTATGGATTTGGAAAAGGCATATGAGAGGGTAGATAAGGAGGCAATGTGGCAGATGTTGCAAATGTATGGAATAGAAGGTAGGTAAAAGTAGACCTTAGACGAGGATGTGTGATGTCACCATGGTTGTTCAGTATATTTATAGATAGAGTTAAAAGAGAAATGAATGCTCGGGTGTTGGCAAGAGTTGTGAGGTTAAAAGATAAAGAATCTAACACAAAGTGGGAGTTGTCACAGTTGCTCTTTACTTATGACACTGTGCTTTTGGGAGATTCTGAAGAGAAGTTGCAGAAGTTGGTGGATGAGTTTGTTAGGTTATGTAAAAAAGGAAATTAAAAGTAAATGTAGGAAAGAGTAAGGTGATGAGGATTCAAAAAAATTAGGTAACAAAAGATTGGATATCAGACTGGAGGAGGTGAATGTTTCCAGATATTTGCAAGTGGATGTGTCAGCAGCTGGGTCCATGAAAGATGAGGTGACTCTTAGAATTGATGAGGGGGAAAAGGTGAGTGGTGCACTGAGGAGTCTGTGGAGACAAAGAACTTTATCCATGGAAGCAAAGGGGGGAATACATGAGAGTACAGTTATACCAACACTTATATGGGTGTGAAGCATGGGTGGTGTATGTGCAACAAGGAGAAGGCTGAAGGCAGTGGAGACGTCATGTCTGAGGGCAATGTGTGTTGTGAATATAATGCAGAGAATTCATAGTTTGGAGATTAGGAGGTGCTGGATTACCAAAACTATCATCCAGAGGGCTGAGGAAGGGTTATTGAGAGGTTTGGACATGTAGAGAGGTTGGAACGAAATGGAATGACTTTCAGAGTGTATAAATCTGTAGTGGAGGGAAGGCAGGGTAGGGGTCACCCTAGGAAAGGTTGGAGGGAGGGGGTAAAGGAGGTTTTGTGTGCGAGGGGCTTGGACTTCCAGCAAGCATGCATGAGTGTGTTAGAAGCGAAAGGAGATAAATGGTTTTTAGGACTTGACATGCTGTTAGAATGTAAGCAAGGTAACATGAAGGGATTCAGGGAAACCTGCAGGCTGGACTTTAGCCCTGGAGCTGGAAAGTACAGTACCTGCACTCTGAAGGAGGGTTGTTAATTTTGCAGTTATATACCTGTAGTGTAAGCATGCCTCCTGCAAGACAGCAATGGAGCGAATGATGAAAATTTTTCTTTTTCGGGCCACCCTGCCTTGGTGAGAAATGGCCTGTGTTAATAATAAAATAAACTTTTAGATTAGGACTTTTATGCCCCAACAGTTGAACATTTCTTGTTTAATTATTAATATGCTTTAATTTGTCAGGTTACAGTTGATGATCCCGACTTTGGATTAGTTGGTACTTACCAAATCCTTGGTCGTATCTTGAAGCTCAGGCCAATACAGGATTTGATTATAGTATTGTTGACGTGCAAGGTATGTAGACTAGAGAAGTATGTTTTTGTTTTTTGTTTTGTGTGTGTGTGTGTGTGTGTGTGTGTGTGTGTGTGTGACTGAGATGTGCTTTTATTAACCTTTATAAGATTTTATACTAAACACTTTTTAAAAAACAAACCTAACACAGACTTACCATTATGTAAATATCACCCATTTTTTTCAACATGTCTATCCCTCTACACTGTAGCAATTTATGTAAGGACAAAATGTGAATGTGAAATGCAAAAACTCTGAAATCTTTATTGGACCATACTATACTACTAAATCCTTGTTCCTTAGTTGGGAATTTTATTTTTCCTTAAAACAGAAGTCTTAAATATGTTACACATTATTACAACCTCATTAACATTTCCTGTTTGATCTAATTCTCCAGTACAGTATATGATATGGTCTTAAAATTAGAGGTTTCATTTGTTCAGATTGGGTTTGCTGCTGCAGACTCCTTAACAGGCCTGAAGCTGATAGAAAGTGGTGTGCCTAAGGACCGTCTAGCACTGCTGTCCATCCCCTTGACCCCTGTCCAAGTGCTTCTCCCGTTTTATATCTCCCGTTACACTGCTGGACCCAAACCTCTCAACCCATTCATGGTTGGCTATCCATTAAGGTTGGTAGGGTTGTTTGTTTCTGGTTTTAACTCTATTTTGTATCCATTTCTTTTAATTACACTATGTCCTGGTATGCTCATATTTAGCTAACTTAAACAGAATATTATGATATTCATGGGGAAGAACTAAACCCATAGGCATCATATAGCACCTGGAAATTGTGAGGTTTGATCTAAGGAAGAACTTAGAATTTCACACTATCTGTATAGTATATCAAAGTCAAACAGTGATGCTGTGGATTGATATGCAATTGCAGGTACAGGCATATATTCAAATTACATATGTTCATCCATAGTGGTGAATATGAAGAGTTTAGAGAATAAAGTCTTTAATATGTTTATTCCTTATCACCAAAGCTTTACCACTTGTTTTACAGACTGCTGTTTGGGTTTGTGTTTGCTGGAATAGTGTGGATAACACCTGTGTTCAAGCAAGATGATGGCTCTTATCCTTTCTACTACTATTGCATCATTGTTTTTATATATCTCATACATCAGGTAAGGTTTGTAGTAAGCCAGGATCAATTAGAAAGTATGCTTTACAGTTTCAAGCCTTACTAATTGATATTCACGTATGATACTTTTTCTTTTTACTAATCTCGATATAAAAATAATATGGATTATAGCTTGAGAACACTGTCTTTAACCTTCTCATGATCTTGGAGATCTTTTAACATAAAAAATTGCCATGATGTAATGGCATATTGGAAAAAATTATTTTTTACATGTTTTCCTGAGCTTACACATCTTAATTTGAATTTTATGCTGTACAGTTGGGCAATTGCACTGTTATGGTGACTGCACCGCCTCTTAAATGTGCCCATTTTTTTAGTACAGTGGACCCCCGCATAACGATCACCTCCGAATGCGACCAATTATGTAAGTGCATTTATGTAAGTGCGTTTGTACGTGTATGTTTGGGGGTCTGAAATGGACTAATCTACTTCACAATATTCCTTATGGGAATAAATTCGGTCAGTACTGGCACCTGAACATACTTCTGGAATGAAAAAATATCGTTAACCGGGGGTCCACTGTATTAATATTTTATGTATTAATATTTTATGTATTAATATTTTATGTATTAATATTTTACAGGTAAATAGATTCCAAATCGGGTTTTTTTTTTTTTTTTTTTTAACAAGTCAGCCGTCTCCCACCGAGGCAGGGTGACCCAAAAAGAAAGAAAAAATCCCCAAAAAGAAAATACTTTCATCATCATTCAAAACTTTCACTTCACTCACACATAATCACTGTTTTTGTAGAGGTGCTCAGAATACAACAGTTTAGAAGCATATACGTATAAAGATACACAATATATCCCACCAAACTGCCAATATCCCAAACCCATCCTTTAAAGTGCAGGCATTGTACTTCCCATTTCCAGGACTCAAGTCCGGTTATATAAAATAACCGGTTTCCCTGAATCCCTTCACTAAATATTACCCTGCTCACACTCCAACAGATTGTCAGGTCCCAAATACCATTTGTCTCCATTCACTCCTATCTAACACGCTCACGCACGCTTGCTGGAAGCCCAAACCCCTCGCCCTCAACACCTCCTTTACCCCCTCCCTCCAACCTTTTCAAGGATGACCCCTACCCCGCCTTCCTTCCCCTACAGATCTATACGCACTCCATGTCATTCTACTTTGATCCATTCTCTCTAAATGACCAAACCACCTCAACAAACCCTCTTCAGCCCTCTGACTAATGCTTTTATTAACTCCACACCTCCTAATTTCCACACTCCGAATTTTCTGCATAATATTTACACCACACATTGCTCTTAGACAGGACATCTCCACTGCCTCCAACCACCTCCTTGCTGCAGCATTTACAACCCAAGCTTCACACCCATATAAGAGTGTTGGTACTACTATACTTTCATACATTCCCTTCTTTGCCTCCATAGATAACATTTTTTGCCTCTACATATACCTCAACGCACCACTCACCTTTTTTCCTTCATCAATTCTATGATTAACCTCATCCTTCATAAATCCATCCGCTGACACGTCAGCTCCCAGATATCTGAAAACATTCACTTCTTCCATACTCCTCCTCCCCAATTTGATATCCAATTTTTCTTTATCTAAATCATTTGATACCCTCATCACCTTACTCTTTTTCTATGTTCACTTTCAACTTTCTACCTTTACACATTGAATTGGATTATATCTGTATTATAATAAGATCAAATTAAAAATATAATCATTTTTGAGTGCATAACTAATGTAATTTGTATGGCTCATAGGAAATAATTATAATTTTACTTCTATCACTTACTATGACTTTACTTTTCCAGGTATTTGCAAACTGTATGTTTGTGGGAGTGATGGCATTCTTTGCACGCATTAGTGACTCTAGTGTTGGAGGAACTTACATGACCCTCCTCAATACGTTCACAAATCTTGGAGGAAACTGGCCAGCATGGATTGCACTGCGCTATGTCTCTGAACTGACTTGGAAGTCTTGCTCAGGAGTGGTGAACATTCTCTCCTGTAATAACAAACATAACGAAGAGGTTTGTAAAAAATCAAATTGCTGCAATTTTAAGCACTTTTTAACATGCTAGCTGTCTCCCACTGAGGGAGGGTGACCCAAAAAGGAGGAAATGCATTCACTATCACTCATTAAATTGTTGTTTTGCAATATTCTCACATACCATGCTATTATTTTATCTACTTACATAAACATTTGTGTCATATTCACTAAATATGATACAGATGTGTATATCTTTAATGTTTTTATACACATGTAAAATGTTTGTCCTTATAGCCTTCATTTAGGTTAAAGCTTGCCCAATATACCGTATTTTGCAGCTTATGAGGCGTGGCTTATGAGACTTGTTTTAGTTTCAAGGACTCGGCATTGGACGTAACTGGGAGACCTACAGCCCACCCCACACCCCAAACTTATAGCTCTTGTCACTGACCTTCAGTTTATAGGATGCAGGGTAGTTTTTCGAGACTGGAAAAATGCATCTAATAGCCGAGAAATACGGTACACTGCATGAACAGGGTCGTTGCATGTGCAGTATTAAATGTAATACATTATTGTACAAACGATGTACAATATGTAAAAATAATGAATTTTTTTTTTTTTTTTTTTTTTTCCAACAAGTCGGCCGTCTCCCACCGAGGCAGGGTGACCCAAAAAAAAGAAAGAAAATCCCCAAAAAGAAAATACTTTCATCATCATTCAACACTTTCACCACACTCACACATTATCACTGCTTTTGCAGAGGTGCTCAGAATACAACAGTTTAGAAGCATATATGTATAGAGATACACAACATATCCCTCCAAACTGCCAATATCCCAAACCCCTCCTTTAAAGTGCAGGCATTGTACTTCCATTTCCAGGACTCAAGTCCGACTATATGAAAATAACCGGTTTCCCTGAATCCCTTCACTAAATATTACCCTGCTCACACTCCAACAGATCGTCAGGTCCCAAGTATCATTCGTCTCCATTCACTCCTATCTAACACGCTCATGCACGCTTGCTGGAAGTCCAAGCCCCTCACCCACAAAACCTCCTTTACCCCCTCTTTCCAACCCTTTCGAGGACAACCCCTACCCCTCTTTCCTTCCCCTATAGATTTATATGCTTTCCATGTCATTCTACTTTGATCCATTCTCTCTAAATGACCAAACCACCTCAACAACCCCTCTTCTGCCCTCTGACTAATGCTTTTATTAACTCCACACCTTCTCCTAATTTCCACACTCCGAATTTTCTGCATAATATTTACACCACACATTGCCCTTAGACAGGACATCTCCACTGCCTCCAACCGTCTCCTCGCTGCTGCATTTACCACCCAAGCTTCACATCCATATAAGAGTGTTGGTACTACTATACTTTCATACATTCCCTTCTTTGCCTCCATAGATAACGTTTTTTGACTCCACATATACCTCAACGCACCACTCACTTTTTTTCCCTCATCAATTCTATGATTAACCTCATCCTTCATAAATCCATCCGCCGACACGTCAACTCCCAAGTATCTGAAAACATTCACTTCTTCCATACTCCTCCTCCCCAATTTGATAACCAATTTTTCTTTATCTAAATCATTTGATACCCTCATCACCTTACTCTTTTCTATGTTCACTTTCAACTTTCTACCTTTACACACATTCTCAAACTCATCCACTAACCTTTGTAATTTTTCTTTAGAATCTCCCATAAGCACAGTATCATCAGCAAAAAGTAACTGTGTCAATTCCCATTTTGAATTTGATTCCCCATAATTTAATCCCACCCCTCTCCCGAACACCCTAGCATTTACTTCTTTTACAACCCCATCTATAAATATATTAAACAACCATGGTGACATTACACATCCCTGTCTAAGACCTACTTTTACCGGGAAGTATTCTCCCTCTCTTCTACACACCCTAACCTGAGGGTTAAGAAAAGCATTGATGTATTCATATAAATTATGATAGTTTTATTTAAGCTGTAGGCATTACCATAATATGAGGGCACATTTTGTAAATTATTGCTTGGATGGCATTTTACAAATTGTTTGTTCATAGCCCAAATTTTAAAAGGTGTAAGGTCTAAATTACAATTGCTGTACATCAAAGGTGCAGTATATTCACATCCTAAATTATTGCTGTTACTGTATAACATTCATGTGGGAGTGACTAAACTTGTAGGGGTTATCTGGCATCTGGGGAATGGGAGGTAATCAGGTTTGATCTGAAGAAAGGCTGGATAGCTGTAATTCCTTAGATTAAAGAGTCCTTCTCTATCATCATGGTGTCCCCCTCCCTACACTTTCTGTACAATATCTAGATAAAATATCTAGATAAAATAATGAAATTCCTCAGCACGAGTAAAAGGATGAAAAGTTCATTATACTGTTGGTGCTGTATAAGCCTTATGGATTTAGCACTTCCTCGTTATAATCACATTTTTGTTAACGTGTATTTCTTGCCTTACAAGCAATTTAACTTCAATTTTAATTTTCAGGCGTGCGAGAGTGAAGGTGGTGTTTGTATAACAGACATTGATGGTTACTACGTTGAGAGTGTAATACTTGTAATATTTGGATTTCTCTGGATGAAGTGGGGACTCAAGACTATCAAAAGAATACAGAACCTACCTACATCAGCTTGGACAGTATCCAAGAGAAATGGTTGACTGCCTGATTAGGAATAGGAGATTTCTAGAGTAAAAAAAAACAGTATCACAAATTTAGAGGGTGTAAAGAATTGTTTTCTCATGTTTAAAAGGTTGTGGCTTCTTAAAAGTTTCATATCTCATGTAAAATTCATTAAACCAGTAGTTCTTAGAAGTCTTCAGTATCTCAGGCAGTATGATGATTTTGTAGAGCATACACTTTACAGTGTTATGGAATACAGTTGGGCCCCAACATGAATTTTCTGGAACGAATTAACATTGTAAGTTGATTGTTCAGTACTCAGAACCTATTTCCCCCCAAATCAGTGTAAAATGAATTAATGTGTTCCCGATCTGCAATATTCTGTATCTAATTTCTGGTAATTTTTTTTTTCAAATGAATTTTCATCCACTATTTTACATACAATACTGTTCTTTTTCACTTAAAAATAGAGTGTGAGAGAGTTAGAGTGAGTGGGTGGATGTGAAGATAAGTGGTGTGAATGTGAAGATGGGTGTGAGGGTGATTGTGGGTGTCGGTGTGAAGGTACTGTGCATGTGATGATGTGGGTGTGAGGGTGGTGTAGGTGAGTTGATGAATGAGTGGGCAAGTGGGTGTTAGTGGGAAGGAGAGTGTTGTTATGTGGTATTACATCTTGGTCCAACTGTTTACTGAACACATTCATGACAGTTAGCAGTGCTGATCAGGAAAAGGCCTCCAATCTGGCTAACATCCAACCTGTCTACCTCCCAACCTCAGCCAGTTCTCCCTTACCACCAACATTTGACATACTGACAACTTAAATACTGAACATTTAGTTCTTGACAAGCCTTTACCAAACAAATCTGAGTTCTCTGTACTTGTATAAAATAAAGTTTGAATGTATTTGGTAAAAACTAAGAAAAAATGTATTACAGCCTCTCTTCACTTAACGACGGAGTTTTGGTCCTAAGATCACGTTGGTAAATGAATTCGTCGCTAAGTGAGGAGCATATTACAGTGGTAGTGGGTTTGTGTCAACCATCTTTAGTGTTAATGTCACCTTTGCATCATTTATAACATTTCTGGTATATTTTTATTTGTTTATACCGTAGTGTACTGTCTATTCCAATAAACAGAATAGAGGAAATCAGCTCTAATATTCATTATTTAGGTTTGCATACTGGTCAGAGAGCCCGTCGTAAGTCTGAGTTGTCAGTAAATGAGTACGTTGCTAAGTGAGGAGAGGTTGTATTTGTAGTTCATCCTTAAAAATAAACTGTTGTATCTGAGCACCTCTGCAAATACAGTGATTGTGTGAGTGATGGTGAAAGTGTTGAATGATGAAAGTTTTTTCTTTTTTGGGTTTCTTTCTTTTTGGGTCACTCTGCCTCGATGGGAAACGGCCAGTGTGTAAAACTTAACAATAATTAACCCTTTGACTGTCGCGGCCGTATATATACGTCTTACGAGGTACCGTGTTTGACGTATATATACTCAAAAATTCTAGCAGCTTCAAATCAAGCAGGAGATAGCTGGTAGGCCCACATGTGAGAGAATGGGTCTGTGTGGTCAGTGTGCACCATATAAAAAAATCCTGGAGCATGCAGTGCATAATAATAAAAAAAAAACTCCGACCATTTTTTTTAATTAAAATGCCGACTTTGTGGTCTATTTTCTTATAGTATTTATAGTTGTATTCTCATTTTCTTGGTCTCATTTGATAGAATGGAAAACATATTATAGAAGTAGAGGTGATTTTGATTGATTTTACTATAAAAAGAACTTGGAAATGGAGCTCAAAGCAGGGGAAATGTTTGATTTTTGCCAATGTTCAAAAGTAAACAAATGATGTCATTGTCCAATAAATGTCCAACTAGCCATTCTAATATGCAGTCATGAATGGGTTTATGTTATTTATACAATTATTACAGTATTGCAGTAGTCTGCATAATAGTAAGTCTTCTATATTTTGTTTGAATAAAAATTCAAAATAGAAAGCAAGAGTAATATCAGAGGGGCCTGGAGACATGACTGATGAACAAAGAAAATGTTATTTTAGAGCCAGGAATGTCTGCATTGTTCATTCTGGACCTTATTTTGAAATTGTCATATTTTTTAATTTTCATGAAATTGGTCAAATTGCAAATTTCTGACCACATTATTGGGTAGTTGAAATCGGTAAATGGGCAGTTTCTTGTACTCAATCGATAGAAAAAATGGAGTTCTAAAGAAATAGTTATGAGTTTGGTCGACTGGAACAATGGAATTAGCCGAAAATAGGGCTCAAAGTGGGCGAAATCGCCGATTTGTAAATATCACCGAGGTCGCTAACTTCGCGAGAGCATAATTCCATCAGCTTTCCATCAAATTTCGTTTTTTTTGGTGTCATTACAATCGGGAAAAGATTCTCTATCATTTCATAAGAAAAAAAAATAATTTTTTTTTTTTAAATTTTGCGACACCAGGAGACACCTCAGGATTGGGGGTTGCGACAGTCAAAGGGTTAATATAGTGGTCCCAAATTCAAAAGAGCAATTTGTTCCAAAATGCCACTGTTGTAAGTGCAAAACCTCCTAACTCAGAACCTCTTAAGTTGGGGCCCTACTGTATTTCAGCTTCTATTATAGTTTAAATTGTTATTGATGGAAGAATTTAATTTTGTAAAATTATTTATATACTTGTAATAAAAGATTTTATAGTTTTGCTTAGGATAATTTTGTTGCAAACTGGAAGCATAACTCTGACAAGTGGTGATAAAGACAATAATTGCAGTGGAGTCCTTCATTGGTGCAATGTTGCACCCATGGGTAGACATTTTCAGGTTCATAAGATATGAAATACAAACAGCTTCAATAGTGCAGTGGTTGGGTGCAAGAGGTTGGTGCATTAAGGTCTAAGTTTAGGCGAGGTACTGCAGGTGGCCTACCAGTCAACATTAGATTTCTTTTGTTCTAAAACTGCACACTATAGGGGTTGCTAAAGTGTATATCACACTGTTTTAGTATGACTTATGAAATTGTAATAATACAATTGCAAACAAATCACAGAACAGGTCACACTTGATCCCATGGCAGGTAAGTCCCAAAACACTCAGGCCAGTGTCATGACTACTGGACCACACTGGTCTACTAAGATTCATCCAATTAGGTATGTATATTTCTAATCACCATAAGAAGGTTAGCATGGGCTCCACTGTTAATATTATGATTTTTTTTTTTTTCTTTTGCATGTAGAATGTTCCATTGAAATGCTTGGTTAAGATTTTTTGTTTTTAATTGCCTTCAGGGTTTAAACTATAAACCCATTAGCTCTTCAGTCATCTTCATCTAAATTTGTCAAATCAAAAATTGAACAATTGTGCCTGACACCTGCATAAGGGTATTAAATATGTTCTTCAATTAAAATCACAAAACATTAACTTATTTTGTGTATTGCAGTGTATTATCAGTAAGATGAAAGTCTCTTTTGGTACTTGATTATCTTCATATCCTGCAATCTAATTTTTGTCTGAGCACTCAAATAGCCTACATTTTTTAACACACAAACCATATCCCACCAAAGTAAGGTGACCCAAAAAAGAGGAACTAGGAAGTTTCCTTCTTTTTACATTTAGTAATATATACAGGAGAAAGGGTCACTTACAATGCTTAATAGTCTACATATGGATACTATTCAAGTTAAAGTTTGATAGTATGTAGTATGTAGCACAGTACATCTTATTTATAACAAAAAAAACGCACAATACCGTGACTGGAACGATACACAAATAACCCGCACATAAAAGAGAGAAGCTTACGACGACGTTTCGGTCCGACTTTGTCAATGGTCCAAGTCAGACCGAAACGTCGTCATAAGCTTCTCTCTTTTATGTGCGGGTTATTTGTGCATCTTATTTATAAAATGCAAGTTAAAAGTAATTTAGTTATTTTTAATGCAGGAATGAAATCATAAATTTCCCCTTTTTTTAATTATCAAAAAGAAGCACTTAACCCACTAGTCATACATCCTTCTCTCTTTAAGGCATTCATTAATAAAATCATGGGATATGCTACACTTTTAGTGGTCATGCAGACATAATTCGTTATCAGCTAAGTGTTATTTTTTACCAACAATTTCTTCAAGCGTGTGCCTTGATGTTGAAAAGGCCTTTGATTCAAGGATTTGTCCTGTCACTAGCTAATGTATACCACCCTCAGGATGCCTCTTAAGATTTGCCAGGGGAGCAGTGGCAGCAGGTGTAACTAGATTCATATATATATTTTGCATCTGTGTTTCTAACTTATTCTTTTATTATTATCCAAGATGAAATGTCTGAATGTTTTATTTTCGGATCACTCATTCAGTCCAATTAAGCACTGTTAGCCTTTGGTTGTTAAATGGTTGGTGACCACATAGCCACCTCCTTACCAACAGGGAGGAAGACTTTGACAAACTATGTACAAGCTTCATGTCTCAAATGGAGATACATTCATACCTGTATCTAAGCATAGAAGTATGCATTAATATTTTTAAAGCAAGTGGAGATGTCATGTCTGAGGGCAATGTGTGGCATGAATATAATGCAGAGAATCCATAGTTTGAAGATTAGGAGGAGGTTATTGAGGGGTTATTGAGATGGTTTGGACATGTAGAGAGGCTGGAACGAAATAAAATGACTTTGAGAGTATACAAATCTGTAGTGGAGGGAAGGTGGGGTAGGGGGTCGGCCTAGGAAAGGTTGGAGGGAGTGGGGGTAAAGGAGGTTTCGTGTACAAGGGGTTTGGACTTCCAGAAAGCATATGTGAGCATGTTAGACAGGAGTGAATGGAGACAAATGGCTTTTAGGACTTGACGTGCTGTTGGAATGTGAGCAGGTAACATTTATAAAGGGACTCAGGGAAACTGGCAGGCCGGACTTGAGTCCTGGAGATGGGAAGTACAATGTCTGCACTCTGAAGGAAGGATGTTAATATTGCAGTTTTTAACTGTAGTGTGGGCATGCCTCTGGCAAGACAGTGATGGAGTAAATGATTTGTAGATGAATGGTTCAGAGAACCGACATGTTGATAAATTAGACACATGTGCAACTCTTGGGTATCTTTATTGCGAAACGTTTCCTCAATAAAGATACCCAAGAGTTGCACATGTGTCTAATTTATCAGAGTAAATGATGATGAAAGTTTTTCTTTTTCAGGCCACCCTGCCTTAGTGGGAAACGGCTGATGTGTTAATAATATAATTCCAAGTTGCAGCTCAGAGTGTCATTATCAGTGTGATGTGAGTGCACTTCTAGTAAGACCTACTGAATGAATGATAGTGACTGCTGCCATTTTTTTGTTTTTTAGCATCCTTTTACAGCAGGGGACATCACACTATACTTGGCCCATATATATCTCATACTCTTTCAAACCCCTCCCATGCTCTTCCATACATTTCCTGCACCCAAGACCACCCCTCTTCATGGGCATACCTTGATGCCAAATGGACAGCTCTTGACCTAAAGCACTGGACCTATAAGAGTGAACCTAATTACAGTTTCGAACAGCTCCCAAATCGAACAATTATGTAAGTGTCTTATGTAAGTGCTTTTGTAAGTGTATTTTTGGGGTCTGAAGCAGACTAATCTAATTTACATTATTCCTTATGGGAAATTCATTCGGTATCAGCACTCGAACAGCCTTCTGGAACGAATTAAGTTCATAGCTCAAGGTACCACTGTATCTCTAATTTCCCAATCATTGTATGAGTCTTTACAAGTTTGGTCCCCTCCCACATATCCTATGCTCTCCCAAACCCTAACACACACACACACACCTGTGATAAGCGGGGTCCCACGGGTCGGTCCTAGGACCAGTGCTATTTCTGGTATATGTGAAGGACACGATGGAAGAGTTAGACTCAGAAGTGTCCCTGTTTGCAGATGATGAAGTTAATGAGGAGAATTAAATCAGATGAGGATCAGGTAGGACTTCAAAGAGACCTGGACAGGCTGGACACCTGGTCCAGCAACTGGCTTCTTGAATTTAACCCCGCCAAATGCAAAGTCATGAAGATCGGGGAAGGGCAAAGAAGACCGCAGATGGGGTATAGGCTAGGTGGCCAAAGACTGCAAACCTCGCTCAAGGAAAAAGATCTTGGGGCGAGTATAACACCGAACACATCTCTGGAAGCACACATCAACCAGATAACTGCTGCAGCACATGGGCGCCTGGCAAACCTGAGAATAGCATTCCGATACCTTAGTAAGGAATTGTTTAAGACACTGTACACTGTGTATGTCAGGCCCATACTGGAGTATGCAGCACCTGTTTGGAACCCACAGTTGATCAAGCATGTCAAGAAATTAGAGAAAGTGCAAAGGTTTGTGACAAGGTTAGTTCCAGAGCTAAGGGGAATATCCTACGAAGAAAGGTTAAGGGAAATCAGCCTGATGACACTGGAGGACAGGAGGGTTAGGGGAGACATGATAACGACATACAAAATACTGCATGGAATAGACAAGGTGGACAGAGACAGGATGTTCCAGAGAGGGGACACAGAAACAAGAGGTCACAATTGGAAGTTGAAGACCCAGATGAGTCAAAGGGATGTTAGGAAGTATTTCTTCAGTCATAGGGTAGTCAGGAAGTGGAATAGCTTAGCAAGCGAGGTAGTGGAGGCAGGAACCATACATAGCTTTAAGATGAGGTATGATAAAACTCATGGGGCAGGAAGAGAGAGGACCTAGTAGCACTCAGTGAAGAGGCAGGGCCAGGAACTGAGTCTCGACCCCTGCAACCGCAATTAGGCGAGTACACACACGGAGAGTGACCCAGTAGCGGCTAGTGAAGAGGTAGGGTCAGGAGCTATGACTACCCCTGCAACCACAACTCGGTTAGTACACCTAGGTGAATATGCACACACAAATTCTCTCTCTCTCTCTTTACCCAGACTGCTCTACACTCTTACTACTTTTCCCTGACACCTCTCACACATCCTACACTCCCAGATCCCTCCCACATTCACCCTATGCTCTCCCATACTCTTGCAGTGCTGTATAATCCTGGTGGGTTTAGCACTTAATTTTGATCGTAATAATAATAATATTCCATAGTCATATGCTATTTCTGTTATGCTATCAAGAGCTGCAGATATTTAGCAGTTTATTGGCAGCAATTTGCTGGAAGACTATGCTGTTAGCAGTGATGGCATTGCCAAGGAGTAGGCTCCATATCCACTGAGCACCAGACTGGCAATATGAGGCAGTCAAATGCGATTTTTGGATATACAATATCTTAAGTGGCAACAGCTATTAAGGAGTTACCTTTTTCATTATAATAATATTAAGGAAGCACTAAATCCGTAAGGGTCATATAACCCCTGCAACCACAAATAAGCAAGTGAAGTGCCTGAAGAATGGGAGGTAATCAGGTTTGATCCAAAAAAAAAAAAAACAGAAAAAAGAGTAGCTCCAGGTCATTAAATCAAAAGGCCTTCGTCATCATTCCCTTGAAGGGTCCAGTTTGAAGAGAGAATTATTGTTATATTAATTGGAGAGTGCTCAACTTATAGCGGTCATACAGCACTTGGGGATTTTCAGTTAATCAGATTTTATACTAGAAAGGGAAGGGCAGTGCCAGTTCTTTGGATCAAGAACATTTAGCCAGTATCAAGGTACCCTTCTCTATTACATTTCGTTAGGCACTGTGGTTAACAGTAATAACTGCCTGCCGCTGCCTAAATTAGGAAAGGAAAGTAGCTTGGTTGAGGAATTTATAGAACGTGATCTTTTGACTAACCACAGAGAGGAGTGTGGGATAAGTGTTATAATCAGACGCTTCTCTGCCTTTATTTGGCTGAATTGCAAAAATTCTACCTATATCTCAAGGCCTGAGGTAAACAAATATGGCATTGTGGCCTAATAAGTAGGCTTCAGAAGGACAATGTTAGGTGTGCAGGTAGAGAGAAAAGTGGAAGTGTGACGAGTGAAAAACTGAAGGTCAGTAGATTGATGGATGCCATGCGCTTGCTTATTTCAAATCTTACCTTACTAATCCCATCAAGGAAGGTTCCTTGATGTTGGTGAGGGGCTCTTGATTTAGGGAATTGGATCTGTGCTCCAGGTTCCCGAATTAAGCCTGAATGCCTATCCAATCCCCCCCTCAGGCGCTGTATAATGCTCCGGGTTTAGCGCTTCCCTTGATTATAATTATAATTACTTACTAATAGGTTCTTATGTCACCAATAAAGAACAGCATCAACAACACGGCCACTGGATATGGGAGTTCCGCAGGAAGTGTCCTTGGTCCCTGGCTCTTCTCATATACATATTGATCTTCCAAACGTATCCCAAAACCTGAAACATTCTCTTTGTGACGACACGATTATGTCATCTTCTCACCCTATCTTGCAACCATCAACACCATTGTTAAAGAGGAGCTGATCAAAATATCGACTTGGTTGACAGCAATATAATTAAGCCTTTAACATGACAAAAACCTACTATATTTTGTTTGGTTAGCAGAGCAGGAGTATGGCACAATTAACTTTGAAGATCGACACACCCTAATTACCAGACATAATGTGGACCCCCCCCCAATTCCTAGGCTATCCTTGCAAAACCTGAATTTCAGCCACCCATATCCAACACATAACAAAAAGTATCCAAAACGGTTGGGTCCTCTCCAAGATACGATTACTACGTGCCGCAAAAACTGCCTTATCACACTATACCATTACTTATATAATCCATCCTACCTATGCTATTTGTGCTTGGGGGATCAACTGCAGCAACACACCTAAGCCAACAAAAAGCTGCATCTAAGAATCACAATTCCCATCCCTGGAATACACCACCACCCCACTCTTCATAGATCTAACTTACTCCCTGTTCAGATACATCCCACACGTATACTGTGCAATCTACATCTACAGGACTACTTAATCACCAATATCAACCTTGACTAAAACGCTTTTTGATAGTTTTGACGAACCACAGCATAACACCAGACACAAATCATCTCTACGGACATTCACCGTGTCGACTAAACCTTTACCCAAAAATTCAATGTATGTCAAAGGCCCTAAAATCTGGACACCCTACCTGAGAGCTCTAGAACGCAGGGGACACATTCTTCACCTTCAAAACTACACATTAGAAAACTTCTCTATCTCCCTGATACCACCCCATCAATACTACACGAATACCCCACTGGTGGTCACACTTACACTCACTCACCCATTTGACCATATAAAACAGAATTATTAAATCTCATCTTAAAAATAATGAATCCTATGATACTCCAATAATAAAACTATGTACTGTGCCAAAACAAAAGCATTCACATTGCTAAACTCACAAACTGGTAATTTAGTCACCTTAGCCATAATACCAACTTACCTCATAATTTGTAATATTTTAAATAAAAAATTAAACTAAGTTGCCGAAATGCCTAGCCATGCTAGGCGTTTCTAGTGGTAAACTTGGTTTTTTTTAAAAAATAAAAAAATTTCATTATTTAACTAAAACTGTAAAGCACACAACAAACCAATTTCTGTAAATTCAACTTGTAATCTTTATATTTTATTATTATAATCAAAAGAAAGCGTTTGCCACAAGGACTATACAGCGCTGCAGGGCAGGAAGGAAGCGAGGCTTCAGTGGCAAAAGGGAGATGGATGAGTAATTGGTTACAGATACAGCGGGGCAGTGGATTGGTGAAAGGGTAAAGGCAGCAAGAGACTGAACTAGAAAAGGGAGAGGGGGAGTGTGAAAAGTATCATCAGAGTATGTGAGTAAATCAGTCATTGTCTAGAAGTCATGAAAGGAGATTCAGGATTAAGGAGGGTCCATCAGCAAGAAGGAAGGTAAAGAGAGAGTAGTAGAACGAAGACGACGACGGAGGTAAATCTGCTGTGCTCGTTGATAGAAAGAGGCAGTCTAACAGAATTGTGGCTAATCGATACTGGACTTGACATGCTCACAGAGTGAAACAGGGTTGCCTTCAATGAGATACCCATGAGTAAGACGAGTGTGGCCAATGCGAAGGCGGGAGATAGTGGTCTCCCAACCTCGGCATTGATGGCAGAAGACGGCCAGTAACTATGCTCGGTTTATAGAATGAAGTTTGTTACCGAGCAGATTGCCAACGTTGTTGCCAACGGTGTGCGAAGGTGGGTAGCTATTGCAGCAAAATAGTCCAGAATGGAACCACTCGATAGGAAATTGGTTGGTCATGTACGGCTGACCGCACTGCAGTGTCTGCTTGTTCATTGCTGTACGTCGACATGACCAGGGACCCAACAATAAAAAACAATATTTTATGTTGGTAGAGATACGCGTTAGCCAAAGTGGGATAAGGAGATCTAGGGGGATGAGATGTATCAAATTTTCGTATAGGCTGTAGAGGAGCACTATGGAACGTCTGAGGGACTACTACAAATGATGGACACAGGTATAGATGCGATACGAATAAGTGCTGCAAGAATGGCATTACAGTTCAGCAGTAAAAATGCTAGCTGAAGATAGTAAATGTCCCGCACGACGCTGTCGGGACACACTTGCTGCGATCCGACGCGTCTGAAGACCTCTTCTGAGCATCTTGTGTTACACAGCGGTGGCATGAGAATGGGAGTGGAAATGATCAAGGAAAAAGAGAGCGGGAAGCCACCGTAGCAGTTGAGCTTTCGAGCAAGGGAGTATTACTGTGAGAAAGACAGACGCCCCGGTTGTCAACTTCCCAGGGGGGTAGTGAAAAGTGAGATGCTACATTGAACATATAAAGGTGTGGTAACGGAAGGTGAGACAGAGTGATTGTAAGCGAAGAGAAAAGGGAGGAGCAAACAGGGGCGGCGAAACGAAAAAAGAATGTCTACTATATCGTGTGACCCATTCTATAAATGGAAGGATTGTGTAGATCGACTGAGAGCGTACATAGTAGCGAAGGCAATGGGCATCACGGCGATCAGACAAGGATGGAACAATTCGCTTTCTTGTATAGAGGCTCTTCAAAGGGGAAGAGCGAAAAGCACCAAGGCACAACGTAATCCTTGTTGATGGATTGGTAAGGCTGAGAGAGTAGCAGGGAGAGGCCGCGGAATAAATCTGGTCACATAATCGAGTTCGATTAAAACGATGGGCTCGAATGTAGGCGAAGCAGAGTTCGACGATCAGCTCTGAGGAAAGATGAGCAGGGTTTTTAGAAGGTTTTAGCCGGCTGTGACAAGTTGCCTTCAGAGAGGTTATGGAGGTTTCAGGATAACCGACGGTCAAGAGAGGCCTAGAAAAACCTGACTGTATCACGTTCGGGGATGGGAGCTAGAGATACAAGGAATGATCGAATGATACAAGGCGTCTAGTGAAAGGTAATTTGGTGAGTTAGAGTTTTGGTACTGAATTTAAACCATGCGTGGTGGCCCAAGTGGAACATGTCGACCGCATGCTGGAGAGAAACTGCCAATAAGATGACAGTCAGCGCCTGCACAAGCAATAGCAAAGTCTTACAATTAGAGTGATGACCAAACCAAATGGTGGAAAGAGCAGGGCCAAATCATTTTTAGCAAGGAGAAAAAGTGTTGTGCTTAGAACACATCCTGAGGGGACACCTTCAGTTGACGAAGTCCGGGAAAGCACATGATTGACTCGTACACGGAAATGTCTCCGTCTGTAAAAGTTCTTTAGAAAGGTTGGTTGACAAATAACCAACTCATAATATAGACAGAAGCTTACGACGACGTTACTGTCTTTTAGTGCGGTTATTTGTGTATCGTTCCAGTCACGGTATTGTGCCTTTTTGTTATTAAAGGTTTGTAGATTGACTCGGAGGCATAAGAATGGGCCACTTGGGCCGAAAATATATACCTCAAGTTGTGTCATATGCCTTCTCAAGGTCAAAAAATATGGCTTCAATAACTGAGTGTTATTCGCAATGGCAGTACGAACATTACGTATCCAAGCGTAGTAAGGGGTTCTTTGGTAGAAACGACCCTTACGAAAGCCATATTGGACTAGAGGAGAGACTGTTGTGTGTCTCTAAATACCACATTTAAAACGGTCGATTTATCGAGACGTTCCAATCACTTTGCAAACTGCATAGTAAGAGCGATGGAGGGGCGATAGTGGGAAGGCATCATGTCCTTGTAGTACCAGGTTTGCGGAAAGGGGTAACAAGGCAGATTTTCCTCAGCTGGGGAAGAACTCTTGTGCCCAAAATAAGATTGAAGAGGTGTATGGGGACATACAAGGGCTGACGGATGTAAATGTTGTAACATACGAAATATGGGATGTCGTTCAGGCCCAGCTGCGATGATCGGCAAGTTGTGTGCGTTCCTCAGTTCTGAAGGGTAAAAGGCACATTATATGTTTTCTCTGAGAAGAAAGAAAAGTCAAGGATATAACTCTCTGGCAGTACTTTGAGAGAATGAAAAGAGGGGCATAGTGGAGCCCTCGGGAAATACGGACAGATGTGTGCCAAGCTTCAATGGCAAGTCGAGCCGAGAGGGTTTGTACCTAACACCAGTTGTCCCGTAGAAACAGGAGCGGGTCAGGAGAGTATTTACCACATAATTTCCTCACTTTTTTCCAGACTGCACTCATAGAAGAAGCAGAGGTGATGGTGGAAAACGGTTCGCCAACAAGTGACGTTTCGCTTCATGGGTGTCACGGGCGAGCGATCGCACGTTCTGCTTAAAATCAAGAAGTCTCTAGCAGTTTTTTCTATTGTACCGGTACCTGCCCCATGCAGCACGTTTCAAAGTACTGCACGAGCACAGGCAGGAGACCACCAAGGGCACGCACTTCTGTGAATGCTTGCCTGAGGTTTGGGGTATAGATGAGGAAGCTGACGGTTTATTAAACTGACGTTCGAGAAGATGTGTAGGAGTCTATCAATGGAGGATGAAGAAGGAACCTCAATACAAAGCAGTGAGGTGTGAGTAAAGATACCCAATTTGCCCGATAAAATTGCCAGGAGGGCTACGGACGGAAAGGTGGTGAATAGGAAGGAGAAGGATGATCGGAAATTGAATCGCTGTCATGTAAGTCTGGTAGTAGAAGAACCTGGTGAAGTCTAGTGCAGTGGAGGAAGAGCAGACTGAATAGATCGATGCAAGAGAGAGTATGAGTCGAGGATCAAAATGGTTGGGAGTACCCGTATTTAAAACATGGAGGGGGGTTGAGAGGCGAGGAAAAGCCTCCAACTGGATGCCACGTTGAGTCACAATGAGACCACCACAGAGTAAATGGTGGGCATTAAAATCACCAAGTAACAGAAAGTGGTGGTTGTAAGGAATGAAAACAAGAATAGGCAAAGTCTGCGGATAGAAAATGCTCGAGAAGGAGAGAGAATAAAGATCATATTGTTAAACCACTTATCAGTGGATACGGGCTGCAGTGTATGCCAGCGAGGTATGGACAAATAGTTGACAGTATGAAAATCATTGCGTAGAAGAAGGGCACTTTCATTAAAGGTCCCATCTGGAAAGGATCGAAGAATACAATAAATTATTAGCCTGAGATAGGGTTGGAAACAGCGAGTGTAATTTTTGGTTCTTGTAAGCAAGCACAACAGGGGGAAAGGAAAACCTGGAAAAGCAACATCTGTAGCTCACCGATTACCCCTGAAGGGCCGCGAGGATATTCCACTGTAAATAGGCATTATTGGCGTGAAGGAAAATTTAGGATATTGTGGTAAAGGCACCTATGGACTAGAGGGTTTAGAAAAGTCACGTGTGGTGGCATTGGAAGATCGTTCAAGTAGCGAAGGAACGGAGCGTCGTTGCGAAGAATGGGGTTGTGAAGATGGATGAGAGGGAAAAGAGAAGGAACTGGAAGTGAATCAGTGTCCATTGAAGGTGTAGTCGCTGCAAATATATACTGAAATGGCTTCAAAGTGTTTCTGGAATTCAAAAGTGTATGGAGACCATATTGGAGATTGAAGGAGGTGGGTTGAGTAAAATGGGGACAGTAATGGACTGTTACCAAAGTAGAGGTGGAGGGTAGAGTGTAAGGGACTGGAGATTGTAGTTGTGGGGGGGGGGACAGAAGGAGCAGAAACCTGGGGAGGGGATGGCTGAAGAGGGAGAACTTGGAGGGGACAGGGTGGAAGGTATTACGAGGAGGAGGGTGAATCTCCACACTTGTTAATAGAGCCAGAGATGGGGAAGAACTAGGTACAGAGACTGGAAAGGTAAAATGTGGAGGGTGGAAGAAGGGAAGGAAGGGGCATAGAAGGATTTGAGCATGTGGATTTTTTGGTAATTCTGTGTAGAGGGGAGGCGTTTGTATTAGGTGTTCGTACGAGATATTGTCGATACTGGGCTTGTGAGAAGGCGCAAGATGTGAGACAGACTGAGTTGTAGTCGGGGGGACTTCAGAGCAAGGGACAGCAAAAGGATTAGGATGCTGTAGTGGCTATGGGAGGGGTAACAACAGAGGAGGCTGCTGAAGATAGGACCCCAGATGTGGGGGGATGTTTGGAAACCGAGAATAAGAAACATGGGGTAGTCTCCCTTGGTGGCGGAGATGAGTAAACTGTCCATAGATAAGGGGGAGGACCTTCTGCCTCTTGAGGCAACGGTTTTCACGTTCCTTTAAGTAGACCTGCAACGGTGGGAGTACGAAAAAGGTGAGCTTCATTACAATTAAGGCAAGATGGAGGTTGACTTGCATCTTGCTGTCAACCTTCATGGTCGCCGCACCACAGACTGGGATTCGGCCATAGATCAGCAATATTTCATGGGTGACCAAAAACGCCAGCAAATTTCTACATAGTTGCAGTGTAGGTATCACCTTTCGAACTTGGTAACGTTGTGTCCGCGACATATTACAGAAGGACGGGAGTTCTCGGCTGTCAAAAGTTAAACGAGCCACTTTGAATGTGTAATTGTCACCGCCCAGGGCAGGAAGGACATAAGTGTCTACTTGAGGATTGGGAGATCCTGGAGTTCCAGCTGCTGTTCCAAAATTCTTTTGCAACATGATGGAAAATTCTTGTTGGACTATGGTATGGGGCAGAATGGACCGTACCACTACAAGAATTGAGAGAAAGATGTTTTTCTATAGTGATTGGAGTAGTATCGATATTCGAACGGAGAGAATGATCATGAACTTGGGGAAGCATTTGGACAGATGACGATGCGCATACCGCTCTTGAGAGCTTGAAATGAAATATCGCTACCAACATGATGCAGGAGCCTTTGCCCAATACTATCCCCTCAAGGAAGATTCCTTGATGTTGGTGAGGGGCTCTTGATTTAGGAATTGGATTCTTGTGCTCAAAGTTCCCGAATTAAGCCTGAATGCCTTCCACATTCCCCCCAGGCCACTGTATAATAATCCGGGTGGTTTTGCGCTTCCCCCGTGATTATAATAATAATCAATTTTGCCTATATGTGTCAGATAAGGTAGTGCAGAAGAAAGAAGAAGTCGGTCTTAAAGTAAAGATTTTAGTCCATTGTGTGGTCCGAAACTGAGCGTGGAGGAGGCAGCTGCTTGTCGTGTCGGTCTTTTATAGAGTAGAAGGAGGTAACGAGAGCTTCTTTCAGGCGATTGACGTTGGCAGTTAGGGAGTAGGACGGAGTTGGTCCGGGTGAACTGGGCGGTCGATTCGAAAATTTGCCGTACCGTAGAGGAAGAAGCCGGAAGCAGAGCAAAGGTGAGCATGAGTTCAGACTAATCGAAGGAGTCAGGTGAAGCCTCCGGGTACCTGAAGCAGGTTGAGGAAACAGCACCTGCAAGAGGTAAAGGGGGGCATCAGGGATGTGTCCGAAGAGTGGTTCTAAACACAAGCAGGGTCAGAATGGGGTTGCGGTATCCAGAAGGGGGTCCGGGGGGGGTAGTGGTTCATGGGACTTAGGGCTGCAATGGTTAGGTTACTCCTTTGCTTTTTAGTTTTTTAAGAAAAAAAGAAAGAAGAAAAAATAAAATAAAAATAAAAAAAGAATAAAAAAAGGGGGGAGTGGGGAGGAATAGTTCCAGGAGGAATGAATGGGCCGGAAATCTCCCTCCGCGCCCAGAGGACCCTCAACACCGCTAGTAGCGCATATGCAGCTTGGAACCCATGCCATACCCTACCCTTCATGCCAGTAAACCTGCAATCCGGGATAGCACCTCACATTGCCGAGCTTACCTACGGTAGGACAAAAAGAGAGCGGCGGCCCACAAAGCATACCTTCCTTTCGGCCACCACCCCGGAATCCGAAAGGTGGCTTCCAGAGATACCACCCGTCGCCGAAAGATACCACGCTACTCCGGATACCGGAGAGGGATCGGGACATCCCCAGGCAATCCAGTTCCACGCTAACTACGCACCGCCAAGAACTCAAGGAATGGGATGGACCCCGGTGTCCTTTCCCCTTACTAGGAATAGCGCCGCTGTGGGAGAATCCCAAAGGCCAAAAGAGGGAAGGCAAAAGGGAGGGGTGGGGAAGAGGAGGAGTAGAATGGAAAAAGGGGAGGTTGGGGAGGATGGCGATTTGGGGGAGGGGAGAAGGGGGGTAATTAGGTTCGGTCTGAGAGAAGACAGACAGGGTAATGCTGCAGACCAGAGCCTCTTCACCACGCAAAGGAGGCCCCCTTGAAGAGGTGTAATCTTTATAGAGAATAAACTTTGAATTGAATTGAACTGAATTAAAAAAATTCCAGAATCTGCCAACTGAGACCTGGTTGCCATACATTGTAGTAGCCAATGGACCTCAGAGCTGAGGGACACCAACTAATGAGAGAGAAAGGGCAGGAGCATGGGCCTATTTGAGATGGAGCACTAACTACTGTATGGAGCTACCTGCACTATCAAGAGAGCTTTGTGATTACAATGTTTGTCTGTCATACCTGGAGGGTGTTCTGCGGGATCAATGCCCCCGCAGCCCAGTTCACGACCAGACCATTGTGAATTATTAATTATCATTGGGAAGTGCTAAACCTGTAACAAGGGAGGCATAGCTAATGAAGAGGAAGAAAAGATGTAAGACAGAGTGGCTGCAAGGGAAAGAATTATTTCAAAAGGTTAATAATGTTAATTCCTCAAGGATGCCTTGATAACTGAGGGGCTCTTGATCTAGGAATGTGGATCTATTTGTCCTTGGATCGAACCTAATTGCCTCTCATCCCCCCCCTTCATAAAACATGACCCCTACGAATATAATGTTGTGAAGGAATGCACTGTGTTGATTCAACACTTGTCCGAGTTGACTGTGGATGACCATAGGTTGGCTGGATTGGTCATGGGTTAATAATGGATTGACCGTGGGTTAGCTGTGGGATTACAATGGACTTGACAATGGGTTAGCTGTGGGGTTAGCTGTGGATACCATGGATTGACCAGGTTAGCTGTGGAGTTAGCTATGGGTTAATCCATGGGTTTGCTGTGGGTTGACCATGAATCGGCCGTGGGTTGGCAGCAATCAATGAACACACCAGTGTTGAATATTCAGAGGAGTTACCCAACTGGAATAACGGGTTTTCAAGTCTCGTGCTTTCTCCTAGCACATCCTCTCTCGATGCCGAGGCTCTTGATCCAAGGAGCCCACACCTGCTCTCACTTTCCCTGAGATCGAACCCGACAGCCCTTATTTCGATTCCCCTACAGGTAATAACAGGGGCTATCAGCCCCCATACAATAATCCTGGTATATCCACGTATATTCCTCTTTCTAAACCCATTTTTTGCCATGATATTAATGCGCATGTTACACTGAGAAATGTGTAAATGTACTCGCCTATATGTGGTCGCAGGGGTCGGTCACAGCTGAGAAATATGTGGATGTACAAGATAGTAATAAATTATTTATACAGCACAGTGGGTAATGTGTATAGAATTCATTAATGTGTACGTGTGTATATAACAGTGAGAGAGATTTGTACGAGTGTTATAATTTTTCTGGTCGCCATCTGGCAGCGGAGTGCTAGGAGAGAGAGCAGCAGTTCTCGTACAGGTGGGCAGGTAAGTAGGTAGGTCAGAAGAAAGGGTCAGTGTGAGGGTCACAGTGAAGGAGAGTATATCTCTCCACCTCGCTCATACATACACACACGCACACACACACACACACGTACACTACATAGTATAAGAACCAGCAGTGTTTCCTTGGTGGTTTATCAACTTGCAGTGTACACAGCATAAAATTAACCAGGTGAGATAAACAGCTGATAGCGAGTTCACACATAACATAAAATACACAAATAACTTGTCTTATGACGACATTTCGGTCCGACTTGGACCACTAATGAGTAGTTAATGTCCAAGTCGGACCGAAACGTCGTCACACGTTTCCTCGAACGTGCAGATTATTTGTGTATTGTTCCTTGGCTTAGCGCTTCTTTTTGATTATAATAATAATGTGTATTGTTCCAGGCACGATGATGTGCCTTTTTATTCCTTATGAACACTAAATCGGTGTTTTTAATTAGAAGTTAATTTCTTGACGTGATTCTCGAAGTTAATTTCTTAACTCATGACTTAAATACTTAAACAGCAAGTATATCTGACCTCAAATATGCCAGTTAACAATTGAATGGTCGGTATATATATATATATATAATATATATATATATATATATTATATATTATATATATATATATACTATATATATATATATATATATATATATTATATGTCATGCCGAATAGGTAAAACTTGCGATTTTGGCTTAAATAGCAACGCTCTTCTTGCCGAATAAGGCAAGCGAAAATTTGTGTATGCAATAATTTCCCAAAAATCATTTTCAGTCTAACGAAAAAAATATTTCATTGTGCTTATTAAATTATTGTAAATTTGCGTAAAATATATTTAGTTGGATTAGGCTAAAAATTGCGGTTGTTATAATAAGGTTAGGTAAGTTTTCTAAGGTTCTTTTGATAAAAAAAAAATATTTTTTACATTACAATAAATGAAAAAAAATATATATCTTTAAAAGTATAAGAGAAAATTTTAGTAAGGACTTAATTTTAAATGAGTTCTTGTTAATTGACCAGTTTTACCTATTCGGTACCTGGAGTTTACCTGGAGAGAGTTCCGGGGGTCAACGCCCCCGCGGCCCGGTCTGTGACCAGGCCTCATGGTGGATCAGGGCCTGATCAATCTGGATGTTACTGCTGGCTGCACGCAAACCAACGTACGAGCCACAGCCCGGCTGGTCAGGAACCGACTTTAGGTGCTTGTCCAGTGCCAGCTTGAAGACTGCCAGGGGTCTGTTGGTAATCCCCCTTATGTATGCTGGGAGGCAGTTGAACAGTCTTGGGACCCTGACACTTATTGTATTGTCTCTTAACGTGCTAGTGACACCCCTGCTTTTTATTGGGGGGATGTTGCATCGTCTGCCAAGTCTTTTGCTTGCGGAGAGAATGATTTTCGTGTGCAAGTTTGGTACTAGTCCCTCTAGGATTTTCCAGGTGTATATAATCATGTATCTCTCCCGCCTGCGTTCCAGGGAGTACAGGTTCAGGAACTTCAAGCGCTCCCAGTAAATGAGGTGTTTTATCTCCGTTATGCGCGCCGTGAAGGTTTTCTGTACATTTTCTAGGTCAGCAATTTCACCTGCATTGAAAGGTGCTGTTAGTGTGCAGCAATATTCCAGCCTAGATAGAACAAGCGACCTGAAGTGTCATCATGGGCTTGGCATCTCTAGTTTTGAAGGTTCTCATTATCCATCCTGTCATTTTTCTAGCAGATGCGATTGATACAATGTTATGGTCCTTGAAGGTGAGATCCTCCGACATGATCACTCCCAGGTCTTTGGCGTTAGTTTTCGCTCTATTGTGTGGCTGGAATTTGTTTTATACTCGGATGAAGTTTTAATTTCCTCATGTTTACCATATCGGAGTAATTGAAATTTCTCATCGTTGAACTTCATATTATTTTCCGCAGCCCATTGAAAGATTTGGTTGATGTCCGCCTGGAGCCTTGCAGTGTCTGCAATGGAAGACACTGTCATGCAGATTCGGGTGTCATCTGCAAAGGAAGACACGGTGCTGTGGCTTACATCCTTGTCTATGTAGAGATATGAGGATGAGGAACAAGATGGGAGCGAGTACTGTGCCTTGCGGAACAGAGCTTTTCACGGTAGCCGCCTCAGACTTGACTCTGTTGACTACTACTCTTTGTGTTCTATTTGTGAGGAAGTTATAGATCCATCTACCAACTTTTCCTGTTATTCCTTTAGCACGCATTTTGTGCGCTATTACGCCATGGTCACACTTGTCGGATGCTTTTGTAAAGTCTGTGTATATTACATCTGCATTCTTTTTGTCTTCTAGTGCATCAAGGACCTTGTAGTGATCCAGTAGTTGGGACAGACAGGAGCGACCTTCTCGAAACCCATGTTGCCCTGGGTTGTGTAATTGATGGGTATCTAGATGGGTGGCGATCTTGCTTCTTAGGACCCTTTCAAAGATTTTTATGATATGGGATGTTAGTGCTATCGGTCTGTAGTTCTTTGCTATTGCTTTACTGCCCCCCTTTGTGGAGTGGGGCTATGTCTGTTGTTTTTAGTAACTGTGGGACGACCCCAGTGTCCATGCTCCCTCTCCATAGGATGGTAAAAGCTCGTGATAGGGGCTTCTTGCAGTTCTTGATGAACACGGAGTTCCATGAGTCTGGCCCTGGGGCAGAGTGCATGGGCATGTCATTTATCGCCTGTTCGAAGTCATTTGGCGTCAGGATAACATCAGATAGGCTTGTGTTTACCAAATTCTGTGGCTCTCTCATAAAAAATTCATTTAGATCTTCGACTCTTAGTCTGGCTAGCGGTTAGCGTGTGTGTGTGTACTCACCTATTTGTACTCACCTATTTGTGGTTGCAGGGGTCGAGTCTTAGCTCCTGGCCCCGCCTCTTCACCGGTTGCTACTGGGCCCTCTCTCTCCCTGCTCCATGAGCTTTATCAAACCTCGTCTTAAAACTGTGTATGGTTCCTGCCTCCACTACGTCATTTTCTAGGCTATTCCACTGCCTGACAACTCTGACTGAAGAAATACTTCCTAATATCTCTCTGACTCATTTGTGTCTTCAACTTCCAATTGTGGCCTCTTGTTTCTGTGTCCCCTCCCTGGAACATCCTGTCTTTGTCCACCTTGTCTATTCCGCGCAATATTTTATATGTCGTTATCATGTATCCCCTGACCCTCCTGTCCTCCAGTGTCGTCAGGCCGATTTCCCTTAACCTTTCTTCATAGGACATTCCCCTTAGCTCTGGGACTAACCTTGTCGCAAACCTTTGTACTTTCTCTAGTTTCTTGACGTGCTTTATGAAGTACGGGTTCCAAACAGGTGCTGCATACTCCAGTTTGGGCCTGACATACACGGTGTACAGTGTCTTGAACGATTCCTTACAAAGGTATCGGAACGCTGTTCTCAGGTTTGCCAGGCGCCCATATGCTGCAGCAGTTATCTGGTTGATGTGTGCTTCAGGAGACATGCTCGGTGTTATACTCACCCCAAGATCTCTCTTTGAGTGAGGTTTGCAGTCTTTTGCCACCTAGCCTATACTCTGTCTGTGGTCTTCTGTGCCCTTCCCCTATCTTCATGACTTTGCATTTGGCGGGATTAAATTCGAGAAGCCATTTGCTGGACCAGGTGTCAAGTCTGTCCAGGTCTCTTTGAAGTCCTGCCTGGTCCTCATCTGATTTAATTCTCATTAACTTCACATCATCTGCAAACAGGGACACTTCTGAGTCTAATCCTTCCATCATGTCGTTCACATATACCAAAAATAGCACTGGTCCTAGGACCGACCCCTGTGGGACCCCGCTCGTCACAGGTGCCCACTGTGATACATCGTTACGTACCATGACTCGTTGTTGCCTCCCTGTCAGGTATTCTCTGATCCATTGCAGTGCCCTTCCTGTTATATGCGCCTGATCCTCTAGCTTCTGCACTAATCTCTTGTGAGGAACTGTGTCAAAGGCCTTCTTGCAGTCCAAGAAGATGCAATCAACCCACCCCTCTCTCTCTCGTGTCTTATTTCTGTTACTTTATCATAAAACTCTAGAAGGTTTGTGTGTGTGTGTGTACACCTTAACATGCCCTTGGTTAGATTAGACTGTAGTCTATAAGCAATTATTATATACCTTAAGGTTAATAAAAACAATAATATATATATATATATAAGGCGAGAGAAAACAGACCTAAATAACGAATGGTAAAACAAATGTATTTTTTTTATTCCTGTATCAGACATTTTAGTGTCACAATCACACTCCTGCGTCACACATTCCTGCGTCACAATCACACATTCCTGCGTCACAATCACTTACGTGACGTTCTTGGTGGTATACTGATAATGATGCTGGGCAGGTTAGTGAATTATAATCAAAATAAAGCACTAAGCAGGTTAGTGAAGGACACACAAGGAACGTTGTGCAGTGCGGCAGAATTGTGAATTATCTTCAGTGTACTTTTGTACCTTGTTCAGCTATCAAAACTTTGTAGCCCAGTCCCTTAGACCCATTATGTACCTCTGTAATCCTTTGACTACCTCCCACACCATGGGTATATTGTGCATAATAAAGATATCAAACTAACTGGGCAGCTGTATGGCCCTTGTGGGTTTAGTGCTGACTTTTATATAATAATCTGGAGTCTAAAGTGTACATTACACAGGACAATACCTTCCTTGCCACAATACGAGCAGGTGATCGTGTTGCACAAGATTCTGTGGCTCTGAATGCTCAATATGTTTATAAAGAGGAACAAGGTGTCAGTGCAATGACCAGGACGTCTTATAAAAACATCAGTTACATCACCAGACGCTGTGTGTACTCTACCAGTTAGTATTATTTCATTAAAAAAAAGCGCTAATATTAATGCCACACTAAGGTCACCATGTTTTGAAATATACGCTTGACATTGTTTTTTCGTAAGCTTCGGTTTTTTAGTTAATCTCTATGTAATTCAGGTAATTTCTTAGTTTTCAAAGATAGTTTGAGACCTGTCAGTACGAAGCTATTTAACTCCCTCTTCTTCCTGCTGCTCCGAGTTATGCCCGAGATGCTGTATATTATATGTTCCTCCAAATTATTACATATCCTGTACAATAACACTAAAATATAGATTAGTATTTGATCAACATTTGTAATAAACGTCTACAAATGTTACACCAAAAGTCATAATCATAAACCAAAGTGTTAATGTCAAGGATTGTAGACCAAATTAATTATCCAATAGTTATAATTTAATTTTAAGGCTGGCCCAACTGCTATGAATAACCAGGGGCTTTGTGTCAACTATTCCTAAATAAACTGTATATTATACATTATAGAAATAAAAATTATTTCTCGATTTTGTGTCAGTTAATTGCATATTGGGTCCAGTCCTTAAACCCATTTTGTAATATTTTGATTACCATCCTAAGGATGCACAAGAGAGAGAGAGAGAGAGAGAGAGAGAGAGAGAGAGACAGACAGAGACATACAAACAGTCTTCCGAGAGTGTAACTGTGAGTGGTGGTTAAAGGATTACAGACGTACATAATGGGTCCAGAGACTGTACCTCAACATTACAGAGGTACATAATAAGATAAGATAAGATTTCGTTCGGATTTATTAACACCGGAGGGTTAGCCACCCAGGATAACCCAAGATAAGGTCAGTGCGTCATCGAGGACTGTCTAACTTATTTCCATTGGGGTCCTTAATCTTGTCCCCCAGGATGCGACCCACACCAGTCGACTAACACCCAGGTACCTATTTGCTGCTAGGTGAACAGGACAACAGGTGTAAGGAAAACGTGTCGAAATGTTTCCACCCGCCGGGAATCGAACCCGGGCCCTCCGTGTGTGAAGCGGGAGTTTTAGCCACCAGGCCACCGGGCCACTTAATGGGTTCAGAGACTGTACCTCAACATTACAGAGGTACATAATGGGTCCAGAGACTGTACCTCAACATTACAGAGGTACATAATGGGTCCAGAGACTGTATCTCAACATTACAGAGGTACATAATGGGTCCAGAGACTGTATCTCAACATTACAGAGGTACATAATGGGTCCAGAGAGTGTACCTCAACATTACAGAGGTACATAATGGGTCCAGAGACTGTATCTCAACATTACAGTTACATAAAGGGTCCAGAGCCCGTACTCAAAATTACAGGGTAAAAATGGGTCCAAACGCCCACTTTAAATAAAATTCGTCGCAAAAGTGAGGGGGCATATTACAGGGTAGGGGGGTTTGTGTCAACCATCTTTAGTTTTAAAAGTCCCCTTTTGGCATCATTTTTAAACATTTTGGTAAAATTTTTTATTTGTTTATACCGTAGTTTTTCTGTCTATTCCAAAAAAACAAAATAGAGGAAATCAGCTTTTATTTTTTCTTATTTAGGTTTGTTTACTGGTCGAGAGCCCGTCGAAAAGTCGGGAGTTGTCAGAAAATTGAGTAGTTGTTTAAGTGGATGAGGTTGTATTTGTGGGTTCATCCTTAAAAAAAAAAACGGTTGTATTGGCCCTCTGAAAAATTCAGTGATTGGGTGATGGATGGTGAAAGTTTTGGGAATGTTTAAAAGTTTTTTTTTTTTGGGGTTTTCTTTCTTTTTGGGTCACTCTGCCTCGATGGGAAAGGCCGGGTGTAAAAAAACTTAAAAAAAATTAAACCCCTTTGACTGTGCGGCCGTTATTTACGTTTTAAAGGGGTTTCCCGTGTTTAAACGTATATTATTTAAAAATTTTCTGGGCAGTTTTCCAAATCAAGCGGGGAGATAGCTGGTAGGCCCACATGTGAGAGAATGGGTCTGTGTGGTCGGGTTGTGCCCCTTAAAAAAAAACCCTGGAGCAGAAAGTGCATAATAAAAAAAAAAAAAAACCCCGGGGCCCTTTTTTTTTAAATTAAAATGCCGATTTGTGGTCTTTTTTTCTTATGGGTTTTATAGTTGTTTCTAATTTTTTTTGGGTTTTCCATTTGTTTAAAAGGGAAAAACTTATTATAAAAAGTAGAGGGTTTTTGATTGATTTTACTATAAAAAAAATTGGAAAATGGAGTAAAAGGCGGGGAAAATTGTTTTTTTTTTTGCCAATGTTAAAAAGTAAACAAATGATGTCATTGCCCAAATTAAATGCCCAACTAGCCTTTCAATTTTGCAGTCATAAATTGGGTTTATGTTATTTTTTCAATTTTTAAGTTTTGCAGTAGTCTGCATAATATTTAAAGTCTTCTTTTTTTGTTTAAATTAAAAATTAAAATTTTAAAAAAGAAAGAGAAAATATCAGGGGGGGCCTGGAGACAGGACTGATAAAACAAAGAAAAATTTGTTATTTTAGACCCAGGAATGTTGCATTGTTCTTCTGGACCTTTTTTTGAAATTGTCATTTTTTTTTAATTTTAAGGGAAATTTGGTCAAATTGAAAATTTCTGACCACATTTTGGGTATTTTGAAATGGGTTTAAATGGGCAGTTTCTTTATACTCGATAAAAAAAAAGGGGGTTTTTAAAAGTAATAGTTATGAGTTTGGGGTCGACTGGAACAAGGGGAATTAGCCGAAAATGGGCTCAAAGTGGGCAAAATCCCCGATTTGTAAATATCAGGGGGAGGTCGCTAACTTCGGGGGGGAGAATAATTCCATCGGGCTTTCCTTCAAATTTGTTTTTTTTGGTGTCATTAAATTGGGGGAAAAGATTTTTTTTCCCATTTCTTAAAAAAAAATAATTTTTTTTTTTTAAAATTTTTGCGACACCAGGAGTCACCCCCGGTTTGGGGGTTTTTGCGACGTAAAAGGGGGTTAATATATTTGGCCCCAAAATTCAAAAGGGGAAAATTTTTTCCCAAAAAATGCCACTGTTGTAAGTGAAAAAACCCCCTAACTCGGGAACCTCTTAATTTGGGGCCCTACGGTTTTTTTTTTTTTCAGTTTCTATTTTATTTTAAAAAATTGTTTTTGAGGGGAAAAATTTTAAATTTTTTTAAATTTTATTTTATACTTGTAAAAAAAGTTTTTTATTTTTGCTTAGGATTTTTTGTTGAAAAAACGGGAAAGCTTTAATTTGGGCAAGTGGTGATAAAGAAAATTTAATTTTCAGTGGGCCCCTTTCTTTGGGCAAGTTGAAACCCATGGGTAGACTTTTTAAGGTTTATAAGTATGAAAACAATCAGTTTCCCTTTAGTGCAGGGTTGGGTGAAAAGAGGTTGGTGCCTTTTAAGGGGTCAAAAGTTTAGGCGAGGTACTGGAGGGGGCCCCCAGTAAATTTTTTAGTTTTTCTTTTGTTTTAAAAACTGAAACTATAGGGGTTGTAAAGTGTAATCACACTGTTTTGTATACTTATGAAATTTTTAATAATAAAATTTGGCAAAAAAATCACAAAAACAGGCACACTTGATTTTCCCAGGGCAGGGTAACCCCCAAAAACCCAATCAGGCCAGTGTCTGACTCGGGGACCCACTGGTCTACTAAGATTCACCCAATTAGGTATGTTTTTATTTCAAATTCACCTTAAAAAAGGTTTGCATGGGTCCATTTTAAATTATTATGATTTTTTTTTTTTTTCTTTTGCAGTAGAATGTTCCATTGAAATGTTTGGGTTTTAGATTTTTTGTTTTTAATTGCCTTCGGGGTTTTAAAAAACTATAAACCCATTAGTTTTCAGTCTTCTTAAATTTTAAATTTTGCCCAAATAAAAAATTGAACAATTGGGGCCTGCCCCTGCATAAGGGTTTTAAAAATATGTTCTTAAATTTAAAAAATCACAAAACTTTAAAATTATTTTGTGTATTGCAGGTTTATCATTAAGTAAAAAGTCTCTTTTGGTACTTGATTATTTTTCATACCCTTGCAATCAAATTTTTGTCTGAGCACTCTTTTTACCCTTTCTTTTTTAAAAACCCAACAAACCATATCCCCCAAAAGAAAGGGGTGACCCAAAAAAAAGGGGAAAATAGGAATTTTCCCTTTTTTTTTACATTTGGGAATAAAACGGAAAAAAAAGGGTCACTTATTTTTGTTAATAGTCTACTTATGGATACTATTCAATTTAAAATTTTTTGATGTATGTAAAAAAAAAAAAAACAAGTACATCTTATTTATAAAAAAAAAAAACGCACAATACCGTAAATGGAACGATAACAAAAAACCCCGCACATAAAAGAGAGAAGCTTACGACGACTTTTGGGCCCGACTTTGTCTTTTGGTCCATGTCAAAACCAAAAAAGTCGTAAATAACCCTTCTTCTTTATGTGCGGGTTTTTTTGATCTTATTTATAAAATCCCTAGTTAAAATTTAATTTTAGTTTTTTTAAAATGCGGGAAATAAAATCAAAAATTTTCCCCTTTTTTTTAATTTATCAAAAAAAAAAGGCACTTAACCCACTAGTCTTACATCCTTCTCTTTTTAAAGGCATTTTTTTAAAAAATCAGGGATATGCTCATTTTTTGTGGTCATGCAGACATAATTCGTTATCGCTAAGTGTTTTTTTTTTACCAAAAATTTTTTCAAGCGTGTCCCTTTGATGTTGAAAAGGCCTTTGTTCAAGGTTTGGGCCCTGTCACAGAAATTGTAAAACCCCCCCCTCAGGATCCCCTTTTTAAAAGATTTGCCAGGGGAGCAGGGGGCAGCAGGTGAAAATGATTCTTATATATTTTTTTGCATCTGGGGTTTCTAATTTTATTCTTTTATTATTATCCAAGTTTGAAATGTCTGAAGGTTTTTTTTTCGGATCACTCATTCAGCCAAATTTAAAAGCATTTTTAGCCTTTGGTTTTTTAAATGGTTGGTGACCACAAAAGCCACCCCCTTCCCAACAGGGGGGAAAAGACTTTGAAAAAAACTTTGTACAAGTTTTCATTTTCTAAAATGGAGATACATTCATACCTGAAATCTAAGCTTTAAAAAGTATGCTTTTATTTTTTTAAAGGGAAAGTGGAGATGCCATGTCTGAGGGCAAGTGTGGCATGAATATAAGGGCAGAAAATTTCCTTTGTTTAAAGATTAGGAGGGGGTTTTATTGGGGGGTTTTTGAGAGGGTTTTTTTTGGGACATGTAGGAGGCTGGAACGAAAAAAAAAATGACTTTGGGGAGTATACAAACTGTAGGGGAGGGAAGGGGGGGTAGGGGGTCGGCCTGGGAAAAGGGGTTGGGAAAGGGGGGGGGGTTTAAAGGGAGGTTTCGTGTAAAGGGGTTTTGGGATTCCAAAAAGGGAAATTTGTGGGGGCAGGGTTGGGCAGGAGGTGAATGGAGAAAAATGGCTTTTGGGGCCCTTGAGTGCTTTTGGGAAAATGTGAGCAGGTAACTTTTTAAAAAAGGGACTCAGGGGAAACGGGCAGGCGGGGATTTTGAGTCCTGGAGATGGGAAGTCCCAATTTTCTGCACCTAAAGGAAGGATTTTAAATGTTGCAGTTTTTAACTGTAGTGTGGGCTTTGCCTTGGAAAAGGACAGGGGGTTTGGAGTAAATGATGAGGGAAATTTTTTCTTTTTCAGGCCCCCCTGCCTTAGTGGGAAAGGGCGGATGTTTTTAAAAATTAAATTTTTCCAAAAGTTGCAGCTCAAAAGTGCCCTTTTTCGTGTGATGTGAGTCCCTTTCTAGAAAGGGGGGGGGTTTTCCTATTTGAATAAATTTGTGTGACTGCTGCCTTTTTTTTTGTTTTTTTGACCCCTTTTACAGCAGGGGGACTTTCAACTATTTTTGGGCCCCATATTTTATCTCTCTCTTTAAAAACCCCCCCATGCTTTTCCCAATACTTTTCCCTGCACCCAAGCCACCCCTCTTCAGGGGCATAACCTTGTTTCCCAAATGGGACAGTTTCTTAAACCAAAAGCACTGGACCTATAAGAGTAAACTAATTACAGTTTCGAACGGGCCCCCCAAATCGAACAATTATGAAAAGTGTCTTTGTAAGTGCTTTTTAAGTGTATTTTTGGGGTTGAAGCGGGAAAAATCAAATTTCCCTTATTCTTATGGGAAATTCATTGGGTATCAGCACTCGAACACCTTCTGGAACGAATTGGGTTCATGCTAAAGGTACCACTGTATTTTAAAATTTTCCCAATCATTGTAGGGTTTTACAATTTTGGTCCCCTCCCACTTATCCTTTGCTCCCCCAAAACCCAAAACACACACACACACACCTGTTTTTAAGCGGGGGCCCCCGGGGGTCGGCCCTAGGCCAGTGTATTTCTGGTATAGGGAAAAGGACACGAGGGAAGAGTTTAGACTCAAAAGGGTCCCTTTTTTTGGGAGATGATGAATTTTAATGAGGAAAATTAAATCAGAGAGGATAGGTAGGATTAAAAGAAAAGGGGGACAGGCTGGACCCGGGGTCCAGCAACTGGCTTTTTGGGAATTTTAAACCCCCGCCAAAATGCAAAGTCATGAAAAATTGGGGAAAAGGGCAAAAAAGGGACCCCCATGGGGTATTGGTAGGGGGCCCAAAAGGACTGAAAAACTCGCTCAAGGAAAAAGGATCTTGGGGCGGTTTTTAAACCACCGAAAAATTTCTATTGGAAGAAACCCATCAACCAGATAACTGCTAAAGCACATGGGCGCCGGGGCAAACCTAGTTTTGCATTCCGTTTACCTTAGTAAGGAATTGTTTAAGCCCACTGTACATGTGTATTTTTCGGCCCCATACTGGGTAGGCAGCACCTGTTTAAAACCCCACGTTGACCCAAAGTTGTCAAAAAATTTGAGTAAGGGGAAAAGGGTTTTGGGGGACGGTTGTTCCAGAGAAAGGGGGGAATACCCTACAAAAAAAAGGGTTAAAAAAGAAATCAGCCTGTGAAACGGGAGGACAGGGGGTTGGGGGAGACATGATAACGCATCCCAAAAATACTGCAGGGAATGGGACAAGGTGGACAGGGGACGGATTTTCCCAAGAGAGGGGACACGAAACGAGGTCAAAAGGGAAAAGTTGAAGACCCAGATGGGGAAAAAAGGGTGGGGGGAAAGGAAATTTTTTCCAGTATAGGGTAGTCGGGGAAAGGGGAAAATAGCTTAGCAAGCGAGGTAGGGGAAAGGCAGGCCCAATAAAAGGTTTTAAAGTGAGGAAATGTTTAAAACTCATGGGGCGGAAGAGAGGGCCCTTTGTAGCACTCTTTTGAAGAGGCGGGGCCCAGGAACTGGTCTGCCCCCGGGCAACCGCAAATTAGGCGAGTAAAACCACGGGAGTGCCCCAGTAGCGGCTATTTAAAAGGGGGTAGGGTCGGAGCTATGACTACCCCTCCCAACCCAAAACTGGGTTTTGTACCCCCTTTGGTGAATATGCACCCCAAAAATTCTTTCTCTCTCTCTCTTTACCCAGCTGCTTTTCCACTCTTAAAATTTTCCCTGACACCTCTCACACACCCTACACCCCCAGATCCCTCCCACTTCCCCCCCTATGTTTTTCCCATACTTTTGGCGTGCTGTAAAATTCCGGTGGGTTTAGAAATTAAATTTTTTGATCGTAATAATAAAAATATTCCTTGTCATATGCTTATTTTGTTATGCTATCAAGGCGCAAAATATTTGAGTTTATTGGCAGAAATTTTGGGGAAAGATTTATGCTGTTAGCAGTGAGGGAATTGCCGGGAGGGTTTCCATATCCACTGAGCACCAGACTGGCAATATGAGGCGCCCAAATGCGTTTTTTTGGATTTTCAATTCTTAAGTGGAAAACAGCTTTTTAAGGAGTTCCCTTTTTTTCATTAAAAAATTATTAAGGAAGCACTAAATCCGAAAGGGGAAGCACTAAACCGTAAGGGTCATAAAACCCCCTGAAACCCAAAAAATAAGCAAGGAATTTTCCCTAAAATTTTTGGGGGGTAATCAGGTTTAAACCCAAAAAAAAAAAAAAAACAAAAAAAAGAGGAAAGTTCCAGGTCTTTAAAATCAAAAGGCCTTGTCTTTTTTTCCCCGGGAAGGGGGTCCGTTTGAAGAGGGGAATTATTGTTTTTTATTAATTGGAGAGGGTAAACTTTAGCGGTCTACAGCATTTGGGGATTTTCGGGTTAACCCAAAATTTTTTACTGGGAAAGGGGAAAAGGGCAGTCCCATTTTCTTTGGATCAAGAACTTTTAGCCAGTATAAAGGGTTTACCCTTCTCTTTTAAATTTTTTTGGCACTTTTGGTTAACAGTAAAAAACCCCCTCCCGCTGCCAAAATTTAGGAAAAGGAAAAGCAGTTTGGGTTGAGGAATTTTTGAACGTGATTTTTTGGGCCCACAGGGGGGGTGTGGGTTAAAAAGTTTTTAAAATCGGGAGCTTCTTTGCCTTTTTTTGGCTGAATTGCCTGTTTTAATCCCCCGGGGTTTTCCCGTTTCCCCCCTTTTTTTAAAATTAATAATAATAATTGGCCTGAATTGAAAAAAATTTACCTATTTCTCAAGGCCTGAGGGTAAAAAAATTTGGGGCTTTTGGGGCCTAAAAAGTAGGTTTCAAAAGGACAATTTTGGGTGTGCGGGTTTGAGAGAAAAGTGGAAGTTTGACGAGTGAAAAACTGAAGGTCAGTAGTTTGTTGGATGCCTTGCGCTTGCTTTTTTTAAAAAATTTTTCCTTATTTAATCCCATCAAAAAGGGTTTCCCTTTGGATGTTGGGGGGGGGCCTTTTGATTTGGGGGGAAATTGGATCTGTGCTCAGTTCCCGAATTAAGCCAAAATTTTGCCTTCCAAATCCCCCCCTCCAGGCGCTGTAAAATTCCCCCGGGGTTTTTGCGTTCCCCCTTGATTATAAAAATTAATTCCCTTACTAATAGGTTCGTTTGTCACCATTAAAGACACAGCTTAAACAACACGGCCACTTGATACGGGGATTTTCCGCAGGGAAGTGCCCTTTGGGTTTCCCCTGCTCTTCCTCTATACATCAATGCCCTTCCCAAAAAGGGTTCCCAACACCTGAAACCCATTTCTTTTGCTAGGACACGTCTTTTTTATCCTACCCTAATTTTGAAAACCCTAAACACCTTTTTAAAAGGAGGAGCTGATAAAAAATTTTCGACGGGATGACAGCCAATAAACTTTACGCTTAACACTGAAAAAAAACCTACTTATTATTTTTGGTAGCAGGCAGGAGATGCAAAAATTTTAACATTAAAAATTCGAACCCAAATTTTACAGGCATAATGAGGAAAAATTTCCTAGGCCTATACCTTGAAAAAAACCTGATTTCAGCCCCCTATCCAACACAAAACCAAAAAAAGTATCCAAATGGGTTTTTGGGTCCTCCCCCAAGATACGATATTCGGCCGAAAAAGGGCCCTTATAACTTTTATTTTTTCCCACTTTTTTAAAACCCTTCCTCCCCTTTTAGGGCTTTTTGGTGCTTGGGGTTAAAACTGCAGCAACACACCTAAACCCAAAACAAAAAGCTGCATTAAGAATACAAAAACCCCAATCCCGGAAAACACCCCCCCCACTTCATAGATCAAAAAATTACTCCCGGGTTCTTAAACCCCACATTTATACTGTGAAATCTACTTACGGGGCCCTTTAAAAACTCCAATTTTAAAACCCTTGCCCAAAAACCGTTTTTCTTGATAGTTGTGACGCCCCCACAGGAAATTAACCCAGCAAAAACATCTTTTCGACTTTCCCCCGTGTCCGACAAAACCTTTAAAAAATTCAATGTATGTAAAAGGCCCCTAAAATCGGAAAACCCCCTACCTGAGAATTTCTAGACTGCAAAACCCACATCACCCTTAAAAATTTACCATTAGAAAACTTTCTTATCTCCCTGATAACCCCATCAACTAACTAAAACAAATACCACCTGGGGGGTTTCACATTTACCAATCCCCCATTTGCCTTTAAACGGGAAATATTTTTTCCAATTTTAAAAAATTAAATAAATTTCTTTGATCCCCTTTAACTAAAACTATGTACTGTGCCAAAACAAAAGCTTTCACATTGTAAACCCCACAAAATGGTTTTTGGCACTTAGCCAAAATTACCAACTTCCCTCATAATTTGAAATTTTTTTAAAAATAAAAAATTAAAAACAAAGTCTCCCCGGAAATGCTAGCCATGCTAGGCGTTTTTAGGGGTTTCACTTAATCATTTTTTAAACCCTACATGTAAAGCCACAAAAACCCAAAAATTCTGAAAAATTAAAACTTTGTCCCGGGGTTTTACCGGGGAGGAGTTCCGGGGGTCAACCCCCCCGCGGCCCCCGGGTTTTGAGCCGGGCCCTCCGGGTGGACCCGGGGCCCTGATAAAACCAGGCTTTTTGCTGCTGGCTGCACGCAAAAAAATACGACCCACCCCGGCTGATGGGAACTGACTTTAGGTTTTTGCCCCCAGTCCCAGCTTAAAAGACGCCGGGGTTTGTTGGAAATTTCCCCCTTATTTTGTGCGGGGGAGGCAGTTGAACGTCTCGGGCCCCTGACACTTATTGTATGGTCTTTTAAACGTGCTGTTGACCCCCTGCTTTTCATTGGGGAAATGGTGCATGGTTGCCAAGTTTTTTTGCTTTCGTAGTGGGGGGATTTTCGTTTTGGGAAAGTTCGGTACTAGCCCCTTTTGGTTTTTTCCAGGTGTTTTTAATCATGTATCTCCCCCTCCTGGTTCCGGGGAAATAGGGGTTTTTGGAACCTAAAGCCTCCAAAAATTTTGGGGGGTTTTATTCCGTTTTGCGCGCCGTAAAAAGTTCTTTTTACATTTTCTAGGTCGGAAAATTTTCACCTGCCTTAAAAAGGTGCTGTTAGTGGGGAAAGCAATTTCCACCCCTAGATAGAAAAAAGGTGCCCTAAAGAGGGGTATCAGGGGTTTGGGCCCCCTTTTAGTTTTGAAGGTTTCATTATCCTTCCTGTCTTTTTTCTAGCAGATGCGTTTTGATACAGTTTTATGGTCCTTGAAGGTGGGGTTTCCTCCGAATGATCACCCCAAGGTTTTTTGGGCGTTGGGGGTTTCGCTCTTTTTGTGGAAAAATTTGTTTTGTACTCTGTTGAAGTTTTAAATTTCCTCAGTTTCCCAAATATCTGAGAAATTGAAATTTCCCCTCTTAAATTTCATATTTTTTTTCGCAGCCCACTGAAAAAATTTGGTTGATGTCTCCCTTTGGATTTGCAGTGTCTGAAAATGGAAGACACTGTCATGCAGATTGGGGTGTCATCTGAAAAGGAAAGGGCCAGGGTTTGCTGTGGCTGACATCCTTGTCTATGTCGGTTTAAAAGGGATGAGGAACAAGATGGGAGCGGGTACTGTGCCTTGGGGAAAACGGGCCCTTTTTCACCGTAGTGCCTGGGAAACTTTACTCTTTTGGGAGGATATCTCTGTGTTCGGGTTTTGTCCGGGTGGGGAAAAGTGTAAATTGTTCTTTTATTTCTAAAATTTGTTTTTTGATTCCCAACCAGGGTTTTAACGTAATTTAACCATTTTTACAGTATTAAATTAAACCTTTGAAATTTGTGAGTTCATTTTTTTGGGTAACTTGTGAGTTCTTTTCCTTGTACCTATTTCCCAGCCATCAAAATTTTGGGAAAGCCCGGTCCGGGAACCCTTTGTTTTACTCTGTAATCTGAAAAATCCCTTTGTAACTTGAAATGATTGTGACTAGACCTACCTGGAGTTCATTACCTTTGTAAATTTTTGGTTCTTTCCCTTTGTAAATTGGGGAATTCATTCCCTTTCTGAAACCCTTGCTCAGTTTATAAACTTTGGGGGCCGTCCCTGGACCCATTATTTTACCTCTGTTTAATCTTTTGACTACCCCCCCCAAAAGGGATGGGTAGGGGGGGCCCAATAATAAAATTTTAAAAACTAACTAACTGTTTGTTAGGGGGGGAAATTTGATCCATCGACCGACTTTTTGTTATTCCTTTAGAAAGCATTTTTTTGCGCTATTCCCCTTTGGTCACATTGTCGAAGGCTTTTGCAAAGTTGTATATTTTTCATCTGCTTTTCTTTTTGTCTTCAAAAGTCCCTTTTTGGCCCTTTGGTCGTAGTGGCCAAATTATTTGGGAGACGGACAGGAGCAAACCTTTTCAAAAACCCGTTGCCCTGGGTTGGGGAAAAATTATGGGTTTCTAGATGCGTGGTGATTTGCTTTTTGGGGGACCCTTTCAAAGTTTTTTTATGTAGGGGGATGTTAGTGCAAATTGGTCTGTGTTCTTTGCTTTTGGTTTTTACTGCCCCCTTTGTGGATTTGGGGCTATGTTTTGTTTTTTTTTGTAACGGTGGGCGCCCCCGTGTCCAGTTTCCCTCCCCTTGGGGGGGGGAAAAGGCTCGTGATAGGGGTTTTCTTGCAGTTCGGGATAAAAACACAGAGTTCCATGAGTCGGGCCCCTGGGGCAGATTTGCATGGGCATGTCATTTTTTCGCCTTTTCAAAGTCTTTTTGGCGTCAGGATAACATTTAAGGCTTGTGTTAATAAAAATTTTGGGGGCTCTCTCATAAAAAAATTCTTTTTGATCTTCGACTCTCAGTCGGGTTTAGCGGCTTGCTAAAACTGAGTCATTTTTGGGATTTGGTAGTCATCATTTCCTTGTTGTCATCTGTGGGGGGCCCAAATTCTTTTTTAAGTGGGGGCCCCAAATTACGGGACGTTGTTCTCGTTTTTGATTTGGTTTGGAGAAGAAATATTTTGGGGTTTTCTTTCGTTTCATTTATGGCTTTTAGTTCTTCCCGCGATTCCTGACTCCTAAAGGATTTTTTTGGGTTTAAAGTTCGATGCTTGTTTTTCTGGCCCAGTGTTCCCTACGCATTTCAGATTTTTGCCCTCTTTTACCCCGCTCGTTATTCTTTTCCGTCCCCTTTTAAAGGGAGGGGCCTTTTCTTTTCTGTTTTACATCTCCCTCCCCCTTTTTCTTAGAGGAATAACCCTTGTGCTTACATCGGGTGTTACGATTTAAATTTCTTTTCCCTTGGCAAAATTTGGGGGGTCTGTGTTGCTTAGTATATTTTTCCCAGTTTATATCTGTTGGGATTTGGGTTTTAAATTTGGGGTCCCATTTTTATGTTTTTGTTATTGAAGTTTTATTTGGTAAATGCCCCCTTCGTGGACAAATTTTCATTTTGTCGGTCTGGGGCTCCGCGCATACATGATGAACCTAAATTTTATGTTGTGTCTGAGTAAAATTTTTTTTGATATGGTGATTTTTCTTATCAGATAAATCATTTTTTGTAAAGATGGGGTTTCTGGGTGTTTTTCCCCGTTAGTAGGCTCTATTATTTGCTGGTTTAAATTGAATTTTGTGCAGAGATTTAAAAGCTCGCCGTGAGTGTGGGTTTTTCATCAGAGCTGCCTTGGTGTTTTTTTTGAAAACAATTTTAAATTTGCTTTTTTTTCCCCCATTTTAGGGGGCCTTAAGTTGAAACCCCCCGGGAAAGCAAGTTGTTGGGTGCGGGAGGGGAAAGGGTTTTTTCCAAAACAGTGGTCAATTTTTAAAAAAGTGTTCCTGGATTTGCTGGGATGTTGAAACCGGAAAGGTTTTGTAGATTTTTTCCAATAAATGGGGTTTTGGTTTCTCCCTTTACTGTTTAAAACTTCCACACATCATTTGGGGGATTTAGCAGTTCTGGGGCAAACAAGTGACTCGGGCAATGTAAAAGGCCCAACCCCCCCCCTTTTGCCTGTTCATTTTCTGTCAATCTGTATGGGTTTGAAACCTGGGTCCATTTTTTGTTGCCCAAGTGATCCTTTTTTTGGGGGGTCTAAGTAAAAACCGCGAACATTGCCTTTGCCTCTGAAAGCAGCCCAGGGGATAAAAGGGGATTTTGTTTTTTGGGTTGCTGGCTTTAGCCCTGTTTAAATTTCCCAAAGAAAGAATGTTATCGGATGGTGGTTTTGGGTTGGTACTGGGGGGGGTTTTTTTTTTCCGGCTTTTGTATCTGTATTGTTGGTTTGGAGGGGGGGGGCCTCGACTGTGGTTCCTCTCCGGGAAGGGGACTGGATTTGGTTTTTACGATTTCTGCCTTTTCCCTGCCATTTTTTTTTCCCTTTCCCTTTGGCCAAAAAAAACCTCCCCCCTTTCTTGGTGGTGTGGTCCCTTTTTTTCCCCAGGGCCCGGGAAATGTTTTGTATCTTTTTTTTCCCCTTTAAAATGGTATCCCCTGGAAAATTTAAAGGTTTTAGCACAGCTTTCCTTTTATGAAGAGGTCCCACTTTTAGGGTGAAAAAGTTTACAGGAAGGGGTTTTGGCATTTCCCCTTTTGGGTTTTAGGGGCCAGGGCTTTTCCCCTAGGGTGGTCATAGTTGCCCGTCCCATCTTTTTTTCCCCCAGTTTCCCATGCCGCAGATCCCGGTGCTTTGTATGTGCACTGGTTTGGTTTCGTTTCCCTTGGGGGTTTCTGTGACGGGTTTTTCCTGGGGGGTGTTTTTTTTCCCCTGTCTTTTTTCTATCCCCCCTGGCCCCAACAATGGGCCCCACCATTTTTTTTGGGTAATGTATCCCCCACTATTGCTAGGGGGAGTTTTCTTTTTTCCCTTTTTTTCCTGCGGTATTTTTGTTTTGAAATTTTTGGGTTTTTATTTATCTTTGACTAAAATTTTTTTCCCTTACTAGGGCCCTCCGGGCCCCCCTATGGGGGCTTCATATGTTTTCCCTTTCCCTTTGGTAAAATTTTCCCCGGGATTCCTGGACAAAATCTCCAGCTTAAACCCTTTTACTTTTCTCCCGGGAAACAGCATTCCCCTTTTTTTCCCCCAATTATGTCCCCGGGACAAACATCCCGGGTTCCACCATTTTGTCTCCCAGGACGCACTCCAGCTTCACCATTACGGTCCCCCAGGCCCCGCACCTCCAGCTTCCCCTTTTACTGTCCCCCAGGACGCACTTCACCCCCCCCATTTACTGCTACCGGGAAAATTTCATCTCCACCCTTTTCGGGTTTCTGATTTTCCAGGGGCCAAATTTAATAAAGGGAAAGGACCTTTCCACCCCGGAAATTTTTATTTTTCCCATTTTTTTAAAAAAGCTTCAAGGTTTTCTATGAAAGCGTTTGATTTTGGACCTTCAAAAAGAAGCGTTAAGCCCCCAAGGACATACCCCCGGGGGCCAGGGCAGGAAGGAAGCGGGGGGGCATAAAGGTGGGGCAAAAGGGGGGATGGAGAGAAATTTGGGTTTTCGGATAACAGCGGGGCAGTGGATGGTGAAAGGGAAAAAAGGGCGCAAGGGTTTGAACTAAAAAGGGGGTTGAGGGGGTGTGAAAAGAAAATCAGAGTTTGTGGAGTAAATCAGTCATTGCAAAAAGGCAATGGAGGGGTTTTGGGTTAAAGGAGGGTCCATCGCAAAAAGGGAAGGTAAAGAGAGGTAGTAGAACGAAGACGGGGAAAGGAGGTAAATTCTGCGTGCTCGTTGTTTGAGGGGGGCCCGCTAACAGGGAAAGTGGCTAATCGATACTGGAACTTGGCACTGCTCCAGAGAGGAAAAGGGTTTCCCCTCTCCCGAGGGTTTCCCCTGAGTAAGACGGGGTGTGACCAATGCGAAGGGGGGGGAGAGTGGGCTCCCCAACCCCGGCACTGATGCCCAAAAAGGGCGGCCCGTAACCCCATGCCCCGGTTTAATGAATGAAATTTGTTACCCGGAGAGTTGACCAAAAGTTGTTGCCAACGGGTGCCCAAGTGGGTACTAATTTCAGCAAATAAAAGGCCAGAAAAGGAAAAACCCCCGATAGGAAATTTTGGGAGGTTTAAAGTACTGCGGGCCCCGCAGCAGTGTCTGCTTGTTCATTGCCCTGGGACGCGACATGACCGGGGGCCAACAAAAAACAAAATCCCTTTTTGTTTTTGGGAGAGAAAGGCATAAACCAAAAATTTTGGATAAGGGGGAAATAGGGGATGAGATTTTATCAAAAATTTTTGTTAGCCCGTTTGGCACTAAGGAAAAATCTGAGGGCTACTACAAATTTAGGGGCACGGTATAGATGCGATACGAATTTAAATGCCCGCAAGAATGGCATACAGTTCAGCAGAAAAAAACTAGTGAAGATAGTAAAAGTCCCCCCCACGGCGTTTTCCCGGAAAAAAAGGGTTTCGAAACCGGGCCCTCTGAAGACTTTTGAGCCATCTGTGTCCCCAGCGGTGGCATGAGAAAAGGGAGGGAAATGATCAAGAAAAAGGAGCGGGAAAGCCACGTAGGGCAGTTGAGCTTTCGAGCAAGGGGGGTGAGAAAAAACAGAACCCGAACAGCGGAATTCCCAGGGGGGTAGGGAAAAGTGAGTGCAATTTAACATATAAAGGTGGTAACTGAAAAAGGGGAAAACAAGAGGAAGGGAGGCGAAGAGGAAAAGGGGGCGGGGGCCCAAAAAAGGGGGGGCGAAAAGATTTAAAAAATGTCTTCTAATATCGGTGACCATTCTATAAATGGGGGGATTGGTAGTCGTGAGAGCGTACATAGTAGCGAAGGCAATTTTGGGGATCACGGCGATCAAAACAAGGATGGAACATTCGTTCTGTTTAAAGGGTCTCAACAGGGGGAAAAAGCGAAAAGCACCAAGGGACAAACGTAATCCTTGGGGATGGATAGAGTTAAGGTAGAGGAAATTTGCAGGAGAGGCCGCGGGAAAAAATCTGGTCACCATAATCGAGTTTCGATAAAACGAGGGTTGGGAAAGTAGGGGGAAGCCGAGTTCGCGATTTAGCTCCCGAGGAAAAAATGAGGAAAGGGGTTTTTAAAAAGGTTTAAACCGGGTGGACAAATTGCCTTCGAGAGGGTTTTGTGAGGGTTTTTCCCGTAACGCGGTTCAAAGAGAAGGCCCAGAAACCGACTGTATCAAGGTTTTGGGGATACGGGAGCCATAGAGATTTCAAAGGATGATCGGAGATAAAAGAGCGTCTGTGAAAGTTTTTTTGGTGAGTTTTTTGGGACTGAAAAAATTTTAAAACCCTGCGTGGTGGCCCCAAATGGAAACATGGTCCACCGCATGTGGAGGGGAAACTGCAATAAATGACAGTTTGCGGCCCTTTCCCCAAGCAATAGCAAAGGCATCCAAAAAGAGTGATTTACCAAATTTTTGGGTGGAAGAGCAGAGGCCAAATCATTTATGCAAAAGGGGAAAAAGGGGTTGTGTTAGAAAACCCTCCCTTTAGGGACACCTTCAGTTGGACGGGAATCCGGGGAAAAGGGAAAATTATTGACTCGAACCCCGGAAAAAGTTGTCAGTTAAAAAATTCTTAAAAAAGGATGGTAGTTTTTCCCGGGGGGCCTAAGGGGAAAGGGTGGGCCAAAAAAATTTTATACCCCCAAGTTTTGTCATATGCCTTCTCAAGGTCAAAAAAAAATTTTGGGGATTAATGAGTGATTATTCGCAAAGGCCTTACGAAAATCCCTATCCAAACGTGGGAAGGGGGTTTTTGGGAGAACGACCCCTTTCGAAAGCCTTTTTGACTTTGCGGGAGGGTGTTTTGTGTCTCTAAATTCCACATTAAACGTCGATTTTTCGAGACGGTTCCCTCACTTTGCAAACTGCACTAGTAAGAGCGATGGGGCCCATAGTGGGGGGGCATTTTTGTCCCGTAGTCCCCGGGTTTTCGGAAAGGGATTTCCCAAAGGGAGATTTCCCCAGCTGGGGGAAAAATCCTTGTGCCCCAAATAAGTTGAAGAGGTTTTAAGAGGGGCTACAAGGGCTGACCCATGTAAAAAGTTGTAACTCCCAATATGAAAAGTCGTCAGGGCCCGCTGCCCTTTATCGGCAGCTGGGAGCGGTTTTTCCCCCAGTTCTTGAAGTGTAAAAGGCACCCTTATACTGTTCTTCTCCTGAGAGGGGAAAAAAAGTCCAAGGGTTTTAAAAAATCTCGGCAGGGCTTTTAGGAAAGAAAAAAGGGGGGCATAGATGGAGCCCTCGGGAAATAAAAAAAAAAGTAGAGAGGGGTTTTTCACTTTAAAAAACCAGGGAAACCCCTTAAAAACAGGGGCCCGGGGCAGGAGGTATTTTTCCCCTTAAATTTTCCCCAATTTTTTCCAGACGCAATCTAGAAAAAGCAGAGGTGATGGGGGGTTTGGGGGAAACAGTCTGCCAACAAGTTTCGGTTTTGTTCATGGATGACACGGCGAGCGATGACGCCCCTTTTGCTTAAAAAACAAAAGTTTTTCTCAGCAGTTCTATTGGACCCGGGACCTGGGCCCCCTGCAGCACGTTTTAAACGTACTGCACGGCACAGGCAGGGGGACCACCAAGGCACGCACTTCCCGAGAAGGGCCCGCCTGAGGGGTTTTGGGGGATAAGAGAAGCTGCGGTATAAAAGACGGCGAGAAGTTTTGTAGGGGCTCATCAAAAGGAGGAAAGAAGAAGGAAACCTCCCCTAAAAGCGTGAGGTGGGAGTAAAGAACCCCAAATTTTCCCGGTCAAAATGCCAGCGGGGGCTTTCGGAAAGGTGGTGAAAAGGAAGGAAAGTAAGAATGATCGGAAAATGATCGCTGTCCCTGTAAGTCTGGTTGAAAGGACCTGGTGGAAAAATTTGTGCAGGGAGGAAGAAACAGACTGATAGATCGATGAAAAAGAGAGTTGGTACGAGGTTTAAAAAAGGGGGGGAGTACCCTATTTAAAACATTTGGGGGGGGTGAGAGGCGGAAAAGGTCCAACTGGATGCCACGTGGGGTCCAATGAGACCCCCCCCCGAGTAAATGGGGGCATTAAAATCACCAAGTAAAGAAAGGGGGGGGGAAAGGGTGAAAAAAGAAAAGGGAAAGTTTTGGGAAAAGAAAATTTCTCGAGAAGGGGAGGAATAAAGAAAAAATATTGTAAACCACTTTTCAAGTGGATACGGGGTTTCAGTGTAATGCCCGCGAGGATGGACAAATTGTTTACAGTATGGGAAAATCATTGCGTAGAAAGGGGGACTTTCTTAAAGGTCCCATCTGAGAAAGGGTCCAAAGAATACAATTTAAAATTTTTGCCCGAGAAAAGGTTTGGGAAAAAAAGCCCCAGTGTAAAATTTTTTTTTCTTGTAAGCAAACCCCAACAGGGGAAAACCTGGGGAAAACAACATCGGAAACTCACCCCCTTACCCTGAGGCCGCGGATAAATTTCCCCTGTAATAGGCCATTATTGGGATGAAGGAAAAAATCAGGAATCCCGTAGGTTTAAAGGGGAACCCATGGGATTGAGGGGTTGAAAGTAACGTGTGGTTTGGGATTGGAAAACCCTTTTAATAGCGAAGGAACGGAGCGTTTCGAAGAATGGGGTTGTGAAGATGGAAAGGGGAGGGAAGAGAAGGAAGGAAGTGAATCAGTGTCCCCTTGAAAGGGTTTTGGGCGCTGCAATTTTATTCTTAAAAAGGTCAAGTGTTTCTGAATTTAAAGATGTATGGGAGGGCCATATTGGAGATAGAAGGAGGAGGGGGGTAAAAATTGGGAAGTAATGGACCCTTTTCCAAAATAGAGGGGGAGGGAAGAGTGTAAAGGGAAAATGGAGAAGAAATGTGGGGGGGGGCAGAAGAGGCAGAAAACCCGGGGGGGTGGCAGAAGAGGGGAAAACTTGGGGGGGACAGGGGGGGGAAGGCATAATAGAGGAGGGGGGTGAATTCCACATTGTAAAGAGGGCCCGAGGGGGGGAAAAAAAATAGGTAAAGGGATGGGAAAAGGGAAAATGTTGGGAAGGGGTGCAAGAAGGGGAAAGGGAAAGGGGGAAAAAAGATTTGGCAATGTGGATTTTTTTGGGGTTCTGAGTAGAGGGGCGATTGGGGGTTAGGTGTGTAGAGTTTTTGTCGAAAAATGGGGCTTGTGAGGAAGGAAAGCGAAAATGTGGGGAACAGACTGAGTTTGGTTTGTCGGGAGTCAGAGCCCCGGACAAACAAAAGGGGTTAGTGGGCCCTAGTGGCTTTGGGGGGGGTAAAAACGAGGAGGCTGCAGAAGATTTGGACCCCCGAAAATGGGGGGGTGTTTGGAAACCGAGAATAAGGGAAAAATGGGGGAGTCTCCCCTTTGGGGGCGGAGATGAGTTTAAATGCCATAGCATAAGGGAGGGGCCCTTTTTTTTTTTTTTTTTGCCCTTTTAGGCAACGGATTTCACGTTAAATTTTTGTAGACCTTTGGAAAAAGGTGGGGGTACGAAAGGTGGGCTTCATTTCAATTTTAAAGGCCCAAAATGGAGGTTGACTGCATCTTGAGTCAAACCCCCATGGTCGCCCGGGACCCCCCAGACTGGGCACCCTTTTGCTACCTTGGGGCCAAAAAGGCAATTTAAGGAGGTAGGAATCCCCCTTGAATTTTTAACCCCCTTGTCCCAAAAAAGGACCATTCTGGCTTCCTTTAAAAGACCACAGCCCCAATGCTTCCCCGGGGGAAAAAATAAAACTGTCCTTTCGGGTTGGGAGACGGATTTCCCCTTTTAAAAATACACCTTTGGAAAATTTTTTGGACCCATTGGATGGGGTGAAGCCCCCCTTACAAAAGGAAAAGGGGAGTTTTTCAAAAGTGTAAAGACCAATTGAAAAGGGAAAGGGGCTGCCCGGGCGGTTTGGACATAAGTGGCCTACCCCTTTGGGGAAATTTAAAATTTCCCTGGAGGGGCCCCTTTCCAAAAAATAAATTCCCAAGGAAATTTTTTTGGGTTTGGTAGGGGGGCCGAAGAGGGTTACCCCTCAAGTTAATTAAAAGGCCGAAAAAGTTTTTCCCCCCAAGGGGAAAATTAGGGGGGGTTTTTCGTTATTGAATAAAAAATAATTTTTACTTGGGGGCAGGAAAAGGGGCGAAGAAAAATTTCCCCTTTAAAGAAAGAAATATTTTTCCCCAAAAATTGGGGGGTGGGAAGGGGGGGCCTTTTTTTTGGGGGGGGTACAAACCCCCCAAAGGGGATTTTGAGTTGGGGGGAGGGGGCCTTGGTTTGGGGAAATTGGGGGGGTTGAAACAATTCCCCCAATTTAAAAGGGGGAAGCAACCCCCTTTAAAAAATTTCCCCCCGGCAAAAAGGAAATCATCGGGGTTTTCCTTCCCCCCGTTTAAACATAAAAAGCCAACCCAAAGGGGCAGGGGTAGGAGGGAAGTGGTCTTAAAAAATAAGAATTTGGCCATTGTTTTGGGGGCCGGGGGGAAAAGGCTGGAGAGGGTGTGGTTTAGGTTTCCGGTTTTTTTTTAAAAAAAAAAGGGAAGGTAAAAAAATAAAAAAGAAAAAAAAGGGGGGTTTGGGTGGGCCGGGGTTTTGTTTCCGGGGTTTAAAAGGGGGGCCCCGGAAAAATTTTTTCCGGGGGGAAAAAGGGGAACATAACAAAGGAGAGCCAGATTTCAAATGGGAAGGATCCCCCCTTTAAGCCCGGGAAAACCCGAACCGGGTTTTTAAACCCCACGCCGGGTACCGGGGGCAAAAGGAGGGCCCGGAAAAAAATTTCGGAAACCCCAAGAAAAGGGTTTCCCGAAAACCCGGGGGCCCCGGTACCAAAAGGGCCCCGGGGGGGGAGTGGGTTTTGGGGGCTAAGGGTGCCAGGTTTGGAAAATCCTTTGGCCCTTTTTTTTCCCCAAGGGAAAAAAAAAAAGGCCCGGGGGAAAAAAAAAAAAAAAAAAAGGGGGGGAAAATAAAAAAAAAAGGGGGGAGGGGGCGGGGGGGGAAAAGGGGAGGGGGGAATGGGGGGAAATTCCCTGGGGGGAAGGGGGGGGGGGAAAAGAAAAGGGCCCCAGGGCAACCCTGGTCCCCGGGCCCTTCCCCACCCCAACCCCAAGGGGAAAAATGGTTAAACCTTTTAATTCTGCGAATTAAAAAAACCGGGTTGGCCCAAAAAAAAAAGGGGGCCACAAAGACCTCCTTTGGCCAACCCCCCCCAATGGGGAAAAAAGGGTGGGGTTTTGAGATCAACCCCTCCCGAAGGGGATCCCCAAAAAACTTTTTTCTTGGGTTTCCGGAGGGGGGGCCCGGGGAACAAACCCCCGGGAAAACCCGGGTTCCCCGGAAAAAGCCAGTGAATTAAACAAAAGGGGAAGGGGCCTTTAAAACCCGGAACAAAAGGGGGGGGGGAGAAATAAAGGAAAAAAAAAGGAAGGAAAGGGGGGGTGGGGCGGGGGGAAGGGAAAAAAAAGGGGAATTAGGATTTAAGGGGGGGTGGGGAAAATGGGGGGCTTGGTTTTCCCAGGAAGGGACAAGGGCCCCTTTTCGACCAAGCCCTCTTCCCCCCCCAAAAAGCCCCCTTGGGAAGGGGGTGAACTTTTGAAAAAACCCCTTTGGGGTTGAAATTGGGGGAAAATGGGTTTAAAATTTCCCGGGAATTAATGGGGACCTGGGTTTTGGGTTTCCCTTGGGTTTTCCAAAGGGACCCCTTGGGAAACTTGGGGAACCAATTTTGGGGGGGCCAGGGGAAAAGGGGCCTTTTGGGGGGCAAATCAATGGGGCCACCTTTTATTTTTCAAGGAGTTTGGGAAAAACTTTTAAATTTTGCTTTCCCCGGGGGTTTCTGCCGGGGAAACAAAGGGGCCCCCCGCCCATTTTCCCACGACCCCCCCCCATTTGAAATTTTTAATTTAACAGGGGATGTCCCCCAAACCTGGTTTTAACCCCGGGGGGAACCCCCCTTTTAAAGGAAGAAAAGTGGGAAGACATGAGGAATTTAAAGTTTTTTTCGGTTAAAAAATGGGGGCTTCCCAGGGGGTTCCCTTGGGGAAAAAAAGGGGTCGATTTGGAATTTAAATTTTTTTCCCTTGGGAAAGGGGAATAAAAATTCCCCCTTAATTTCCCCTTTTAAAAAACATGAAAAAATTTTTAATTTTTGGGGGGAAAGCCTAGTGTTGGGCAAACACTTTGTCCGAGTTTCAGGTAATAGGTTGGCTGGAAAGGGGCATTGGGGGGAATAAAGGGATTTAACTTTGCTTTAAAAACCAAGGGGGGCCCCCCCGGGGTTTCTGTTTAAAAATTAAACAGGGTTTCCTTGGGGTTTTTAAATTGGGTTTTAAAACCTAAAAAAAACCGGGGCCGTGGGTTTCACCCCAAAAAATAAAAACCCCAAATATTTTCAGAGGTTTCCCAAATTTGGGAATAAGGGTTTTCAAGTCCCGGTGCCCTTTTTTAGGCCCCAAAATTTTTTGTTTTTTTCCGGAAAGGGTTTTTTTGATTAAAAAACCGTTATTTTCCCAGGACGAAGAAGGGCCCCTTTTTATTCCCCTTTAAAATAAATTCGGGGTTTTTTTAGGAAAATTTCATTTCCTTTGGGGATTCCAAGGTTAAATTTTCCTCTTTCTTAAAAAACCCCCTTTTTTTCCTTAATTTTTGCCATTTAACTAGAAAAGGTAAAAATTATTATATTTTTATTTAAATTAAATAAAAAAATTAAAATATAATAAATTATTTATATAATTAATTTATAAATTTTAAAATTAAAATTTGTACCCTGGTAAAAAATTCGTTTTTTAAATGAACCCTTTTTGGTAACGGTTTTTATAATTTTTTTCCCAAAAACTTTTTGCCCCGGGGGGAAAAAATTTTTTTGGGAAAAATTTTTTTCGTAAAATATAAGTTGGTTTGGCAAAAAAGGGGTTGTTATAATAAGGAGGAAAATTTAATTTTTTTAAAAAAAATTTTTCATTTCAAAAAAGAAAAAAAATCCTAACTTTTAAAAAGTATAAAGAAAATTTTTTAGTTGGTTTTTTTGGTTTTTTTATTTAATTGCCCGTTTACCTTTTTGGATAAAATTTTTTCCAGGTTTTGGGGGGGAAACCCCCGGGCCCTCGTAGCGGAGGGGGCACACCATAAACATTTTTTACCCAAAAATACGGCCCAAGGCCCCAAATTTTGGTCCCATTTGGGGACCACTAAATGAGGGGTTTTTTCCCCAAGTTTTGGGGGGCCGGGAAAAGTCGGGTCACAAGTTTTCTTTTTAAAGTGCAGGGAATTTTTTATTGGGGGGTTTCCCTTGGGTTGCCTTTTTTTTGGTTAAAATAATTTTTGTGTATTTGGGCCAGCCATTGGTTTTCCTTTTATTCCTTATTTGAAAACCCCTTTCCCCGGTGTTTTTAAAGGTTAGGAAAGAGGGGTTTTTTTCCGTTATTCCCCGGGAAGGGTTTTTTTTAACCCTTTTCTTTTCAGCAATTTTACCCAAATATGCCGTTAAAAGTTTGGCCCTATTTTAAATTTATTTAATTAATTTTTATATTTTTATTTATTTTAATTATATTATATTTATTTTTTAAATATTATTATTTTTTTTTATAGTCCTCCGAATGGAAAACTTGGTTTTGGGGTTAAATTTTTTTCCTCTTTTGGTGGCCGGGGAAAAAATTTTTTTTATTCCAAAAAATTTTAAAAATTTTTCAGTTAACAAAAATTAAATTTTCATTGTTTCTTATTTTTATTTTGAATTGGAAAAAATTTGGGTTGGGTTAGGCCCAAATTGCTTTGTTTAATAAAAGGTTTTTTGGGAAAATTTTTTTGGGGGTTTTTTTGAAAAAAAAAATTTTGGTTAAACATTAAAATAATGAAAAAAAATTATTCCCTTTAAAAGTTTTAGGAGGAAATTTTTGTTGGGCTTTAAAATTTTTTGTGTTCTTTTTTTAAAGACCATTTTAAAAATTTTTCCGGGTTTTTTATTTTAACCCTTTTTTTGGATTCCCCGGGGGGCAAAACCCGGGGCCCTTTTGAAAAGGTCTGGGGGATTACTTTAATCTGGATTTTTTTTTTAATGCCTGCCGGGAAACCCCCATTGGGGGAAAAACCCAACGTTTTTAAAAAAAGGGCCCGGGGGTTTTTGGGAACGGGTTTTGGGTCTTGTTTTTTAGGCCCTTTAAAATGGAAGGGGTTGTTGGTAAACCCCCTTTTATTTTTTATGCCCCCGGGAGGGGGGAGTCTTTTTTTTAGGGGAACTTTGGGACCCCACCCCATTTTATTTTCCCCTTATCGGTGGGAAAAGCTTTTTATTGGGGGGTTTTGCATCTTTTGCCAAATTCCTTTTGGCCCCTTTCGGGAGGGAAAGATTTTTTGTTTTTGGAAGTGTTTGGGTCAGGGGCCCTCTTGGTTTTTCCAAAGGGGTTTATAACAAATTATTTTCTTCCCCCTTGCGGTAGGGAGCGGTTGGAAAATTTTAAAGCCCCAGTTTTGAGGGGGGTTTTCTCCTTTGGGGCCCCCTAAGGTTTTCTGGGTCTTTTCTTGGTCCAAACTTTTTCCCCCGCTTTAAAACGTTGTTGGTTTCCGCCCCCAATAGGCAACCCTAAAGGGTTTCCCTTGGGGTTTCAACTCTATTTGGAAAATTCCCCAAAAAAACTCCTTTTCATTTTTCTACAACTTTTCCCAAATTTTGGGCCTTGGGTTTTTGGTCCCCCCCGGAAACCCTTTTTCACCCGGGCTTTGCGTTTTTTTTAGCTTTATTTGTTCCCCGGGGTTTTGGGTTTTTTTTCTCGGGATTTTTATTTTTTCAAGGTTTCCCTTTTCGGGGGTAATTTGAAAACCCTTTGAACTTCTTTTTTTTAGGCCTTTTTAAAAAAAAGGGGGGGTTTTGTCCCCTTTTGGGTTGCCCCGGGGTTTGCTGGAAACACCTTTTCAAAGGATTTGGGTGGTTTTCGGGCCAAAAGGGCCCCTTTCTGGGCTTAATTCCCGGGTTTATGTGGTTAGGGAGGAAAAAGTGGGGATACTTCCAACCAAAACCCCTTTTAGGAGGTTCAGCTTTTTCCCCTGGCCCATACTCTGTTGTCTTTTTGTGGGGGTTTTCCCATCTTCCCAATTTTCCCTTTTTTCTTTAAAGGAAGGCCCTTTGTGGAAACCCTGGTTTAATTTTTCCAAAGGCTTTTGAAAGGGCCCGTGGTTTTTATTTAATTTTCATTTTTTTCCTTTTATCTTCAAAAGGGAAATTTAGTTAATTTTCCCCGTGTTAAAACCCAAAAGCACCTTTGGGGCCCCCCTGTTGGGCCCCCCCTTGGGGTTTTGTAATCGTTGGGGACAATGGCTCTTCTTTTGGTCCCTTTCAAAAAATTTTTTTGATATTTATGTTTGTTTTATCGGCCCGTATTCTTTGCTACTAATCCCCCCTTTTGAGGGGCTTGTCGGGTTTTTAAAAAATTTTTAAAACCCCCCGTGTTTATGCTTTTCCTTATTAAAAATTTTGAAGGGGGTTTTGGGTTTTGTTTTACACCTTAAATTTGGGCCCTTTGGGGAGGTGCATGGGGAAAATTTATCCTTGGGTTTAAAACAAAAATTTGGGTTAAATAAATAATTTTTATTTTACCAAATTTTTATTAAAAATTTAAATTTAAAGGGGGGTTTCGACCTTAAAGGGCTGTATTTTTTTTTGCGTTTTGTGTACAATCACCTTTTGTCCCCTTTTTTGGTTTAAACTTCCCAATTTCCCGCCCCCCCTCCCTTACGGTTTTACTTCGGGGGTTTCTTTTGCTCATTGGGTTTAACAAAATGCTTTAAAAAGGTTTATGGGACCCCAAATTTACGGCAAAATTTTTCTTAGGTATTTTCCTTTTCCTTCAAAAATCTTTGAAAAAATCCCCTTCCCAATTTTTCCCCTGAAAACCATTTGGGTCCCCCCAAAACCCAAATTTTGGGCCTTTGGTTTTGTTCCCCTACCGGGCCCCCTGTTTTTTCCCCTTTGGGGGTTTTTTGGGTATTTTTATAAAAATTTTGGGGTTTTTAAAAGTATTCCCCTACCCCCTTCCCTCCAGGGTGTCGGGGCCGATTCCCTTTAACCAAAAATTTTTATAAAAAGGGAAAAAAGGGGTTTTAGTCTGGGACCTTTAAAAAAACCTTTTCCCAAACCCTTTGTTCTTTTTTATTTCTTAAAAAAAACTTTATTAATGGGCCAAAACAAGTTTTTAAAAAACCCGCCCTTGGTTTTTTTAACTTTATTTTTTTCCCTTTTAATTCAGGTTTTCAGTTTTAAGAATTTAAAAGTATCGGGAAGCTTTTCTCCCTTTTTCTGTTACTTTATCATAAAATCTAGAAGGTTTGTGTGTGTGTGTGTACACCTTAACATGCCCTTGGTTAGATTAGACTGTAGTCTATAAGCAATTATTATATACCTTAAGGTTAATAAAAACAAAAATTTATATATATATATATAAGCGAGAGAAAACAGACCTAAATAACGAATGGTAAAACAAATGTATTTTTTTTATTCCTGTATCAGACATTTTAGTGTCACAATCACACTCCTGCGTCACACATTCCTGCGTCACAATCACACATTCCTGCGTCACAATCACTTACGTGACGTTCTTGGTGGTATACTGATAATGATGCTGGGCAGGTTAGTGAATTATAATCAAAATAAAGCACTAAGCAGGTTAGTGAAGGACACACAAGGAACGTTGTGCAGTGCGGCAGAATTGTGAATTATCTTCAGTGTACTTTTGTACCTTGTTCAGCTATCAAAACTTTGTAGCCCAGTCCCTTAGACCCATTATGTACCTCTGTAATCCTTTGACTACCTCCCACACCATGGGTATATTGTGCATAATAAAGATATCAAACTAACTGGGCAGCTGTATGGCCCTTGTGGGTTTAGTGCTGACTTTTATATAATAATCTGGAGTCTAAAGTGTACATTACACAGGACAATACCTTCCTTGCCACAATACGAGCAGGTGATCGTGTTGCACAAGATTCTGTGGCTCTGAATGCTCAATATGTTTATAAAGAGGAACAAGGTGTCAGTGCAATGACCAGGACGTCTTATAAAAACATCAGTTACATCACCAGACGCTGTGTGTACTCTACCAGTTAGTATTATTTCATTAAAAAAAAGCGCTAATATTAATGCCACACTAAGGTCACCATGTTTTGAAATATACGCTTGACATTGTTTTTTCGTAAGCTTCGGTTTTTTAGTTAATCTCTATGTAATTCAGGTAATTTCTTAGTTTTCAAAGATAGTTTGAGACCTGTCAGTACGAAGCTATTTAACTCCCTCTTCTTCCTGCTGCTCCGAGTTATGCCCGAGATGCTGTATATTATATGTTCCTCCAAATTATTACATATCCTGTACAATAACACTAAAATATAGATTAGTATTTGACCAACATTTGTAATAAACGTCTACAAATGTTACACCAAAAGTCATAATCATAAACCAAAGTGTTAATGTCAAGGATTGTAGACCAAATTAATTATCCAATAGTTATAATTTAATTTTAAGGCTGGCCCAACTGCTATGAATAACCAGGGGCTTTGTGTCAACTATTCCTAAATAAACTGTATATTATACATTATAGAAATAAAAATTATTTCTCGATTTTGTGTCAGTTAATTGCATATTGGGTCCAGTCCTTAAACCCATTTTGTAATATTTTGATTACCATCCTAAGGATGCACAAGAGAGAGAGAGAGAGAGAGAGAGAGAGAGAGAGACAGACAGAGACATACAAACAGTCTTCCGAGAGTGTAACTGGTGAGTGGTGGTTAAGGTTACAGACGTACATAATGGGTCCAGAGACTGTACTCAACATTACAGAGGTACATAATAAGATAAGATAAGATTTCGTTCGGATTTTTAACCCCGGAGGGTTAGCCACCCAGGATAACCCAAGAAAGTCAGTGCGTCATCGAGGACTGTCTAACTTATTTCCATTGGGGTCCTTAATCTTGTCCCCCAGGATGCGACCCACACCAGTCGACTAACACCCAGGTACCTATTTGCTGCTAGGTGAACAGGACAACAGGTGTAAGGAAACGTGTCGAAATGTTTCCACCCGCCGGGAATCGAACCCGGGCCCTCCGTGTGTGAAGCGGGAGTTTTAGCCACCAGGCCACCGGGCCACTTAATGGGTTCAGAGACTGTACCTCAACATTACAGAGGTACATAATGGGTCCAGAGACTGTACCTCAACATTACAGAGGTACATAATGGGTCCAGAGACTGTATCTCAACATTACAGAGGTACTAATGGGTCCAGGA
>NC_069406.1:58576460-58603960 GCF_026875155.1 Cherax quadricarinatus | reverse complement strand
AGTTTTCTTTAAATACTTCATAAAAGGTTCCCTTGCTCACACCCCAAACAACGCGTCAAAGCATAAAAACCATTTTCCTCCATTCACTCTAATTTGTGTAAAAATTTTTTTGTTGAAATTGCTCACTTTCATATTTTATCTTTTAAAATTAAAAAAATTTATTTTTTTGACTCATTAAAGGGAAGGCCCCCTCGTTATAAAAATCATGTTTAACTAGCTAATTAATAAATTTTTGAGTTGGTTGGGTTAGAGGAGGGGTAGCGGGGGTTTCCGGGTGGTAAAATTCCCCCGAGTTTTATTTTCTTTTATGTTTTTAGTAGCTACAAAAAACCATGTTTAAATGAATGTTGATAAATTTAAAATGAGTCGGGATGCAGGAAAACAGTCAATCTGTGAGGGCCCAGGGACCAAACTTAAACCCAGTTTTTTTTCCCAAATTTCGGGGGGTTTTTTTGAGATGTGGTGATTTGTAAATGATCGATTTTTGAAAATTAAAATTTTGTGTAGCTTTGTGCTTTTTAATGTGGTTGGGGAAAAGGGGGGGGGGTTACAGTGTTGTGTAATTAGGGAATGTAAATGAAAAATTCTGAATTTTTGTTTTTTGAGCAGTAAAAGTTTATGCTGAATTTTCTATTAATTAGGGCGTTTGTTTTACGATACATTATCTTATGGAAAGCAAATTTTAAACCGGATTTTATTTTTTCCGAACGGTTTTGTGTATACATTACAATATCCAAATTTTTAAATTCATACTTTTTATGATGTGATACTAAAAGTGAAAATAGCCGTTTAAAAAAAAAAATACACAAATAGGTGTGACTCTTTCTATTTGTGGTTGCAAGGGTGGGGATCATAGCTCCTGGCTCCGTCTCTTCCCCGTCGCTACTATGTCATTCGTTCTTTTTGCTCAATAGCTTTATCATACCTCGTTTTAAAAATCTAGGTATGGATCCGGGCCTTCACTTTTTTTCCCTTTCCCCAAACTATTCCACTTCCTTACAATTTAAAGACCGAAGAAATACTTCCAAACATCCCTTTGACTCATTACTCTTAAACCCCCCCAATTGGGCCCCCCTTGTTTCTTCGTCCCATTTTTGGGAAAACTTTCCGGTTGCCCCCCCTTTTGTCCTTCCCCTGGCAGTATTTTATATTTTTTTTTATCATTCCCCCCGTAACCCTCCTCTCCTCCATTTTTTTCAGGCAGTTTTCCCTTTACCTTCCCCCGTGGGGACATTACCCTTAACCCTGGACTAGACTTGTTGAAAACCTATGCATTCCTTAATTTTTTTGGACTTTGCGTGAGCAGGTTTTAAATTTCCCAAAAACTGGTGCTGCATACTCCAACATGGGCGTCGTACCCGGTGTACACGATCTTAAAAACGATTCCTTGCTGGGGTATCGCAACGTTATTCTTGGTTTCCCGGGTGCCCCAACCCTGCACAGTTTTTCTGGTTAAAGTGCACCTCAGGAGTTTGTCCCTGGGTATTTATTTTCCACCCCAAGTTTTTTTTTCCTTGAGTGAGGTTTGAGTTTTTGGCCCCCCCAGACTATACCCCTTTTGCGGTCTTTTTTCCCCTTTCCCCCGATGTTCATGACTTTGCTTTTTGGAAGGTTTTTTTGATCAAAGTCCAGTTGCTGGACCCCCCCTTCCAACCTGTCCAGGTTTCTTTGTAATCCTACCTTCCTCTTTCCAAATTTCATTTTTCCCTCATTAATTTTACATCGTCTAAAAAACAGGGACTTTTTTGAGTCAACCCTTTTCCCATCTTGTTTTTTCACATTTTCCAAAAAACCAAGAAAGACCCTAGGCCCTGCCCCTTTTAGGAATCCCCCCTTTTCACAGGCGCCCACTCTTCCCCCTCTTTCCGGCCCAATGCCCTCGTAGTTGCCTTGCCCAAGGTATTCTCTGACCCAATGCAGTTCCCCTTTTTGTTATTTTGGCCAAAACCTCTAGTTTTTTGCACTTCTTGTGGGGAAACCTGTGTGGGGGCCCTTCTTGCAGTCTAAGAAGATGCAGTCTACCCAAACCCCTCTCTTTCGTATTTTGATTCCGTTACCTTGTCAAAAAAAAATGGGAAGGGTTTTGGGTGACCCGGGGATTTCCCCCCCTAAAACCATGCTGGGTGTTCTTAAAAGCTTGTTCCTTTTTTGGGGGTGCTTCACCACTCTCCTCCTAATAATTTTCTCCAGTTTTTGCATACTATAACGCCCAGTGACACTGCCAAAGGGGTTTAATTGCTCGTGCCCGGGCCCTCTATTCTTAAAAAGGGGGCTACTTTTTTCCCATCTCCCATACCTCAGGAATTGTTTCTTTTTGCTTTATGTTTTTAAAGATTTTTGTTAGGGGCCCCACACAGCATCTTGCCCCCATCCAAAGGGGGACCCACGGGAGTTTCGGGCCCCCCGGGGCCCCACCGCCTTTAAAGGTATCAATTTCACATAGCAGCTTTTTCCACCTCCTTCTCGGTTGTGGTATTCATCCGGGCCCTTTTTGGGGGCACCCTTTGTTGGTTTTTTTTCCCAAGTCCGATTTCCTTTGAACCCCTTCCCTGTCTGCACTGTGAATACTTTTTTAAATTTCATGTTGGGGCTCCACCCACATTTCCTTCGTATTTCTTGTGAACCTCCACCCTTCCTTCCTAAACCCAGTTTAAACCTGATCTTTGACTGTTGTTTTCCTCCTGTTTGTGGCTTTTTAAACGGGTTTGTGGAAAGACTTGACTTTCGATGCTATGTCTTGTCGCACTGTCGCTGGGCCCTCCCCTTATCGGGTTACACTTTTCTTTTCGGGGTTTTTCCGACTGATCTCTTTCTTTCCTGGGGTCCTTTGTTTCTGTATTTTTTCCCATTCTGGAACACAGTTTTTGCCTCCCTACATTTTTGGGTGAACCAGGTGTTCTTTTCTGATTTTTCCCCATTATTTTGCCCCCCCTTGGGGAACAAATCTCCTCTCCCTCCTTAAAAGTTTTTGCAGAAAGCCCCACCCTCTCGTTTACTGATTTTCCCCCCAATTTCCCCTTTTCCCATTTCACCTCCCATAAAAATTTCCCTCATGCCAGGGGTTGTCCCCTTTTTGGGTAGTTCTTTTTTTTTCCACCCTTTGTCTTGTTACCTCCACTTGTGTGTTTTGTGGTACCACCAAATTTGTGATTCCCAGGGGTGGGAAACTCACTCCGGGCCCCCGTCTCTAGGTCCTCCCCTTCTCCCTGCCCCCATAACCCTTTTATCATCCCTAAATTTTTAAGTTATGTTGGTTCCTCCCCCCACAAACCTCCTTCCTTAGGCTATTCCATTTCCCTGCCCTACTCTAAAAACTGAAGAAATACTTCCAAACCTCCCTCTGACTCATCGGGGTCTTAAAATTTCCCAAATTTTGTGCCCCCTTGTTTCTGTGTCCCCCCCTCTAGAACATCCTGTCTCTTTTCCCCTTGTCTATTCCACGCATTTTTTTGTATGTTGTTATCAGTCTCCCCCAACCTCCTGTCCCCCAGTGTGGGGCCCGGGGGGCCGTTTTCCCTTTAAACCCTTTCCTTTGGGATTTCCCCTTATCTCTGCCCTAACCTTGCGCAAACCTTTGCACCTTCTCTAATTTCTTGACTTTATAGATCAAATGGGGGATAAAAAAACGGGTTGCGGGATACTCCAATAGGGCCCCTTTACGTACCGGTGCCAGTGTCCTTACTAAGGCATCAAAAGTTTTTTCCCAAGTTTTCCCAACCCCCCACATTCTGCTGCATTTAAATCTGTTTAAATGTTTGTTTCCGGACCCTGCTCGGTGTTAGCTCCCCCCCAAGATTTTTTCTCCTTGGCGGGGATTGCAGCCCCTTGGGGCCAAACCTATCCATACCCCGGTCTGCGGTCTTCTTTGTCCTTCCCCGCCCCTTCATGACTTTGCATTTGAGGGGGTAAATTCGAAAAGCCAGTTCCCGGAAACCGGGTGTCCAGTCTGTCCAGGTCTTTTTGAAGTCCTACCTGATCCTCATGGGTTTCTAATTCTTTTTCATTAACTTCGCATCATCTGCGCACGGGGACACTTTCTGAGCCCAAAACCCTTCCATTTTGTTTTAAACATAAACAGAAAAAAGCATGGACATAGGACCGCCCCCTTTGGGGGCCCCCGCTCGTCGCGGGGTGACCACTGTGATCCCTTTCCCAAATTTTTTTTTCATACCATGACCGTTTTGGGGCCTCCCTATCAGGTATTCTCTGATCCTTTTGCAGTTTCCCCCCTTTTATACTGCACCAGTCTCCTGTGAAAAAACTGTGTCAAAGGGGCCTTTCCCTTGCAGCCCAAAAAAGTTTGTGTTTGTGTGTTTTGTGGTTTGTGTGTGTGTGTGTGGGTGGTAAACTTTTACTAAAAAAATTATCTAAAAAAAAAAAATGGCAAAAAAACAGAAAAAAACAGATAAAACACAAAAATTTTTTAAACCTTTGGTAAAAAAAACCCCCAAAAAAAACTTTTAAAATATTCAAAAAGATAATAGAAACAACAGAACTGCAGTCAGTGTCACCTACAAATTTTTTCCGTTTTATTTGCAGAAATAACATTATCAAAAAACATGATGAGAGCCAAAATGCCCGTGTGTTTCAACTTTTAAAAAAACTTTCCAAACTGGAAAAAATTAAAAGTTTCCCTTACTTAGTTATGGTAACTCCAAAGGGACCAGCGAGTAGCGCCAGTGAAAGCTGTCCTGAAACTCGCTAATTGTTGGTACTCAGCAGAGCGCCAGGAAAAACTGTTTCCCGAGAAATTTTACTAGGTGTAGGTACGCAGCGAGTAGCGCCAAATGAAACTGTCCTGGCTCTGCTAATTGTAGGACGCAGCGAGTTCGCCAGTGAAAGCTGTCCTGAAACTCCGCTAATTTTAGGGGACCCCAGCGAGTAGCGCCATGAAAGCTTTCCTGAGGGCTTGCTAATTGTAGGTTAAAGCAGCGAGTAGCGCCATGAAAGCTTTCCTGAACCTACAAAGGGGAGGGACGCAGCGAGGCGCCAGTGAAAAACTGTTTCCCGAGATCTACTAGGTGTTTGGGGACGCACGAGGGAGCGCCATGAAAGCTGTCCCGAACCATAGGTGTAGGTTTCCCCAGCGAGTAGCGCCAGTGGGAAAACTGCCCTTAGAAATCTACTAGGTGTCGGTACGCAGCGAGTAGCGCCCTTTAAAGCTGTCCGAAACTCTGCTAATTGTAGGTTTCGCAGCAAATAGCGCCAGTGAAAGCTGCCTGAAACTCTGCTAATTGTAGGCCCCCGCGAAATAGCGCCCGTGAAAGTTCCTGAGACTCACTAGGTTTTAGGTACGCAGCGGGGTAGCCCAGTGAAAGCTGCCTGAGACTCTGCTAATTGTAGGTTCGCCCGCGAGTAGCGCCAGTGAAAAACTTTTCCCGAACCCTGCTAATTGTAGGTACGCACGAGAAACGCCCCGTGAAAGCTGTCCTGAGAAATCTACTAGGTGTGGTACGGGAGCGAAATAGCGCCCCGTGAAAGCTTTTCCTGAAACTTACTAGGTGTTTTGGTACGCAAACGGGGTAGCGCCCCCGTGAAGCGCCCCGGGACTCTACTAGGTGTAGGTTCGCAGCGAGTACGCCAGTGAAAACTGTCCTTAACTCTACTGTTTAGGTTTCGCAGCGAAATAGCGCCAGTGAAAGCTGCCCTGAGATTACAAAGGGGTGGTACGCAGCGAAGGGGGAAAAAGGGGCCCCTGAAAGCGTCCTGAGATTCTACTAATTTTTTAGGTACGCAGCGAAATAGCGCCAGTGAAAGCTGTCCTGGACTCTACTAGTTGTAGGTACGCAGCGAGTAGCCCAGGTGAAAGCCGTCCTGGGGGACCTTTCCCCGTTTTATTTCCGTGAGTACGCCCGTTTAAACGTCCTGAGACTCTACTAGTTTTTAGGTACGGGAGCGAGAGCGCCAGTGAAAAACTGTCCTAGGGCCTACTAGTTGTAGATACGCCCGTGAATGCGCCAGTGGAAAAGCTGCCTGAGACTTATATTTTTAGGTACGCAGGAGTAGCGCCAGTGAAAGCCCTTTTTGAGACTCTGCTAGTTGTAGGTACGCAGCGAGTGCGTCAGTGAAAGCGTCCGGAAATTACTAGTTGTAGGGGAAAGGGAGTGAGTAGCGCCAGTGAAAAACCCGTCCTGAGACTCTAAATAGTTGTGGTACGCAGTGAGAGCGCCAGTGAAGGGTTCCTGAGGGCTCTACTAGTTGTAGGGACCGCAGCAAGTAGCGCCAGTGAAAGCTGTCCAAAGGGCTTTTAAAATAGTTGTAGGGACGCAACGAGTAGCGCCATGAAAGTGCCCCGAGACTCTATAGTTTTTAGGTACGCAGCGAGTAGCGCCAGTGGAAAAACGTCCCGAGACCCTACTAGTTTTAGGGTTTTCGCAGCGAGTTAGCGCCCTGAAAACTGTCCCCGGACTCTACTAGTTGTAGGGGGGCAAATGAGTAAACGCCGTGAAAGCGTCCGGAGACTCCTTTTAGTTGTAGGTTTCCAAACGAGTTTTGCCCCAGTGAAAGCCCGCCCGAGACTCTACTAGTTTTAGGGCGCAGCGAGTTTTGCGTCAGCGAAAGCTGCCCCGAGACCCCAAATGTTGTAGGTACGCCGGGGTAGTGTCAGTGAAAGCTGGCCTGAGACTTACTAGTTGTAGGCACGCAGCGAAGTAGCGCCCGTGAAAACTGTCCTGAGGCCCTACTATTTTTAGGTCCACGAGTACGCCAGTGAAAGCTGTCCCGGACTCTACTAAATTGTAGGTACGCAGCGAGTAGCCCGGTGAAGCTTTTCCTGGACTCCCCCTAGTTGTAGGTACGGGAGCGAGTAGGGGTATGAAAGCTGTCCTTTAGACTCCCACTAGCGTTTCGCCACAAACCCTTTTAAGTTATGCGCATCTTTAATGTAAAGTTGCGCATCGGGGTAGATCCCCAGCTTGGGGCATTCCCGGGAGTAGAAATAATGAAGCGTCCGTCTCGGGTCTCGTGGATTTAAGCCCCACCCCGTCTTATGCTTTAAAGACCCCCTTTTGGGGTTTTTGCTAACATGAAAATTTAATTTAAAAACCCGCTTAGAAAAATGCACTGATCAAGCAAATCATATTTCAATCAGAAAAAAGAAGAGTTATTAAACTGGGGGCTGCCGGGAAACAGGGGGAGTCAGTTTAAATTGCCTGACTCCAGTCAATGGCCCGTCCCGCCCCCCCCAGTCCCAAATGGCTGTCTGCCCACCAGTCCAAGTGGGGTCTGCCCCCATTTAAAATGGCTATCCTGCCCGCCAGTCAAATGGCTGCCTGCCCAGCAGGACCCGTGGCTGTCTGCCCAGAGTACAGTGGGGTTTTCCCGCCCACCAAATTAAAAATGGGGGGGCTGTCATGTATTCAAGGACCTGAGCAGAGGGGAAAGGACTTTTTTTTGGGAGCAGCAAAGGGAGGTGCCTGGCCAGCGGTAAAAGGTTTGGAGGAGCCAGGCCCCCAATTAAAAATTAAAGGGGTTTTTGACCCCAAAAGAAATAGGTTCCCCCTTTCCAGCAGCAAAGGGGGTCCCGGCCAGGGAAATTAAAAATAGGGATCTAGCCAGTGGGGTTTTTAAAATATGTATCGGTCAAAAAAATAAATTATTAGGATTTCTGTGATTTCAATGGCCAACGACAGAGTAGGTGCCTGGGGGGAAGTAAAAAGTTTCCATGCCAGAAAAAAAGAGGGGACACAGCCACTGTCAGATAGGTGACTGACGAACAGTGGTCAGTGGGCCCGCCAGTTGGGAAAAAATTTAGTGTCCCGCCAGCAATAAACCATGTTGCCAGCAATAAGGCCCCGTGTCTGCCAGCAGTTTTAAAATGTCTGCCAGCAGTAGAGTAAGGTCTGCGCATTAAAATGTCTTACGCAGTAAAGGGGGCTGTTTTGGTTTAGCAACACAGTATCCCCTGGTTAGGTTAGCAAATTTATTCATTCACACACTGGTGTCCAAGGTTTGATCCCGGCCGGGTTTTGGAAAACGGTTGCATGTTTTTCCTTTCACCTATTGTCCCGTTCACCTAGCAGTAAGTACCTGGATGTTAGACATCTTACACCGCTGTCCCCGTTCACTTTTATTAAGGTTTCTTGGGTGTTAGTCAACTGTTGTTGGGGGCGCATCCCGGGTGAGGGATAATATACCTTATATAGGGATTGGGGTTTGAAATTTTAACTTTTTGGGGGGGGGGATAATTTGCTCTTTTTTCCCATGTAAAATATAAAAGTGGATGGGTAGAAGTAGTAAAATCTTTCGTGCTCCTTTTCCAATTTTTTCTTACTAATGACTTAATTTTAAAATGCTTAGGAGCAAAAAACCCGAATTTTTCAGATACATGAATTTTACCCCAGTAATATTTCCCGCAACATCAAAAACTTTCCTGTTTCAAAAAACCCCTGGGGAAAGTTTGGAAAAAACTTGTACTCACGGAAACACATTTCGGGGAGAAAGGGACATCATAATCACACCTGGAAAATCCTAGAGGGGCTGGTCTCAAATTGCACAAAAAAAAAACACTCCCCACGAAAAACAAAAAAGGGGAGTAGACGGTTTTCAACCTAAACCCCAATGAAAAGTTTGAGGGGCCCCTTTGCACACTAAAGTAAACAAAGTAACGTCAGGGGCCCAAGACTGTCAAACAGCATCCCACCGGCAAAAGGGGGGAAATTTCCAAAAGACCCCCGGGTTTCCTTCAAGATAAATTTTGGGCAATACCTAAAGGGAGTACCCCCATCAGCCGGGGTGTGGTTTTAATTTCTTGGGAATACGTGCCCGGGAAGTAGTAACAGCCCGGTTTTGGGCAGGCCCCGAAACCACCCGAGGGCCCGGGGCAAGAAATTGGCCCCGGGGGGGATGACCCCCCGAATCCTCCTGGTAGATAGAAAAACCTCCCCTCCCCCCCCCCCCCCCCCCCCGAAAAAAAAAATACTTTTAGGGCATACAAGACACTCTTCCACAAATTAAGTATGTTAAAAGACTGTTCCCCCAGTTCAAAGGTGCCGTGGTAGTGCTTTTTTGTTTGTCAAACAGAGTGGGTGGTTCTCAAAAGCGTAAAAGAAGCACCCAGAGTAACTGCGCTTCTTTCCCCCTTTAAACTGGGAAAATTTTTGGAATTTTGGGTTGCACTTTCTTTCTTTTTTGCCTCTACCTTACCTAAGTTTATTTCTCCATTCATAAATGCTGTTAACTTTGAAGAGTGTCGTGCCCTTTTGTCAGAAGCCCGGGCACAGGGATGGTGGGGTTGAAGACAGTGGAGTCGGGTACACCTTTTGGGGAATTGGGAGTCATGTTCTTCAAGGAGAGAGTAGATTACAATATTGGGGTGTCATAATTTAAAGACCCAAAATGAGAAAAAAACAATTAAAAATTTATTAACTTGAGATTGAAGGAGACTGACCCGAGTTGTATAAGTATCATCATTCTAACATACAGGAGCCCCATTCTATGTGCTTCCCAAATAAACTAAGCAGACTCTTTTTTTGTCCCCAACCCGGCTCCCGCTGGGTCACCACACAACCAGGCCCAGCTGGGTCCCCCCCACACCCAGGTCCACTGGGGCACCACACAAACCCGGCCCCCAGCTGGGTCCCCCTATCTCTGGGAAGTTGCATCACCAGAATTGGGCGTAGACAAAACGGAATGTAAAATTTTTCTTTAAATTGGGCCTTATCAAAACCTTGACATTTTAGTGCGAAATGCGATCAAATTAAAAGAATTTCGAGACAACCAAAAAAATTTTTTTGAAAAAGTCAAGGTGGGTTTTATTCCCCGTGTTAATTACCCCCAAATTTTCCTATTGTTTTTAATCACCAAAAAACTGAAGTTTTTTTAAAATTTACAAAAACCTGCAAAAATTAAAAAGGTCAAAAAAAATAATAAAAAAATACATATAGAATATACTGTAATATTTTTGTAACTGAATTCATGTCTGTATAAATAACTTGTTACATTCGTAACCAGATTTAAGCAAGTAAATACTTTATTACCGTTGTAACATGTTGAGCTGTCAGAACTTTGCGGCTCGGTCTCTGGACCCATTATGTACCTTTGTAATGTTGAGGTACAGTCTCTGGACCCATTATGTACCTATGTAATGTTGAGGTACAGTCTCTGGACCCATTATGTACCTATGTATTGTTGAGGTACAGTCTCTGGACCCATTATGTACCTTTGTAATGTTGAGTTACAGTCTCTGGACCCATTATGTACCTATGTATTATTGAGGTACAGTCTCTGGACCCATTATGTACCTTTGTAATGTTGAGGTACAGTCTCTTGACCCATTATATACCTCTGTAATGTTGAGGTACAGTCTCTGGATCCACTATGTACCTCTGCAATGTTGAGGTACAGTCTCTGGACCCATTATGCATCCCTGTAATGTTGAAGTACAGTCCTTGGACCCATTATGTACCAAGGCAATGTTGAGGCACAGTCCCTGGACCCATTATGTACCTCTGTAATGTTGAGGTACAGCCTCTGGACCCATTATGTACCCCTGTAATGTTGAGATGCAGTCTCTGGACCCATTATGTACCTCTGTAATGTTGAGGTACAGTCTCTGGACGCATTATGTACCTCTGTAATGTTGAGGTAGAGTCCCTGGATCCATTATGTACCTCTGTAATGTTGAGCTACAGTCCTTGGACCCATTATATACCTATGTAATGTTGAGGTACAGTCCCTGGACCCATTCCCTCTGTGATGTTGCGGTACAGTCCATGGACCTATTATGTAACTCTGTTATGTTGAGTACAGTCCTCTGACCCATTATGTACCCTCCTGGAATTTTGAGATACAGTCTCTGTACCCATTATGTTACCTCTTGTAATGTTGAAGTTACAGTCCTTGGACCCATTATTGTACCACTGCATATGGTTGAGGTACATTCCTGACCTATTTATTTGCCTCTGTAATGTTGAGGTGAAGTCCCTGGACCAATTAATGAACCTCTGTAATGTTTTGAGAAATCAGTCCCTGGGCCTATTATTTGCCTCTGTAATGTGAGGGCATCCCGTGGACCGCCATTATGCATCCCTGCAATGTTTGAGATCAAGTCCTCAGACCCATTATGTCCCTCTGTAATGTTGAAGTAGAACATCCCGGACCCACTATGTACCTCTGTAAGGTAGAGTAGAGTCCCCGGACCCCATTATATGTACCTTCTGTAATGTTTGAGTTACATCCCTGACCCACTATGTACCTCTGTAATGTTGAGGTAGAGTCCCTGGATCCATTACGTACATATGTAATGTTGAGATGCAGTCCTTGGACAAATTATATACCTATGTAATGTTGAGGAACAGTCCCTGGACCCATTATGTACCTCAGTAATGTTGAGGTACAGTCCATGGACCCATTATGTACGCACTTGCAATGTTGCGGTAGCAGTCCTGGACTCCATTATATACCTCTGTAATGTTGAGGTACAGTTTCTGGTCCCATTATGTACCCCTGTAATGTTGAGATACAGTCTCTGGACCCATTATGTACCTCTGTAATGTTGAGGTACAGTCTCTGAACCCATTATGAACGCTCTGTAATGGTTAGGTACAGTCCTTGGACATCCATTAGTAACACTGCAAGTTGACTTCAGTCCCTGGACCTATTATGTACCTCGTAAAGTTGATATAATAGTCCCCTGGACACATTAAATACTTATGGAGTTTGGAGGTAACAGTTCCTGAATCCCATTATGTAACCTATGTAATGTTGAGGTACAGTCCCTGGCCTATTATGTGGTACCTCTGTATGTTGAGGGTGCAGTCCCTGGGGCCCCATTATGTACCTTTGTAATGATTGAGAGATACAGTCCTTCGACCCATTATGTACCACAGCAATGTTGAGGTACAGTCCTGGCCTATTATGTACCTCTGTGATGTTGAGGTACATTCCATGACCTATTATTTACCTCTGTTATGTTGAGGAACAGTCTCTGGACCCATTATGTACCCCTGTAAATTTTTAGATACAGTCCTCTGTACCCATTAATACCTCTGTAATGTTGAAGTATCAGTCCTTGGGACCCCATTATGTACCACTGCAATGTTGAGGTACAGTCCTGACCTATTATTTGCCTTGTAATGTTGAGGTGCAGTCCCACCTGGACCAATTATGAACCTTGTCAAGTTGAGATACCGTCCCCTGGCCTCTATTTGCCTCTGTAATGTTAGGTGCTTCCTTGACCCATTATGCATCCCTGCAATGTTGAGATACAGATCGGGACCCATTAATGTCCCTCTGTAATGTTGAAGTATCAGTCCCTGGACCCACTATGTACCTCTGTAATGTTGCGGTACAACGCATGGACCCATTGTGTACCTTTGTAATGTTGAGGCAACAGTCCCTGGACCATTTAATGTATCTCTGCAATGTTGAGTTACAGCCTGACCCACTATGTGACCTCTGTAATTTGAGGAAGAAGAGCCTGGATTCCATTATTACCTCTGTAATGTTTAGAGTACAGTCCCTTGGGCCCATAATATACTATGTAATGTTGAGGTACAGTCCCCCGACCCATTATGTACCTCAGTAATGTTGAAGGGACAGTCTTGGACCATTTGTACTTTTGCAATGTTAAGGTGTAGTCCCTGGACCCATTATGTACCTCTGTAATATTGAAGTATAGTCCTTGGACCCATTATGTACCACTGCAATGATGAGGTACTGTCCCTGGATCCATTATGTACTCTGTAATGTAGGTACAGTTTCTGGACACCAATTAAAAGTACCCTGTAATGTTGAGATACAGTCTCTGGACCCATTATGTACCTCTGTAATGTTGAGGTACAGTCTCTGGACCCATTATGTACCTCTGTAATGTTGAGGTACAGTCCTTGGACCCATTATGTACCACTGCAATGTTGAGCCACAGTCCCTGGACCTATTATGTACCTCTGTAATTTTGAGGTATAGTCCCTGGACTCATTAAATACTTCTGAAGTGTTGAGGTACAGTCCCTGGACCCATTATGTACCTATGTATTGTTGAGGTACAGTACCTGGACCTATTATGTACCTCTGTAATGTTGAGGTGCAGTCCCTGGGCCCATTATGTACCTCTGTAATGTTGAGATACAGTCCTTCGACCCATTATGTATCACTGCAATGTTGAGGTACAGTCCCTGGACCTATTATGTACCTCTGTGATGTTGAGGTACAGTCCATGGACCTTTTATGTACCTCTGTTATGTTGAGGTACAGTCTCTGGACCCATTATGTACCCCTGTAATTTTGAGATACAGTCCTTCGACCCATTATGTATCACTGCAATGTTGAGGGTACAGTCCTGGACCTATTATGAACCTCTTGATGTTGAGGTAACAGTCCATTGACCTATTATTTTACCTCTTTAATGTTGAAGTACAAGTCCTTTGGACGCCATTATGTACCACTGCCAATGTTGATGTACAGTTTTCCTGGACCTATTAATTTGCCTCTGTTAATGTTGAGGTGCAGTCCCCTGGACCATTCTGCACTCTCTGTAAGGTTTAGATACAGTCCCTGGGTCTATTATTTGCCTCAGTAATGTATGAGGTGCAGTCCCTGACCCATTATGCACCTCTGTAATGTTTGAGATACAGTCCCTGGACCATTATGTACCTCAGTAGATGTTTTTAAGTACTGTCCCTGACCGCACTATAACCTCTGTAAGTTGAGGTACAGTCCATGACACATTGTGTACCTTTGCAATGTTTGAAGGCACAGTCCCCATACCCATTAGTACCCTGTAATGTTGAGGTACAGTCCCTGGACCCTTCAGTAATCTCTGAGCAATGTTGAGTTACAGTCCCTTAACCACTATGAACGCTTTGTAATGTAGAGTACACTCTCTGGACCCATTATGTACCTCAGTAATGTTGAGTACAACCCTGGACCTTTATGTACCTCTGAAATGTTGAGGAGTACAGTCCCTGGGCCATTATGGTAATCAGAATGGATGAAGTACAGTCCCTGGGTCATAATGTACCTCTGTAATGTTGAGGAGGAGTCTCTGGATACCATTATGTACCTGTATGTTGAGGTACAGTGTTCCTTGGACCCTCTATGTATCTCTATCATTGTTAGTACAAGGCCCTGGACCCATTATGTTACCTCTGTAATGTTTGAGGTAGAGTCTCTGGAACATTAGTACCTCAGTAATGTTTCAGGTACAGTCCTTGGACTCCTATGTAACCTTTGTAATGTTGAGGTACAGTCCCTGGACTACTATGAACTCTTTGAAGCAGCATATGGGAATCTTTAGTCAGAAACGTTTCGCCACGCAGTGGCATCATCAGTCTCAATACAAAGAGGAAGGCGTAGAGAGGAGGAGAATAGGTAATCAGTCCCTCAACCTGGAGTCAGTGTTCAGTCCATCATCTACAAGATTGATGGACTGAACACATCGACTCAGGTTGAGGGACTGATTACCTCCATTCTCCTCCTCTCCTTACGCCTTTCCTCTTGTATTGGACTGATGAAGCCACTGCGTGGCGAAACGTTTCCTGAATAAAGATTCCCCATAAGCTGCAAAGTGTCATCAATCTTCAACATGGTCGGTTTTCAAACCATTATCACACCTCTTTAATATGTTGAGGAACAGTCTCTGAATCAATTAAGTAACTCTGTAAATGTTGAGTTGCCATTCCTGGGACCCACATGCACCTCTGTAAAGTTGAGGTACAGTTCATGACCCACTATGAACCACTATAATGGTGACGTACAGAGTCCCTGGACCCATTAAGTACCTCTCTAATGTTGAGAAAAGTCCCTGGAACCATTTTGTATCTCTGCAATATGAGGTACAGTCTCTGAACTATTATGTACCCTGTAATGTTGAGTAGAGTCCCCTGGACCTGTTTTGTACCTCTGTAAATTTTTGAGTACCACCCACACTATAGTATGGGGTGACTACCCACCCACACAATGGATGGGATGACTACCACCCACATTATAGGTATCGGGTGAAACTATCGCCCACATTAGGGGTATGAGGTGGATTTCCACCCACACTTAGAAGGGGGATGACTACCACCACACTATGGGAAATGGGTTGACTACACCCACACATTGGGAAATGGGGGACACCACCCCCACTTGAAAATTGGGGTGACCTACCACCACACTATGGGGAATGGGGTGACTACCACCCTCACTTAGGGGAAATGGGGGTGACTACCACCCACTACTATGGGAATGGGGTGACTACACCCACACATTTGAAATGGGGAGACTACCACCACACTAATTGAATGGGGTGACTACCATCCACACTTTGGGAATGGGGTGACTACCACCCACACTTTGAGAATTGGGTGACTACCACCCACACTATGGGAACGGGGTTACTACCACCACACTATGGGAATGGGGTGATTACCACCACACTATGGGAATGGGGTGACTACCACCCACACTTTGGGAATGGGGTGACTACCACCCACACTATGGGAATGGGGTGACTACCACCCACACTTTGAGAATGGGGTGACTACCACCACACTATGGGAATGGGGTGACTACCACCCACACTATGGGAGTGGGGTGACTCCACCCACACTAAGGGAATGGGTAGTCTACCACCCACACTTTTGAGAATGGGTGACTATCACCAACTATGGGGAATGGGTGACTACCACTTTACACACTTTTGGAATGGGAGACTACCACCCCCATTTGAGAATGGGGTGACCTACCACCCCACTATGGGAATGGGGTGAATACCACCCACACTGGGAAAATTGGGTGACAACACCCACAACTGATTGAGATGGGTGACTACCACCACACTATGGGAATGGGGTGACTACACTTACACTTGGGAATGGAGTGACTACCAACCCAACTACTTTGAGAATGGGTACTACCACACACTATGGGAATGGGGTGACTACCACCCACACTATGGGGATGGGGTACTACACCACACAATGGAAATGGGGTGACTACCACCACACTATGGGAATGAGGGCGACTATACACCACACTATGGGTGGAATGGGGTGACTACCACTTACACTTGGGAATGGGTGACTACCACCCCACATTGAGAATGGTGTGACTACCAACCACACTAAGGGAATGAGGTGACCTACCACCACCAACTATGGGAAATGGGTGACTACCACCACACTATGGTTAATGGTGCCTACACCCACACATTGGGAAAGGGTGACTACCACCCACACTTATGGAATGGTGACTACCACACCCACACTTTGGAATGGGGTACTACCACCACACTATGGGAATGGGGTGACTACCACCCACCCCCCCACTTTGGTACTGGTGACTAACCACCACACTAGAGAATGGGGTGACTACCACCACCTATGGGCAATGGGAGTTGACTACCACTAACACACTATGGGAATGGGGTGACTACCACCCCACTATGGTAATGGGTGCTCCCACTTACACTTTGGAATGGGGTGACTACCACCCACACTTTTGAGAATGGGGTGACTGCCACCACACTAATGGAATGGGGTGACTACCACCACACTATGGGAATGGGGTGACTACCACCACACTATGGGAATGGGGTGACTACCACTTACACTTTGGGAATGGGGTGACTACCACCCACACTTTGAGAATGGGGTGACTACCACCACACTATTTGAATGGGGTGACTACCACCCACACTTTGGGAATGGGGTGACTACCACCACACTATGGAATGGGGTGCTCCACCCACACTTTGGGAATGGGGTACTACCCACCACACATGAATGGGGTGACTACCACCACACACTGGGAAGGGTGACTACCACCACACTATGGGAATGGGGTGACTACCACTTAACACTAGGAATGGGTGCTACCACCCACAACTTTTGAGAATGTGATGACTACCACCACACTAAGGGAATGGGAGACTACCACCACACTATGGGAAATAGGTGACTACACCCTACACATTTTGAATGGGGTGACATAACCACCCACACTATGGAAATGGGGTGACTACCACCCACAACTTTGAGAATGGGAGTGACTACCACCACACTATGGAATGGGGTGGAACTACCACCCACACTATGGTAGTGGGGTGACTACCACCCACACTATGGAAATGGGGTGTCTACCACCCACACTTTGAGAATGGGACTATACCACCCACACTATGGAATGGGGTGACTACCCTTACACTTTTGGAATGGGGTTGAACTACACCCACCCTTTGAGATTGGGTTACTACCACTCACACTATGGGTAGGGTGACTACCACCCACACTTTGGAATGTGTGACAACCACCCGACACTTTGAAAAGGGTGACTAAACCACACTATGGGAATGGGGGTACAACCACATACACTTTGGGAATGGGGTGGACTACCACCCCACTTTGAAGCATGGGGTGACTACCACCACACTATGGGAATGGGGTGACTACCACCCACACTATGGGAATGGGGTGACTACCACCACACTATGGGAATGGGGTGACTACCACCACACTATGGGAATGGGGTGACTACCACCACACTATGGGAATGGGGTGACTACCACTTACACTTTGGGAATGGGGTGACTACCACCCACACTTTGAGAATGTGGTGACTACCACCGCACACTATGGGAGGGGGTGACTACCACCCACACATTGAGAATAGGGTGACTACCACCACACACACTAAGGGAATGGGGTTGACTACTACCACACTAATGGAATGGGGTGACTACCACCCACTATGGAATGGTGGGTGACATACCACCCACACGTTTGGGTATGGGGTGACTACCACCACCTATGGGAAAGGTGACTACCACCCACACTTTGGGAAAGGTGTGACTACCACCACACTATGGGAATGGGGTGACTACCACCCACACTTTGGGAAGGGTGACTACCACAACTCAATGAGAATGGGTGACTACCACCACACTATGAATGGTGACTACCACCACACTATGGGAATGGGGTGACTCCACCACACTATGGAATGGGTGACTACCACATTACACTTGGGATGGGGTGACAACCCCACCACCACTTGAGATGGGTGACTACCACCACACTATGGGAATGGGGTAGACTACCACCCACACTTTTGAAGAATGGGGTGACTACCACCACAGTATTGGAATGGGATGACTACCAACACAACTATGGAAATGGGGTACACCACCACGCTATGGGAAATGGGGATGACTACACCCAAACTTTTGGAATGGGGTGACTACGCACCCACACAATGGGAATGTGGGTGACTACCACCCCACTTTTGTGAATGGGGTGCCTACCACCACCCTATGGGAATGGGTGACTACCACCCACAGTTTGGGAATGGGTGACTACCACCCACAACTATGGGAATTGTGTGACTACCACCTCACTTTGGGATTGGGGTGACTACCACCACACTATGGTAATGGGGGACTACCACAACACTATGGGATGGAAGTGACTAAAACCCCTTACACTTGGGAAAGGGGGTGACTACCACCCACACTTTAGAATGGGGTGACTACACACCCACTATGGAATGGGGTGACTACCACCCAACTTTGGATAATGGGGTTTGACTACCAATACACTATGATAATGGGGTGACTACCAACCACACTATGGGAATGGGGTTGACTAACCACCACACCATGGGATGGGGTGACTACCACCCACGACTTTGGGAATGGGGGACTACCACCCACACTAAAGGATGGGGTGACTACCACCCACACCCCTTGTGGGAATGTGGTGACCTACCACCAACAATGGGAATGGGGTGACTACCATCCACATTTGGGAATGGGGGTGACTACCACCCAAACTTTGGAGAATGGGTGTGACTACCACCACACTATGGGAATGGGGTGACTACCACCACACTATGGGAATGGGGTGACTACCACCACACTATGGGAATGGGGTGACTACCACCACACTATGGGAATGGGGTGACTACCACCACACTATGGGAATGGGGTGCTTAAAAAAGATATTAAACTCACTGTCTTACTTATTATTCCATGTCGTGATTCCCGCAGTGATCTTTGACGAACCAATCCTCCTTCCTCTCCTAACTCTCCAGTTTTGACGATCCAATCCTCCTTCCTCCTAACTCTCCAGTTTTGACGATCCAATCCTCCTTCCTCCTAACTCTCCAGTTTTGACGATCCAAAACTCCTTCCTCCTAACTCTCCAGTTTTGACGATCCAAAACTCCTTCCTCCTAACTCTCCAGTTTTGACGATCCAAAACTCCTTCCTCCTAACCCTCAGTTTTGACGACCAAAAACTCTTCCTCCTAACCTCACCAGATTTGAGGGCGATCCAATCCTCCTTTCCTCCTAACTCTCCAGATTTGACGATCCAAAACACTTCCTCCTAACTCATCCAGTTTTGAAGAATCCAAAACTCCTTCACACTAACTCCTCCAGTTATGACGACCAACCCACCTTCCTCCTAACTCTCCAGTTTTTGGACGATCCAAAACTCCTTCCTCCTAAACTCTCCCAGTTTTATGACGAACCAACCCTCCTACCTCCTAACTCTCCAGTTTTGACGATCCAACCCTCCTATCCTCCTAACTCTCACAGTTTGACGATCCAACCCTCCTTCCGTCTCCACCTAACTCTCCAGTTTGACGATCCAACCCTCCCCTTCCTTCCTAACTCTCCAGTTTATGACGATCCAACCCTACTTCCTCCTAACTCTCCATTTTGACGATCCAACCCCTCCTTCCTCCTAACTCCACCATTTTTTTGACGATCCAACCCTCCTCTTCCACCTAACCTCCGTTTTTGACGATCAACCCTCCTTCCTCCAACTCTCCAGTTTGACGGTCCAAACCCTCCTTCCTCCTAACGTCTCCAGTTTTTTTATGAACCCCGAAATTCCAACCCTCCTTCCTCCTAACTCCCAGTATTGACGATCCAATCCCTCCTTCCTCCAACTCACCAGTTTTGACATCCAACCCTTCTTCCTCCTAACTCTCCAGTTATGACGATCCAACCCTCCTTCCTCCTAACTCTCCAGTTTTGACGATCCAACCCTCCTTCCTCCTAACTCTCCAGTTTTTGTTGACGATCCAACCCTCACTTCCTCCCTAACTCTCCCAGTTTATGACGAACCAACCCTCCTTCCATCCTAACTCTCCCAGTTTTGACGATCCAACCCCTCCTTCCTCCTAACTCACCGTTTTGACGATCCAACCCACCTTCCTCCTACCTCTCCAGTTTATTTGACGATCCAATACCCTCCTTCCTCCTAACTCTCCAGTTTTGACGATCCAACCCTCCTTCCTCCTAACTCTCCAGTTTTGACGATCCAACCCTCCTTCCTCCTAACTCTCCAGTTATGACGATCCAACCCCCTTCCTCCTAACTCTCCAGTTTTGACGAATCCAACCCGCCTTTCCTCCTAACACTCTCCAGATTATGACGATCCCAAACCCTCCATCCATCCTAACTCTCCAGTTATGACGAATTCCAACCTCCTATCCTCCTAACTCTCCCAGTTTTGACGATCCAACCTCCTTCTCCTTAAACTCTCCAGTTTTACGATCCAACCGGTCCTTCCACATAACTCCTCTCCCAGTTTTGCATCCAAAACTCCTCCTCCTAACTCTCCAGTTTTGACGATCCAAACCCTCCTTTCCCCTAACTCGTCAGTTTTGACGATCCAATCACCCTTCCTCCTAACTCTCCAGTTTTGACGATCACAACCCTCTCTTCCCTCCTAACTCCCAGTTTTGACGATCCAACCCTCCTTCCTCCTACTCTCCATTTTTGACGATCCAACCCTCCTTCTTCCTCCTAACTCTCCAGTTCTGACGATCCAACCCTCCTTCCTCCTAACTCTCCAGTTTTGACGATCCAACCCTCCTTCCTCCTAACTCTCCAGTTCTGACGATCCAACCCTCCTTCCTCCTAACTCTCCAGTTCTGACGATCCAAACCCTCCCTTCCCCTAACTCTAACTCTCCAGTTTTGACGATCAATCCCTCCTTCCTCTAACTCTCCATTTTTTGACGATCCAACCCTCCTTCCTCCTAACTCTCCAGTTTTGACGATCCAACCCTCCTTCCTCCTAACTCTCCAGTTCTGACGATCCAACCCTCCTTCCTCCTAACTCTCCAGTTTTGACGATCCAACCCTCCTTCCTCCTAACTCTCCAGTTTTGACGATCCAACCCTCCTTCCTCCCTAACTCTCCATTCTGACGAACCCAACCCTCTTCCTCCAAACTCTCCAGTTGTGACATCCCAACCCTCCTTCCTCTAACTCTCAACCTCCAGTTTTGACGATCCAACCCTCCTTCCTCCTAACTCTCCAGTTTTGACGATCCAACCCTCCTTCCTCCTAACTCTCCAGTTTTGACGATCCAACCCTCCTTCCTCCTAACTCTCCAGTTCTGACGATCCAACCCTCCTTCCTCCTAACTCTCCAGTTTTGACGATCCAACCCTCCTTCCTCCTAACTCTCCAGTTTTGACGATACCCAACCCCTTCTTCCTAATAACTCTCTAAGTTTTGACATCCAAATCCTCCTTCCTCCTAACTCACCGTTTAGACGATCCAACCTCCTTCCTCCTAACTCTCCAGTATTTGATGATCCAACCCTCATCCTCCTAACTCTCCAGTTTTGAACGACCACCCTCCTTCCTCCTAACTCACCCAGTTTTGACGATCCAACCCTCCTTCCTCCTAACTCTCCAGTTTTGACGATCCACCCTCCTTCCTCCTAACTCTCCAGTTTTGACGATCCAACCCTCCTTCCTCCCCCCACCCCTAAAACTCTCCATTTTGACGATCCAACCCATCCTATCCTCCTAAACTCTTCCAGTTTTGACGATCCAACCCTCCTTCCTCCTAACTCTCCAGTTTTGACGATCCAACCCTCCTTCCTCCTAACTCTCCAGTTTTGAAGATCCAACCCTCCTTCCTCATACCTCTCCAGTTTTTGACGATCCACCCACCTTCCCCCCTAACTCTCCAGTTTTGACGATCCAACGCCTACCTTCCTCCCTAACTCTCCAGTTTTGACGATCCAACCCTCCAGTTCCCCCAAACTCTCCAGTTTTGACGATCCAACCCTCCTTCACTCCTAACTCTCCAGTTTTCTAAATAAAATATAAAAAAAAAAAAACTCTCCAGTTATTCTTTCTCTTCTTCTCCCTTTTTCTCCCTTCTTCTTCTTCATCTTCATTCTTCTACTTCTTTCTTTCTTCTTCTCTTCTTCTTCTTTTCTTCTTCTCTTCTTCTTTCTTCTTCCTCCTCCTCTCTCTCTCCTCTCTCTCTCTCTCCTTCTCTCCTTCTCGTCTCTCGTCTCTCCATCTTCTCTCATCTCTCCTCTCCTCTCTCTCTCTCACTCTCTCTCTCTCTCTCTCTCTCAGTCTCTCCCTTTCTCTCCCCCTTCTCTCCTTTACACAGGGTTTTGACAAGGTTAAGGAATCCCTAGCTTTATTGACAAGCTATTACAGGTTTTTGGTTTTCCTAACTTTATTGACAAGCTAAGAGCTGTTACGCTACATCAGTCATTTGAACAGCTTTTATTATGAGACATACAAATAGGGAACAGAGGAGAAGTTGGAGCCATCTGTAGCCAGCATTTTCATTTGATCATCTGACTTTATCTCGTTGACATTCATAATGCTGTACGAATACTTTTCCATACTAAGCCTATCCTGGGATAACTGATCTCAGATTGAAATGATTTTCAGGAGTAGGGTACAGCCAGAGTGATGTTGCTGCTTTCCTGCCCCGTCTTGTGGTATAGAACCATTCTTCATCGCTATCCTCTTAAGTGGAGATCCAATGGTGAACTTTGACAGTTATTGCCTGTACAAACAGTAAGGCCAACCACATCCCTCCTGTGTTGAAAGGCTCTGGCTGTAATGACAGATCTATCCATGATGGGTCCAGGCTAAGAAAGACGTCTTGCTCTGTTTTCTCTACTCTGTCCCAAGCGTCGCAGATGAGACCGGGCGGCCAGGCACACCAAGAAAGTGGAGGCATACTCAGGTGTGAGCGTAACTAGTGCATCGTAACAGAATCTGCAACCCCTGCTGTCAAGCACATGCGAGATACGGCGAAATGCCTGTAAGCTTCCTGCTGTCTGTTTTCAAGATATACAACGTGGTTCTTCAGGTCAATTTGGAATCAAATTTCACCCCATGGATATCAACTTCATCCCCAGATGCGAACACCTCCCATTCGTTCTTTCTACTGCCCACTTTTACCACGTCCTGGGAAAGGATCATCTTTTTGTGTTTTTCAGGTGCATATGTTACTTCCCGAATTTCCCCAAGCTGATTAGCTCTCCCCTGGTGATTGTGAGCTTAGAGCAGCGGCATTTCTTTCTTGGATAGAAAGAAAAAGGACAAAGTGAACAAAATGTGACATTTATTGGGGCAACGTTTGCCTCCAGGAGCTTTATAAAGCCTTTACAAAAAAATTTACAGGACACAGAGGGTATAAAAGGCTCGAGTGGGGTGAATACTAGTAAAGGTCCCATTTCGATGTTCACTGTGGTAGTAGTAGAGGGGTAGTGACAAAAAAATAAAATGGTGAGCAATTAATTCGTACATGGTAAAAGGATATAAAAGTATTACTTGGGAAAACATAAAAATAGGTTGGGACAATTATAAACTGAATGAGGCAGCTTGTTTCAGTGTTCATCTCTGGCTTTGTATTTAAAACAGGAGGATAAGGGCAGGGTTTACTGTTTTAGGAGGATTTTTGCTAAGACTTCGGAGAGGGTAAGCGCCGTTGTTTTGTTTAATTGTATTGAAACGCGATCGTGCGATTAAAGGGCCCTTTTTCGGGGGGGAAATTAGTTTTTTTTTATCACAATTGGGCGTCTCTGAATTTCATAAGATGATTGGTGGAATTTCGGTGTTGTACACAGGGTTTTTTAAGTTGTCGTTCCTAATGCGTAATGTGTTCATTGAGGCGGGTGTCGGGTTTCTTGCTGTTTCACCTAGTATCTTGTCACAGCCTCCACAGGGTATAGGTAAACTCCTGATTGAGGGTTCGTGGGTTTGGGTTTTCCCCTGGTTAGACCCTTTATTGAAGGGGTAAAAGCGAGGCGACTCTGGGTTAGCTTGTGAAAGTACTTTTGAGATTTAGGAACTGGCTTTTGGGAAAGAATTATAACTTTGTTGGGGGCGGTGTTGATGCGGGGGAAAATTGATGACTGAAGAGCTTTTTTCTTGGTTTTATAAAAAAAAGAAGGAAATTAAACTCAGTGTGTTTGGTGATGAAAGTACTTTCCCTCGTCAAGAAACTCGGGACTAAAAATTTTCGGTAGCCTTGGGAAAAAACCCCCGATGAGAGCCCTTTTGGTTTGGACTTGACTGGAATAAAAATGTGTGAGATCTTTTTTATTGGGGGGTTTCGAAAAATTTGAAACTTAGGTTTTTGTTACTTTGTAAATGAGGACGTCGAGGAAAGGTAGCTTGTCATTGGATTTTCTTCTAGGAAATGAATCGCTGGTTCAAGCGTTGACCCTTGCCTGAAACCCGAATCAAAGTTTTGGAGTTTTACAGGACACGCCAGAAACGTAACCAAGTGACGTTGAAGGGGATTTTGGGCGAAGTGTTCGGCCCCTTTAGGTGTTTCCATGATAAGTTGGCTAGGACGGACTTTTTGGGGCCCCCATTCCATCCCGTAGGTTTGTTTGTAGAGTTTTTTTTAAAGGAAAAACATGAATTAACACAGAGTTCAATAAAGTCAAAAAAAATCCCCGGGAGGTAAGGAAATTAAGGCCCGGGTTTGATTTTTACGTCGTAGAACCTCGTGGCTTTTTTTGGTAGGTATTTTGTAAAGAGGAATCACACCCCAAACTGCTTGTTTCTTGTTACGGTGGAGAGGTTACGGATGGGGTTTGAGAAGGTCCCCTGAGTTTTTAAAGATGGCGGGGCTGAGGGTCCCCAAAAGGCGGGAAAGATGTTTGGCAAGAACCCCGGGCTAGTTTGGTGGAGCCTGCTTTTCCCTGACGTGTTTTGGTTGAGAGGAATTTGTGTTTAGGGGCTTGGGAAAACCCATACATGGGTGCTGGTTTAGGTTGTTGGTACAAGTACGAAGTTTCTTCCCTTCTCGTGCGTTTGAGTTTTTGTCTGGTTTTTTATAGAAAGTCTTTGGTGAGGTCTCCCACTGTGATGGATGGGTTTGTATGTAGATTTATTTCAAAAGGGGCCTCATTTTTGTTGTAGTCACGGTGTTGAGTTGACGACCCCCCACTCCTTTTCGGCGGTGGTGACGAAATGTTGGGGTCGTTGGCGAGGTCCTTTAAGGGGATGATTTTCTTAGGAAGAAGAAGAAAGTTTTACATAAAGCGGGGGTGAGAAGGCTCTGTATATAACCCCTTCGGAAGTTTCTGTCACGTGTCATGGTTCCCGGTAACAAGATTGAGTTGATAGTTAGGTTTGCGTATGTTGGTGGTAAATTGAGTCCCAGACCCGTGTTGTTTTTGTAGTCGGTTAAGGTGCGTCGATAGTTGTTTACAGGGGTTCGGTCCCATTTCCTTTCCCTCGATGTAGGCAGAGGTACTGAAGTTGCGATTGAGTTTTTATCTTCTGTTGGAGGTAAATGTGGTGACTGTTGGGGGAATAGCTCAGCACAGTTACTACAATCTACTACAACCCCTAGCACCAAAAAGTGGGGACGCTTTACCCAAAAATTTTTTTACAAAACAGACAAAACTCAAACGCCTAGAGAAAAGGGAAAAAACTTCTGTACTTGTTACCCAAACAACCCCCAAAAACCAACCCCATGTAGGTTTACCCCCAAAACCCAAAAAACCCAAAATTTTCCCCTTTGAACCCAAACACGTCGGAATAGGCATGCTCCACACAAAAAAAGCCGGAGTTCTTTCCAAAAAAATCTTTCCCGCCTTGGGGACCATCACCCCGCTCATTTAAACTCGGGGACCTTCTCAACCCCATCCCTAACCTCTCCCTCCTAACAAGAAAAATAAGCGTTTTTGGGTGTGACTTCCCCCCTTCAAAAAGTACCTCCAAAAAAACCCTCGAGGTTCTACGACGTAAAGTCAACCAGGACCTTAATCTTCTTTTTCCCCGGGATTTTGTTGATGAGGGAAATCTGGTTAACTTTAAATGTTTTTCCTTTAATAAAAGCCCTTCAAAAAAACTACGGAGGGGGAAAGGGGGCCCCAAAAAGTGCCCTCCCCAGCCAACTTAAATGGAACACCCAGAGTCCGAACACTTTGCCAAATCATCCTTCAAAACTCCTTTGGGTTTCGTTACGTGGGCGATGTCCTGTTAACTCCAAAACGTTTTGATGTACGGGATCTAGGCAAGGCTCAAAGCAGTTGAACAGCGATTCATTTAAAACCCAAAGAAAAGTCCAATGACAAACTACCCTTTTCCCCGACGTCCCCCTTCACAAAGAGACAAAAAACCCAAGATTTCGTTTATCGGAAACCCACCAATAAAAAATACCACACCTTTTATTCATCAAGATACCCAAAACCAAAAGAGGCATCATCACGGGTTTTTCCCAAGAGCAACCAATTTGTTGTCCTGGGTTTTTTGACGAGGAAGTACTTACTTTACCAAACATTCACTGGTTACAAAATTTTCCCTTCTTTTTTTATCAAAGACTGCAAGAAAAAAAGGGTCTTTAGATCATCAATTCTCCACGCATCAACACCGCTCCCAACAAAAGTTATAATTTTTTCCCCAAAAGCCAGGTTTCACTAAACGTCTCAAAAATACTTTCACAAGCAACACCAGAGTCCCCATCGCTTCTCCATTCAAAAAAGGATTAAACCAGGACAAAACCAAGCACCACGAAAAAGTCAAAGAGGAGTTTACACTATCCCTGTGGAGGCTGTGACAAGATTACGTAGGGAAAAAAACAAGAAACCCCGCCCCCCCTCAATGAACACATTACATGTAGGAACGACAAAATTAAACAACGCCTGTGTACAACACCGAAAATTCCACCCAATTTCTTTTGAAATTTAGAGGCCCAATTTTGATAAAAGAACAATTTCCCACACGCAAGTGCCCTTTAATCAGCATGATCGCTGTTTCGAATACAATTTTAAAAAAAACAACGGCAGCTTCACCATCTCCGAAGTCTTAGCAAGAATCCCCTAAAACAGTAAACCCGCCTACATAGTCTCTCCGTTTTACTACACAAAGCACAGAGAGTGAAAATGAAACAAACGCCTCATTCCCCTTTATATTTGTCCACCCATTTTTATTTTACCCAAATAATAGCTTTTATATCGTGGGAAAAAAATGGTATAAAATACCCACACAAAGGCAATTTAAAACAAATGCAGTATAATGGATCCTTTATTGACTACGTTCGCCCACCAGTGGGGTTTCAATCCAAAAAAAAGAACTACCTGGGGGTGGAAGGGGGAAGCGGTAATTTATAGTCCCGGGTGAGGGGCGGGAAAATGCTGATTGTGATTACCGGTTGGTTGGAGTCAAAAACTGGGTAGCTTGGGAAAAGGAACGGACAAGTTTGTGAGCAGACCTTCTACAGTGTTTTTGGGGATAGGATGAAGGGGTTTTTGGCAAATGGTTCAGTATGTTTTATAGAAAAG
>NC_069406.1:58500669-58575960 GCF_026875155.1 Cherax quadricarinatus | reverse complement strand
CTTTCGGAGAGCGAAACGTGAGTTCGAATCATGCTGGCTGCGATATTTCTTGGTATATACTTCTGCTCCTTTCTGCAAGATGCATTGAGTATAGTATCTGTCGCTCGTGAGGCTAGAGTTCAACAGCTATGACAGCTTGTAAGTGATAGCAAATCCAACATAACTGGGGTAATTATCTCTTAGGAATTGCCATCTCTCAAAATAGCCTTTCCCATGCACAGGAGAAATGGAATCTTTAATAGAGATGTTGAAGCTGCTGCAGTTTTGTGTGATGTTATAGGAGGAGCTTGCAGATACCTCCCCCTACTAAGTTCGGAGAGTTTTATAAATAATTTTAAATCCTTCCACTTCATGAGGTGATTATGTGAGTGGCGATGATCCCCACAAGTGATGTTCCTCGTGTTGTCAATAGTGCCAGCGTTTTATGCTCTCCATTATGTGTATTTATATACCTTGATGTTTTGTCTGTGTAAAACTTCTGGCAGCCTCCGCGTGGGATTATGTAAACGCTAGCAGTATTAAGATTTCCTGGTTTGGTTTTAGTTGAATCTTTGATGGCGGTGTTGGCTGCCGCTGCTCTCACGTTACACGTCGACGTCTTGTGTGCGCATTTTTTTTTAAAGCACCAACAAGAAAGTTATTAGTTTATTATTCTTCAGGGAAAAAATCACCTGATAATGGTCTCGGTAATAAGTTGAAGCGTTCACTGTTGCTGTCACCAAAATTTAATATATTACTAGTATATATATATATATATATATATATATATATATATATATATATATATATATATATATATATATATAATATATATATATATATATATATATATATATATATATATATATATGCAAAACAACCACTGTGAAAGAATAGAGAAATTCCAAGCGCTTTCGTGACTACTCACATTATCAAGGAACTATGAAAGTAAAGCATCCAATATTATTATTGAATCTTGTTTCATAAAAGGCAGTTTTGACAATAATATGAATATTTCCTTTGGTTTATATAAATTAGATCCATTTATAATTAATAGAATTTGGGAAGAATTTAATAATACACTGGACAAATAATAATTTTTAAAATTTTCTTGGGTAGAATAGTTTATTGGTGGGTTGTGCGAAGGACCTGTCCAGTCGGGTCGGCGCGCGTCAGGTGTTTAACCGTTGTGGGATCTGATAGTGAGGTGTTGGCCAGACCCCTTATATACCTTCCTTGGATGCTTTACTTTCATAGTTCCTTGATAATGTGAGTAGTCACGAAAGCGCTTGGAATTTCTCTATTCTTTGACAGTGGTTGTTTTGCATATTCTGAAATCACCTGTTTACTGTGATCTTATTGCATATATATATATATATATATATATATATATATATATATATATATATATATATATATATATATATATATATATATTATATATATATATATATATATATATATATATTATATATATATTATATATGTATATATATATATATATATATATATATATATATATATATATATACATATATATATATATATATATATATATATATATATATAATATATATATGTATATATATATATATCTTATATATATATATATATATATATATATATAAAATATATATATATATATATATATATATATATATAATATATATATATATATATATATATATTATATATTATATATATATATATATATATATATATATATAATATATATATATATATATATTACATATATATATATTTTTTTTATTATCACACTGGCCGATTCCCACCAAGGCAGGGTGGCCCGAAAAAGAAAAACTTTCACCATCATTCACTCCATCACTGTCTTGCCAGAAGGGTGCTTTACACTACAGTTTTTTAAACTGCAACATTTACACCCCTCCTTCAGAGTGCAGGCACTGTACTTCCCCTCTCCAGGACTCAAGTCCGGCCTGCCGGTTTCCCTGAACCCCTTCATAAATGTTACTTTGCTCACACTCCAACAGCACGTCAAGTATTAAAAACCATTTGTCTCCATTCACTCCTATCAAACACGCTCACGCATGCCTGCTGGAAGTATATATATATATATGTATATATTATATATATATATATATATATATATATATATATATATATATATATATATATATATATATATTATATACACACACATACATTATGTAAAAATCGCGAACAAGCGATACATACATATTAGCGCATGGGGAAACGATGATACAGCGATACAACTCTTAGAGAATGAAAAATAAGGAGATTTGATCAGATAAAGGGGAGACTGGCTCCAGTTATAAGATCAGGAGCACCTCGCCTGCATCAAGGCGCCTCCCCATAATGGCTAAGTGACATAGCTAAAATATTTGATCCTTTGTGTTGTCATTATTAGCTCTTCTCGGAAGTATCGAAGAATGTCAGGACTAAGTACTTGCCTGTGTTCCAACAAACATTTTTTTTTTGAGTACTAAAAAAAAAGTTGTTATTAGTTTATTCGTCAGGGAAGAATCACCTGATACGGGGTCTAGGTTATAAGCTGAGACGTTCACTGTTGGAGTCACCAAAATTAAATATATCACCGATGTATTGTTAGGTAAAACACATATGCACCAGCTAGGTATCTTTATTTCGAAACGTTTCGCCTACACAGTAGGCTTCTTCAGTTGAGTACAGGAAAGTTGATAGAAGCAGAAGAGACTTGAAGACGATGTAATCAGCCCATCACCCTTGAAGTTTTGAGGTGGTCAGTCCCTCAGTCTGGAGAAGAGTATTGTTCCATAGTCTGAAACAATACCGATGTGCTGATAGCCTATATGATAAGTACATAAGATAAAAGCTAATTATGTTTATTAACTCTATTCTATTCCACCACACATGTTGAATACAGCACGAGATACAGAAATCTGTCAGCTGAGAGGCTTGATGCTGTATAGCCCTTGTGGCTTAGCGCTTCTTTTTGATTATAATAATAATAATGAGAGGCTTGATAGGGGCAATTAAGGTATCGTCAGTATTCCAGGAAGAGCTCAGCGGCTACGGGAGGTTCACAAGCTTCACTGCAGCAGAACCTAGAAGGGTTCAGCAGCTACGGGAGTTTAATTGGGTTCGCTGCAGCAAAGGGATATTAGTCCACATTTTAGGAGTATTAATTAACATATTAAGATATTGTTCCACATTTTAGAGATATTAATCCACATTTAAGGGGTTAAAATATTCTTGATGCTATTGAACGGGGGAAAATTTCGGACTTAATGACGTAAGTGAAATCTTTGGGCTTTAAAATTAGCAAAATAAGAACAGGCAAAATGATAAAGCTTTATCAAATGTTAGTAGTCGATAAAGTCTCATGTGAGCTGTAAAATTAACAAACTAAATACACGAGGCTTGATAATATACTAATATTCAGGTTAGGCTAGGAAACATTAGTCAGGAAATAGGAAAATACTTCCTGAGGCTGGTCTTAAGTCTTATAATAACCCACCAAAGGATGTCTTGGTTACCTGACCACTGGCTTGCCGATACTGCTTTAAAATTAGGATTATTTGATGAAGTCGCATGTAGGCAAAACTTTCTAGCAATGAAGTTTTTCTTTAGTTACATGTATTTACTAGAAGGGTATAAGTTGTATCATATACTTATAGAAATACTTGTCGGCTACGTCATATTTCAACTTGAGCCAACTATCACAACAGCAAAGTTCAGTGTTTACCCCAGATCTTGTGGTAGTAGTGGCAGGCTCTGGCTGCTCTCCAATTTAATCTCAAATCAACCCTCTGACTTGTCACATGGGAAGCAAGACGTCTCTCTTTTTATCTCTGGCTTTATTACATGCCCTTTATGTCTCTTTTATGCCTCCGTGTAATTGGCTGGTAAGATTGAATGCTGAAAATGCTCGCTTATTCCCTGCAGAACGCAGAGGAGCAGCTCACTATACAAGAAGTTGAATGAAAACAGCAAATGGTCAGTGCTGCTCAAGTATGAAGAGTTTTCAGAGTGGCATTTGTGTTTGATAAAGTAAATTGTGGTACAGAGGCTAGCCAACTGGCAGTGTGTAGTGGTGACTCCGTCCTTTTGCTCTGGGGTAGTAGTGCATATAGTTGTGGTTATCTGGGGTAGTAGTGCATATAGTTGTGGTTATCTGGGGTAGTAGTGCATATAGTCGTGGTTATCTGGGGTAGTACTGCATATAGTCGTGGTTATCTGGGGTAGTAGTGCATATGTCGGTTATCTGGGGTAGTAGTGCATATATAGTTGTGGTTATCTGGGGTAGTAGTGCATATAGTCGTGGTTATCTGGGGTAGTAGTGCATATATAGTTGTGGTTATCTGGGGTAGTAGTGCATATAGTCGTGGTTATCTGAGGTAGTACTGCATATAGTCGTGGTTATCTGGGGTAGTAGTGCATATAGTCGTGGTTATCTGGGGTAGTAGTGCATATAGTCGTGGTTATCTGGGGTAGTAGTGCATATAGTCGCGGTTATCTGGGGTAGTAGTGCATATATAGTTGTGGTTATCTGGGGTAGTAGTGCGTATATAGTTGTGATTATCTGGGGGTAGTAGTGCATATAGTTGTGGTTATCTGGAGTAGTAGTGCATATAATAGTTGTGGTTATCTGGGATAGTAGTGCGTATATAGTTGTGGTTATCTGGGGTAGTAGTGCATATATAGTTGTGGTTATCTGGGGTAGTAGTGTGTATACAGTTGTGGTTATCTGGGGTAGTAGTGCATATAGTTGTGGTTATCTGGGGGTAGTAGTGCATAGAGTTGTGGTTATCTGGGGGTAGTAGTGTGTATATAGTTGCGGTAATCTGGGGTAGTAGTGAGTATACAGTTGTGGTTATCTGGGGTTGTAGTGAGTATATAGTTGTGGTTATCTGGAGTGGTAGTGAGTATATAGTTGTGGTTATCTGGGGGTAGTAGTGCGTATAGCGTTGTGGTTGTAGTGTATATAGTTGTGCTTAGCCAGTGTCGTAGTGTCTAACATGTTCTGGGTCAGCAGTAGTCTATATAGTTGTGATTAGCTTGTATCGTGTTTGTGACTTCCCCTCCATTTAGATTTTACTAACATTTTTAGCCTGGCTTCGTTCAGTGCTAGAACACCCAGGTTCCTCCCATTTTTATATGCCTGGGGTGACTGCGGAGACCTAGTTGAGAGTTTGAGAGACACTTGTAGCATGTGATCTCTTGAAGGAAGCTGGAGGGACAGGGTTGGGGGGAAGAGAAGGCCTGGATGTTGGTGAATTGCTCTTGCATCAGAGAATTGTATCATTCCTGACTTTCTGTGGATCGAATCTGGTCTCTTTCCATTCCTCACTCTGTAATATGGGCACTACAGATTTAGCACTTTTGCAAAATGATAATTATAATAATATAAATAATGTTAATAATACTAAAAATAATATTAATATAAATAATAATAATAAGCAGCTTTGCCCAGGCAACCGAGAAAAAATAAAAAGGTTTGAGAAACTGATTTAATAATTACTCTGGAAAGTAAAAAAAAAAAAAAAAAAAAAGTAAACGTATAACGATGCAAGTAGGATTAAGTTAATAACATGTGTGGCACCCTCATGACCAAGAGTGGATGAACAACAGGCAAGCCTGTCTCTTGCTTGTCTCTGTGAAAGCTTGTGGTGATAATGATAAAGCTTTATTTCTCTGAGCATTTAGATAATGTAGATACATGCGTAGAAACGTGAGTAAAACAGTAAGCATAAAGGAAAGCCACTAATGCGATGCATTTCGGGTTAAAGTGGTTTCCGTGTCTTCTCATGTGACTGTGTTAGTTACATACATCCATGACAGTTGCTGTCTACCATCCTAATTATTCCCGAAGATACTAACTGTAAATTTAGTTTCATTTGAGACAGGTCTTCTTGCCTTGATCTGAACGTGTAACAAACTTAACAAAGTCACTGAGACTAGTCTTAATGTACTGTAACGTTTCTCTAGTTAGTTTCCAACTCTTATTAATTCCACAGAGTAAAATTAATTTCCAGTTTAGGTGATTCCCCAAAAGAGTATTAATACCCAATCTTATTCATTATAATATTTCGCAATAATTATTAATTTACAATAATACCAATTTCCATTTCGTGTTAATTCGCTGCAGTAATGTGATCAGTAATAAGCCTAGTACTTTGTTTTGGTATAAATAAAACTAAACATTTACTTTGGTGATGCCGGTTCCAAACTTTGTATATTTATTACTGATATACAGAATCACAGTGATATTGACATTAAAAAAAATAGTGGTATAAGAATTCTTGAAAAATGTTGTGAATGATATTTAGCGTGTAGGCATTGTCTGTGGTGGTCTAAGAGAGTGAAGTGAAGAGTTTTTTTTTTTTTTTTTTTTTTGCATTTTTACTTTGAGATTTGCCTTGTGTTGAAATACCTGTGTGTGGGGGGTGCGTGGAGAAAAAGCTATAGTTTTTTTAGGCTTTAACAAATAAAAAGAGTTGTTATATATAACTGTGTCAGAACAAGAGTCCCCTTGTGTCCCGAGTGCTCCTCTGTAGTCGAGTTTTTCTTTGCAGTTTCGTATTCAATTACCTTGCTTGTTTGTGAGCAACACACACACAACACACACTTGCTATGAAAAACAACCACTAGGGAGTTGAATGATAGTTCTAGGCCTTTCGTGTTGCAGTCCACATCATCAGGAGATTGCAGTGTTATAGAAAAGAGGAGGTCCAGCCAAATACGGTCACAGGGAACGCCTTTGCTCCACCAAAGCAAATGTACGTGGTTCACATTGACATTTCAACCTTACCTACCATGCCATCTACGACAGCTTCTCCCATTTCAGAATTTAGTTCACACACAATTATTCCCTCATTTGATTCAAAACTTTAAATGATCTCTTAAGCATATCAAAATTTCTCGTATTGCATTTCTACACTCGCTCGCTCCTATGTTCATAAACGCTTACTGTAATCCTCTTCTCAGTTCTCACTTTTATTTTTCTCCACATAATGGTTGAGTTAAGCTATATTACGGATTTTGTTTTTGTTTTAGGAAAGTTAGATTAGATTTCTGTGCTAATCTTGGCGAAAAGAAATAAAAAGACTTACAAAATTTGCGTAGCTTATCACCCGTTTTACTTCTGAAGAATGAAGAAAAAGATGTTATCTGTTATGTTCAAACAAGCTGATTCAACATCACGGCTTACCTGGAGTTTACCTGGAGAGAGTTTCGGGGGTCAACGCCCCCGCGGCCCGGTCTGTGACCAGGCCTCCTGGTGGATCAGCGCCTGATCAACCAGGCTGTTGCTGCTGGCTGCACGCAAACCAACGTACGAGCCACAGCCCGGCTGATCAGGAACTGACTTTAGGTGCTTGTCCAGTGCCAGCTTGAAGACTGCCAGGGGTCTGTTGGTAATCCCCCTTATGTGTGCTGGGAGGCAGTTGAACAGTCTCGGGCCCCTGACACTTATTGTATGGTCTCTTAACGTGCTAGTGACACCCCTGCTTTTCATTGGGGGGATGGTGCATCGTCTGCCAAGTCTTTTGCTTTCGTAGTGAGTGATTTTCGTGTGCAAGTTCGGTACTAAGTCCCTCTAGGATTTTCCAGGTGTATATAATCATGTATCTCTCCCTCCTGCGTTCCAGGGAATACAGGTTTAGAAACCTCAAGCGCTCCAGTAATTGAGGTGTTTTATCTCCGTTATGCGCGCCGTGAAAGTTCTCTGTACATTTTCTAGGTCGGGCAATTTCACCTGCCTTGAAAGGTGCTGTTAGAGTGCAGCAATATTCCAGCCTAGATAGAACAAGTGACCTGAAGAGTGTCATCATGGGCTTGGCCTCCCTAGTTTTGAAGGTTCTCATTATCCATCCTGTCATTTTTTCTAGCAGATGCGATTGATACAATGTTATGGTCCTTGAAGGTGAGATCCTCCGACATAATCACTCCCAGGTCTTTGACGTTCGTGTTTCGCTCTATTTTTTGGCCAGAATTTGTTTTGTACTCTGATGAAGATTTAATTTCCTCATGTTTACCATATCTGAGTAATTGAAATTTCTCATCGTTGAACTTCATATTGTTTTCTGCAGCCCACTGAAAGATTTGGTTTATGTCCGCCTGGAGCCTTGCAGTGTCTGCAATGGAAGACACTGTCATGCAGATTCGGGTGTCGTCTGCAAAGGAAGACACGGTGCTGTGGCTGACATCCTTGTCTATGTCGGATATGAGGATGAGGAACAAGATGGGAGCTAGTACTGTGCCTTGTGGAACAGAGCTTTTCACCGTAGCTGCCTCGGACTTTACTCTGTTGACGACTACTCTCTGTGTTCTGTTAGTGAGGAAATTATAGATCCATCGACCGACTTTTCCTGTTATTCCTTTAGCGCGCATTTTGTGCGCTATTACGCCATGGTCACACTTGTCGAAAGGCTTTTGCAAAGTCTGTATATATTACATCTGCATTCTTTTTGTCTTCTAGTGCATTTAGGACCTTGTCGTAGTGATCCAGTAGTTGAGACAGACAGGAGCGACCTGTTCTAAACCCATGTTGCCCTGGGTTGTGTAACTGATGGGTTTCTAGATGGGTGGTGATCTTGCTTCTTAGGACCCTTTCAAAGATTTTTATGATATGGGATGTTAGTGCTATTGGTCTGTAGTTCTTTGCTGTTGCTTTACTGCCCCCTTTGTGGAGTGGGGCTATGTCTGTTGTTTTTAGTAACTGTGGGACGACCCCCGTGTCCATGCTCCCTCTCCATAGGATGGAAAAGGCTCGTGATAGGGGCTTCTTGCAGTTCTTGATGAACACAGAGTTCCATGAGTCTGGCCCTGGGGCAGAGTGCATGGGCATGTCATTTATCGCCTGTTCGAAGTCATTTGGCGTCAGGATAACATCGGATAGGCTTGGTTAATAAAATTTTTGTGCTCTCTCATAAAAAATTCATTTTGATCTTCGACTCTCAGTCTGGTTAGCGGCTTGCTAAAAACTGAGTCATATTGGGACTTGAGTAGCTCACTCATTTCCTTGCTGTCATCTGTGTAGGACCCATCTTGTTTAAGTAGGGGCCCAATACGGACGTTGTTCTCGATTTTGCTTTGGCATAGGAGAAGAAATACTTTGGGTTTCTTTCGATTTCATTTATGGCTTTTAGTTCTTCCCGCGATTCCTGACTCCTAAAGGATTCTTTTAGCTTAAGTTCGATGCTTGCTATTTCTCTGACCAGTGTCTCCCTGCGCATTTCAGATATATTGACCTCTTTTAGCCGCTCTGTTATTCTTTTCCGTCGCCTGTAAAGGGAGCGCCTGTCTCTTTCTATTTTACATCTACTCCTCCTTTTTCTTAGAGGAATAAGCCTTGTGCATACATCGAGTGCCACCGAGTTAATCTGTTCTAGGCATAAGTTTGGGTCTGTGGTTGCTTAGTATATCTTCCCAGCTTATATCGGTTAGGACTTGGTTTACTTGGTCCCACTTTATGTTTTTGTTATTGAAGTTGAATTTGGTGAATGCTCCCTCGTGACTAGTCTCATTTTGTCGGTCTGGGGCTTCACGCATACATGTCTGAACCTCAATTATGTTTGTGATCTGAGTATATTGTTTTTGATATGGTGACATTTCTTATCAGTTCATCATTGTTAGTGAAGATGAGGTCTAGTGTATTCTCCAGTCTAGAAAGGCTCTATTATTTGCTGGTTTAAATTGAATTTGGTGCAGAGATTAAAAGCCGTGTGAGTGTGAGTTTTCATCAGAGCTGCCTCCTGGTGTTATTACGCAACAATATTATTTGCTATATTCCTCCTTTTTAGGTGCCAAAAGTTGAAATCCCCCAGGAGCAAGATGTTGGGTGCAGGAGCTGGAAGATTTTCCAGACAGTGGTCAATTTTTAAACAGCTGTTCCTGGAATTGCGGGGATGTTGCATCCGGAGGCTTGTAGACTACCACATGACTAGGTTTTGGTTCTCGACCTTTACTGCTAAAACTTCCCACTACGTCATTTGGGCATTAAGAGTTCTGTGCAAACAAGTGACTCTGCAATTTTACAGGCCAACCCCCCCCCTTTTGCCTGTTCACCTCTGTCACATCTGTATAGGTTGTAACCTGGGATCCATATTTCGTTGTCCAAGTGATCCTTTATGTGGGCCCTCAGTGAAAGCCGCGAATATTGCCTTTCCCTTTCTGCAAGCAGTCCACGGATGAAAGGTATTTTTGTTGTTTGTTGCTGGCTTTAGACCCTGTATATTTGCAAAGAAGAATGTTATCGGACTGGTGGTATTGTTGGTACTGGGGGGGGATTTTTTTTCCGGCATTATACTGTATCTGTTGGTTTGGAGTGGAGGCCATCGACTGTGGTTCCACTCCAGGAATGACTGGATTTGGTGTACGATTTCTGCCATTTTCCTGCCAGTTTTTTTTTCCTTCCTGGCAACTAAAAAAACCTCTCCCCTCTTGAGTGGCTGTGGCTACCCAGGTTTTCCCATGGCCTGGATGTTTTGTATCTTTTTGCCCCCTTTTAGATGGTTGCCTGGCAATTTAATTATAGCACAGTCTTTCCTGTACGAAGAGTAAAACATTTCGGGGGTGAAAAAGCTTACAGGAAGGATTTTGGGCTTTTCCTGTTGTCATATGGGCATGGCATTTTCTAGGGTGGTCATAGTTGCATGTCCCTTTCTGTTTTTCCAGATTTCCCATGCCAGCAATACCAAGTGCATAGTATGTGCACAGGCTTGGTTTCCGTTTGCCTTGGGTTTCTGTGACTGTATTCCCTGTTGGTGCATGTTTCCCTGTCTTACTTCTATCCTCCCTAGCACCAACAATGGAGCTCCCACCAGTTGTTTTGGTAATTTATCCTCACAAATTGCTTTTGGGAGTCCCCCTTGTTTGCTATTTCCTGCCGTATTTCTAGTTTGCAATATTGGTTTTATCTTATCTTTGACTACACTTGTTTCCCTACTATGGCTCCTGTCCCCTATGAGGTCATTTAAATGTATTCCTTCCTGCGTATAATTCCCGACTACCTGGACAAAATCTCCAGCTTCACCATTACTGTCTCCCAGGACAGTATCTCCGGCTTCACCATTTCTGTCTCCCAGGACAGCACCTCCAGCTTCACCATTACTGTCTCCCAGGACAACACTATCAGCCCCACATTTACTGACTACCAGGACATCACCTCCAGCCTTACATTTTTGTGACTACATGGCCAGTATCAAGGCAGTACCATTCAGCCCAGACTTTTTATGTTCCCATCTGTTGTAGAAAGCTTCCAGGTTTTCTATGAAAGCAGCTTTATGTTGTCCTCTTTTAATACCCTTGTGTTTTTTAGTCACAGATTTTCCTCATTTGGGCATACCCAAAAGCACTTCTCTGTTTTAATACTGCTTGTAGCTAGTTCTGGGATATCTGCACAAGGGCGTGACACCAATTTCCACAAAAATGACAATTTATCCATGTGGAAGCCCGTTGTTTGACGACCACAGACTACACACAGCTTCATAATGATTTGAATGGTTAAATTTACTGCAATTCTACTAGCAACCTCTTGAATAATTATATTAATAACTTAAAGGGAACTCTAGCTATTTGTATTTCTTTTTCTAATCTTTTTTATATTGGAAAAGCTTCCCGGGTCACGTTCCTGATTTTTAATGTTTGTGTTTTAAGGGCGCCTAAAACCCCCATCCGTTTACAGTCTGCTTTTTGTCCAACGAAACTTTTTGAAACCAGCCCCGGTGGGACCATAAAGGGGTTGGGACCAGTCAAGGGTTCGGACCAGTCGATCTGCTCTGATCAGTGGGTCACTTATTTAAAACATACTGGTCGGTGATTTGAGCTAACACATGAAGGATCTACGGGAAAATTATCTAACCCGAGTAATATGTGATTGACTGATAAAAAAGTATAACTTGCGTGTTGAAGAGCCGGTGATATCTGGCAGCTCCTACAATGACGAACGGTCGACCTCCTTGTTTTTCAATCGCTGTATCTGGCTTTTTTTTTTTTTTTTTTTCCGTCTCCACCACAATAAATGCTATATTATCACTATAGTTGACTGGTGCAAATTTTGGAGGAAGGACGCTTTTTCTGTAGTAATAATTGCTTCTCGTTGTGTATATTGCGACCCGCTGGTAACTACAGGTTATATGAAATTCACAGTAACGTCCGTATTTCAAGAAAAAGAAACTAATGAAAGTCACTCCCCTCCACTAAGTACCATTATAATACTGGTTAGTTGCTACTACAACACTGTATTCTGCTATTCACTGGTATCACTAGATTATATGCGAGTTCACTAGCAAGCCAGGAAGATTTATTAAAAACAGCTGACCTGTGGTAAGTTTCTGGCGACTTTTTGGCACCCTGCCTCTATAGGCTTATCACTTCATTACAAATTCACCTGTTTTTCAATGACACTTTAGCCTTTATCATCAATATACTAGGGGGCCACTGTAGTTTACACTATACACTATGTATACTCAATGTTATCAGGGAGACTTTCTTTCCTTCGACACGAAAAGTTCAATTATTATTATTTTTTTTCCACACGGGACACAGGCCTATGATTCCCCTCTGGCAGTAAACTCTAATAGGTAGTGCACACTAATTCTCCTTTTTTGACTCAGTATATAATGTTTTCCGCCCAAGATTGGTTCCAGGCGCTAGAGGGATGTATCGTATAGGATTGATGACACAAATTAAAGTTCTAGCACGTAAGAGCGACCGTGAAAACACGAGATAACCCGGAGCACAACGAGGCACGCTGACACGCTGACACACCTTGAGGCTTCTTCAAGTGTAACAGTTGCATATCATGCTCAGTCTTGGCTTAAGTGTACTTACCAGCAGGCTGTTGTGCTGCTGTAGTCTTGTAAGCCTCTTAGAATACCAAGTTGATATGTAGTGATAGTGTCCTGCTGTATCAGTACCTACTAGGCTGGTATGTAATGATAGTGTCCTCTTGTGTCAATACTCGGCTGGTATGTAGTCATAGTGTCCACCTGTGTCAATACTACTAGTCTGGTATGTAGTGATAGTGTCCACATGTGTCAATACTACTAGTCTGGTATGTAGTGATAGTGTCCACATGTGTCAATACTCGGCTGGTATGTAGTGATAGTGTCCACTTGTGTCAATACTCGGTTGTTATGTAGTGATAGTGTCCACATGTGTCAATACTACTAGACTGGTATGTAGTGTGTAGTGATAGTGTCCACCTGTGTCAATACTACTAGACTGGTATGTAGTGATAGTGTCCATCTGTCAATACTACTAGACTGGTATGTAGTGATAGTGTCCACCTGTGTCAATACTACTAGACTGGTATGTAGTGATAGTGTCCACTTGTGTCAATACTACTAGGCTGGTTGTGAAAAATACTGTATATATTTTCCAGAAATTCAGTATTTATATGTAAATAGATGGCCATACTGTATTTAATAATATTTGTCATAGAAAACGGAAAGCCTGAATCTGCGCAGACGGGACTAGCCATCTTGGTTTTGAATTGTGTACAACGTTGGTGTGATGGGAAGGAATTTTCGTGCTCTAGAGGTTGAAATTGGGCTGACACCTCTCAAATAGGAGGCGAAATTGTTGGACATGCATTCCTGCATAACTTGAGATATCAGACGACTGAACAAGACAGCTCCAGGAACCTCAGATAAGCTCTCTAGATTTGTGTATAATTCTGGCCAGTGTTTTCATAAATTTAGTTAGTGAGGTTTTTCTGAGTATGATACAACTTAATATCCAGTCAAATTGGTGAGTGATATTAAGATATATTTTCCTTCTGTTATGTAATTGTGTTTATATATAATCATTTTTTAATATACAGTCCACAAATTTATATATTTACCAGAATTCCTGATGTATAATTCATTTAATTAATAGGTCCAGAGCAACTTTTGGTTATGACAGTGGTAGGTATCGAAGGGGGACATTTTTTGCGACCTAGGTGTCCCAAATTCCTACTTGTATATGTAACATTGATAAATAATAATTATCTTTGTTATCATTTACTGTTATGTATATAATTATACATCCAAGTAAATGCAATTTTCCACACTGGTAAGTAGTGATAGTGTCCACTTGTGTCAATACTACTAGGCTGGTATGTAGTGATAGTGTCTACCTGTGTCAGTACTACTAGATTGGTATGTGGTGATAGTGTCCACCTGTGTCAATACTACTAGACTGGTATGTAGTGATAGTGTCCACCTGTGTCAATACTACTAGACTGGTATGTAGTGATAGTGTCCACCTGTGTCAATACTACTAGACTGGTTTGTAGTGGTAGTGTCCACCTGTGTCATTACTACTAGACTGGTTTGTAGTGGTAGTGTCCACCTGTGTCAATACTACTAGACTGGTTTGTAGTGGTAGTGTCCACCTGTGTCATTACTACTAGACTGGTATGTAGTGATAGTATCCGCCTGTGTCTATTTCACTCACCTCCGTTCCTATTTTTTCACTTTGTTGCGACAGTTCTCTTGTCCACCTTTTTCAAGTGTATCGTTGAGTTCAGCGCAGTGTAAGTTTGGAAGTCTTGTTTTAAAATAAACCTAAATATAGTTGTTTTTCTAAATGTAATATAAAAAATAGGTTGACTATAAAATAAATCTTAAAAAATAGTTTTCTTATGTAAAAATAGTTTGATCTTAAAATAAAAACTAAAATTGGTTGGTTTTAAGATAACACTTGTAAAAGATTTGTAATAATTGAATGTTGTCTTCAGCATATTTTGAGGATAAATTATAGTTTAGGATGTTTAATGTCAAGAAATAAAGATGAGAAATAGTTTAATGTTTCTGCAAATGGAAAAAAACCCAGCGTAACCTAACATAATGTAACCCAGCATAGCCTAACGTAACCTAAAATACCCCAATATAACCTAACAACCCAACATAACCTAGCGTAACCCAACATAACCTAACGCAGCCCAACATTATCTAACGTAACCCAACATAACCTAACATAACCCAGCATAACTTAACGTAATCCAACATAACCAGACGATATCAAAGTTAAAATCCCCAGTTTTTCATGTTGCATATTATATGGCCCTAAGGGATTACTTGAGTAGTGTAGATTGGGGTATACTGACTAGGAATTATCATGAGATGACTGATATACGGTGATGATGGATGTCAGTATGACTTTTCCTTAAGCTTTGTACAAGCAGCCCAAGCTGTATATATTCCTAATAGAGAAATTTGATCAATTTTGAATGACCCTTAATGGATAAACAATAGACTAAAACATCTAGGTGGAAAAAAAAGTATTTATAGGCGAATGATAAGAAGAGAGGGTCACTTTAGTGAATAATATATTCAAGAGAGGAGTCAAAAAAAGGGGGGAGGGTTAATAAGGAAAGCCAAAAGAGAATATGAAATTAAGGATGCTAGGGATTCAAAGACCAACCCTAAGGGTTTCTCTGAGGTATGTAGGAATAAGATTAGGAAAAGGATAGGCCCACTTAACTCAGGTCAACTTATTGTCAGTGACAAAGGAATGTGTACCTTTTTCAACACTTGTTTCCTCTTTTTTACACGAGAGGATGTAATCGAAATCTCAGAAATCAATCATTATACAGGTCAGGATGAAAATAAATTTTGCGTTATCAGTCACCAGTGACTTGGCCCGCGTACAACTAGACTCAAGCCAAGCAAGTAACAGGACTCAGATGAACAGTTTTCCAGAGTTATAAGAGAATGTAAGGAGGAACTTCGTAAACCATTAATTAATTTCTTATACAAATCACTACAAACAGGTATCATGCCGGATAAGTGGAAAATGACAACTGTGATACCTATTCACAAAAAGGGAGAAAGATCCTTGGCTTCAAATTATAGACCAGTCTGCCTTACCTCAGTTGTGGGAAAGTTGATGGAATCAGTTATTATAGATTCAATTCAAAGCCAACTTTCAAGATATAATTTGATCACTGAATCTCAGCACGGTTTTACAAAGGGGCGTTCTTGCCTTACAAATTTACTAAAAACAATTCATCAAGATATTTAGGGTGATAGACCAAGATAATGAGTGCATTGCTGTGTTTATTGACTTCATTAAGGCCTTTGATAAAGTTCCACACAAAAGAATGATTAGGAAAGTAGCAGTAAATGGCATTTAGACCAGAAATTATATGTTGGGTCGAGTAATGGCTGACCGATAGACAAATGAAAGTTTGCATTAAGAGGAAGAAATCAGAATAGGGACCTGTTACAAATGATGTACCACAGAGGTCACCATTGAGACCCTTGTTGTTCATTAAATACATAAATGACATAGATGGGGGAATAAATAGCCACATAAGTTTGCCGATGACACAAACAGGCCGTCAGGTCATTTCTAATAAAAGACACCAGAAGCTACAGGATGGCCGAATAGGTTGATGTTGTGGCAGAAGAGGCTGACACAGTTCAATGTGGACAAGTGTAACGTTCTAATCATGGAAAAAGAAAATAACCCTGGTACTTTTATTGAAAATAATAAAATACACGCACCCTACAAGCATGTCTCAATGAACAATACATGCAGAAATGACAATCTGAGCAACGCATATGTGCAACACAGTAACTCCTCTAACTATTTTATCGATTCAGTGACGCACGCCTAAGTGATCAAAGAAGCGAACTCCTGCAGGCGTAAATGCCTCGAGTCATTTTTAATCGCCATTTCAGACACCATTAAACAAAATAAAGGTAGCTTCGTCATTTCGGAGGTATTAGCCAGAATTCTACTCAAAACATTAAACCCTGCCATCACATAGCAGTCGAGTTACCTTCATTCATACTACTACTACTACTATTGCTGCTGCCGACGCCACCGCCGCTGCCGCTGCCGCCGCCTACCACCTTCGTCAGTAGGTCTACTCTTTCACCTCATGTGGTACCTGGTACCTGTGTACCATCTTTGCCGTATTGTTTGTAACAGCCTGACAAAGCTGGAGAGCGAAACGTTGCCACAGTATAATGTCACATTAGTTGCATCTGTATCCTGTACCTGACACTTGAGAAATTTCCCACACATCCAACCTCAATTAAAATATTTTTTTTCCAGTTAGAGAAACTGTTTCCGGTTTCTTTTTATTAATAATATCCCTAAGTTGTAATCTTGTTGAGAATAATCCATCTATAATAGTGCATAAAATCTTCAGAGATGTATTATTTTCACTATCGACATTTTTCCCATTTGTTTTATTATGATTTTCAACTATCTAGGAGTCATTGTGTATGTGTGGTATGCACTCATCTGTTTGTGGTTGCAGGGGTCGAGTCATAGCTCCTTTTCCTGCCTCTTCGCTAGTCGCTACTAGTCCACTCTGCTGCAAGAGCCTTATCGTAACTTTTCTTAAAGCTATGTATGGATCCTGCCTCTGTGTGTGTGTGAGCACCACTCTCAGGTGTGTACAGCCTCAATGGTTCACTAGTTACCATGGTGACCGCCAGAAGCCAGCCTCCGCTAGGCTCAACAATCCACATCTCGCTTCACTTCCTCCCTCCTCATTTGCTTCCTCTTCCTGCTTATATATATATATATATATATATATATATATATATATATATATATATATATATATATATATATATACATACACACACTTATAAACTTGCATTGCAGATTCGAATTATCGTAACCTATATTGATAATTACTGCTACCTTTTGCTTTAACATCTTCCCTTCGGTATATTAGCATTTACTGCAATAAGTTAACTGACATTAGTATTTCTCTTGGAAGAGCAGAAATCACCATAGTGGAGCAATTTGCAAACAACTTGTAAGGTAGAGAAAAAACTTTGACCGACGTTTCGGTCAGTCATGGACCATTATGATAAATAAGACATGTGCAACAGTTACGTATCTTTATTCCGAAACTTTTCGCTTCCATAGTAGGCTTCTTGAGTCAAATACAGAGGAGGCAGCATAAGCAGTGGAGATATAAAGAGGAGGTAATCGGTCCATCACTCTGGAAGACGTAGTTTTCATGTGATCAGTCCCTCAGCCTGGAGAAGAGTTCTGCTCCATAACCTGGAGCACTTTTTTAGACTATGAAGCAGAACTCTTCTCCAGGCAGAGGGACTGACCACCTCAAAACTACGTCTTCCAGCCTGATGGACTGATTACGTCATCTTTGCATCTCCACTGCTGTTGCTACTGCCTCCTCTGTGTCTGACTGAAGAAACCTACATTGTAAGCGAAAGGTTTCAAAATAAAGATACCTAACTCTTGCACATGTGTCTCATCAACTTGTCGGTATTGTGTACCATTATTCATTATTTATTATTTTTTATTAGAACTACAACTATAATATATTAAAGGGTTAAAGGACATCACATTAAAAATGGAATTATGAAAATGATAAAATAAAGTGAAGAAATAAAAGACATCAACGGTGGTACTTGGTATAAACTATTAAGAGGAAGAATGAGGCATGGAGGAAGGTGCCTGATTGAGGCCATGACTCTCACCACCTCTGTGACTGGAGGTGGGGAGAGTAGTGGTGAGGAGACTGGAGGTGAGCAAACTGGAGACAGAAAGACTGGGCAGATGTTCCTAAAGCGTTGGTTTCTCTTGATCGGAAGAGACTGGAACGATGCTTTTCCATAACACAATCACTGCTCCTACCCTCCCCTTCCCCAGACACCTCTGATAAGAGGCGAGAGTATAGCCATTGAGCTACGTTTAGTGGCAAGCTCTGCTCGTATAAAACCGAACCCAGAGCTGCACCTCATTCCCTCTACACACTACTGTATAACAAATCATTTTATCACTATTCTGCTGAAGAGGACCACACCGAGTTCGAAATAAATAAATATACAAAATTAAGAATTATTCAGTAGGATAAGAAAAGTGTTGAAATACCTTCTAAATATAGCAGTAAAACGCATTATTTTTGATAATGGGTGAGATGGTGACTTTTTGCGCCATGGTGAGAGTCACGTGTCTAGCTTTAATTGGTAATTGGAATGTGTCTCCTGCTGAGAGAAATTGTTGCAAGGTATTTTTAATTCTCTTGCTCAAAAAAATGCCCCTCAAATATTTTTAATTATAAAGAGGAAAAAAGTGTAAGGAATTGGTGTTTGAATGTTGAGAACCTAATTGTTTGTACACACTACTGGCTCAGCTGAATGTAAGTTATGTTTGTGAGCGCTAAACTCGTGTAGATCATGACAGCAAGAAGTAGTGGAGGCTCGATCCTAGGTTCCAAAAGTCCCTGACAGTCACGCTGATTTATTGACCTTGTTAACCATAGTAAAGTCACCGTTATGTGTATATATATATATATATATATATTAATATATATAATTATATATATATATATATTATATTATATAATATATATTATATATATATATATTAATATTATATAATATATAATATAATATATATAAATATATAAATATTATATATAATATTATATAAATATATATATATATATAACAATACATAAAGGGCTCTTGTCCAAAAAAGTTGGACTTATCCTCCCTTTCCTCGCAGGTTCTGTATAATCCCTACGGGTTTAGGAATCTCTCCAATAGTGATAATAATAGTGACTAATATTAATAACAACAGCAATAATTTAGGTATAATCAAGAAGGTTTCACCACCAAGACTTTACTACCAGACTATGTTATCACTGTATTATATCCTTCGTCACACCTTCACAACACCTTCACCACAACACCTTCACACAACACCATCAAAACACCTTCACTACAACACCTTCCACAACACCACCACAGTACCATCACCACAACACCTTCACCACAACACCTTCACACAACACCACCACAGCATCACCACAACACCTTCACACAAACCTGTCACCACAACACCTTCACACAACACACACAGCACATCACTAAACACCTCAACACACCTTCACCACAACACTTTCATCACAACACCTTCACCACAACATCCACACAGCACCATCACCACAACACCTTCACCACAACACCTTCACACAAAACCTCCCACCCCATCACCACAGCACCATCACTGCAACACCATCACCACAACCTTCACCACAACACCTTCACACAACACCACCACAGCACCATCACCACAACACCTTCACCACAACACTTTCACCACAACACCATACAGCACCATCACCACAACACCTTCGCCACAACACTTTCACCACAACACCACCACAGCACCATCACCACAACACCTTCGCCACAACACTTTCACCAGAACACCACCACAGCACCATCACTACAACACCGCCACAGCTGCACAACAACTTCGCCACGAGCATCCCGCACTAATGACCCAACGGAGCAAAACACACTACTTTTTCTTCATTTTTTATCCTGTAAACTGCTTAGCTGCTGCGCCATGAGACTGCAGGAGGTAAACCAGAGGTATCTCGTCTTCTGCCTTCCTCCTGGAAGGTAAACCAGAGGTGACTTATCTTCTGCCTTCCTCCTGGAGGTAAACCAGAGTGACTTATCTTCTTCCTTCCTCCTGGAAGGTAAACCAAGTGCTTATCTTCTGCCTTCCTCCTGGAGGTAAACCAGAGGTGACTTTCTTTCTGCCTTCCTCCTGGAGGTAAACCAGAGGTGACTTATCTTCTGCCTTCCTCCTGGAGGTAAACCAGAGGTGACTTATCTTCTGCCTTCCTCCTGGAGGTAAACCAGAGGTGACTTATCTTCTGCCTTCCTCCTGGAAGGTAAACCAGAGGTGACTTATCTTCTGCCTTCCTCCTGGAGGTAAACCAGAGGTGACTTATCTTCTGCCTTCCTCCTGGAGGTAAACCAGAGGTGACTTATCTTCTGCCTTCCTCCTGGAAGGTAAACCAGAGGTGACTTATCTTCTGCCTTCCTCCTGGAGGTAAACCAGAGGTGACTTATCTTCTGCCTTCCTCCTGGAGGTAAACCAGAGGTGACTTATCTTCTGCCTTCCTCCTGGAAGGTAAACCAGAGGTGACTTATCTTCTGCCTTCCTCCTGGAAGGTAAACCAGAGGTGACTTATCTTCTGCCTTCCTCCTGGAGGTAAACCAGAGGTGACTTATCTTCTGCCTTCCTCCTGGAGGTAAACCAGAGGTGACTTATCTTCTCTTCCTCCTGGAAGGTAAACCAGAGGTGACTTATCTTCTGACCTTCCTCCTGGAGGTAAACCAGAGGTGACTTATCTTCTGCCTTCCTCTGGAGGTAAACCAGAGGTGACTTATCTTCTGCCTTCCTCCTGGAAGGTAAACCAGAGGTGACTTATCTTCTGCCTTCCTCCTGGAGGTAAACCAGAGGTGACTTATCTTCTGTCTTCCTCCTGGAAGGTAAACCAGAGGTGACTTATCTTCTGCCTTCCTCCTGGAGGTAAACCAGAGGTGACTTATCTTCTGCCTTCCTCCTGGAGGTAAACCAGAGGTGACTTATCTTCTGCCTTCCTCCTGGAAGGTAAACCAGAGGTGACTTATCTTCTGCCTTCCTCCTGGAGGTAAACCAGAGGTGACTTATCTTCTGCCTTCCTCCTGGAAGGTAAACCAGAGGTGACTTATCTTCTGCCTTCCTCCTGGAGGTAAACCAGAGGTGACTTATCTTCTGCCTTCCTCCTGGAAGGTAAACCAGAGGTGACTTATCTTCTGCCTTCCTCCGGGAAGGTAAACCAGAGGTGACTTATCTTCTGCCTTCCTCCTGGAGGTAAACCAGAGGTGACTTATCTTCTGCCTTCCTCCTGGAGGTAAACCAGAGGTGACTTATCTTCTGCCTTCCTCCTGGAAGGTAAACCAGAGGTGACTTATCTTCTGCCTTCCTCCTGGAGGTAAACCAGAGGTGACTTATCTTCTGCCTTCCTCCTGGAGGTAAACCAGAGGTGACTTATCTTCTGCCTTCCTCCTGGAAGGTAAACCAGAGGTGACTTATCTTCTCCTTCCTCCTGGAAGGTAAACCAGAGGTGACTTATCTTCTACCTTCCTCCTGGAGGTAAACCAGAGGTGACTTATCTTCCCCTTTCCTCCTGGAGGTAAACCAGAGGTGACTTATCTTCTGCCTTCCTCTGGAAGTAAACCAGAGGTGACTTATCTTCTGCCTTCCTCCTGGAAGGTAAACCAGAGGTGACTTATCTTCTGCCTTCCTCCTGGAGGTAAACCAGAGGTGACTTATCTTCTGCCTTCCTCCTGGAGGTAAACCAGAGGTGACTTATCTTCTGCCTTCCTCCTGGAAGGTAAACCAGAGGTGACTTATCTTCTGCCTTCCTCCTGGAGGTAAACCAGAGGTGACTTATCTTCTGCCTTCCTCCTGGAGGTAAACCAGAGGTGACTTATCTTCTGCCTTCCTCCTGGAAGGTAAACCAGAGGTGACTTATCTTCTGCCTTCCTCCTGGAAGGTAAACCAGAGGTGACTTATCTTCTCCTTCCTCCTGGAGGTAAACCAGAGGTGACTTATCTTCTGTCTTCCTCCTGGAAGGTAAACCAGAGGTGACTTATCTTCTGCCTTCCTCCTGGAAGGTAAACCAGAGGTGACTTATCTTCTGCCTTCCTCCTGGAGGTAAACCAGAGGTGACTTATCTTCTGCCCTTCCTCCTGGAAGGTAAACCAGAGGTGACTTATCTTCTGCCTTCCTCCTGGAGGTAAACCAGAGGTGACTTATCTTCTGCCTTCCTCCTGGAGGTAAACCAGAGGTGACTTATCTTCTGCCTTCCTCCTGGAGGTAAACCAGAGGTGACTTATCTTCTGCCTTCCTCCTGGAAGGTAAACCAGAGGTGACTTATCTTCTTCCTTCCTCCTGGAGGTAAACCAGAGGTGACTTATCTTCTTCCTTCCTCCTGGAAGGTAAACCAGATGTATCTTGTCTTCCCCTTTCCTCCTGGAAGGTAAACCAGATGTATCTTGTCTTCCCCTTTCCTCCTGGAGGTAAACTAGACGTGTGGAAGTTAATAATTTAGCAAGTAGAATACAACGGTGTTAAGCAAGACTTAACCATGTGAAAGAAAAAACAGTAAAATATGATTAAATGTAAAAAAAGAGATCTGTAATGGTGTAAAAATTGAATTCAGCGTTATAAAAAGAATTTAATTGTGAAAGCAAAAGAAATTCAGCCATTGGTCTCTTAAACCCAAACCACCTGTTTCCTTACTCAAACCACCTGTCTCCTAACCCAAACCACCTGTCTCCTAACCCAAACCACCTGTCTCCTAACCCAAATCACCTGTCTCCTAACCCAAACCACCTGTCTCCTAACCCAAATCATCTGCCTCCTAACCCAAATCACCTGTCTCCTAACCCAAATCACCTGTCTCCTAACCCAGACCACCTGTCTCCTAACCCAAATCACCTGTCTCCTAACCTAAATCGCCTGTCTCCTAACCCAAATCACCTGTCTCCTAACCCAAACCACCTGTCTCCTAACCCAAATCACCTGTCTCCTAACCCAAACCACCTGTCTCCTAACCCAAACCACCTGTCTCCTAACCCAAACCACCTGTCTCCTAACCCAAACCACCTGTCTCCTAACCCAGACCACCTGTCTCCTAACCCAAATCACCTGTCTCCTAACCCAAATCACCTGTCTCCTAACCCAAACCACCTGTCTCCTAACCCAAACCACCTGTCTCCTAACCCAAACCACCTGTCTCCTAACCCAAACCACCTGTCTCCTAACCCAAACCACCTACTTTCTAACCTAAGCCACGTTGAAACACTTTGATTTGAACCACCTGAACGTCTCACTCTTAGTCAATCTTGTCAACTTTTTCACCTGATCCGGACAACTGGAGTTACGCTCCTTTTCCTTGGATCAAACCTAATTGTCTCTTGTTCCCCAGGCGCTGTATGACCGCCTACGGGACTGTTTTCTTGTCAATAATAATAATAGTTATAGTAGTTGTAGTATTATGATAATAATAATAATAATAGTAATAATGTGCTCACTACCACGGAAAGTTAAACCACAAGCGTCAGTTTCCAAATGGATCAACTGTCGACAGGTTTGCATTTGTACACCAGCTGCCCGTAAACCAACTTCCTGTCAATCTGCACATGAACCAGATGCCCATCAACCACCTGCCCATCATCCACCTGCCCGTCAACCACCTGCCCGATAAGCCAGCCCATCAACCAGATTCCCGTCAACCACCTGCCTGTCGACCAGCTTTCCGTCAACCAGCACACTCTTTCATCCCCCTGTACCTTGACTCAGTCTTTTAGAATAGTTTACCCTCTCATTTTTTTAACATTTTCTATGCATATCAACTACACATGTCATGTCGTTTCAAAGATAAATATGATTTTATTGCTTCAACTCAAGTGGACACTAGTTATTAAATATTTATATAAAAAAGTGTAATACACATCGGGAAAACGCGCTTCCGTCAGTCACAATTCAACCTTGATTATAATCAAATAAAAAGGGAAGCTTGAAAAAAGTTTTAAAGAAGGGACTACTAATGGAAAAAATCATTACCCTTTTCTTTCAGAGTGAAAAAACGTGGGAAAAATTGTGTTTTTTTCGTGTGTTTGGAAAACCCTTCGGGGGTTTGGACATTTTTTTTCCGGGTTTTTAAAAAACGTTTTTCCTTCAAATATATATTTTTCTCCCCTCCCCGGGAATAAAAACCCCGGACGAACGCCCGTGTGAACCCGGAGAGCTTTACCCACCGGATTAAAATTTTTGGGTTTATAAAAGGGAAAAAATTACACAAACAAAAATTCCCCTTAAAAAAATTTTTCTTTAATGTAAGTCAAACAAAATTTTTTTATTAATAAAAAAAACGGGGAAAAATACTATATAAAAAATATTTTTAAATATTATAAACGTATTGCAATAAAAAATTAAAAAAAAAATCATTGGGGTTTTGTACATTGTTTAAAAATGGAAAATCCCCAAAATGAAAAATTTAAAGGAAATTTTTAAACATTAAAATTTTTGTTTGCATTTCTTTCCATTCTATGTTTGGTTTTTCAATTTTCAGAGTTCAGGGGGTAAAGGGCATTTTTTGTCTCCGGGAATTTGATGATTTTGGGTTTTAAGTTTTATAACCGCCCCCCGTGTCACATTTTGATGGTCTAGGGTTGAAGGGGTAGGGCCCGGGCGTGTGTCACAGTTGGGGGAGTTCTATGGTAAAGAGAATGACCGCGCGTGACAGTTGATGAAGCTATGGGGGAAGTTTATGACCGCGCGTGCCCACATTTTGATGATTAATTGGAAGTGAATGACCGCGCGGGGTCCGTTGAGGGTTCTATGGTGAAGTAAAATGACCGCCCCCTTTTCCCACAGTTGATGATTCTAGGGTAAAAAGTGAATAAACCGCGCGTGTCACAGTGTAAAACAAAGGTGTCAGACACCCCTTCATATATAAAATTTTTTTTTTTAAAGTAATTTTGGGGGTAAACAACCATTATTATATATATAATATAAAAAATTTATATATTTATATTATATATATATAATATTTTATTTATAAATAAAAAAACTTTTGTTTTGGCCCTTTCGTGTTGCAATAACGTCATAAAGAGCTTGCAATTTTGCAGAAAGGGAGTAAGAGATGTCATAGATTTTTCCAAGGAAGGGTTCCCTTTTTTTTAGTTTTTTGTTTTAGAAAAACAATAATCTTAATTGCAAGAAAAAATTTAATTGGGAAAATGCAAATTGGGAAAACAAGGGAAAATGGAAATTAAACAAAAGGGATCAACATTTTTCCCGTTACCCATTCATTAAATTGCCTTAAATTTAAAACCACTGCCCATTCGCTTTAAAAGACCATTAAAAGTTATGGGAAAAAACAATTTTCCCTTTTTTGAAATTCAAGGGGGAAAAGATGTAAAAAACCCCTCGTTTTTTTTATTCTAACGTGAGAGAGAATGAAGAAAATTTCCCCACTAGGGAGCGTGGGGGGCCCAATCTCCCCACAAAGGGAAAGCGTGAGAGTTTAATCTCCCCACTAGGGATTTTTGGAGTTTAATCTCCCCCTAGGGACTTTGGGGGAAACAATCTCCCCACTGGGGAAAGCGTGAGGGAAAAATTTCCCCCCCCTAAGAGCGTGAGGGACATCTCCCCACTGGGGGAGCGGGGAGGGACAATTTTCCCCACTGGGGAGCGTGGGGGGAAAAATCCCCCCACTGGGGAAGCGTGAGGGAAAATTCTCCCCTAGGGAGCGTGGGGGACAATCCCCCCCACAATTGAGCGTGGGGAAAATTCCCCCCCACTAGGGGCGTAAAGGGGAAAAATCTCCCACTAGGGAGCGTGGGGGAAAAAAATTCCCCACTTAGGGAGCGGGGGAGATAATCCCCCCAAAGGGAGCGTGAGGGACAATCTCCCCATAGGGGGGTTAGAGATAATCCCCCCCACTGGGAGTGTGAGGGACTATCTCCCCCAAGGGGGTTGGGGTTTTTTTCCCCCCACTGGGGGAGCTTTGGGGGGCAATCTCCCCACTAAGGAGCGTGGGGGGAACAATCCCCCCACTGGGGAGCGTGGGGGACAATTTTCCCCATGGGGAAATCTTGAGAGTAATCTCCCCACGGGGGAGCGTGAGGGACAATCCCCCCAAGGGGGGAGCGTGAGGATAATTCCCCACTAGGGAGCTTTAGGGACAATCTCCCCACTGGGGGAGCGTGGGGGAAAAATTTTCCCCACTGGGGAGGGGAAAAGAGAAAATTTTTCCCCATAGGGAGCGTGAAAGATAATCTCCCCCTAGGGAGCGTGAGGGACAACCCCCCCCATTTGGGAGCGGGAGAGAAAAATTCCCCAGGGGGACGTGGGGGGACAATCTCCCCACTGGGGAAGCGTGGAGAAAATCCCCCCAAAGAGGGAGTGTGGGGGGACAATCTCCCCACAAGGGGAGGTGGGGAAAAATCTCCCATGGGGAAAGGTGAGGGAAAAATTTCTACCACAAGGGAAAGCGTGAGGGAAAATCCCCCCATAGGGAGCGTGGGGACAATCTCCCCACTGGGGAGGTGAGGGACAATCCCCCATGGGGAAAGCGTGGGGGGACAATCTCCCCAATGGGGAGCGTGGGGGAAAAATCCCCCCACAAAGGGACGTGAGGATAATCCCCCCACTGGGGAGCGTAAAGGGAAAAACCCTCCCCCTGGGGAGCGTGAGGGAAAATTTCCCCATTTGGGAGCGTGGGGGGAACAATCTCCCCAAAAAAGGGACGTGAGAATAATCTCCCCAAAAGAGTTAAAGGGACAATCTCCCCACTAGGGGCTTGAGGGCCCAATTTCCCCCCCACTAGGGGACGTAAAGGGAAAATTCCCCCACTGGGGAGGTGGGGGACAATCTCCCCCCCAAAGGGGAGCGTGAGAGATAATCCCCCACGGGGGAGGGTGAGGGCCCAATCCCCCACTAGGGAGCGTGAGAAATAATCCCCCCCACTGGGGGAGCGGAGGGCAATGCCCCCACTAGGGGGCGTGAGGGACAAACCCCCTCCCCCACTGGGGAGCTTTGAGGGAAAAAATCTCCTCAAAAGGGGAAAGCGGGGAAAAGTTTAATCCCCCCACTGGGGGAGCGTGGGGGACAATCTCCCACTAGGGAGCGTGAGGGGAAAAATCCCCCCAATAGGGAGCGTGAGGGGACAATCCCCCCAATAGGGAGCGTGAGGACAATCTCCCCAAATTAGGGAGCATGAGAAAATAATCCCCCCACTAGGGAGCGGAGGGGAAAATTCCCCCCACTAGGGAGCGTAAAGGGAAAATCCCCCCCACTTTTGGGGGGGCTTTAGAGTTTAATCCCCCCACTGGGAGCGTGAGGGAAAAATTTCCCCACTAGGGAGGTGAGAGTTTATCTCCCCACTGGGGAACCGTGGGGGGCCAATTTTCCCCCCCGGGGGAGCGTGAGAGAAAAATTTTTCCCCAATGGGGGAGCGTGAGGGGACAATCTCCCCATGGGGGAGCGTGAGGGAAAAATCTCCCCATTTAGGGAGCATGAAGATAATCTTCCCACTACAACATTTTTTCGAGTTCATTGACTTTTTTATTCTGTTATTCCAAGTTAAATTTATAGCTTATAAATTGTCAACCCTTTGCCACGGCTTGCTGAAAAGGTTACACCCCATACCCCCACCTACACGGGTTCCGGGCATAAACCCCATCAGTTTACCCCATACTATCACTATACCATCACCAGTATGGGGAAGCACAGGGTCGCTCCCAACACTTACAAAAACTACCCAACCCCAAAAAGTGCTGGGGAAGAATGTAACATCGGGTTTCCTTTGGCGTAAAAATTTAATTTCTTGGCCCGCGGAAGCACACTAATTTTTCCTGCACATTTTGTGGGGGTCCTTAAATTTTTTAGGGATGGGGAAGTCATTCCAGTAAAACGAGCAAAAGACTTGTGCCCTTCGTTTCGTTATGATAGAATTTCTTGTGTTTCTTTTTTAACGAGGCAAAGGGAAAAAACATAGGATTTTGTTTAACAGGGGACACGGCCAGTGCCCAAATTTTAAACCAGATTTTTTGCAGTGTTTGCGGGCCCTTGTGACCATGCAGGCTGGGACCTTTGCAGGCTGTGCCATGCAGGCTGTGACCATGCAGGCTGTGACCGCTTTTTTGTGCCCTGCAGGCTGTGGCCATATGGGCTGTGCCAATACCTCACAAAATATTAATAACCCTTTTTGAAAAAACAAGCCAGGGTTAAAGGTTTGGGGTTTTTTAAAACCATGGCAAAATGATTGGAAAACTCCATCCCGGTGCGTAAACCCTTTTAGGCCCTTTTGGATACAAAGATACACCCCAACATGGATTATAATATACCTAGTTGGAAAATCTTTTGTTGCGAGCTGGCCCATTGGCTTACACACGGGCCCGGGAAAGTTTTAAAAAAAAAAAATTTTTTTAACCCCGGTCATGGTTTCCCAAATGCCCCCCTTTTTTTTTTTTTGTAATTATGTCTTTCTAAAGAGAATGTGCAGTAATGGATGCAAAACTCCGGGGGGGGTAGACAAAAAAAACTAAATAATTTTTTAGGGTTCGCTAGGAAATTTAAACGGCTGCCAAAACCACGTAACACTAAACTTTTTTTTAAAAAACCCCCCGGGTATCACTTTAAACATTTAAAACCCTTCCGGAAATCTTTTTTAAAAACAGGGGTTAAAAACCCTCGTTTTAAATTTAAAAAAACCACGTTAAAATCACCTTTTAAAGATTTGTAAACAAAGGCTTGGGTGGGGCCCTTTTTTTCCCAAACTTTTTTTGGCCTTAAAAATACTTTTGGCGTACCCTTTTTTCGGGGAAACCTTTTCCTTTGCATTGGAACGGGAGTAAAAGGCAGAGTACTCCACGTTGGGGGCAAAACAAAGCGCCTATTTCGACTCATTGTGTGGACCATTATCATTTGGCGGTTTGAAATGGGCCCAAAAAAGAAACGAAATATGTCAATTTTATTTACATTTTGTGGAGTAAATTTATTTAAGGGGTTTTTTTACTGCATTTGTTTTTAAAGCATGTGTATGAACGCATGATCACAAAAACTCAGGGTTTCATTTATAAAACTAAATCGCTGACTCATTTTAAAACCAAAACACTGATCATAAAACCAACAATTTTGACTCACTTCTACATTAACACTCATGACTATACACCAAATATGACCATAAAACCAACACACTGACTCTACACCAAAAACACGGGCCACTTCTAAAAAAAAACATTCACTGCCCTCATACCCCCAACATACTGATCATACACCAACCCCTAAACTCATACACCAACACACTGACCCCCTTTTTACTTTTAAAAATTTCATTGACTCATACACAACAACTAAACTCAAAACCCCAAAACACACGGGACTCAAAACACCAACATACTGACTACTTCTACTTTAAACCCCTCACTGACTCTTTACACCAACAAACTGACTCTACACCAACCCCACTGCTCTTCCCCAAAACAACTGCCCTCACTTCTACTTAACACCCCACTAAATTTCTTTAAAACCAACATACGGGACTCATAAAACCAACACATGACTCATACACCAAAAAAATGACTCATTTTCTACATTTAACATCATGACTCATACCCCCAAAACTGCCTATACACCAACACACTGACTCTCCCCAACACACGACTCAATTTCTACATTAACACTCACTGATCTTTACCCCAAAAACCACTGACTCACTTCAAACTTTTAACACTCACAATCATACCCCAAACCACTGACTCATACCCCAAACATATGACTCACTTCTACATTAACACTCGCTGACTCATACACCAACACACTGACTCTTTACACCAACACACTGACCCCACTTCTAAAATTAACACTCGCTGACCCCCATACCCAAACATGACCCCATACACCAACACACTGACTCAAACACCAACACACGATTTCATTTCCCTACATTAACCTCACGGGATCAAAAACCCCAAAAACACACTGACCCCATTTCTACATTAAAACTCACAAAATCATACATTAAAAATCACTCTCATACACCAACACACTGACTCATACAGAAAAAAAAACACTGATTTTATACCCAACACCCCGCCCTCATACAGCAACACATAAACTCACTTCTACTTTAACACTAAACAGATTCAATCCCCTTTTAACCACGGGGACTATACACCAAACAGAACTAATAAAACCAACACACTAAACTCACTTCTACATTAACATCACAGTTCTTTAAAACCAACACAGGACTCATACAGAACACACTGACTCATACACCAACACACGGACCAAACAGCAACACACTGCCCAAATACACCAACACACGACTCAACACCAACACACTGACTCACTTCTACATTAACATCAAGATTCTTACCCCAAAACCCCACTGACTCATACACCAAAAAACGGGAACTCAAACACCAACACACTGACTCCTTTTTCATTAACACTCACTGACTCATACCCAAAAACCCCACTGACTCAACCCCAAAAACACACTGACTAACTTCTCTTAACATCACTGACTTCATACCCCAACATACTGATCTTTTACACCAAACCCGATCATACCCCAACCCCATTTGATTTCCTTCTAATTAACACTCGTTTGCCCTCATACACCAACATACTGACTCACTTTTTTAACTTTAAACCCACTCAACTCATACATTAAAAATCAGGGCCCTCATACCCCAAACACACTGACTCATAAAACCAACAAACTGACTCAATACACCAACACACTGACAATAAAACCAAACCCACTTTGACTCATAAAACCAACACACTGACTAAATACCCCAACAAACTACTCATACACCAACACACTGACTCATAAAAACCAACACACTGACTCATACCCCCAACACATGATCAAACCCCAACACACTGACCCATACACCAACACACTGACTCATACCCCAAACAACTGACTTCATAAACCAACACATTTAAACCTTTTCCCAACACAGGGACCCCATAAAAACCAACACATGACTATACACCAACAATTTGACTATACAAAACCCACTGATTTCCACTTCTAAAATTAACACTCGTGACTCACTTATTCAAAAATTTACACTCATTGAGTTACTTATTCATTAGCACGCTAACTCTTTAACAAACTCTCTGATCTATTTAAAATAATACATCTTTTCACTTTTTATTTAAATACACTATACTGTTTCTAAACTTCCCTTTTTACTATTCTTATTTGTAACAAAAAGTACTTTTTATTACTACTGCTATTTTTAATTTTTATTATTTTTTTATTAATTTTTTTATTTTTATATTTATATAAAACAAATTTTTGCTAAAATTCCGAAAAAAATTATTATGTTTAAAAAATTCATTAATAATTTGTTGATTTTTAAAAAACAATTTCATCACTTCTATTATTTTTTTTTATGCAAAACCGGACAATTTTTTTTAGGGGGGTTTAAACTGCTGATGGTTCCCGCGATTTAATTTTAAATTTGGGTTTTAAAAAAACAAATTTCCAAAAACCCCGTTATTTTTTTTTTAAAAAAGAGAGGGTGGATAACTAGGTTCTTGGTAAATGAAACGGAATTTTTAAACTGACGGGCTTCTGAAGGGAGAACGACTTTTTGAAACTGACGACCTGAAGCGAGGGCTTCTGAAGCAGACGACTTTTTTGAACTGAGACTTCCCGAAGCTGACGACTTTGAAGCAAAACGACTTCTGAAACTGGACGACTTCTGAAGTGGGCGGGGCCTTTTTGAAGGACGAAACTGAAGCTGACGACTTTTGAAGTGCGACTTTTGAAGAAACGGCTTTTTGAAACTGACGACTTCTGAAGCCCGACGACTTCTGAAACAGCGACTTCGAAGCTGAAAGAAATTCTGAAAACTGACGACTTCTGAAGCAAAGACTTTTGGGAAAATGACGACTTTTTTGAAAAACTGAGGGTTCTGAAACTGCGAATTTTTGGAAATGACGACTTTGAAGCCCAAAAGCCCTTTTGAAGCAGACGACCCCCTGAAACTGAAGCTTCTGAAAAACTGACGACTTTGAAGCTGACGACTCTGAAGCTGAAAACTTTTGGGAAACTGAAAAAAATTCTGAAGGGAAAGACTTCTGAAGCTGGCGAATTTTGAACTGCGACTTCTAAGCAGACGACTTTTGAAGCAGACGACTTCCCGAAAACTGACGACTTTGAACTGCCCACTTTTTTAAGGGTGAAAGACTTCTGAAGCTGACGAAAATTTTGAAACTGACGACTTTTGAAGCAGACGAAATTTGAAAACTAAAAACTTCTTTAACTGACGACTTCTGAAGCTTTACGACTTCTGAGCTGACGAAATTTTGAACTGGGCGACTTCTGAAACCAAAGACTTCTGAAACAGACGACTTTTTGAAGCTGAAAGACTTTTTGAAACTGAAAGATTCTGAAGCTGGCGAATTTGAAGCTGGGCGACTTCTTAAGGGGACGGGGCTTCCGGGAAATCGACTTTTGAAGCTGACGGGCTTCTGAAGCTGACGACTTTTTGAAAACTGAAGACTTCTGAAGCAGAGACTTCTGAATGAAAACTTCTGAAGCGACGGGCTTTTGAAGCCCGAAAGACTTTGAACTGACGACTTTAAGCCGGGGACTTCGAAGCGGGCGAAATTTTGAAGCAAAAACGACTTCTGAAGGACGACTTCTGAAGTGACGGGCTTCTGAACTGAAAGACCCTTTTGAAGCAGAGATTCTGAACTGACGACTTCTGAAGCGAAAGATTCTGGCTGACAAATTTTTGAACTGACGCTACTGAAACTTACGATACGAAACTGACGACTACTGAAAACGAAAGGAAAATTCTGAACGAAGACCCACTGAAGTGACGACTTTCTGGGAAAGGGGACCCTTCTGAAGCTGACGAATACTGAAGCGAAAGACTTCTGAAACTGAAAGACTTTTGAAAACTGACGCTTTAAGCTGACGACCCTTTTGAATGAAAGAATATGAAGCTGACGACTACTGAAGCTGAACGAACTGAACTGACGAAATTTTGAAACTGACGACAAATGAAGCTGACGACTACTGAAACTGGGGGGCGACAAACTGATGCTGAGACTTCGAAGGGAGACGACTTTTGAAGTGGCGACTACTGGGCCCCTGAAAATACGGGAAACTGACGATACTGAAATTGCGACTACTGAAGCTTTACAAAAAACTGGGAAACTGACGACTACTGAAGCTGAGATTCGGATGCTGACCCAAATATGAAAACGACGACTTCTAAACTGACGACTTCTGAAGTGGGCACTTCGAAGCTGACGTTTTTGAAAAACTGGGCGATAAATGAAGCTGACGATATGAAAGCTGACGAAATACTGAAGCTGAAAGACTTTGAAAACTGAGGGTCTGAAGCTGACGAAATTTTGAAGCTGACGGGCTTTGAACTGACGATATGGGAAACTACCTACAGAAGCTGCGCCCACTGAACTTACGAAATAGATGCTGACGGGCTTTCAAATTTAAAACCCTTTGAAGCTGCGACTACCGATGCTGACGACCCATTGAAGCTAAAACCCACGAAGGAAAACTACGAAGCTTTACGACTACGAAGCTAGCGATTTCTGAAGCTGACGATACTGAAACCCGGGCGACTTCTGAAGCTGACGATACCGAAGCTGACGACTACTGAAGCGACGACTTCTGAAGCTGCGACTACTGAAGCTGACGACTTTTTGAAACTGCGACTACTGAAGCTACGACCCAAAAAAAGTTGACGACTTCTGAACTGAGACTATGAAGTGAAGACTATGAAGCTTTACGACTACTGAAGCTTAGGGCTTCTAAAGCTGACGACTTCTGAAGGGTGACGGGCTTAATGAAAAAATTAGACTTCGGAAAATGACGAATACTGAAGGGGTGGCGATCCGAAATTTACGACTTTAAAAAAGCGGGGCTACTGAAGCTTTAGACTTCTGAAGCTGACGAATATGGGCTGGGCGACTACTGAAGGTGACGCTTTTGAAGCTGACGACTACTGAAACTGACCCACTTCTAAAGTGACGAAACTGAAATGACGACTACTGAACCCGAGGGGAGTCAAACCCGCCTCTAACCCTTTTAATTCACGCTTTGTGGGCTCGTGCCAGGTTGTGTTCGTTGTCTGAAAAGTGTCTTAGTTCAGTGAAAAATTGTTTTACTTTTCGACAGTGTTTTTAGTTTAGTGGGTAGGTTGTGTACCCTTGTCTGAAAAGTGTCTTTGTTCAGTGATAGGTTTGTACGTTTTTCTCTCAGGTTTGTTTTATTTATTTGGTTGTGTACGTTGTCGAAGTGTCTTAGTTCAGGATAGGTTTTTGTAAAGTTGTTCTCATTCCCTTTTTCAGTGATAGGTTGGGGTACTTGTCTGACAGGTTTTTTCCTTTTTTGTTCGTGATTGGGGTTTGGGCGTTGTTGACAGTTTTCTTAGTTCGGGATAGGTTGTGTAAAGTTGTCCTCATTTTTTAAATTCGTGATAGGTTTTTTGTACGTTTTTGACAGTGTCTTTGTTCGTGATAGGTTGTGTACGTTGTTTTGCAATTTTCTTAGTTTTGTGATAGGGGTTTTTTACGTTGTCTGACAGAGTCTTAAAATTAGTGTTGGGGTTTTGACTTTGTTGACAGTGTCTTAGTTTTTATTGGGTTGGTTGTTTTTCGTTTTTCTCAGTTTTTTTAGTTCTTTATAGGTTGTTTTACTTTGTTCCGGGCAGTGTTTAGTTCAGTGATAGGTTGTGTACGTTTTTTCTGACTTTTCTTAGTTCAGTGATTTGGTTTTGTACTTGTTGACAGTGCCTTTGTTCAGTGATAGGTTTGGGACGTTTTCTCCAGTGTCTTTTGTTTTAGTGATAGGTTTTTGAAAGTTGTCTGACAGTGTTTAGTTCAGTGATAGGTTGTACGTTTTTCTTACGTGGCTTAGTTTAGTGATTTTTGGGGTTTTTTTTACTTTTTCTGACAGTTTTTTAGTTCAGGGATAGGTTTTTTGTACGTTGTCTCTCAGTTCTTGTTCGTGATAGGTTGTGGGACGTTTTTCTGGCATTTTTTAAATTCAGTGATAGGGGGTTTTTTTATTTTTTCTGACAGTGTCTTAGTTTTATTTTTAGGTTTTTTTTTACGTTGTTGACAAGGGCTTAGTTTTGTGATAGGTTGTGTAGTTTTTCCCGACGTGTCTTGTTCAGTGTTTGGGTTTTGTACGTTTTTCCTCAGTGTCTTAGTTCAGTGGGGAAAGGGTTTTGTACGTTGTCCTCAGGTCCCTTTGTTCAGTTTAGGTTTTTGGGGACGTTGTTTTTCTCAGGTCTTAGTTCATTTATAGGTTTTTGTACGTTGTCTGACAGTTTTCTTAGTTCAGTTTATAGGTTGGGTAAAAGTTTTTTGGGCAGTGTCTTAGTTCATGATTGGTTGTTTTTACGTTGTCTCCAGGTCTTAAATTCAGGGGGTGGGGTTTTGGGGACGTTTTTCTGCCGTGTTTAGTTAGTCTAGGTTGTTAAAGTTTTTTGGCAGTGCCCTTTTGTGACCCGATTCCCGGAGTCCCGAAAACCCGACTGATCGAACGTCTCAGGGCCCTCGTGTGGATTAAAAAAATTTTGATCTAATTATTAATTTTTGTCCAAATTTTAAAGTGCGCCCAAGAGGGGGGGAGGGGAGAGGGGGAGGGGAGAGAGAGAGGGGAGAGAGGAAGAGAGAGGGGGAAAGAGGGGGAGAGGGAAAAAGGGGAAGGGGAGAAAAAGAAAGAGAGATGGGGTAGAGAGGGAAAGAGAGAGAGAGGAGAGGGGAGAAGAGAGAGCTCAAGGTGGGCTCAACAAGGTAGTGTTGTTTTGTCAACACCCTAAGGGTTGCCCCTCTTTTAAATGCAAGTGTTTTCTGCCCTGACCAGGAACAAACAGGGGTTGTCATGGTGGGGTGAATGTTTCATGGTTTGGGTAGCCCTCCCCTGTGGACAGTGTTAGGGATAGTGTCAGTTTGGAAAATGTCAGGGATAGTGTCAATGTGGTAGTGTCACGGGGCAGTGGTTTTCCCGGGATAAAGTCATGGTTTGCCCTCCCCTTTGGGTTGGTCACGGTGGATAGTGTCACGGGGGATAGTGCCACGGTGGATAGTGCCACGGTTTGGTTTGGATATTTCCCCCGGTGGATAGTGTCACGGTGGATAGGGGTACGGTGGGTATTTTAGGGGGGATAGTGCCCTTTGGTTTGCTTACTGTGGGAAAATGTCACGGTGGATAGTGCCACGGTGGATGTGCCACGGTGGATAAGGAAAAGTTCCCGGTGGATTGTGCCGGTGGATAGGGGCCACATTTGGGTGGTGTCCCATTTGCAGAGAAAAAATTTGCCAAATTTTATAAAAATGGGATTTTAAAAAATCGGCCATAACTGTAGAATCCTCTTTTCCGATCGAATACAAACTTAAATAAAGTTCATCTTCTTTCTGGGCGTGTTTCATATATGTGAGAATTTGCCAGGTTTTTCCCTTAAACTCTCATGCTGTGGCGGCCCCTGCTCTTAACTGATTAGAAAAAAATCAAAAAAAATCGAAAAAAGGAAAAAAAATTTACCCCATTTTATGGCGGTTTGAAATTTGAAAATTTTTTGCCCCGGGCTTTTCCAGCAGTGTGTAAATCTTTTTAGCAGTTTTAACTGTTTGGGAAACATGTTTTTAAGGAATTTTAAACGCGGGGTTTAATTTACCCGTTCCTTGGACTTTTTAGGGTGGGTTTGTTTACGGTTCTAGGGTGCTTATGTTTTGGGGTAAAGCTCCGGCCCGTTTTTAGGGTTTTGGGGGTACAAACTTGGGCAGGGATCTGGCGTGGGGTGGATAGCCTGGTAACATGGGACGGGATGGTAGTGGGTTTGGTAAAAACTGATGAAGGGGTAATCAGTGTTTGGTTAAAAACCCGATGAAGGGTTTTGAGTGGTAAAACCCGATGAAAGGATGAAAAGTGTGTGGTAACAATGATGAAGGGGTGGCAGTGTGGGGATAACACTGAAGAAGGGATGGTATGTGTTGGTAACACTGGGGAAGGGATGATGGTGTGGTAAAAACTGATGAAAGGGGTAAAAGTGTGTGGGTAAAACTGATGAAAAGGGGTTGTGGGGTGTCTGGTAAAAACTGATTAAGGGGGGTTTAGTGTGGGGTGGTAACCAATGAAAGGATGGCATGTGTGGGAACACAAGGAAGGGGTGGTTGGGGTGTTGGTAAAAGAAACTTGAAGGGATGATGGTTTTTTTAAACCAAATGGAAAGAATTGGGGGCGGGGTTTTAAATTTTTTTGTGGTAACAATTTATAAAGGGATGGTAGTGTGTGTTGGGAACAATGATTAAGGGGAAAAGGTTTTTTTTGTGTGGTAACAAGATGAAGGGATGGTAGTGTGTTGGGAGCACTGATAAAGGGATGGTAATGTGTGTGGTAAAAACTGATGGGAAGGGGTGGTTTGGTTTTTTGTGGTAACACTGATGAAGGGAAAGGGGGTGTGTTGGTAACATGATGAAGGGTTTGGGAGTGTGTGGGGGTAAAAACTGATTTAAGGGGGTGGTAGTTTTGTGTGGTAAACCCCTATGAAGGGATGGTAATGTGGGGTGGTTAAAAATGATGAAGGGATGGTAAAGTGTGGTAACACTGATGAAGGGATTGGGGAAAGTGTGGTGGTAACATGATGAAGGGGGGGGGTGGTGCGTGTGTGTGGTTAAAACTGGGTGAAGGGGGGGTGGGTGTCCCCGGAAACACTGATGAAGGGGGGGGTAGTGTTTTGTGGGAACCTGATAAGGGGGTGGGGTCTGTGTGGTAACAATAATGAAGGGATGTTTGGTTGGGTGGTTTGGAACATGATGAAGGGGGGTTTATAGAGTGGGTGGGGAACACTGAAGAAGGGATGACAGAGTGGTAAAACTGATGAAAGGATTTTAGGTTTTGGGAAAACTGATTAAGGGAAGGCAGTGTGTGGTAACACCCGATGAAGGGGTTTTAGTGGTTGGGAACATGAAGAAAAGGGGTGATGGTGTGGGAACATGATAAAGGGTGGTAAAAGTGTTGGGGAACACTGATTTAAGGGGTGGTGATGTTTTGGAACATGCTGGGAAAGGGGTGGGGTGTGTTTTGGGGGGTAACCTGATTTTAAAGGGGTGGTGGTGGGGCCTGGGGAAAACTGATGAATTTTATGGTAAATGTGTCGGTAAACTTTAAAGAAGGGGTGGTGTGGTTTTTTTGGTAACACTGAAGAAGGGATGGTTTGTTGTCTGGTAAAACTGTGGGAAAGGGGTGGTTGGTTTTTTGGGCTGGTAAAAACTGATGAAGGGGTGGTAGTGGTTTGGTAACACTCAAAGAAGGGGATGGTGGCGTTTGTGGTAACAATTTAAAAAGGGGATGTTAGAGTGTCTGGTAACACCCGATGAAGGGATGGTGGTGGTCTTGGGAACCCCTTTATGAAAGGGGGGTTTGGGGTGTATGGTAAAAGATGAAGGGCGGGGGAGTGTGTGGTAACACGATGAAGGGATGATTTTTGTTTGGGAACAATTTTAAGGGTGGGTTTGTGTGTGGTAACATGATGAAAAGGGTTGGGAGTGTGGGGGGTAAAAACCCGATGAAGGGATGGTAGTGTTTTTCTGGTAACACTGTTTAAGGGATGGTGTGTGTGGGAACACTGATGAAGGGGGGGTTTTTAGTGTGCCCGGTAAACTGATTTAAGGGAGGTTGTGTTTGTTAACAATGATGAAAAGGGGTGATGGTGTGTTTGGTAAAACCCGGGTGAAAGGGGGGTTTGGGAGTGTGTGGTAACACTGATGAAAAGGGGTGGGTTTGTGTCTGGTAACATGAGAAGGGATGGTAGTGTGTGTGGTAACACTGGTGAAGGGATGGTAGTGTGTCTGGTAACACTGTGAAGGGATGGTATTTGTGTCTGGTAACCACGGGTGAAGGGATGGTAGTGTGTCGGTAACCGGGTGAAGGGATGGTAGTGTGTGTGGTAACACTGGTTTGAAGGGTGGTAGGTGTGTCTGGAAAACACTGATGAAGGGATGGTAGTGTGTTGGTAACACTGATGAAGGGATGGTAGGGGTGTCTGGTAACACTGATGAAGGGATGGTGGTGTGTCTGGTAACACTGATGAAGGGATGGTAGTGTGTCTGGTAACACTGATGAAGGGATGGTAGTGTGTTGGTAAATGTTGAGGGATGGTAGTGTGTCTGGTAACACGGGATGAAGGGATGGTAGTGTGTCTGGTAACACTGGTGAAGGGATGGTAGTGTGTCTGGTAACACTGATGAAGGGATGGTAGTGTGTCTGGTAACACTGATGAAGGGATGGTAGTGTGGTGTGGTAACACTGATGAAGGGATGGTAGTGTGTGTGGTAACACTGATGAAGGGATGGTAGTGTGTGTGGTAACACTGATGAAGGGATGGTAGTGTGTCTGGTAACACTGATGAAGGGATGGTAGTGTGTCTGGTAACACTGATGAAGGGATGGTAGTGTGTGTGGTAACACTGATGAAGGGATGGTAGTGTGTGTGGTAACACTGATGAAGGGATGGTAGTGTGTGTGGTAACACTGATAAAAGGGATGGTAGTGTGTCTGGTAACACTGATGAAGGGATGGTAGTGTGTCTGGTAACACTGATGAAGGGATGGTAGTGTGTCTGGTAACACTGATGAAGGGATGGTAGTGTGTCTGGTAACAATAGCTTCCGCTGCAACTTCCACGTTGCAAAGTGCTTGATTGCACCTTTTTTCAGCATATAAAACTCACCAATTGAAACGCATAAACAGAATTTGTGAACAAAAGGGAAAGACTGTACGCAGTAGGTCACGAAAACCAGGGTTTATACTCTCTTTCTCTCTCTCTCTCTCTCTCTCTCTCTAATATATATATGTCGTGCCGAATAGGCAGAACTTGCGAGCCTGGCTTAAATAGCAACGCTCATCTTGTCATATAGACAAGTGAAAATTTGTGTAGGGAAATAATTCGCACAATCTTTTCTGACCTAAGAAAAAAAATGTATTTCATTGTTTTTGTTTAGTATTAATTATGAAAAACAAATTTTAAATATATTTATTGGGTTAGGCTTAAAATTAATTGCTCTTGTTAATAAGGTTAGGTAAGTTTCTAAGATTTTTAGTGCAAATTATAAATTTTTCATTAAATTAAGAAAAAAATATATCTTTAAAGTATAAGGAAAATTTTGAAGGATTAATTTAAATGGTTCTTGCAATTGACCTTTTTTTTACATTTTCGGCACGACATAATATATAATATATTTATATATTATTTTATATATTATATATATATATTTATATATATATTTATTAATATATATATATATATATATATATATATATTATTATAATATATAAATATATATTATATAAAATTTTATAAAATATATATATATATATATATAATATTCTATATTTACAAAATATATTAATTTATATAATATAACATAATAAAAAAAATATATCTTTAAACTATATAAAAAAATATTAAAAATATAATTTATAAATAATATATAATAATATAATATAATATATATAAATAAAATATATATAATATTATATTTATATTTTAAAATTATATATATAAAATATATAAATATACATTATATATATATATTATATATATATATAAATATATATATATATATATTATATATATAAAATATATATATAAATGGGCCAATTAAAACTGGTCTTGCAATCCCTGATGAAATTAGACCTTTCTTTTTTGTGAAACATTTGTGCACTTAAAAGAAGGTGGAGGAATTGGGCCCAATTGCAGTAGGCAACACCTTAACGCCGCCTCGAAATCCAAAGTGCTGTCCGAAATATTCGTGCACAGGCCAGCCATGATGCTTCAACCAAACCAGCTTGGCTTTGGGGTCTCTCAAGGAAGTGAAGCAGGGGTTTTCATGCAACAATGGCGTTTTATCAACAACCTGCCTGAGGACAATGCATGGTAAAATTAGATTTCAAGAATGCGTTCAATCCCCTGAAAAGAGACGTGGTATTAGCAGCAGTACAAGAACATTTCCCTGGTCTCTTCCCTTTTGTTTCAGCCGGGTATAGCAAGGAATCAATGCTTCTCTTTGGAGAGCATGAAATTACATCATCGGAGGGTGTCCAACAAGGAGATCCTCTTGCACCATTTCTCTTCTGTATAGCAGTTAGGGAAATCACAGTCAGACTGACCAGCGAGCTAAACATCTGGTTCCTAGATGATGGCACACTAGCAGGTACAAAAAGAGTCCCTCTTACATGACCTTACACAGGTAATGACACGGGGACAGGAAATGGGTCATCCTGAAAACCATCCAAATTTTGAAATCATCTCAGTCAGTCAACAAGTGATAATGCAGTGAATCAAAACTACCCGGAGCAGCAGTCATTTGCCCCCCAAATGTGTCTTGCTAGGAGCACCTTGGGAAGATGCCATTGACACAATTCTCAGGAAGAAATTGGAAGAGTTAAGGAGGATGGAACAAGAATAGGCATTGGACACCCACGATGCCTTGTACTTCTCACAAAGTGCTTGAGTTCTGCCCGGTTGACATATTTCCTAAGATGTGCACTTCATATGATAACCCTATTACTGCACGAATATGACAGTTATTCTGAGGCAGATTTTTACGAAAGTACTTAACCTTACTCTAGAAGACGGCAGTGGAACCAAGCTACACTTCCAGTCAGATTAGGAGGCATTGGGGTCCGCAAGTCATCACAGATTGCGTACCTGCTTTTCTGCCCCCGTGTATTGCTCCAGAGAGCTTGTAGCAGCGATTCTCCCTGAACATCTTAGGGGCAAGATAGGAGTCCAGGACCAAAAATTCATTGACGGAGCAATGATCTGGGATAATTAACGGGCTCTGGAGCCAGACCTGCTCCCCCCCAAAAATACAAACAATCGCACTGGGATGGTCCAATTAGTGGAAATATTGCCTCAACAATGCTTCAGGGGTGTGTCAGGGAAGGATAGAGCCCGCCCCCTGGCAGTGAGAGCCCCTCATGCTGGGGACTTTCTGTTGGCTGTTCCCAACTCCAGCCTTGGCACACGTCTCGACCACAGACCATCCGCATCGGTGTTGCCCTTCGACTTGCCGCCCTATTCTCGCCGAACACAGGTGTATTTGTGGCAGTGAAGCAGCAGACGATTCGGGTACCATGGTCTTGTGTGCCGTAAATCCGAGGGAAAGATTGCAAGACATGAGGAGGTTAAAAAACATTATCAAGAGGAGCCTCACAACAGCTGGATGCCAGCAGTAAGGAGCCACCCCCAAATATGCAGATTGATGGCAGCCAGAAGCGTCCAAATGGTATCACCCCTTTAAGCCTGGACAGATGGGAAGCAGGTGGTGTGGGACTATACATGTGCATCTACCTTGGCTGATACCTATCTCCAATACACCAGGGAGGAAGGAGGGCAGCTGCCAGCTTCAGGGGGTCCAAAAGTCTAGAAATATGGAGAACTTGCCCATCATTATATGTTTGTTCCCATAGGCTCAGAGACCCTTGGCTCATGGGAAAGAGTGCATCTAAATTCCTTAAGGAGCTGGGAAAAAGACTCATCAGGGTAACTAGGGATTCCCCGGGCCAGCTAGTTTTCTGTTCCAGCGGCCCCAGTGCGGCTGTTCAAAGGGAAAAGCCTGCTTATTTTGGGCACACGCCCCAGCTCTGAGGAGCTGGATGAGTTTTTCGCCTTATAATCGGTGATACACACGTAACAACATTACCGATGTGCCACCTTTATATCAATAGTGTATCTCTTGGATCTTATATATATATATATATATATATTTAAAATATATATATTTATATATAAAATATATATATATATATATATATATATTATATATATATTTTTTATATTAGTGCACTCCAGGATGATTTGAATAGACTGATTCAATGGTCGGAGAAGTGGCGGATACAGTTTAATATAGACAAATGCTAAGTTCTAAATGTTAGACAAGAAAATAACCATACCACATATAAACTAAATAATGTAGATCTTAATATTACTGATTGCGAAAAGGATTTAGGAGTTCTGGTTAGCAGTAATCTAAAACCAAGACAACAGTGTAAGTGTCCGCAATAAAGCGAACAGAATCCTTGGCTTCATATCTAGAAGTATAAATAATAGAAGTCCTCAGGTTGTTCTTCAACTCTATATATCCTTGGTTAGGCTTCATTTAGACTTTGCTGCTCAGTTCTGGTCACCGTATTACAGAATGGATATAATATTATTATTATTATTATTTTTATCACACCGGCCGATTCCCACCAAGGCAGGGTGGCCCGAAAAAGAAAAACTTTCACCATCATTCACTCCATCCCTGTCTTGCCAGAAAAAGGTGCTTTACACTACAGTTTTAAACTGCAAAATTAACACCCTCCTCAGGTGCAGGCACTCTGGAAAACTACAAGGGGATGACAAAGTTGATCCATGTATCAGAAATCTTCCTATGAGGATTTAAAATGAGGTCCATGAATCTGCACTTAGAAAGGCTTAAAATTAGCGGGGATATGATCGAGATGTATAAATGGAAAACAGGAATGAATAAAGGGGATGTAAATAGCGTGCTGAAAATATCCATCCAAGACAGGACTCACAGCAATGGCTTTAAGTTGGAAAAATTCAGATTCAGGAAGGATATAGGAAAGCACTTGGTTTGGTAATAAAGTTGTGGATGAGTGGAACAAACTCCCAAGTACAGTCATAGAAGCTGAAACCTTGTGTAGTTTTAAAATTAGGTTAGATAAATACATGAATGGGTGTGGGTTGGACCTGACAGCTTGTGATACTGGGTCAGATGGTGTGCTCCTACCTTACGTGAATGTAACCTAACCTGATTAGGTTAGGGCGTTGGCTTAAACCGGTAGGAGACTTGAACCTGCCTCGCATGGGCCAGCAGGCCTGCTGCAGTGTTCCTTCTTTCTTATGTATATATATACTGAGAGATATGAACCTCTCTGTATACACACTGAGAGACACGCACCTCTCTCTGTATATATCCTTTGTATATATCACTGCGAATATTCTGCATCTCTAAGATTAATCAATCTTCTAAATATCTCACTTTGTTAGGGGCAACTCAAAAAAAAAAAAAAAATACCCACAGGAGACGAGAGTCTATCTCCATATATACGTAAACATGAACTCTCTTTACGGCCAGATATAAAGCTGCGCGGTTTCACCTAATCACAGAAATTAATATAATTTTCACTAAATACGAACAATAAAAATGTTGTTTGTGTGATATCAGGGACGGGAGTGTCGTGTGCTGGAAGCTTGTGTGGTAAAACTCGTCTCCCAGTCACTGATAACTCCACCACACCGCCTGACTTGTTACCTTCACTAGCCTCGCCTCTTAACTTGTCACACTGGCATAGTAAATGGTTGGCTAATGTGGGAGGAGGGGGGTTTGAAGGCTATCTGCTACACGAGGGCTCGTTAAGGCCGCAGGTGAGTTTTTTTTATTATCACCAGTCAAGGTTAGGGTTTACCTGGAGACCTGGAGTTTACCTGGAGAGAGTTCCGGGGGTCAACGCCCCCGCGGCCCGGTCTGTGACCAGGCCTCCTTAGGTCAGTGTCCCAGGATGCGACCCACACCAGTCGACTAACACCCAGGTACCCATTTTATGATGGGGAACATTTCAAACAGGTTGAAAGAAACACGTAATGTTTTCTTTCTCTGGCTGGGAATCGAACCAGGCCCTCGCCCTGTGAAGCGAGAGCGTTAACACCAGCCACCAGAGCCTAGGGTAGGTAAGAGTTGTCAGAAATAGGACAGGCGTTTCTGACGGGGTTTAGTATATAATGACCTGCAGCTGGAGGTTTTGGTCGTCTGACAGGCCTTCCACTGGCTTACCCTCTATAATGTGTAATAACGAAAAATTAGTGATATGTAATGTATACGTGGCAGTTAAAGGATGCTGATCGGATATAAATAATAAGAAGTAACAAAGTATCCCAATTATTAAATGTAACTTTGCATTAAGTAAAACCATTGGAATTTTATCACAGGTTTTGTTTTTCAGAATTGCTTTTCAAAAAGCAACAAAAAGGAGGACCAAAGTATTTAAAAAAATATTTTGGGTACACTTGGTGTGTACTTACCAAATTGTACTTTCCTAATTTTTTGTTTCAGGGGGCGATACTCAGCTCCTGGCCCCGCCTCTTCACTGATCGGGTACTAGGTCCTCTCTCTTTCTGTGTGGTGTGTGTGTGTGTGTACTCACCATTTTTGGTTGAGGGACGAGTCATAGCTTTCCCGGCCCCCTCTTCAAAGATTGCTACTAGGTCCTCTCTCCCTGCTCCATGACTTTATCAAACTCATCTTAAAACTATGTAGGTTCCGCCCATACGGGCATTTCTATTTCACTGCCTGACAACTCTATGATTGAAGAAATACTTCCTAACATTCCTTTCACTCATACGAGTCTTCATCTTCCAATTGTGACCCCTTATTTCTGTGTCCCCTCTCTGGAATATCCTGCCTTTGTCCACCTTGTCTATTCCGCACAGTATTTTATATGTCGTTATCATGTCTTTCCTGACCCTCCTGTCCTCAAGTGTCGTCAGTGGTCTGGAACAAGGTAGTCAGTCCTTCAGCCTGGAGAAGGGTTCAGTTCCATGGTCTGGAACAAGGTGGTCAGTCCCTCAGCCTGGAGAAGAGTTCAGCTCCATGATCTGGAACAATGTGGTCAGTCCCTCAGCCTGGAGAAGAGTTCAGCTCCATGGTCTGGAACAAGGTGGTTAGTCCCTCAGCCTGGAGAAGAGTTCAGCTCCATGATCTGGAACAAGGTGGTTAGTCTCTCAGCCTGGATAAGTGTTCAGCTCCATGGTCTGGAACAGTGTGGTTAGTCTCTCAGCCTGGAGAAGAGTTCAGCTCCATGATCTGGAACAATGTGGTTAGTCTCTCAGCCTGGAGAAGAGTCCAGCCCATGGTCTGGAACAATGTAGTTAGTCTCTCTGCCTGGAGAAGAGTCCAGCCCATGGTCTGGAACAAGGTGGTTAGTCCCTCAGCCTGGAGAAGAGTTCAGCTCCATGATCTGGAACAATGTGGTTAGTCTCTCAGCCTGGAGAAGAGTCCAGCCCATGTTCTGGAACAATGTAGTTAGTCTCTCTGCCTGGAGAGAGCCCAAAGCCCAGGGTCGGGAAAACAAGGGGTTAGTCCTCAGCCTGGAAAGATTCAGCTCCATGATCTGGAAAAATGTGGTTAGTCTCTCAGCTGGAAAGATCCACCATGTTCTGGAACAATGTATTTAGTCCTCTGCCTGGAGAAGAGTCCAGCCCATGGTCGGGAAACAAGTGGTTAGTCCCTCAGCGGGAGAAGAGTTCAGCCCCATGATCGGGAACAATGTGGTTAGTCTCTCAGCCTGGAGAAAGAGTCCAGCCCATGGTCTGGAACAATGTGGTTAATCTCTCAGCCTGGAGAAGAGTTCAGCTCCATGATCTGGAACAAGGTGGTTAGTCTCTCAGCCTGGATAAGAGTTCAGCTCCATGGTCTGGAACAATGGGGTTTAGTCTCTCAGCCTGGAGAAGAGTCCAGCTCCATGATCTGGAACAATGGGGTTAGTCCTCTCAGCCTGGAGAAGAGTCCGGGCCCATGTTCTGGAACAATGTGGTTAGTCTCTCAGCCTGGAGAAGAGTCCAGCCATGGTCTGGAACAATGTGGTTAGTCTCTCAGCCTGGAGAAGAGTCCAGCCCATGGTCTGGAACAATGTGGTTAGTCTCTCAGCCTGGAGAAGAGTTCAGCTCCATGGTCTGGAACAATGTTGTCAGTTCTCTAAACCCTGGAGAAGAGTCCAGCCCATGGTCTGGAACAATTTTGGTTAGTCTCTCAGCCTGGAGAAGAGTCCAGCCCCAAATGGTCTGGAACAATGTGGTTAGTCTCCCCAGCCTGGAAAAGAGTTCAGCTCCATGGTCTGGAACAATGTGGTTAGTCTCTCAGCCTGGAGAAAGAGTCCAGCCCATGGTCTGGAACAATGTGGTTAGTCTCTCAGCCTGGAGAAGAGTTCAGCTCCATGATCTGGAACAAGGTGGTTAGTCTCTCAGCCTGGATAAGAGTTCAGCTCCATGGTCTGGAACAATGTGGTTAGTCTCTCAGCCTGGAGAAGAGTCCAGCTCCATGATCTGGAACAATGTGGTTAGTCTCTCAGCCTGGAGAAGAGTCCAGCCCATGTTCTGGAACAATGTGGTTAGTCTCTCAGCCTGGAGAAGAGTCCAGCCCATGGTCTGGAACAATGTGGTTAGTCTCTCAGCCTGGAGAAGAGTCCAGCCCATGGTCTGGAACAATGTGGTTAGTCTCTCAGCCTGGAGAAGAGTTCAGCTCCATGGTCTGGAACAATGTTGTCAGTCTCTCAACCTGGAGAAGAGTCCAGCCCATGGTCTGGAACAATGTGGTTAGTCTCTCAGCCTGGAGAAGAGTCCAGCTCCATGGTCTGGAACAATGTGGTTAGTCTCTCAGCCTGGAAAAGAGTTCAGCTCCATGGTCTGGAACAATGTGGTCAGTCTCTCAGCCTGGAGAAGAGTCCAGCCCATGGTCTGGAACAATGTGGTTAGTCTCTCAGCCTGGAGAAGAGTTCAGCTCCATGATCTGGAACAATGTGGTCAGTCTCTCAGCCTGGAGAAGAGTCCAGCCCATGGTCTGGAACAATGTGGTCAGTCTCTCAGCCTGGAGAAGAGTCCAGCCCATGGTCTGGAACAATGTGGTCAGTCTCTCAGCCTGGAGAAGAGTCCAGCTCCATGGTCTGGAACAATACTGTTTCTCCAAGGTTGAAGGCTTGATTACATCATCTTCATTTCACTATTGCACCTGTTGCTTCTGTATCTGACTGAAGAAGCCTACTATGTGGTCGAAACATTTCATCAATAAAGATACTCAGGTGTTGCCCATGTGTCTTAATCATCAACACACAGAACAGCCGGGCTCTGCCCGTCCACTTCCTAACAGATAAATTTTAGCTGTCTTGGACAACATTAAAAGGAAATTTTCGAACGGGGTTTCGAAATGTGGCCTGAAAACTTGCTAAGTGGCAAGTGGGAGGAAGGCACAGACTGTTCTGCTGTTTGAAGGTAAACTGGGATACATTTCTCGAAATATATTGAAATAAATCTAAATATAATTAAGTAACCCGGAATATTTTGAAATCGAAATGTGTTGAAATAAACCGATATATATTGAAATAAGCCAAAATATATTGAAATAAACCGAAATATATTGAAATAAACCTAAATCAGTTGCACCTGTTTTGGTTTTTCTTACCGTTAAACTTGAGAATTTTTTTTTTTAAAGAAGGCTGAAGAGCGATAATGATAGATTATGGCTCATACTTCCCTCTCTCTCTCTCTCTCTCTCTCTCTCTCTCTCTCTCTCTCTCTCTCTCTCTCTCTCTCTCTCTCTCTCTCTCTCTCTCCCCTCCCCCCTCCCTGGAGAGGTATCCCCCCACTCTTAGGATGCTTGTCGGACCACCTTGAATAATTTAACACAACTTGGGATCATTAAAGTTGGCCGCGCGTAATTACCTTTAAGTTTGTGGGCTGAATTTCGCCGCACTTTAGAAAGAGTCGCGTCGCGCGAGACCTTCAGGTAAGTCGGCCAGAGACGGAGATGGTGCGAAACGTCGGAGAGCTGGTGAGCAGAACCTGTTGACTTGCACGTTTCTGCCTTGTGTGTGTGTTTGTGATCAAAGTTAAATGTTACTGGTGGTTGTGACGTGTTACTGGTGGTTGTGACGTGTTACTGGTGGTTGTGACGTGTTACTGGTGGTTGTGAAAGTTTACTGGTGGTTGTGACGTGTTACTGGTGGTTGTGACGTGTTACTGGTGGTTGTGACGTGTTACTGGTGGTTGTGACGTTTACTGGTGGTTGTGACGTGTTACTGGTGGTTGTGACATGTTACTGGTAGTTGTGACGTGTTACTGATGGTTGTGACGTGTTACTGGTGGTTGTGACGTGTTACTGGTGGTTGTGACGTGTTACTGGTGGTTGTGACGTGTTACTGGTGGTTGTGACGTGTTACTGGTGGTTGTGACGTGTTACTGGTGGTTGTGACGTGTTACTGGTGGTTGTGACATGTTACTGGTGATTGTGACGTGTTACTGGTGGTTGTGAAATGTTACTGGTGGTTGTGACGTGTTACTGATGGTTATGACGTGTTACTGGTGGTTGTGACGTGTTACTGGTGGTTGTGACGTGTTACTGGTGTTTGTGACGTGTTACTGGTGGTTGTGACGTGTTACTGATACTGTTGCATCCCCTACCTTCCTTTCTCTCCTTATCTTCCTCTTCTTACCTTCCTATCTCTCTCTCTCTGTCTATTATCTTCCCGTCATCTCCCCCGGTTCCTCCCGTCTCGTCCCGTCAGTCGGCGTCTTTCCGGCTGCAGACGAGACACAGCTCCTGACGTACGAAACTCGAGGAACCTCCCAAAGCTCTAAAGTAAGCTGTGGGAATCCTTGCCAGTGATAACTTGAAGCCCCACACCACCTGCACCACCTGCACCCCTACCACCACCACCTGTCAATCACCAGCCTCCACCATCTGCGAGTCAGGAGTCTTCACTTTCTCTAGATAGCAATTTTAAGTATTTTCCTCCAGTAGGAGTCATTCTTCGGTTTTCTCTTGCGATTCCTTTTATTCTAAGTGACACTTGAGCCAGCACTCCTTTGAGCGCAAGTGTATCTAGTGCTGAGTGCCTCCACACACAAGCAGAGACTCTACGCAACTCAGAGAGAGTACAATGCACTCTAGCTCTCATTAATCACATACAAACATGGACTCTAAACATCTTAGAGAGTACAGTATATTGTAACTCTCAGAACACCACATCTCCAGTGTCTGGCAGACAACATCACCAGTGTCTGGCAGAAAACATCACCAGTGTCTGGCAGACAACATCACCAGGGTCTGGCAGACAACATCACCAGGGTCTGGCAGACAACATCACCAGGGTCTGGCAGACAACATCACCAGTGTCTGGCAGACAACATCACCAGGGTCTGGCAGAAAACATCACCAGTGTCTGGCAGACAACATCACCAGGGTCTGGCAGACAACATCACCAGGGTCTGACAGACATCACCAGGGTCTGGCAGACCATATCACCAGTGTATGGCTGACAACATCACCAGTGTCTGGCAGACAACATCACCAGGGTCTGGCAGACATCACCAGGGTCTGGCAGACCATATCACCAGTGTATGGCTGACAACATCACCAGGGTCTGGCAGACCACATCACCAGTGTATGGCTGACAACATCACCAGTGTCTGGCAGACATCACCAGGGTCTGGTAGACCACATCACCAGGGTCTGGCAGACCACATCACCAGGGTCTGGCAGACCACATCACCAGTGTCTGGCAGACCATATCACCAGTGTCTGGCAGACCACATCACCAGTGTCTGGCAGACCACATCACCAGGGTCTGGCAGACCACATCACCAGTGTCTGGCAGACCACATCACCAGTGTCTGGCAGACAACGTCACCACTGTCTGGCAGACAACATCACCAGTGTCTGGCAGACCTCATCACCAGTGTCTGGCAGACCACATCACCAGGGTCTGGCAGACCACATCACCAGTGTCTGGCAGACAACATCACCGGTGCCTGGCAGACAACATCACCAGGGTCTGGCAGACCACATCAGGGTCTGGCAGACCACATCACCAGGGTCTGACAGACCATATCACCAGTGTCTGGCAACAACATCACCAGTGTCTGGCAGACCACATCACCAGTGTCTGGCAACAACATCACCAGGGTCTGGTAAACCACATCACCAGGGTCTGGTAAACCACATCACCAGGGTCTGGCAGACCACATCACCAGGGTCTGGCAGACCACATCACCAGGGTCTGGCAGACCACATCACCAGGGTCTGGCAGACCACATCACCAGTTTCTGGCAGACAACATCACCAGGGTCTGGTAGACCACATCACCAGGGTCTGGCAGACCACATCACCAGGGTCTGGCAGACCACATCACCAGGGTCGGCAGACCACATCACCAGGGTCTGGGGGACAAAGACCACATAAACCAGTGTCTGGCAGACCATATCACCAGTGTCTGGCAGACCACATCACCAGGGTTTGGCAGACCACATCACCAGTGTCTGGCAGACCACATCACCAGGGTTTGGCAGACCACATCACCAGGGTCTGACAGACCACATCACCAGGGTCTGACAGACAACATCACCAGTGTCTGGCAGAGAGTAAGCATTCTCAATACTGGAATCGTGAAATCAATGACCGTGGACTTCATGTTTCCACGTGGCTTCCCAAAGCAGACTCTGTAGCCCCCAGAGTAGACTCTGTGGCCCCCAGAGTAGACTCTGTGGCCCCCAGAGTAGACTCTGTATCCCCCAGAGTAGATTCTATGGCCCCCAGAGTACACTCTGTGGCCCCCAGAGTAGACTTTTGCCCCCAGAGTACATTCTGTGGCCCCCAGAGTACAATCTGTGGTCCCCAGAGTACACTCTGTATCCCCCAAAGTAGATTCTGTGGCCCCCAGAGTTCACTATGTGGCCCCCAGAATAGACTCTGTGGCCCCCAGAGTAGACTCTGTGGCCCGCAGAGTAGACTCCGTATCCCCCAGAGTAGACTGTAACCCGCAGAGTAGACTCTGTGGCCCCCAGAGTAGACTCTAAATCCCCCTGAGTACACCCTGTGGCCCCCAGAGTAGACTCTAAATCCCCCTGAGTACACCCTGTGGCCCCCAGAGTACACTCTGTATCCCCCAGAGCAGACTCTGTGGCCCCCAGAGTCGACTCTATATCCCCCAGAGTACAGTCTGTGGCCCCCAGAGTACACTCTGTGGCCCGCAGAGTAAACTCCGTATCCCCCAGAGTAGACTGTGGCCCCCAGAGTAGACTCTGTGGCCCCCAGAGTAGACTCTAAATCCCCCTGAGTACACCCTGTGGCCCCCAGAGTAGACTCTAAATCCCCCTGAGTACACCCTGTGGCCCCCCAAAAGTACACTCTGAAATTCCCCCAAGCAGACTCGGTGGCCCCCAAAAGGGGTCGACCTATATCCCCCAGAGAAACAGTCTGTGGCCCCCAAAGGTACACTGGGGGGCCCCCCCGCAGAAAAACCCCCTCCGTACCCCCCAGAGAAGACTGGGGCCCCCAAGTAACTCTGTGGCCCCCGAGTAGCCCTTTTGGGGGCCCCCCCCAGAGTAGACTCTGTGGCCCCCAAGAAAAACCCCTTTTGGCCCCCAGAAAAAGACTCCTGTGGTTTCCAGAGAGACTCTAAATCTCCCTGATACACTCGTGGCCCACAGATTCGCCCTCTAACCCCCCAGAGTGCACCCTGTGCCCCAGAGTACCAATTTTGGCCCCCGGGAGTAGCCCTTTTGGTAGCCCGAGCTACAGAACACGGGGGTTTAAAGGGCGGGAAAGAATTGGATCTAGTAGCGCCCCTGCGAAAGGAGGGGGGGCCCAAGAGCTGAAAACCTGCCCCTGAAACCAAATAGGGGATGATAAAAACTTGTTCCCGTGAAAACCAGGGTGAACTAAGCAAAACAAAAAGAATATAAGGAAAAAAACTGCAGCGGGCCAACCCCCATACTAGGCGGGCCCTTCTCAAACCCAGCCCCAAGGAAAAGCTCTGAAAACCCTAAGAGGGAAACAACTTTGGGGAAAACCCGAAAAAAGGGGCTATCTTGCCCCCCCCCCAAAAATACGAAAGAAAAAAGAGTCGGAAGCTGGGGCGGGTTCCCAATTAACAAACGAAAATTTCAAAATTAAGGGAGAACCTCATGGGGGAAAAGAGGGGAAAAGAAATCCTGCCTACTGAAGTACTTGGATTTTTCTGTGGAAGAGATTACAACACCCCAAAGGTGAGGCAGGCTTGGGGTTTGGGTGGGAATTTTTTTGTGGGTTACTTGGGGGACACTTTCGACAAATTGCCCCCCCATTTTTGTTCCCCTGAACAAAAAAGGAAGATACTTTCAAAAGGGGGGGGGAAAGGGGAAAAACTGCAAGGCAGGGGTCAGAGGTTGGGCCAAAAGAGGAAGAGTGGTGTCCCCTTTTAAAGGGTCTACTCCCGCAAAACCTCGTAAAGTTTTACAACTGCAGATAAATGAAACCTTTTTAAAAATAATAATAATTAAAAATTTAAACTTTTTTTTACTACAAATACATTACAAGGTTTTAAAAGTCCCAAACGACAACAATGGGCATACTACTAAAAAGAAAGCCACTTTTATTCCCGAGGGAAAAACGGGCAAATTAGGTCATTTTCCCAGAGCGACCCAAAACCAGTCCCAACTAACACCCCAGGTACCCCATTTAAATCAAATTCAAAAAATTTTTCTCTATAAGGATTTCAAGCTGAGTTTTTCAGAAATTTTTTGGGTTTTTTTGTTTGGTTTCAATGTAGTAAAATTGGGGGATTTCAGAGTGTTTCCACAAACGCCTCATGGCTAGGCTTTTGGGCTACTTTGGTTTTAAAAATTAAAATTAAAAAAATTAAAAAATTTTTGAGGGAAGTTTTATTTTGGCTAAGTGACAAAAAACTAATTTTTTGAGTTTTTGGGAGTGTGAATTCTTTTGTTTTTGGCACGTATATAGTTTCAGAAATTTTATTTTTACAGGTTTTCATTATATTAAGGGTTTGGTTTTAGTCTTTTCCCCCGTACCTGTTAGCTGATAAGATTTAAAAATAAAGAAAGGAAATTTTAAAAAAATGAAAAACCAAATAAAAAAAAACCCCAAGAGGGAAACCCGTAAGGCTGCAACCTGGTCACCTAAAGACTTCCCGGGGAACAAATCAACACGATATAACACACAAAAGGGAAACCGTAAAAAGGCCGCAGACCTGGTCCCCTCTAAAAGAACTTCTGGAGAACAGATCAAACAATGAAATCCCTGAAGATTTGGAAGGTGAAAGGGAAGAATGAGAGCGGGGGCCTGGGTTTGATTTAAAAACACATGGGGCCACAGTTGGCCAACTTTTTCCCCCTACACAGTTGGCGAGCATAATAATGAGATTAAAGATGCTGTAATTAGTGCATCAACCTTTGGGGGAAAAAAATTTTAGGTGGTCAGTTTCCCCCAGCCTTGGGGGAAGAGTTCAGTTTCCATGATCTGGAACAAGGTGGTCAGTCCCCTCATCCTGGGGAAGAGTTCAGTTCCATGATCTGGAACAAGGTGGTCAGTCCCTCAGCCTGGGGAAGAGTTCAGTTCCGTGATCTGGAACAAGGTGGTCAGTCCCTCAGTCTGGAGAAGAGTTCAGCTCCATGATCTGGAACAAGGTGGTCAGTCCCTCAGTCTGGAGAAGAGTTCAGCTCCATGATCTGGAACAAGGTGGTCAGTCCCTCAGCCTGGAGAAGAGTTCAGCTCCATGATCTGGAACAAGGTGGTCAGTCCCTCAGCCTGGAGAAGAGTTCAGTTCCATGATCTGGAACAAGGTGGTCAGTCCCTCAGCCTGGAGAAGAGTTCAGCTCCATGGTCTGGAACGATACTTTTTCTCCAAGGTTGATGGACTGGTTACATCATCTTTGTTTCATTATTTCTTCTTCCTTTGTAACTGAAGAAGCCTACTGTGTAGGCGAAACGTTTCGGAATGAAGAGACCCAACTGTTGCACATATCTTAATCTTCAGATATGATTGTGATTATAATTCTGAAGGATATGATAGTTACGGAAAGATTTATTAAAATAAGACCAAGATATAAAGTGGTAAACATAAGATCTATAAAGACAGATGAACCGTGACGACGTTACGAATATAAGAATGAAGGAAGAGTTCCATCCAGTGGCTTTATCAGTGCCAATTCAACTACATAATGGGAAGACTGTAGAGCTATATACAAAATACGAGATAGCCTGTCTCCTCAGCCTAGAGTCGATATAATCCGATTACATCGACTCCAGGCTAAGGGACTAACTCTCTCTGTCACCTGTTCCCCTCAAGGAAGGTTCCTTGATGTTGGTGAGGGGCTCTTGATTTAGGGAATTGGATCTGTGCTCCAGTTCCCCGAATTAAGCCTGAATGCCTTCCACATTCCCCTCCCCCCAGGCGCTGTATAATCCTACGGGTTTAGCGCTTCCCCTTGATTATAATAATAATCTATCACCTGTTCTTCACCACTCTTCTTTGTATTGAACTAATAAAAAACAATTTTTGGGGCGAAACGTTTCCTCAATAAAGATACCCAAGAGTTGCACAGGTGTCTAATTTATCAACTTGTCGGTTCTGCGGTCCATTTATCTACAATCTCAGAAAAACCTGGATAAAGTGAGTGAACGGCGAGGCTCTTGACTCACACACGTCACACCTTAGACCTTGAAAACTAATTTATTCACGGTGAAAATAGATGTATAAATATGTAACCCGGTCACCGGGTAAAATAAACAAATATCACCCACAGGGGTTCGTGTCATAAGAGGGGAAACTGGCTGGCTAGGTGCCCAGGGATGTTAATTTCCCAGTTTGCTGTAACATAAACACTGACGGGAGAGAAAGAGGGAGAGAGAGAGAGAGAGAGATAGATAGATAGAGAGAGAGAGAGAGAGAGAGAGATAATCACCAACACAGGACATATACACACTGGGATGTGTATCTCTCGGTATATACACACAGAGCTGACTTTGATTTTTACTCTACGAGTGCGAAAACGCGTCTCCCTGTGTGTCCTGCTTATCTGCGTGTCCTAACTCTGTATGTCCTGCCTATCTGCGTGTCCTAACTCTGTGTGTCCTGTCTATCATCGGGTCCTAACTCTGTGTGTCCTGCCTATCTGCGTGTCCTAACTCTGTGTGTCCTGCCTCTCTGCGTGTCCTAACTCTGTGTGTCCTGCCTCTCTGCGTGTCCTAACTCTGTGTGTCCTGCCTCTCTGCGTGTCCTAACTCTGTGTGTCCTGCCTCTCTGCGTGTCCTAGCTCTGTGTGTCCTGCCACTCTGCGTGTCCTGCCTCTCTGCGTGTCCTAACACTGTGTGTCCTGCCTCTCTGCGTGTCCTGTCTCCCTGCGTGTCCTAACTTCGTGTGTCCTGCCTCTCTGCGTGTCCTAACTCTGTGTGTCCTGCCACTCTGCGTGTCCTGCCTCTCTGCGTGTCCTAACTCTGTGTGTCCTGCCTCTCTGCGTGTCCTGTCTCCCTGCGTGTCCTAACTCTGTGTGTCCTGCCACTCTGCGTGTCCTGCCTCCCTGCGTGTCCTAACTCAGTGTGTCCTGCCACTCTGCGTGTCCTAACTCTGTGTGTCCTGCCACTCTGCGTGTCCTGCCTCCCTGCTTGTCCTAACTATGTGTGTCCTGCCACTCTGCGTGTCCTGCCTCCCTGCGTGTCCTAACTCCGTGTGTCCTGCCATTCTGCGTGTCCTAACTCTGTGTGTCCTGCCACTCTGCGAGTCCTAACTCTGTGTGCCCGCCATCGCTGCCCTGCCCCGCTTGTCCAAAATTGTGTGTCTGCCCTCTACGTGTCCTAACTTGTGTCCTGCCATTTGCGTGTCCTAACTCTGTGTGCCTCCCTTCCCTGCGGCCCAATTGTGTGTCCTGCCACTCTGCGGTCATAATCTTGTGTCCTGCCACCTGCGAGCCCTCCTTGCGTGCCCTAATCCGTATGTCCTCCCGCTCGCGTGTTCAACCCCGTGTGTCCTGAAATCTGCGTGCCTCCCTCTCTGCGTGCCCTAACTCTTTGCCCTGCCACTCTGGGCCCTGCCTCCCTGCGTGTCCTAAACCGGGTTTTCCCTCCCACTCTACGTGCCCTAACTCGTGTTCCTCCACCGCGTGCCCCTAACTCTGGTGTCCTGCCCCCCGCTGTCCTAACTCTGGTGTCCGCCACTCGGTGTTAACTCGTGTGCCCGCCACTTGCAGTCCTCCCTCCTGCGTGCCCTAACCCGTATTCCTCCGTCTGGTGTCCTAACTCTGTGTGTCCCCCCTCTGCGGTCCTCCTCCATGCTTCCATTTGGGTTTGTCCTGCACTCGCGGCCCCAATCTTTGTCTGCCATCTGCGTCCTAACTCTTGGTCCTGCCACTTGCGTGCCTTTCTCTCGTGTTTAAATTGTGTCCCCCACCTGCGTGCCCTAACTCGTGTGTTCTCCCACTCTGGTGCCCTGCCCCCCTCGGTCCTAATGTTTCCTCCATCTGCGTTTTAATCTGCGTGCCTGCATCTGCGTGTCCTAACTTGTGTGTCTGTCTTCGAGCCCCTCCCTCCCTGCTGTCCTACTCGTGTTTTCCTGCCACTCGCGTTCCTACTCGTGTGTCACTTGCGTGCTGCTCTCTGGTGTTAATCTCTGTTTGTCTGCCACTCTGCGTGTCCGAATCTGTGGTGTCCTGCCAGATGAGTGTAGAGTCGGATGAGAAATACAGGGTCTGCCAAAGCGAGCCAAACGAGTGTGATGGAGGACTGCGTAGTGACGTGGAGTGAAAACTGGTGATCCTCACTCACGGACATAACTCTGGGTGTCCTATCTCTGCGAGTCATCATCACAAGCGTGTCTACTCCGTGTTCTAGCCGTCTCGGTGCCGAAAACTGGTGCTCCTCTGTGTGTCCTGCTTATCCATGCTGTCCTAACTCTGATGTCCTGCACTCATGCGTGTCCTAACTCTGTGTCGCTCGCGTGTCTGCATCACTCGTGTCCTAACCTGTGTGTCCTGCCTATCTGCGTGTCCTAACTCTGTGTGTCCTGCACTCTGTTACGTGTCCTGCCTCCCTGCGTCCTCTGTGTGTCCTGCCCTGCGTGTCCTAACTCGTGTGTGTCCTGCCTCTCTGCGTGTCCTACTCCTGTGTGTCCTGCACTAGTATCCTGCTCACTCTGCGTGTTCTAACTCCGTGTGTCCTGCCAATCTGCGTGTCCTGCCTCCTGCGTGTCCTAACTCTGTGTGTCCTGCCATCTGCGTGTCCTAACTCTGGGTGTGTCCTCGCTCTCTGCGTGTCCTAAACTTGTGTGTCCTGCTCTCTGCGTGTCCTAGCTCTGTGTGTCCTGCCACTCTGCGTGTCCTGCACTCTGCGTGTCCTAACACTGGTGTGCCTGCCCTCTGCGTGTCCTGCTCCTGCGTGTCCTAACTCGTGTGTCCTGCCTACTCTGCGTTGTCCTAACTCTGTGTGTCCTGCCACTCTGCGGTCATGCCTCCTGCATGTCCTAACTCCGCGTGTCCTGCCACTCTGCGTATCCTAACTCTGTGTGTCCTGCCACTCTGCGTGTCCTGCCTCCCTGCGTGTCCTAACTCTGTGTGTCCTGCCACTCTGCGTGTCCTGCCTCCCTGCTGCCTAACCATGTGTCCTCCACTCTGCGTGTCCTAACTCTGTGTGTCCTGCCACTCTGCGTGTCCTGCCTCCCTGCTTGTCCTAACATGTGTGTCCTGCCACTCTGCGGTCCTGCTCCTGGTGTCCTAACTCCTGTGTGTCCTGCCATCTGCGAGTCCTACTTGTGTCCTGCCACTCTGCGAGTCCTAACTCTGTGTGTCCTGCCACTCTGCGTGTCCTCGCAGCTTGTCCAACTCTGTGTGTCCTGCCACTCTACGTGTCCTAACTCTGTGTCCTGCCACTCTGCGTGTCCTAACTCTGTGTGTCCTGCCTCCCTGCGTGTCCTAACTCTGTGTGTCCTGCCACTCTGCGTGTCATAACTCTGTGTGTCCTGCCACTGCGAGCCTGCTCCCTGCGTGTCCTAATCCGTAGCTGCCTCTGCGTGTTCTAACTCGTGTGTCCTGCCAATCTGCGTGTCCTGCCTCTCTGCGTGTCCTAACTCTGTGTGTCCTGCCACTCTGCGTGTCCTCTCCTGGTGTCCTACTCTGTGTGTTCTGCTCACTCTCGTGTCCTAACTCTGTGTGTCCTGCCACTCTGCGTGTCTAACTCGTTGTCCTGCCCTGCGTGTCCTAACTCTGTGTGTCCTGCCACTCTGCGTGTCCATAACTCTGTGTGTCCTGCCACTCCGAGTCTGCCTCCTGCGTGTCTAACTCCGAGCCTGCCGCTCTGCGTGTCCTAACTCTGTGTGTCCTGCCACTCTGCGTGTCCTGCCTCCATGCTGTCCTAACTCTGCGTGTCCTGCCACTCTGCGTGTCCTAACTCTGTGTGTCATGCCACTCTGCGTGTCCTAACTCTGTGTGTCCTGCCACTCTGCGTGTCCTGTCTCTCTGCGTGTCATAAATGTGTGTCCTGCCACTCTGCGTGTCCTAACTCTGTGTGTTCTGCCACTCTGCGTGTCCTGCCTCCCTGCGTGTCCTAACTGTGTATCCTGCCACTCTGCGTGTCCTAACTCTGCGTGTCCTGCCACTCTGCGTGTCCTAACTCTGTGTGTCCTGCTACTCTGCGAGTCCTGCCTCCCTGCTTGTCCTAACTTCGTGTGTCCTGCCACTCTGCGTGTCCTAACTCCGTGTGTCCTGCCACTCTGCGTGTCCTGCCTCTCTGCGTGCCAATTTGTCCTGCCACTCTGCGTGTCCTAATCTGTGTGTCCTGCCACTCTGCGTGTCTGCCTCCCGCTTGTCTAACTCCGTGTGTCCTGCCACTCTGCGTGTCCTAACTGTGTGTCCTGCCACTCTGCGTGTCCTGCCTCCCTGCGTGTCCAAACTCTGTGTGTCCTGCCACTCTGCGTGTCATAACTCTGTGTGTCCTGCCACTCTGCGAGTCCTGCCTCCCTGCGTGTCCTAACTCCGTGTGTCCTGCCTCTCTGCGTGTCCTAACTCTGTGTGTCCTGCCATTCTGCGTGTCCTGCATCCATGCTGTCCTAACTCTGCGTGTCCTGCCACTCTGCGTGTCCTAACTCTGCGTGTCCTGCCACTCTGCGTGTCCTGCCTCCCTGCGTGTCCTAACTGTGTGTCCTGCCACTCTGCGTGTCCTAACTCTGAGTGTCCTGCCACTCTGCGTGTCCTGCCTCCCTGCGTGTCCTAACTGTGTGTCCTGCCACTCTGCGTGTCCTAACTCCGTGTGTTCTGCCACTCTTCGTGTCCTGCCTCCCTGCGTGTCCTAACTGTGTGTCCTGCCACTCTGCGTGTCCTAACTCTGTGTGTCCTGCCACTCTGCGTGTCCTGCCTCCCTGCGTGTCCTAACTCTGCGTGTCCTGCCACTCTGCGTGTCCTAACTCTGTGTGTCCTGCCACTCTGCGAGTCCTGCCTCCCTACGTGTCCTAACTTCGTGTGTCCTGCCACTCTGCGTGTCCTAACTCCGTGTGTCCTGCCACTCTGCGTGTCCTAACTCTGTGTGTCCTGCCACTCTGCGTGTCCTAACTCTGTGTGTCCTGCCACTCTGCGTGTCCTAACTCTGTGTGTCTTGCCACTCTGCGTGTCCTAACTCTGTGTGTCCTGCCACTCTGCGTGTCCTAACTCTGTGTGTTCTGCCACTCTGCGTGTCCTAACTCTGTGTGTTCTGCCACTCTGCGTGTTCTAACTGTGTGTGTCCTGCCACTCTGCGTGTCCTAACTCTGTGTGTCCTGCCACTCTGCGTGTCCTAACTCTGTGTCCTGCCACTCTGCGTGTCCTAACTCTGTGTGTTCCTGCCACTCTGCGTGTCCTAACTCTGTGTGTCCTGCCACTCTGCGTGTCCTAACTCTGTGTGTCCTGCCACTCTGCGTATGTGTGTTTGTGTGTGTGTGTGTGTGTGTGTGTGTGTGTGTGTGTGTGTGTGTGTGTGTGTGTGTGTGTGTGTGTGTGTGTGTGTGTGTGTGTGTGTGTGTGTCTTTGTAGAAAGCATCCGGAGGGACACCTCTTCATACTTGTATCCCTCTTCACCCTGGTATCCATCTTCACCCTGTTATCCCTCTTCACCCTGGTATCCCTCTTCGCGTTGGTATGCCTCCCTGGTATCCCTCTTCATCCTGGTATACCTCCCTGGTATCCCTCTTCACCCTGGTATACCTCCCTGGTATCCTTCTTCACTCTGGTATACCTCCCTGGTATCCCTCTTCACCCTGGTATACCTCCCTGGTATCCCTCTTCATCCTGGTATACCTCCCTGGTATCCCTCTTCACCCTAGTATACCTCCCTCGTATCACTCTTCACTCTGGTATACCTCCTTGGTATCCCTCTTCACCCTGTTATACCTCCCTGGTATCCCTCTTCACCCTGGTACACCTCCCTGGTATCCCTCTTCACCCTGGTACACCTCCCTGGTATCCCTGGTACACCTCCCTGGTATACCTCCCTGGTATCCCTGGTACACCTCCCTGGTATACCTCCCTGGTATCCCTGGTACACCTCCCTGGTATCCCTGGTATACCTCCCTGGTATCCCTGGTACACCTCCCTGGTATCCCTGGTATACCTCCCTGGTATCCCTCTTCACCCTGGTACACCTCCCTGGTATCCCTGGTACACCTCCCTGGTATCCCTGGTATACCTCCCTGGTATCCCTGGTACACCTCCCTGGTATCCCTGGTACACCTCCCTGGTATCCCTGGTATACCTCCCTGGTATCCCTCTTCACCCTGTTTTACCTCCCTGGTATCCCTCTTCACCCTGGTACACCTCCCTGGTATCCCTATTATACCTCCCTGGTATCCCTGGTATACCTCCCTGGTATCCCTGGTACACCTCCCTGGTATCCCTGGTATACCTCCCTGGTATCCCTCTTCACCCTGGTACACCTCCCTGGTATCCCTGGTACACCTCCCTGGTATCCCTGGTATACCTCCCTGGTATCCCTGGTACACCTCCCTGGTATCCCTGGTACACCTCCCTGGTATCCCTGGTATACCTCCCTGGTATCCCTCTTCACCCTGTTATACCTCCCTGGTATCCCTCTTCACCCTGGTACACCTCCCTGGTATCCCTATTATTCCTCCCTGGTATCCCTGGTATACCTCCCTGGTATCCCTGGTATACCTCCCTGGTATCCCTGGTATACCTCCCTGGCTCTCCAGTCTGTCAGTTATAATCAGATGAAAAGTTGAAAAATTTTAAGAGGATTTACCATTGAAAGGTTGACGTGGTTTATTGTCTTGACGTGGTTTATTGTGTCTTGACGTGGTTTATTGTCTTGACGTGGTTTATTGTGTCTTGACGTGGTTTATTGTGTCTTGACGTGGTTTATTGTGTCTTGACGTGGTTTATTGTGTCTTGACGTGGTTTATTGTGTCTTGACGTGGTTTATTGTGTCTTGACGTGGTTTATTGTGTCTTGACGTGGTTTATTGTCTTGACGTGGTTTATTGTGTCTTGACGTGGTTTATTGTGTCTTGACGTGGTTTATTGTGTCTTGACGTGGTTTATTGTCTTGACGTGGTTTATTGTGTCTTGACGTGGTTTATTGTGTCTTGACGTGGTTTATTGTGTCTTGACGTGTTTATTGTCTTGACGTGGTTTATTGTGTCTTGACGTGGTTTATTGTGTCTTGACGTGGTTTATTGTGTCTTGACGTGGTTTATTGTCTTGACGTGGTTTATTGTGTCTTGACGTGGTTTATTGTGTCTTGACGTGGTTTATTGTCTTGACGTGGTTTATTGTGTCTTGACGTGGTTTATTGTGTCTTGACGTGGTTTATTGTCTTGACGTGGTTTATTGTGTGTCTTGACTGGTTTATTGTCTTGACGTGGTTTATTGTGTCTTGACGTGGTTTATTGTCTTGACGTGGTTTATTGTGTCTTGACGTGGTTTATTGTGTCTTGACGTGGTTTATTGTGTCTTGACGTGGTTTATTGTCTTGACGTGGTTTATTGTGTCTTGACGTGGTTTATTGTCTTGACGTGGTTTGTTGTGTCTTGACGTGGTTTATTGTCTTGACGTGGTTTATTGTGTCTTGACGTGGTTTATTGTGTCTTGACGTGGTTTATTGTGTCTTGACGTGGTTTATTGTCTTGACGTGGTTTATTGTCTTGACGTGGTTTATTGTGTCTTGACGTGGTTTATTGTCTTGACGTGGTTTATTGTGTCTTGACGTGGTTTATTGTGTCTTGACGTGGTTTATTGTGTCTTGACGTGGTTTATTGTGTCTTGACGTGGTTTATTGTGTCTTGACGTGGTTTATTGTGTCTTGACGTGGTTTATTGTCTTGACGTGGTTTATTGTGTCTTGAAGTGGTTTATTTGTGTCTTGACGTGGTTTATTGTCTTGACGTGGTTTATTGTGTCTTGACGTGGTTTATTGTACTTGACGTGGGTTTTTGTGTCTTGACGTGGTTTATTGTGTCTTGACGTGGTTTATTGTCTTGACGTGGTTTATTGTGTCTTGACGTGGTTTATTGTCTTGACGTGGTTTATTGTGTCTTGACGTGGTTTATTGTCTTGACGTGGTTTAATTGTGTCTTGACGTGGTTTATTGTGTCTTGACGTGGTTTATGTGTCTTGACGTGGTTTATTGTCTTGACGTGGTTTATTGTGTCTTGACGTGGTTTATTGTCTTGACGTGGTTTGTTGTGTCTTGACGTGGTTTATTGTCTTGACGTGTGTTATTGTGTCTTGACGTGGTTTATTGTGTCTTGACGTGGTTTATTGTGTCTTGACGTGGTTTATTGTCTTGACGTGGTTTATTGTCTTGACGTGGTTTATTGTGTCTTGACGTGGTTTAATTGTCTTGACGTGGTTTATTGTGTCTTGACGTGGTTTATTGTGTCTTGACGTGGTTTATTGTGTCTTGACGTGGTTTATTGTGTCTTGACGTGGTTTATTGTGTCTTGACGTGGTTTATTGTGTCTTGACGTGGTTTATTGTCTTGACGTGGTTATTGTGTCATTGAAGTGGTTTATTGTGTCTTGACGTGGTTTATTGTCTTGACGTGGTTTATTGTGTCTTGACGTGGTTTATTGTCTTAACGTGGTTTTATTGTGTCTTGACGTGGTTTATTGTGTCTTGACGTGGTTTATTGTCTTGACGTGGTTTATTTGTGTCTTGACGTGGTTTTATTGTGTCTTGACGTGGTTTATTGTGTCTTGACGTGGTTTATTGTCTTGACGTGGTTTATTGTCTTGACGTGGTTTATTTGTGTCTTGACGTGGTTTATTGTCTTGACGTGGTTTATTGTGTCTTGACGTGGTTTATTGTGTCTTGACGTGGTTTATTGTGTCTTGACGTGGTTTATTGTGTCTTGACGTGGTTTATTGTGTCTTGACGTGGTTATTGTGTCTTGACGTGGTTTATTGTCTTGACGTGTTTATTGTGTCTTGAAGTGGTTTATTGTGTCTTGACGTGGTTTATTGTCTTGACGTGGTTTATTGTGTCTTGACGTGGTTTATTGTCTTAACGTGGTTTATTGTGTCTTGACGTGGTTTAATTGTGTCTTGACGTGGTTTATTGTCTTGACGTGGTTTATTGTCTTGACGTGGTTTATTGTGTCTTGACGTGGTTTATTTGTCTTGGCGTGGTTTATTGTGTCTTGACGTGGTTTATTGTCTTGACGTGGTTTATTGTGTCTTGAAGTGGTTTATTGTGTCTTGACGTGGTTTATTGTCTTGACGTGGTTTGTTGTGTCTTGACGTGGTTTATTGTCTTGACGTGGTTTATTGTGTCTTGACGTGGTTTATTGTCTTGACGTGGTTTTATTGTGTCTTGACGTGGGTTATTGGTCTTAACGTGGTTTATTGTGTATTGACGTGGTTATTGTGTCTTGACGTGGTTTATTGTCTTGACGTGGTTTATTGTCTTGACGTGGTTTATTGTGTCTTGACGTGGTTTATTGTCTTGACGTGGTTTATTGTGTCTTGACGTGGTTTATTGTGTCTTGACGTGGTTTATTGTCTTGACGTGGTTTATGTGTCTTGACGTGGTTTATTGTGTCTTGACGTGGTTTATTGTCTTGACGTGGTTTATTGTGTCTTGACGCGGTTTATTGTGTCTTGACGTGGTTTATTGTCTTGACGTGGTTTATTGTGTCTTGACGTGGTTTATTGTGTCTTAACGTGGTTTATTGTGTCTTGACGTGGTTTATTGTCTTGACGTGGTTTATTGTGTCTTGACATGGTTTATTGTCTTGACGTGGTTTATTGTCTTGACGTGGTTTATTGTGTCTTGACGTGGTTTATTGTCTTGACGTGGTGTATTGTGTCTTGACGTGGTTTATTGTGTCTTGACGTGGTTTATTGTCTTGACGTGGTTATTGTGGTCTTGACGTGGTTTATTGTCTTGACGTGTTTATTGTGTCTTGACGTGGTTTATTGTGTCTTGACGTGGTTTATTGTGTCTTGACGTGGTTTATTGTCTTGACGTGGTTTATTGTGTCTTGACGTGGTTTATTGTCTTGACGTGGTTTGTTGTTTCTGACGTGGTTTATTGTCTTGACGTGGTTTATTGTGTCTTGACGTGGTTTATTGTGTCTTGACGTGGTTTATTGTCTTTACGTGGTTTATTGTCTTGACGTGGTTTATTGTGTCTTGACGTGGTTTATTGTCTTGACGTGGTTTATTGTGTCTTGACGTGGTTTATTGTGTCTTGACGTGGTTTATTGTGTCTTGACGTGGTTTATTGTGTCTTGACAGTGGTTTATTGTGTCTTGGACGTGGTTTATTGTGTCTTGACGTGGTTTATTGTCTTGACGTGGTTTATTGTGTCTTGAAGTGGTTTATTGTGTCTTGACGTGGTTTATTGTCTTGACGTGGTTTATTGTGTCTTGACGTGGTTTATTGTCTTGACGTGGTTTTATTGTGTCTGACGTGGTTTATTGTCTTAACGTGGTTTATTGTGTCTTGACGTGGTTTATTGTGTCTTGACGTGGTTTATTGTCTTGACGTGGTTTATTGTCTTGACGTGGTTTATTGTGTCTTGACGTGGTTTATTGTCTTGGCGTGGTTTATTGTGTCTTGACGTGGTTTATTGTCTTGACGTGGTTTATTGTGTCTTGAAGTGGTTTATTGTGTCTTGACGTGGTTTATTGTCTTGACGTGGTTTGTTGTGTCTTGACGTGGTTTATTGTCTTGACGTGGTTTATTGTGTCTTGACGTGGTTTATTGTCTTGACGTGGTTTATTGTGTCTTGACGTGGTTTATTGTCTTAACGTGGTTTATTGTGTCTTGACGTGGTTTATTGTGTCTTGACGTGGTTTATTGTCTTGACGTGGTTTATTGTCTTGACGTGGTTTATTGTGTCTTGACGTGGTTTATTGACTTGACGTGGTTTATTGTGTCTTGACGTGGTTTATTGTGTCTTGACGTGGTTTATTGTCTTGACGTGGTTTATTGTGTCTTGACGTGGTTTATTGTGTCTTGACGTGGTTTATTGTCTTGACGTGGTTTATGTGTCTTGACGCGGTTTATTGTGTCTTGACGTGGTTTATTGTCTTGACGTGGTTTATTGTGTCTTGACGTGGTTTATTGTGTCTTAACGTGGTTTATTGTGTCTTGACGTGGTTTATTGTCTTGACGTGGTTTATTGTGTCTTGACATGGTTTATTGTCTTGACGTGGTTTATTGTCCTTGACGTGGTTTATTGTTGTCTTGACGTGGTTTATTGTCTTGACGTGGTGTATTGTGTCTTGACGTGGTTTATTGTGTCTTGACGTGGTTTATTGTCTTGACGTGGTTTATTGTATCTTGGCGTGGTTTATTGTGTCTTGACGTGGTTTATTGTCTTGACGTGGTTTATTGTGTCTTGACGTGGTTTATTGTGTCTTGACGTGGTTTATTGTGTCTTGACGTGGTTTATTGTGTCTTGACGTGGTTTATTGTGTCTTGACGTGGTTTATTGTGTCTTGACGTGGTTTATTGTGTCTTGACGTGGTTTATTGTGTCTTGACGTGGCTTATTGTGTCTTGACGTGGCTTCTTGTGTCTTGACGTGGTTTATTGTGTCTTGACGTGGTTTATTGTGTCTTGACGTGGTTTATTGTGTCTTGACGTGGCTTATTGTGTCTTGACGTGGTTTGGTCTGTATTGACGTGATTTATTGTGTCTTGACGTGGTTTGGTCTGTATTGACGTGGTTTATTGTGTCCTGGCGTGGTTTGGTCTGTATTGACGTGGTTTATTGTGTCTTGACGTGGTTTGGTCTGTATTGATGAGGTTTATGGTGTCTTGACGTGGTTTGGGTCTGTATTGACGTGGTTTATTGTGTCCCTGGCGTGGTTTGGTCTGTATTGACGTGGTTTTATTGTGTCCTGGGCGTGGTTTGGTCTGTATTGACGTAGTTTATTGTGTCTTGACGTGGTTTGGTCTGTATTGGCGTGGTTTATTGTGTCCTGGCGTGGTTTGGTCTGTATTGACGTAGTTTATTGTGTCTTGACGTGGTTTGGTCTGTATTGATGAGGTTTATGGTGTCTTGACGTGGTTTGGTCTGTATTGACGTGGTTTATTGTGTCCTGGCGTGGTTTGGTCTGTATTGACTGGTTTATTGTGTCTTGACGTGGTTTGGTCTGTATTGATGAGGTTTATGGTGTCTTGACGTGGTTTGGTCTGTATTGACGTGGTTTATTGTGTCCTGGCGTGGTTTGGTCTGTATTGACGTGGTTTATTGTGTCCTGGCGTGGTTTGGTCTGTATTGACGTAGTTTATTGTGTCTTGACGTGGTTTGGTCTGTATTGGCGTGGTTTATTGTGTCCTGGCGTGGTTTGGTCTGTATTGACGTAGTTTATTGTGTCTTGACGTGGTTTGGTCTGTATTGACGTGGTTTATTGTGTCCTGGCGTGGTTTGGTCTGTATGACGTAGTTTATTGTGTCTTGACGTGGTTTGGTCTGTATTGGCGTGGTTTATTGTGTCCTGGCGTGGTTTGGTCTGTATTGACGTAGTTTATTGTGTCTTGACGTGGTTTGGTCTGTATTGACGTGGTTTATTGTGTCTTGATATGGTTTGTTGTGTACTGACGAGCGAGAGTGGAGAGAGAGAGAGAAAGAGAGAGAGAGAGAGAGAGAGAGAGAGAGAGAGAGAGAGAGAGAGAGAGAGAGAGAGAGAGAGAGAGAGAGAGAGTAAGAGAGAGTAAGAGGGAGAGTGAGTAAGAGAGAAAGAGAGAGAGTGCTGGTGGATGTATTTAGTTTTAAATAACTTTCACTCTAGAAAATAAACACTGTTTTTTTAATTATGATCCTCAGTATACGTTTGTACTGACGTCAAATGTGACGTCAGGAGCTGACACAATGAACTCTGTCGTCACATCCTGGCTATGGCAGCCATTGTTTACCTACGTCACTTCCTCCTGAATGACGTCACATCCTGGCTATGGCAGCCATTGTTTACCTACGTCACTTCCTCCTGAATGACGTCACATCCTGGCTATGGCAGCCATTGTTTACCTACGTCACTTCCTCCTGAATGACGTCACATCCTGGCTATGGCAGCCATTGTTTACCTACGTCACTTCCTCCTGAATGACGTCACATCCTGGCTATGGCAGCCATTGTTTACCTACGTCACTTCCTCCTGAATGACGTCACATCCTGGCTATGGCAGCCATTGTTTACCTACGTCACTTCCTCCTGAATGACGTCACATCCTGGCTATGGCAGCCATTGTTTACCTACGTCACTTCCTCTTGAATGACGTAACTATCGCAATTAACAGCAATAATAATAATAATAATAATAATTCACTTACTATGTTATACGGCTCCCTGTCCCCTCAGCCACCCTCTTATTGCCTTCAAAAATTCCCCCCCCCCTCCTTCATCTCCTTCACGTGTAACTCTTTTTCCTCTATGTCTCCCTCTCTATTTCTCATTTCATTTTATGTTCTTCAAGGGAATATACACCGAATATACACCACTGTATATACACCGAGAAATGTATGCGTATATACACCGAGAAGTGTACCTCTGTGTATATATACACCTTGAAATATACATCTATATTTTTATCATACATGTTGTATGCTTCTATTGTGTGTATTCATCATTTCCATTTCGTGTTTTTGTCTGCACTTTCACTCTCTTTGTTCTATACTTCACCTGCCGTTTATCCAACACCTGTACTTCACTTGTCCCAGACCTCTGTTGAGTGGTGTCACACATCCATTTACCTGGTCCACTACACTCCATCCAGTTCTTCCCTCTGGAGCCGTCTTCCGTACTACAGGTGACGCTCAGGTGGACAGTGCAGCAAGATGGACAGTAACACCATGATCTACAATAATTTGTATTCATTTATCCACTGAACAGTAATCGTGAAGCTCAGACAATCATCTATCAGCAGTACACTTCTGGTCATCTTGGTTCATTTAAGTCTGATTATAATAGTGGGGATAGTATGGCTACTCACAATTAAGACTACCTCCTCTACTGCCACCACAGTGTTACAAGAACTACACGAGGGTCGAACTACAAGCTACTACGATCTGTCTCCTCACACACTAACATTAAACCTTTCCCTTAACACGGATGAAGTGACTGACGTTGATGAGGTGCAGCCTCTATAATGTTATTAACATTATCATATGTTTCCTCTGCATCATCTTCAAGACAGTTGTCTGATCTCTACACTTGCAAAACACAGGAGAAATATGAGCAGTTGCATATCCGCGTACAAGAGATGAGGAGGTCTGAGTCCTGCTGCAGCTGCAGTGAATCATGTTGAGGACCTCTGGTGGTGTAGCCCCGACTTACAGTGGCAGGAGCTGGAACACAGCTGAATCTTGGCACGCTGATCCATATACATCACAAATTTCGTGAATCTGGAAGTTCTTCCAGATTCACGAAATCGTAATAATATTAATACAAACAAACCACAGAACGGGTGGGGGTTGAACCCATGCCTAGTGAGTCCTAAAATTCACAGGCCAGTACGCTAACCATTGGGCCAGCTGAGTAATAGGATTCATCCAAATAAGTATGTTTCCCTGTACCATAGAGAGGTTAGCATGGGCCACCACTGTGACCACAAATGGAAGTTTTCAACAGACGAATCGAACATTGTGTCATGCTTTAGCTCAAGTCCCGTCAAAGCCGTCATCATAGCCTGTCAGTTTCGGTACTCGCCTGCCATGAGTTCAACCATTACCATTTCCATGACTTGATTTCCTCATGCAGAGAAGCCTTCCGCGTGTATACCTGGCATTTTTATTAATTTCCTTTGCAGTCGGAAGTAAAATTTAAAGTCCTGGCATAAGACATACACACCTTGTGCTTCTTGTTATTGGGAGCACAACTTTCAAGACTGTTGACTTATTAATACCATCTTTCAGATCTAATGAGAGGTCTAATTAACTTTCAGATGGTCTAATTAACTTTCAGATCGTATGGTCTTTCAGAAATCTTCACAGTCTTACTTTTATCTAAGCCACAGTAACATGTTAAGGTACGACAGCCAGTGAGCGCACGGGCTGACATGAGTTGTGAAACAGTAAATCAGTGTTTAGTAACTTTGCCGTCTATGTTAAATGATGAACGTTCTTGAGTTGTGGGTTCCAACAACACTCTTGTGGTCACCTCTCTCTCTCTCTCTCTCTCTCTCTCTCTCTCTCTCTCTCTCTCTCTCTCTCTCTCTCCTCTCTCTCTCTCCTCTATCTTCTCTCTCTCTCTCTCTCTCTCTATCTCTCTCTCTCTCTCTCTCTATCTCTCTTTTCTCTCTCTCTCTCTCTCTCTCTCTCTCTCTCTCTCTCTCTCTCTCTCTCTTCTCTCTCTCTCTCTCTCTCTCTCTCTCTCTCTCTCCTCTCTCTCTCTCTCTCTCTCTCTCTCTCTCTTCTCTCTCTCTCTCTCCTCTCCCCTCCTCTCTCTCTCTCTCTCTCTCTTCTCTCACTCCTCTTCTCTCTCTCTCTCTCTCTCTCTCTCTCTCTCTCTCTCTCTCTCTACATAGATTTATTACTCTCATCGCGTCTCTGTATCACTTTCTCTTTTCTCTGTTGCATCCAATTCTATTACTTGACAGTTCACTTCCTCTCTGATCCTCAAATAAGATTAACACATTGTAACATCTGGTTTCTTTATTTTAGACGTTCTCGCCCTCCAGTGGCTTTATCAATACAGAACAGATGTCAAGACTGCTTGAATTATATACAAAGGGCGTAAACAGTCCCTCATCTTGAGTTGTAAGTCCCATCCTAGTCTTAAAAGTCAAGAAAATAACATACGCAACATATGTTGCACAGTCTATTTCCTCATCTTTTTCGTTGTTGTTACCATAATGTCTTGAAAATTATACACAAAATTAGAAATACGAGCTTGTCCAATGTATTTGTTCCGTCCTGGACGTTACCAAGTCTAGAATTATGTGCAGGTGAGGGGTTATTAGTCCAATTGTGGTGTGTGGGCCGGAGTTATGTGTCCACATGGGGTGTGGGGGGTTAATGTTCCACATTGTGGGGGGAAAATGTGTCCACATTGTGGGTGTTGGGGGTTGTGTCCACATTGTGGGGTGTGGGGGGTTATGTGTCCCACTTGTGGGGGTTATGTCCACATTTGGGTGTGGGGGTTATGTGTCCCACAATTGTGGGGTGTGGGGGTTATGTGTCCACATTGTGGGGTGTGGGGGTTGTGTCCACAGTTGGGGTGTGGGGGGTTATGTGTCCACATTGTGGGGTGTGGGGTTTATGTGTCCACATTGTGGGGTTTGGGGGGGTATGTGTCCACATTGTGGGGTGTGGGGGGTTATGTGTCCACATTGTGGGGTGTGGGGGGTTATGTGTCCACATTGTGGGGGTGTGGGGTTGTGTCCACAGTGTGGGGTGTGGGGGGTTATGTGTCCACATTGTGGGGTGTGGGGGTTATGTGTCCACATTGTGGGGTGTGGGGGGTTATGTGTCCACATTGTGGGTGTGGGGGGTTATGTGTCCACATTGTGGGGTGTGGGGGGTTATGTGTCCACATTGTGGGTGTGGGGGGTTATGTGTCCACATTGTGGGGGTGTGGGGGTTATGTGTCCACATTGTGGGGTGTGGGGGTTATGTGTCCACATTGTGGGGTGTGTGGGGGGTTGTGTCCACAGTGTGGGGTGTGGGGGTTATGTGTCCACATTGTGGGGTGGGGGGGGGTTGTGTCCACAGTGTGGGGTGTGGGGGGGGTTATGTGTCCACATTGTGGGGTGTGGGGGGTTATGTGTCCACATTGTGGGGTGTGGGGGGGTTATGTGTCCACATTTGTGGGGTGTGGGGGTTATGTGTCCACATTGTGGGGTGTGGGGGGGTTTATGTGTCCACATTGTGGGGTGTGGGGGGGTTATGTGTCCACATTGTGGGGTGTGGGGGGTTATGTGTCCACATTGGGGGGTGTGTAGGGGGGTTTATGTGTCCACATTGTGGGGTGTGGGGGGTTATGTGTCCACATTGTGGGTGTGTGGGGGTTATGTGTCCACATTGTGGGGTGTGGGGGGGTTATGTGTCCACATTGTGGGGTGTGGGGGGTTGTGTCCACAGTGTGGGGTGTGGGGGGTTATGTGTCCACATTGTGGGGTGTGGGGGGTTGTGTCCACAGTGTGGGGTGTGGGGGGTTATGTGTCCACAGTTGTGGGGTGTGGGGGGTTGTGTCCACATTGTGGGGTGTGGGGGGTTATGTGTCCACAGTGTGGGGTGTGGGGGTTATGTGTCCACATTGTGGGGTGTGGGGGGTTATGTGTCCACATTGTGGGGTGTGGGGGTTATGTGTCCACATTGTGGGTGTGGGGGGTTATGTGTCCACATTGTGGGGTGTGGGGAGGGGTTATGTGTCCACATGTGGGGTGTGGGGGGTTATGTGTCCACATTGGTGGGGGTGTTTTGAGGGGTTATGTGTCCACATTGTGGGGGGTGTGAGGGGTTATGTGTCCACATTGTGGGGGGTGTGAGGGGTTATGTGTCCACATTGTGGGGGGTGTGAGGGTTATGTGTCCACATTGTGGGGGTGTGAGGGGGTTATGTGTCCACATTGTGGGGGGGTTGAGGGGTTATGTGTTCACATTGTGGGGGGTGTGAGGGGTTATGTGTCCACATTGTGGGGGTGTGAGGGGTTATGTGTCCACATTGTGGGGGGTGTGAGGGGTTATGTGTCCACATTGTGGGGGGTGGGTTATGAGGGGGTTAGTTTGTGCCACATTGTGGGGGGTGTGAGGGGTTATGTGTCCACATTGTGGGGGTGTGAGGGTTTTTGTGTCCACATGTGGGGGTGTGAGGGTTATGTGTCCACATTGTGGGGGTGTGAGAGGTTTGTGTTCACATTGTGGGGGTGTGAGGGGTTATGTGTCCACATTGTGGGGGTGTGAGGGGTTAATGTGTCCACATTGTGGGGGTGTGAGGGGTTATGTGTCCACATTGTGGGGGGTGTGAGGGGTTATAGTGTCCACATTGTGGGGTGTGGGGGTTATGTGTCCACATTGTGGGGTGTGGGGGTTATGTGTCCACATTGTGGTGTGGGGGTTGTGTAGTGGGGTGTAGGGGTTTGGTCCACATTGTGGGGGGTGTGAGGGTTATGTGTCCACATTGTGGGGGTGTGAGGGTTGTGTCCACATTGTGGGGGGTGTGAGGGGTTATGTGTCCACATTGTGGGGGGTGTGAGGGGTTATGTGTCCACATTGTGGGGGGTGTGAGGAGGTTTGTGTGTGGGGGTATTGTCCACATTGTGGGGGGTGTGAGGGGTTATGTGTCCACATTGTGGGGGGTGTGAGGGTTGTGTTCACATTGTGGGGGGTGTGAGGGGTTATGTGTCCACATTGTGGGGGGTGTGAGGGGTTATGTGTCCACATTGTGGGGTGTGGGGGGTTATGTGTCCACATTGTGGGGGGTGTGAGGGGTTATGTGTCCACATTGTGGGGGGTGTGAGGGGTTATGTGTCCACATTGTGGGGTGTGGGGGGTTATGTGTCCACATTGTGGGGGGTGTGGAGGGGTTATGTGTCCACATTGTGGGGTGGTGTGGGGGGTTATGTGTCCACATTGTGGGGGGTGTGATGGGTTATGTGTCCACATTGTGGGGGGTGTGAGGGGTTATGTGTCCACATTGTGGGGGTATGGGGGGGTTATATTTTAACGGTTCCAAACACGTTTGTTTCATGTTTGTTGCTTTTCAAAATATCTTGATGAAAGTGTTGCTGTAACAATATAACTTTTTCTAAATGATTTTTTTTTTCACTTTACAGGACGGCGTTGGGAGAGAGAGCTGACAGTCGCTGTCATCTGGCTGCTGTCTGCTGGACGGCAGGTTGATGCTGGTAGACCACTGTCTACCTCCCTCACCTGTCTTCTCTCACTGATCAAAATAATCCAGCCTAGTGCATCACTGATTCCATTTTATTTATATATATAATTTTAAATATTTTGACTCTCTTATATATATATATTATTATTATTTTTAAAAGGGTTAAAATGGTATTATTGATAATAAGTGAAGACGTGTTGTGGTTATAGAAAATATATAGTTATGAGTTGTAGTGAGAGATGTGGTGGTGGAGTGATGTGGCTCGCTGGGTCTGACCCAAGTGTGGCACTGCTTGTACTCACCTAGTTGTGGTTGCAGGGGTCGATTCACAGCTCCTGGCCCCGCCTGTTCACCGTGAGTGACTGTCACTGCAAGGGTCCAGCCACGGCTTCTGCGGTGATCCTGCTGTGGTTACAGTGACAATTACAGCTGCACTCGAGGTCCTAGTGTGACTACAGTGACCACTACAGCTGCACTCGAGGTGCTGCTGTGACTACAGTGACCATTACAGCTGCACTCGAGGTGCTGCTGTGACTACAGTGACCACTACAGCTGCACTCGAGGTCCTGCTGTGACTACAGTGACCACTACAGCTGCACTCGAGTGTGTGCTGTGACTACAGTGACCACTACAGCTGCCACTCGAGGTCCTGCTGTGACTACAGTGACCACTACAGCTGCACTCGAGGTCCTGCTGTGACTACAGTGACCATTACAGCTGCATTCAGTAATGCTTTAATCGTAGTGTTCAAAGTGGGGTCACGGGATCCACATCTCTGCGGAATTCTTTTCTTATAGACTCAGAATTCTGACCTCTAATCAAAGAACTTTGATCTCTTACTGTGCAGTGTACTCACCGCTTTGTATCTAGCAAAGGAGTCGAACCCTAGCTCCTGGCTACGTGCGCGCATGCACACGAGCAAGCAGGAGTTGTGAAGAAGGAACCAGGATGAACAGCCACGTTCATCTTGTTCTTCTGTTGTTCCTTGTGTGTGTGCCCCTGACGCAATCTGGTGGACAGTTCTCCAGAAGGAATCAGGGAGTGGTTCAGCACAGCCCCCGGCAGCACCAGCAGCACCAGCAGCACCAGCAGGAGGAGGAGACTGGTGTGTTGG
>NC_069406.1:58490669-58498169 GCF_026875155.1 Cherax quadricarinatus | reverse complement strand
CTTATCAATTCCTCTCAGTATTTTATGTCGCTATCATGTCCCCCCTATCTCTCCTGTCCTCCAGTGTCGTCAGATTGATTTCCCTTAACCTCTCCTCGTAGGACATACCCCTTAGCTCTGGGACTAGTCTTGTTGCACACCTTTGCACTTTCTCTAGTTTCTTTACGTGCTTGGCTAGGTGTGGGTTCCAAACTGGTGCCGCATACTCCAATATGGGCCTAACGTACACGGTGTACAGGGTCCTGAACGATTCCTTATTAAGATGTCGGAACGATTCCTTATTAAGATGTCGGAATGCACTTCAACCAAATAACTGCTGCAGCAGTTATTTGGTTGATGTGCGCCTCAGGAGATGTGCTCGGTGTTATACCCACCCCAAGATATTTTTCCTTGAGTGAGGTTTGTAGTCTCTGGCCCCCTAGACTTTATTCCATCTGCTGGACCTGGCTTGCAGCCTCTCCAGATCGCTTTGTAGTGTGTGTGTATGTGTGTGGGAGGTGATTTAAGGAAACATGAGGTGACTAAAAGAGAGTACTGTACTTGACCTGCTCTCACTTCTCAGACTGACCTGAGAGTTGGTCACCACCTAGCTCACCTGAGGAACGTCGAAGTTAACCACAGACACCAGTTGTGAACCATCAACCCAGTGTGTGGTGGAGTGTGTGTGTGTCTACCTGCGTCCCTCCCTTAGTCAACCAGCACGGGTTGAATGTATCAACCATAGGAGAACATAACACTGGACCGGTGACATGTTAGGTAGGACACAAATGTAACTAATGCGACACTTTATTGACAACGTTTCGCTCTCCAGGAGGTTTGTCAGGTCGTCTTAACAAAGCTCCTGGAAAGCGAAACGTTGCCACAATAAAATGTCACATTAGCTAAACTTGTGTCCTTTTACCTAACAAAGTTGCCCAGGTGTGTTGTGGGGAGTAAGAGAAGCAATAATTGAAGGCAGCTGGAGCCTGACTCAAGATCAACACTGGCTACACAAGCTTCTTAAAGCAGGTGGACGAGGATATCGTAGGTGAAACCTAGGTGAAAAAAATAAAGGGGGAAATGTAAAAGATGGATGAGGACAAGAGGATATCCACTTGAGAGTATCACCAAAAGGCAAGTGAATTGAATGTGATAAATGGTTTAGAAACTTGACAAGTTGAAGAATGAAACGCTTGTTCAATATTTGTGAATATTTAGGAAACGTTTCGCCACACAGTGGCTTTATCAGTCCAATACAAAGAACGGTGGAAAAGGAGGAATAGTTTGAGGTAATCCTTCCCCTCAGTCTGGAATCGATGTCTTGAGTCTATTAATCTTGCATTCTGTACTTTCTTCAAGACTGATGGACTGAACACATCGACTCCAGTCTGAGAGAATGATTACCTCAAACTCCTCTTATTCTTCAAGTGACATAATGCTGAGACACGGGGAAGTAAAGATGGAAGCTACTGGATATCTTAATTAAAGTTTAGAATGTAAAATACAGAGGAAAATGGAAGAGAAAAAAATAGAATTACCCAGGAAGAGGCAGAGAAGAAGAACCAGACACTGAGTGAGGAGACAGTGTTGCTAAGAGAGAGGAGGTGCAGGGAATGGGAGACGAGCCAGCTAAGGTGAGTGATGGGAAAGGGGAATCCAAGAGTGAGGAACTGGGAACTGTAAGGGAATGGAACCTCTGATGTATTATATAAAAACACGAGGCATTGAAGGAAAATATTATAAATAAACAGACACAAAGTACACTGAATCATGCAACAGAGAGGGAAAAGTCTTCGATAATTTTTGAGGTTACCAGAGCAACGAGGGAAGACAAGATGAAGAATTACACACATGTACAATATCTGGATATCTGTATTTGTAGACATTTCGTCATCCAGTAGCTGTATAGTGCAATATAAGAACATAATGTGATGAATTATATACAAAAGATGAATGGTCAAACAAGTGGTTGTTCCAGTTTAACCCTAGCAAGTGTAAGGTCATGAAAACTGGGAATGGTGAGAGGTCACCAGAGACGGAACACGGCTTGAGAGGCGAGAAACTACAACACCTCTCAAGAAGAAAGCTCTTGGAGTGAACATCACACCCAACATATCACCAGAGGTACACATAAGACGAATAGAATCTGTAGCATATGCGAAGATAACTAGACTCACACCTGCCTTCAGAAACTTTTAGAACTCTGTACACGACGTATGTTAGGCCCATCCTGGAGTATGCAGCACCAGTATAGAGCCCTTACTTGATCAAGCATTTATGAAAACTAGAAGCAATCCTAGGGTTAGGAACAAGACTGGTCCCAGAGCTGAGGTAATTGACCTGTGACGAGAGACCAAAGGAACTGAACCTGACGACTTTAAAAGAAAGCAGGATTAGGGAGAGACATGATTGCGACATTCAGGATACTCAGAAGCATTGACAGAGCAGACAGAGACAGAATTTTTGAAATGAGAGGCACAGGAGCGAGAGATCATAAATGGAAACTAAAGACATAAAAGCCAAAGTGATGTTAGGAAATACTTTAACAGACTCAGGATGGTAGATAAATAGAATGAAGTAGATGAGGAACCGGCAGAGCAATAATGTCGGTGATGAACATTAAAATGGTATAAAATACCGACAGATTGTTAGGTAAGACACATATGCAACAGTTAGGTATCTTTATTTCGAAACGTTTCGAAATAAAGATACCTAACTGTTGCATATGTGTCTTACCTAACAATGTCGGTGATTGTGACCGAAGAGGCGGGACCAGGAGCTCAGATTCGACCACCGGAAACATAACTTTGTGAGTACAGCTTGGTGAGTACGCGCGCGTGTACACACACGCACACATACTGTGAGAACCAGAAGAGTGTTTGCCGTAGATTAATGAAAGTAAACAGTGTTAGTGCCGCCCCTGTAGCAGTCAAGTGCCACCCCATTAAGCTTAGTGGCACGATAAGGCTCTCTCCACTCACCCCCATTAAGCTTGGTGCCGGGATAAAGCTCTTCCACCCATTTCTGACCATAATATTTAGGTCACACTCTACGGGAGGTCTGGAGTTCTGTGTTCCACTCTGTGTCTACTGTGTTACCTAAGATACACCAGACAGACTTCGTAAGTACAGTAACATTACACAGTGCTGGCAGAATGAGGACCCGGAACATATTTAAAATACCTGGCTGTCTTAATCTGAAGATGTTTCTCCAACTAGTGGGGTTTTTCAGTTCTGTGAAAATAACCTTATGAAGGAAGACCGAAAGTGTTGAACCTTCTCTCTATCTCCTAGGAAGCGGAGACCAGGAGATCTCATTAAAACTTTTAATATATCGAATGACTTTGACAGTCAAACGCGGAGACCTAGTTGAAGTACAAAGTGAGTCAATAACTCGTAACAGTGAAGCGAAACTTAGAGGCAAAAAAATGCAAAACCATTGAATGTAATTTTGTTTTCAATTAGAATAACAGAAGAACGTAACAACAGTGCCCGCTGAAGTTGTCAGCGGGAAGACAATACCGTCATTTAATAAGCAGCTGGACAAGCACTTGGCATATACATGGGACGCAACTAGATGCTATACTCATGCAAGCGGAAATCAACGGATTCCTGGTGTCTGTTTATCAAGTTTATCAGAACGATCAGTGGACGAGACAGCCATAGTATTAGTAATAGTAGTGACGGAAGTAGAGGTTGTGAGGATGAAAATGCTTCTGTAAACCAACAAGTTGAAGAATGAGACACTTGTTCATATTTTGGGAGTTTTTATTCAGGAAACGTTTCGCCAGCCAGTGACTTAACATAAGAACATAAGAACATAAGAATGTAGGAACACTGCAGAAGGCCTAATGGCCCATACGAGGCAGGTCCTTATCAAAACGATCTCTACCTAAAGCTACCCAAGAAATAACTCCCGTACCCAATGACACCAATCAAACCCAGCCACTCCCACTCATGTATTTGTCCAGTCTCTTCTTAAAGCTACCCAAGGTCCTAGCCTCTATCACCCCACTGGGAAGACTGTTTCACGCATCTACAACTCTGTTAGAAAACCAGTACTTACCTATGTCCTTTCTAAATCTAAATTTATCCAACTTATATCCATTATTTCTGGTTCTTACAAATTATTTCTGGTTCTTACTTCTTCAGTCTAAATCAAAAGAATAATAGAGGAAAATGAGGATGAGTTTGAGGTAATTAGTTCCTCAGCCTGGAGAGTGTGCTCTGTATATCAATGTTGAGAAAAGTGCAACATATGCTCAGAGAAGTGGCTTATATACTGCAGTCAGGTGAGAAGCACCAGGAGGCGGCGGAGTCACCAGTGGATAAATCCACTAATGTAAGTAGGTCATAACTATAGGTTAGGGAAGCGTTGAGAAAATCTCTGTATTAAGATGTAGGTAGTGATAGCCAGAGCAGTGGTGAACGTTCACCTACACCAAAGTATCCAGAGGTAAGACTAGTGATAACCAGACGTAGAACCACTGGTACTACCAGTACTGTGAGTGGCAGTGGTGCAACGTGAGTTAAATATTCAGGGTAGAAACATAATTAATAACGTAACTGTAGTCGATGTCTTCCATTCAGTTCCATCTCTCCTGTCAACCCCATTTCCACGTAGCCACAAATCTGTTACAAAACTGGTACTTACCTACGTCCTTTTTCGAAATCTAAATTTATCTAATTCAAATCCGTTATTTCTGGTTCTTGATGCGACATCCTCAACACTTTGTTTACGCCCATACGGGAGCACTAACAACCTAACTGATCCAATATCGGGTCGTAATGACCAAACGCAGGATAAAATACGACCCGACTCTGTGACAGGTTACAGCTTAACAACCTATAACAAAACAGTCTATCATAACGTAACACCAAGACTTCATACGCCAGTACCCATTTCGACATTAAGAAACGGCAGGTCGAGCCTCAACAGATGATTGTGGTGAATGATCTACGCCGGTGGTTGACTTGCCAGGTAATAAGATCATCGCCCAAGTGATCATCATTGAAGGTACCATCTGAGTACCATCTGTAAAGAATACGCAAAGGCCTAAAATAGGCCTCAAACTCAACTCTCAGTCTATATACACTGAGATAAGCGTATATCTCGATGTATATGCCATAGGAGATATACACTTCTAAGTATGTATATACTGAGAGATATACATCTCTCGATGTATATATACATTGAGACACACACACACACCTTTTCGATTTTTATACACAGAGATACGGACCTATATATACAGTGTATATACAGTGAAATATACACCTCCCTGTGTATATACCCACGCAGCAGTGCATACACACACATACATACACACCTCTCGGTAGAATATATATATATATATATATATATATAAATTTTTAAATATATATATATAAATATAATATATATATATTAATTTATATATTTTTTTTATTATCACACGGGCCCGATTCCCACCAAGGCGGGGTGGCCCCAAGGCGGGGTACCCCCAAAAGGTAGGGTGGCCCGAAAAAAAAAACTTTCCCCCATTCACTTCATCACTGTCTTGCCGGGGGGTGCTTTACACTACAGTTTTTAAACTGCAAATTACCCCCCCCCTTCAGAGTGCAGGACTGTTTTCCATCTCCAGGATAAGTCGGCCCTCCCGGTTTTCCTGAATCCTTTATAAATATTACTTTGTACCCCTCCAACAGAAAGTCAAGTATTAAAAACCATTTGTCTCCATTCCTCCTTAAAAACCGCTCACGATGCCTGGGGGAAGCCCAAACCCCCCTCGACACAAACCCCCTTTTACCCCTCCCCCACCTTTTCCCTAGGCCGACCCCTCCCCCGTCCCTTTCCACTACAACTGATACACTTTTAAAGTTATTTGTTTCGTTTCCATCTCTCTACATTTCCGAACCCCCCAAAAACCCCTTTCCCTCAGCCCTTGGACAACAGTTTTGGTAATCCCGCCCCTTCCCCCAAACTTCCAAATACGAATTCTTGCTTAATTCACACCCACATTGCCCCAGAATGACATCTCCCCTGCCCCCAGCCTTTCCTGCAACATTCATCACCCACCTTAACCCAATAAAGCTTGGTAAAACATCCTCATAATTCCACTTTTTTTCCGGACAAAATTCTTTTTCCAGAGATCCTAAGTGCACCCCCCCTTTTCCCCCATCAATTCTAGATTACCTCATCTTTTTGCTCATTCGCTGACACGTCCCCTCCCAAAAATCAATACATTCACCCCCTCCCTACTCTCTCCTCCAATCTGTATCCAATTTTCATCCTAAACTTTTTTTTATCCTCATAACCCTTCTCTTTCCTGTATTCACTTTTAAAATTTTCTTTTTGATACCCTTCCAAATTCATCCCCCAATCTCGCAACTTCTCTTTTAAAACTCCAAAAAGACAGTGTCATCACAAAGAGAACTGTGACAAATCCCCCTTATGTGTGATTCTTTATTTTTTTAAAATCCACGCCCTTTTTCCCAAAACCCTCGCATTTTTTTCTCTTAAACCCCTCTAAAATATATTAAACAACCCGGTGACATCACCAATCCTTTTCTAAGGGGTACTTTTTTTGGGGGAAAAATTTTTCCCCTTTCCTACTACTCTAAATTTGGGCCCATATCCTCGAAAAAAACTTTACTGCTTTCCCCGTAACCTACCTCTAACCCATACACCTGCAAATTTGCAATTGCCCCTTACCTGTCAATGCCTTTTTCCCAAAACCCCTTAAACTAAATACTGTTCACTTATATTTTCCCCGTAAAAAACCCGGTCCCCACAACCCCCCACCTTTCCTAAAAACCCCCTTGTTCATTGATCCCATTTCCGTCTTTCTCTTTAAATTTTTCAATAATAACTCTACAAACTTTGCCAGGGTTTCAACGACTTTTCCCCTATAATTTTTTCACTCTCTTTTGTCCCCCTTTCCTTTAACAAAGGAAAATATGCATGCTCTCGCCCGTCCCCAGGGGCCTTACCCTTTTTCCCTAATTTTTAAATAATTGCACCAACCCTCCAAAATGTTTCCCCCCTTGCTTTTAAAATTTTATTTTTTCCTTCAATCCCGGCTGCCTTTCCCCCTTTCATTTTTCCCACGCTCACGAAAATTCCCCCCATCAAATGGCTTTCTACTCTACAAGATTTATTTCCTTGCCCCAAAACGAAATCACAGTTCCCTATCTTTATCAAATTTAAAAATTCCCCAAATATTCCCTCCATCTTCCCCTACCTCTAACTCTCCCTCCTTTTTTTAATGACAAATTCATTTGTTCTTGGGTTTTTAACTTGTTAATCTCATCCAAATTTTTTTTATTTCAACAAAATTTTTTGTAAATCCACCCATCCTCATTTGCTCTCTTTTAATGCTTCACCATCCCTTTTTCGACCTTTAGTTTTAAAACCCCTCTTTTTTTCTATACTCTTCCTCCTTTCATCGCTTTACTTTGTAAAAAAATTTTCATATGCTAACTTTTTCCCCTTTCATCTCTTTAACATCATTCCCCAATCGCTCTCTTCCCTCCCGCCCCT
>NC_069406.1:58461102-58490169 GCF_026875155.1 Cherax quadricarinatus | reverse complement strand
TCTTCTATCTCTCTCTCCTCTCTCCCCCTTTTTTCTCTCTCTCTTCTCTCCTCTTTTCTCTCTCTCTCCCCCTTTTCTCTCTCCTCTTTCCTAGCATAAACCTCGACTGTGTTAACTAGAGAGTCGCACACATTTCACCTCTTGAGAGACCTCTACAGTGACCTCCAGCACAGTACAAGGCAGGTTAAAGGAGCACACTGAGAGACATGCATCTCTCAGTATAAATACGCTGAGAGATGTAATATGGCCAGTGTGTGGCTCCTCTACACAGTCAAGTCTCCCCCACACACACTGGTCAATCGTCTCCTCCACACACACTGGTCAACAGTCACCTCCACACACACTGGTCAATAGTCTCCTCCACACACACTGGTCAATAGTCTCCTCCACACACACTGGTCAACAGTCACCTCCACACACTGGTCAACAGTCTCCTCCACACACACTGGTCAACAGTCTCCTCCACACACACTGTCAACAGTCTCCTCCACACACACTGGTCAACAGTCACCTCCACACACACTGGTCAACAGTCACCTCCACACACACTGGTCAACAGTCTCCTCTACACACACTGGTCAACACTCTCCTCCACACACACTGGCCAACAGTCTCCTCCACACTGGTCAACAGTCTTCTCCACACACACTGGTCAACAGTCTCCTCCACACACACTGGTCAATAGTCTCCTCCACACACTTGTCAACAGTCTCCTCCACACACACTGGTCAACAGTCTCCTCCACACACACTGGTCAACAGTCTCCTATACACACACTGGTCAATAGTCTCCGCCACACACACTGGTCAACAGTCTCCTCCACACACACTGGTCATAGTCCCCTCCCACACACTGGTCATCAGTCTCCTCACACATATGGTCAACAGTCACCTCCACACACACTGGTCAACAGTCTCCTCCACACACACTGGTCAACAGTCTCCTCCACACACACTGGTCAACAGTCACCTCCACACACACTGGTCAACAGTCTCCTCCACACACACTGGTCAACAGTCTCTTCCACACACACACACAACACACACACACACACACACACACACTCACTCACCCCACACACACACACACACACAACCACAACACCACACACACCCCACACACACACTCACCCCACACACACACACAAAACACACACACACACACACACACACACACAAACACACAACACACACACACACACACACACACACACCACACACACACACACACACACACACACACACACACACACACACAGGTCAGTCTTTGTAAATTGTGTCAACTAAACTAATTATTTTGTATAAGATTTAGAGATGACAGTGTTGGCGCCTAGAGCCAGAGGTGCCAGGCACTATATAGCGACGACAGCGGGGGTGCCACTGCCAACTAGAGGTGCCAGGCACTCATGTATCAATGTGACAAATAACTTCCTCGCCCCTGGGATGGCTTGCAGGTGGAGGAGAGTGCCACTGCTGGAGGTAGGGAGGGGATACTGGCACCGAGGGGAAAGGGTGCCACCACGAGTGCGGTTAAGAGGGAAGGCATGGCTAACAAGCAGCAGGAAAGGAGCAAGCAGGTTGAAGTGGTGATGGTAAACGGTGCCAGGCACTTTGTTGCTTGATTGTCCTTTCCTGGAAGACACTTGTGGTGTCACTTGAGACGCTGGGCACCTCTCAAGACAGTGCCACTACCCTCGCGTGTCTTGTCACTGAGGCTCCCAGCAGTGCTTGTCACCTGACGAGGCACTGTCTGCAGAACGAGAGGCCATGAGCTAGTCCCTGTCAGCCTTCCTGTGGCTCGTATATATGCAAAACCAGTCACAAGGGAGATGGAATGAATTAGCTGTAGACCTCTCATACTGCAACCAGTGCCTTGTCAGGTGCTATGCAATGTTTGTCCTCTAGTACTCTGGGTAAGTGTTTGTCCTCTAGTACTCTGGGTAAGTGTTTGTCCTCTAGTACTCTGGGTAAGTGTTTGTCCTCTAGTACTCTGGGTAAGTGTTTGTCCTCTAGTACTCTGGATAAGTGTTTGTCCTCTAGAACTCTGGATAAGTGTTTGTCCTCTAGAACTCTGGGTAAGAGTTTGTCCTCTAGAACTCTGGGTAAGTGTTTGTCCTCTAGAACTCTGGATAAGTGTTTGTCCTCTAGAACTCTGGGTAAGTGTTTGTCCTCTAGAACTCTGGGTAAGTGTTTGTCCTCTAGTACTCTGGGTAAGAGTTTGTCCTCTAGAACTCTGGATAAGTGTTTGCCCTCTAGAACTCTGGATAAGTGTTTGTCCTCTAGAACTCTGGATAATTTTTGTCCTCTAGAACTCTGGGTAAGTGTTTGTCCTATAGAACTCTGGATAAGTGTTTGTCCTATAGAACTCTGGATAAGTGTTTGTCCTCTAGAACTCTGGGTAAGAGTTTGTCCTCTAGAACTCTGGATAAGTGTTTGTCCTCTAGAACTCTGGATAAGTGTTTGTCCTCTAGAACTCTGGGTAAGTGTTTGTCCTCTAGAACTCGGGGTAATGTTTGTCCTCTTGAACTCGGGGTAAGAGTTTGTCCTCTAGAACCTGGATAAGTGTTTGTCCTCTAGAACTCTGGGTAAGAGTTTGTCCTCTTGAACTCTGGGTAAGAGTTTGTCCTCTAGAACTCTGGATAAGTGTTTGTCCTCTAGAACTCTGGGTAAGAGTTTGTCCTCTAGAACTCTGGGTAAGTGTTTGTCCTCTTGATACTCTGGATAAGTGTTTGTCCCCCTAGAATTTCTGGTAAGAGTTTGTCCTCTAGAACCCTGGGTAAGTGTTTGTCCTCTAGAACTCTTGGTAAGTGTTTGTCCTCTTGAACTCTGGATAAGTGTTTGTCCTCTAGAACTCTGGATAAGTGTTTGTCCTCTAGAACTCTGGGTAAGTGTTTGTCCTATAGAACTCTGGATAAGTGTTTGTCCTATAGAACTCTGGATAAGTGTTTGTCCTCTAGAACTCTGGATAAGTGTTTGTCCTCTAGAACTCTGGGTAAGTGTTTGTCCTCTAGAACTCTGGGTAAGTGTTTGTCCTATAGAACTCTTGGTAAGTGTTTGTCCTCTAGAACTCTGGATAAGTGTTTGTCCTCTAGAACTCTGGGTAAGTGTTTGTCCTCTAGAACTCTGGATAAGTGTTTGCCCTCTAGAACTCTGGTAAGTGTTTGTCCCTAGAACTCGGGGTTAAGTGTTTGTCCTCTAGAACTCTGGGTAAGTGTTTGTCCTCTAGAACTCTTGGTAAGTGTTTGTCCTCTAGAACTCTGGATAAGTGTTTGCCCTCTAGAACCTGGATAAGTGTTTGTCCTCTAGAACTCGGGATAAGTGTTTGTCCTCTAAACTCTGGTAAGGGGTTTGTCCTATAGAACTCTGGATAAGTGTTTGTCCTATGAACTCTGGATAAGTGTTTGCCCCTCTAGAACCGGGATAAGTGTTGTCCTCTAGAAACTCTGGGTAAGTGTTTGTCCTCTAGAACTCTGGTGTTTGTCCTATAGAACTTTTGGGTAAGTTTTGTCCCTGAAACTCTGGAATAAGTTTTGTCCTCTAGAACTCTGGTAAGTTTTTTGTCCTCTAGAACCTGGTAAGTGTTTGTCCTCTAGAACTCTGGGTAAGTGTTTGTCCTCTAGAACTCTGGGTAAGTGTTTGTCCTCTAGAACTCTGGATAAGTGTTTGTCCTCTAGAATTTGGGATAAGTGTTTGCCCCTCTAAACTCTGGTAAGTGTTTGTCCTCTAAACTCTGGATAAGTGTTTGTCCCTAGAACTCTTGGTAAGTGTTTGTCCTCTAGAACTCTGGATAAGTGTTTGTCCTCTAGAACTCTTGGTAAGTGTTTGTCCTCTAGAACTCTGGATAAGTGTTTGTCCTCTAGAACTCTGGGTAAGTGTTTGTCCTCTAGAACTCTGGATAAGTGTTTGTCCTCTAGAACTCTTGGTAAGTGTTTGTCCTCTAGAACTCTGGATAATGTTTGTCCCTCTAGAACTCTTGGTAAGTGTTTGTCCTCTAAAAACTCTGGATAGTGTTTGTCCTCTAGAACTCTGGGTAATGTTTGTCCTCTAGAACTCTGGATAAGTGTTTGTCCTATAGAACTCTGGGTACGTGTTTGTCCTCTAGAACTCTGGGTAAGTGTTTGTCCTCTAGAACTCTTGGTAAGTGTTTGTCCTCTAGAACTCTGGGTAAGTGTTTGTCCTCTAGAACTCTGGATAAGTGTTTGTCCTCTAGAACTCTGGGTAAGTGTTTGTCCTCTAGAACTCTGGTAAGTGTTTGTCCTCTAGAACTCTGGGTAAGTGTTTGTCCTCTAGAACTCTGATAAGTGTTTGTCCTCTAGAACTCTGGATAAGTGTTTGTCCTCTAGAACTCTGGATAAGTGTTTGTCCTCTAGAACTCTGGGTAAGTGTTTGTCCTCTAGAACTCTGGGTAAGTGTTTGTCCTCTAGAACTCTGGAAAAGGGTGTTTGCCTCTGAACTCTGGATAAGTGTTTGCCCCTCTAAACTCGGGGTAATGTTTGTCCTCTAGAACTCTGGATAAGTGTTTGTCCTCTAGAACTCTGGACAAGTGTTTGTCCTCTAGAACTCTGGACAAGTGTTTGTCCTCTAGAACTCTGGACAAGTGTTTGTCCTCTAGAACTCTGGACAAGTGTTTGTCCTCTACAACTCGTGCTGATGGGGGATCCCAACTATCAACAGGGTACTAAGTAATAAATTATCTTGATTGCTCCAGTAGCACATATGAACATAACAATGGAGGGACGCTACAGGAGGCCTACTGAGCCATACAAGGCAAGTCTTTCTTAAAACTACGCAAGAATTTGCTTCGGTACCTCAGTTACCAATTACACCTCAGATATTTTTAAGTCATGTATCTGCCTAATCTCTTTCTGAAGCTTCCCAGGGTTCATGCGAAGTTTGACTTCGAGTTCAGAAGTTTCGAGAATTGATTCTTCGATTACACTTCGCCAGCTGGTGTAATTCGCACGAAACAAGTGATGAACGAGTTAGGTTCAGAACGATTTTTGCGAAATTATTGAATGCACAAATTTTCACTTGGCTTATTCGGCAACAAGAGCGTTGCTATTTAAGCCAAAATCACAAGTTTTACCTATTCGGCGCGACATATTGTACCTTCACATTAATCTACTCCTACCTTATCTCCCAAAACATACTCAACCCCTGCCAATTTGGATTCAGGCCTAATAAAAATACTAATGATGCTATTATACACATGCTAGAACATATATACACTGCAATAGAGAAAAAAGAAGTCCCACTGGGGATCTTCATTGACTTACGTAAAGCTTTTGATACAGTTGACCATGACTTGCTCCACGTAAAATTGTCACACTATGGGATAAGAGGGCACTTCCCTCCCAAATACCTCAAGTCTTACCTCAGTAACAGAAAGCCAATATGTGTACCAAATGGGGCAAGCTCTTCCGCCCCAACCAATTACAGTTGGTGTCCCACAGGGAAGTGCCTTGGCCCTCCCTTCTCTTTCTCCTATACAAAAATGACCTACCAAATGCTTCGCAATTACTCAACCCACACTTTTTGCAGATGACACTACAACCGTCTTCTCTCACCCGAGCCCAGTCACGCTAGCCAATACTGTAAACAAAACCGAATTACAGAAAAAATCTACCTGGGTGAGGACTACAAACTTACACTAAACATTGACAAAACCTACTTCATTCAGTTTGGTAACAGAGCTACAGAGTACCCTTAACATAACGATAAACAGATCACCTATCACAAAGCAACAGAGAAAAATTCTACGAATCCACCTTGATAATAGACTCAAATTTCATACACATATACAACAATTTTTTAAGAAAAATTTCCAAGACTGTAGGCATACTATCGAAGATACGGTACTAGTTCCACATCAGCCCTCCTGGCCCTATATCACTCTCTTATTTACCCTATCTCACCTATGGAATTTGTGCAAGGGGCCAACAACAACTAACCATCTCAGACCACTAATTACCCAACAAAAGGCTGCAGTTAGAATGATAACAAATTCTCCCTACAGGCAGCACACTCCCACCAATATTCAAAACACTAACCTACTCACCATACAAAACATCCATACTTATTATTGCACTTATTACATACATAGAACACTTAACTCTGATATTAACCCTCCCCTCAAACATCTCCTTGCCAACCTCAACAGAACCCATGACCATAACACAAGGCACAGATCACTCTTTTATGTTCCTCGTGTCCATCTCACACTATGCAAAAACTCAATGCACATAAAAAGCGCTAAAATCTGGGAAATTCATTACCTGTAAATATAAAAGAAACACTACCTGTTTATAAATTCAATCTCTTTTCAAAGATCACTTACTCACCCAAAAACCCAAATAAATACTGAATAACCTGAACCTTATAAATTGAATATCTTAAATGTTTCTCACAATTATATCACATAAATGTTAAACCTAGGACCCAATTTTAACTTTATTATTTTTTTAAATACACTACCTAACAGAATACTCCATACGACTGAATGTACAACAATGCAAGCAACCATATGACCTGTCTTTGTAATACTCACTTGTGCTTTATAGTTATCTGTTTACAATAATGTTTTATCACTGATTTCATCATTGCTTAGTTAATCTTAAGTTAATTTTAAGCCAGCCCGTAATGCTATGCATAGTATAAGTGGCTTTGGCATGCTGCTCTTATCTATATTTTTTTGTACCTCTGTATGTGTGCTCAAATTGTTAATAAATAAAAAAATAAATAAATAAATAAATAAATAAGTGTAGGGTCAATAGTTATTAGCACAAAAGCCACATGCACAACATACAATCTACTCTACATACAGAAACCACCACAGTGCTACTAGTAGTGGAGGCAGGAACCATACACAGTTTTAAGACGAGGTATGATAAAGTTCATGGAGCAGGGAGAGAGAGAGAGGACCTAGTAGCGACCAGTAAACAGGCGGGGCCAGGAGCTGAGTCTCGACCCCTGCAACCACAATTAACTGAGTACAATATATGATCAGGGAGGCTATATAACACCCCTCCCCCCCACTTTTCCTGGCGACCACTCACCTGCAGTCACAACATTATATATACTCTACAACACTGGTCACTGCACACACTGGCGCCTTAAATGAAAATCTTGGGAACATAGCAACAATAAAATAACCAATGGCCTAGACTTGGTTAAAAATACCACCCACATAAAGAGGGCGCTTTAAGTAGCCTCTATAAACCCTCCAATATCCCCTGCCTCCGCCTCGCCAGGATTTTCTCAAAATATTGACTCTACGTGCCTCTCTCAGGAGCAGATATTTACTAAATTCCCCCTTAGTGCATTTTACGAGGGAATAATTCCACTACCACCTGATAAAATACCTTTATGGTGTCTGCAAAACAACACTGTGAAAGAAACAGTGAAATTCCAAGTGAATTTGTGATTTCTCATATTCCCTGATAATGTGAGAAATCCCGAAAGCGCCTGGAATTTTACTATTTATTTTCACGGTGGTTGTTCTGCATATTGTAATATCACCTAATATATAAAACTGGTCAGTTAGCAAGAACTCATTTAAAATTAAATCTTTTCTAAAAAAATTCTCTTGTACGTTTAGATATATTTTTTTCGTTTGTGTTAATGTCAAAAATTAATAATTTTGTACCAAAAGAAACTTAGAAAACTTACCTAACGTTTTCCTTAGCCTAATCCAATTAAATATATTTTAGATAAGTTTACAATAATTTAATAATAAAGAAACACAATGAAACTGAATTTTTTTCGTTAGGTTCAGGATTATTTTTTGCGAAATTATTGCATACACAAATTTTAGCTTGCCTTATTCGGCAAGAAGAACTTTGCTATTTAAGCCAAAATAGAAACTTTTACCTATTCGGTGTGTGTGTGTGTGTGTGTGTGTGTGTGTGTGTGTGTGTGTGTGTGTGTGTGTGTGTGTGTGTGTGTGTGTGTATTACAACCTAGGATTTCAAATGGCCTGTTATCCCAGGTGTAATGGGAGCAAATAAACACAGCAGAAAAAGTTTAGACTTATATTATCCTTCACCAATTTAGAACAGCAATATGTACACTATGTACAGTGATAAGTATAGTGCACGTCACGGTAAGCAAGGCAGAAATAGAAGCCACAAGATAGCAGACCGTGCTTCAACCAGCTCTAGAATGGGAATGACAAGGGCAGACAGAGAGCGGTATCCACATAACCTCTGCGATGCCAATCCCACCTTCTTATTGGCTAAACCTGGTCACTATTGAACGATGGGGCCCCCATCATCAACTCTTAGCAACCTGGTTCGCTGGTTGGGGGAGATAACCTGTAAATGAGGGTGTGTCCATGCGCCGAATAAAGGTTACGTACTCTTTGCATGCCACACCCCCACCCCCGAGAAGGCTCAGGATTAGCTGCCACCTCCCATGGTAACCGTGCCGCCATGGCACAAAATAATGGACCGCCTATCCTCTCCACCATCCAACTCTTAGATAGAGCTCAGCTTTCCTAGTGACCAAAGCCAAACCCTAAACTTAGAGTGAGACAGCAGTCAGATAGGCCAACATAAGGTCCAAGATACAAGCGGACGTAGCCCGTATCCCCTCACTAAAAAAAACCCCCACATCAGGGATAAAAAAAAGAGCTTGAAAGGGGGTTACCACAAATACATCCTAACCTAAATAAAATATTAAACTAGACTCTTGACAAAGAGTCTGCCAACACATTTTCTTTGCCGGCAATATAATTAATTTTTATATTGTAGGGCTGCAGCCTGAGCGTCCAACGCATAAAGCCTTGTGTTTGATTCTTCATGGCTTGGAGAATAGACTAACGGTTTGTGATCCACTGTAGACTGTGACCACCTGCGATGTCTGGCCCACAAAACATCGAAATGCTCCAAAGCCATACCAGCGCGAGGGCTTCTTTTTCAATGGTAGAGTAAGCTCTCTGATGTGGCTGGAACTTAGCTGAAAAGTATGCGATTGGCTGCAGCTCCTTGTTCCCGATTTGTAATAGTACCGCCCCAACCCCAGACTCACAAGCATCAACCTGTAATGAAAAAGGTTTGGAGAAGTCTGAGACAGGAGAATGGTGCAGAGCACAATCTTTTTGCTTTATTAAAAGCAGTGTTACAATCTGACGTCCAATTAAAGGGAACTTATGACTGGTAAGAGAGTATAGAGGGCTACAATATCTGAGAAATTCTTACAGAATCTTCTGTAAAATCCTAATCATGCCTAGGAAACGTTGAGAGATTTCCTATCATGAGGAACTGGATAATCTTTAACGAAAGAACTTTAGCAAGTTTAGTGCAACATTACCACTACCTACTTCATGGCCTAGAAAAGTGACAGTGGCCTGGCCAAAGGAAGATTTAGATAAATTAAACTGTTAATTGGAATTCTTAAAGGTCTCAAACAGAGCTTTAAGTCTAAGTAGTGTTGATCCCAAGTATCAGACACCACAACAATATCATCTATGTATGCTGCCGTGCCTTCAAGTCCTTTAATACCTGATGGACGAGTTTCTGAATGAAGAGGGGGAATTTTTTCATTCCGAAGGGTAACTGTATACTGAAAATGACCTCCTGGAATTACGAAGGCAGAGATTTCCTTCGCCTTATCTGTCAAAGGTACCTGATAGTAACCTTTAAGGAGATCTATTTGGACACAAAAGTAGCCTTACCCACAAAGTCAATTACGTCATCCAGACAGGAAGAGGGTAAGCATCTGTGATTGTGACCTCGTTCACTTTACGGTAGTCTGTGCACATACGAAACCCTCCATCAGCCTTTTTTACTAGATGCACGTGAAGCCCATGGACTAGATGACTCCTCCACTAAACCATGTTCTAACAAGAAGTCTACTTCCTGCTGAAGTAGCCTTTGCTTTTCAGGATTAGCTCTGTAGGGGAGAGTTTTAATTGGTTTAGATTTTCCCACATCTACATCAGGTAACCTAACGTACATTTTTTCGGCACATCCGAAAAAATATTAGGATATGACTGTAGAAGCTCAGTTAAATTGGTTGCTTGTATTTCAGATAATCCATCCATTAACGGCTAGGATCCTTGAGGAGGACAGAATTTGAAAGTTTAGTATTAATTTCAGAGATAGAGTGCAAGAGTCAGAGTCGTCCTCAGAGGTAGAGGACAGAGTCATTACTGGACTTTATCTGGTGTATGAAAGGCCTTGATTTGATTAATGTGGTAAGTTTTTGTTTTTGAGGTCTTATCAATGGAGCTACCACATAATTTAAATCAGATAATCTACTTACTATCTGCATAGGTCCCGTAAATCTAGCTTCAAGTGTGGCCAGGTATAGGTTCCTGCACAACACCTTGTCTCCTGGATGAAGAGGGCGGAATTGTGCACTTCTGTCATACCTCTGTTTCATCTTACTTGAGCTATCTTTTAGGTTAGCCGTGGCTAACTCACGTGCCACCTGCAACCTTGAAGACGGGTTGTAGAGTGCTGAGCTTACGTCTTCTCCCATCCATCCTTCTTTGAGCACCCGAAGAGGACCTCGTACATTGTGCCCAAAGATCAGCTCAAACGGACTATACCCTGTAGACTCTTGCACCGTCTCTCGTACTGAGAACAGCAACAACGGTAGAGATTCATCCCAATCTGTCGGAAAGTGCATGCAAAAACTTCTCATCATTGTTTTTAATGTTTGGTGGAATCTTTCCAAGGCGCCTTGGGACTGAGGGTGATAGGCAGTGGATAAGTTGTGAATTATCCCTAACCTAGTTAATACTTCCCTAAATGCTTTGGCAGTGAAGTTAGTACCTTGATCACTTTGTATAGTTTTAGAATGCCAAAACAAGAAATGATTTTGTTAAAGCTTTGAGAATAGCTTTATATTGATACTACGCATTGGATCGCTTCAGGATATCGGTTTACTTTATCCATAATTGTAAATAAATACTGATTTCCAGACTTTGACTTAGTAGTGGACCTACACAATCTATAATTAAATCTGCAAAAGGTTCTCCATCAGCAGGTATGGGTTGGAGAGTGCAGGTTTAAATGGAATGTCCAGTTTTCCAACTTGCTGACATTCTCGGCAACACCTAATATGATTCTTCACATCTTTCTTTAATTTTGGCCAATAAAATTCTTTTGTGATTCATACAAGGTTTTTGTAATTCCTAAGTGACCTCCTAATGACGTATTATGAGCTATATTTAATATCTGAGGTCTATACTTGGTTGGAACCACTAACCTGTCGTATAATTGCCGGCCCTCTTTCTCCTTACCAGTCTCAGTGCAAACCAAATAATCATTTTTAACTTCATACTTGACTTTATGACCCAAAGAGGATTTACCCATGGCTGCCTGAAAAGCGAATTTTAAAGAAGGGTCCTTTCGTTGTTCCTCCCGAAGGACAGTCCCTCGGGCATGGAAACAGAGACATCTGGCAATCCTGCAACCTGGAATAGGAAGGCTTGATCGGGGTCTGTTCACTTTGATTTACGAGACTCCGGCCGGTGTGTCTCATAAAACAACGTGGCTATTCCGAGATCGGAGTCGTCCAAGGATAGGTCAACATTCTCCCCAGACAACACCTTGGATGTTGCCCGAGTTATATGCCCAACACTGGAGAAGCATTAATCATTATAGGTTCAGGACACGAAGTAACAGTAGTAATGTTATTACCCAGTAATAACATGGCATTTTTCATGGGAAATCCTTTTGAGACACCTACAGTCAAGTACCCAGTGTAATATTTGCACTGTACATAAATTTTATGCAAAGGAACAGAATATAGCTCCTCCATAGGCTTCCAATAAAACTGAGGATTCAAGGAAGTATCTCTGAAAGGGGTAATATTCCTTCTCTGACAAGTGAGCAATATGCTCCAGTATCTCTAAAGGTATTTACTTTAGTTGGTTCTGAGTTTTCCTGAAGGAAATAAGACTTTCGCAATAATAAGGGCCATACCTTTTTCTACTTCTCTAGGGGACATGTTACTAGGGATATTAGAGATTTTCCCGATGGTTGAGGTTTTTGGGGGCAGTTGGAACTGATGTGACCTACTTTATTACACCTGAAGCAGACGACAGGCTTGCCCTTTACTCCCTGATGACGTTGCAAGTGGTGTCGTTCTGGCTGGTGCCTCTCTGGATATTGTTGTCGAGATGCTCCATAAGTAGTTTGCCTCTCCGCAGGGGGACCATATGTTGAGAAGCGTGGCTCCCAGGTGACTTTTTGGAGACGTAGAAGCTCTCCCTCCGGCTGGCACTTCATTTCTCCAATGTTGTCGATCTCTGCTCACGCCAACTGTTGAAAAGAGAGACGGGACCGCTCGGACAAGGAGCGGTTCGTTCGAAGGTATCAGCCAACCTGGCCGCCTCCAATGCAGTGGTTAAGTCACGATCCTGCAGAAAGACACGAACCTCTGGTCCCACAGACTCCAGCAGTTATCAATCAAATAAGCTGCACCAGCTCCTCAAAGTTAGAGACACCACTCGCTTTATACCAGCTGGTAAAAGCTTTGGTTTGCTGTCTCACAAAGTCCACCAGGGATTGACCAAGCTGCCGCCTGTTCAATTTGAAGGTCTTACGATATTTAGCTGGGATACATGTATATGCTCCCAACACTGTGGTCTTCACTACTTGATAATCAGAGAATTCAGCGTCAGTTAATACCGACGTAAATTAAGGTGCCTTACCCAATAATGCTGTATGAACCAACGCTGCCCAGTGCTGTTCCGGCCACCTCAAGGCTCGAGCCTGTTTTCGAAGCTTTCGAAAAATTGCTCTGGTTCGGCCTCATTGAAGCGGGGAACAAGCTGTACTGCTTTTTGTAAACTGAAATCGTTTACAGAATGCGAAAACTGCCTCCTTTCTCTTTCCCTATCAAATTCTTCCCTTGCGAATGCTCTCTGTTCCCTAGTTTGCTCCAGCGTGATTTTTGCCAGCTCAAGTGCCAACGACGCTGATTCACCTCGAGACAACCCAGCTGCACCATACTGACCATTTTGCTCCGTAGGTGTATCATCTTCCTCATGCGAGAACATAAGAGTTTTTTGCCCCAGCTCCCGTAGAGGGAGGAGTTTGAGTGCCATCTCTTCTTCAATAATGTTTGTCAGCAATAAGTGAACGCAGTTGCGCAGCTGTGAGAGTGCGTTTATAGGAATGCCAATGGAACGAGCAATTTGCCAACAACGCTGTAGGACAATTTAGGTAGGTTATGCAAAGTATATGCCGACACCAGGCGTCTGACTCGTCTAGGTGGCATAAGTTATTCGCTATGCACATACGAATACCCCAACGTAACACGTTAATTTGCAGAACACGCTTAGCTATGCACAGTACGATTGCAGAATACGCATACAAGCAAAGCCGACTGCACACAAGATTGACCGTAGCGAAGCGAGCACACTGAACAAGCTATAGCGAGCTGTTGAACGATCCACACAATAGCAAGGCTGATCATAAGCAACTGACACGCAAAATTTGTAAAGCGAAGCGAAACAGCAAGCTACACAATGTTCCTGCTACAAGCTTCACCCTAAGCTCAACCGTTTCTCTAATGTCCAGCTCTCGGACAGGCTACCCATATTACAACCTAGGATTTCAAATGGCCTGTTATCCCAGGTGTAATGGGAGCAAATAAAACACAGTAAAAAATATTAGACTTATATTATCCTTCAACCAATTTAGAACAGCAATATGTACACATGACAGTGATAAATATAGTGCACTCCACGGTAAGCAAGGCAGAAATAGAAGCCACAAGATAGCAGACCGTGCTTCAACCAGCTCTAGAAATGGGAATGACAAGGGCCAGACAGGAGAGCGTATCCACATAACCTCTGCGATTGCCATCCCACCTTCTTATTGGCTAGAACCTGGTCACTAGTTGAACGATGGGGCCCCATCATCAACTCTTAGCAACCTGGTTCGCTGGTTGGGGGAGATAACCTGTAAATGAGGGTGTGTCCATGCGCCGAATAAAGGTTACGTACTCTTTGCATGCCACAGTGTGTGTGTGTTGTGTGTGTGTGTTTTGTGTGTGTGTGTGTGTGTGTGTGTGTGTGTGTGTGTGTGTTGTGTGTGTGTGTGTGTGTGTGGTGACGTGTGTGTGTGTGTGTGTGTGTGTGTTGTGCGTGTGTGTGTGTGTGTGTGTGTGTGTGTGTGTGTGTGTGTTTGTGTGTGTGTGTGTGCGCGCGCGTGAATGAAATCACGAAACAAGTGATTCTGAATAATTAACAGAACTGCAGCTAGCCAGGATTCGATCCTGCGTCACCATGCCCAGCCCCGTGAGAATTATATTCTGCTTGGTATTAGGTTGGATGGTTAATGGGGTTTAAAACCTATCGATTAGACACGGGTCATTAAGGCAACAGAGTTACCTCCTCACCAGCAGACAAGGATACTGTAATACCTGTAATAGGTATTACACTTAACTCGTAGCGGTGTATACACCGAGAGAAATACACCTCTCAGGGTATACATATATCCCGTGCTCGATACTCCGTCTGTTCATGGTGATACATAACACCATACTCGTGCCTGTTTAGTATTGCGTTTAATATATAACTTGATAAATTATATTAGTAATAATGGTAGCGTGAGGACTGGTGTTTTGGAGAGAAGAGATTGTCCTCTTGATGGTGGTATCAGACTATCGTGTCGAGGTAAGAAGGTAGGTACCATAGACCTTCATGTTAGGGGCATAAGAAGGTAAGTACCATAGACCTCCATGTTAGGGGCATAAGAAGGTAGGTACCATAGACCTCCATGTTAGGGGCATAAGAAGGTAGGTACCATAGACCTCCATGTTAGGGCATAAGAAGGTAGGTACCATAGACCTCCATGTTAGGAGCATAAGAAGGTAGGTACCATAGACCTCCATGTTAGGGGAAAAAAGGTAGGTACCAAGACCCCAGTGGGGGCATAAAAAGGTGGTCCTAGACCCATTTTGGGGCATAAGAAGGTGGGACCAAGCCCTCCGTTGGGGCAAAGAAGGTAGGTCCCCATAGACCCCCAAATTTTTGGGGAAAAAAAGGAAATCCCATAGACCCCATTTGGGGGAAATAAGAAGGTGGGGTCCAGCCCTCCATTTGGGGGATAAGAAGGAAGGTACCAAAACCTCCATGTTAGGGGCTAAGAAGGTTCCATAGACCCCCAGTTAGGGGCATAAAAGGGTAGGTACCATAGACCCCATGTTAGGACATTAGAAGGTGGGTCCCATAGACCCCATGTTGGACAAAAAAGGGTAGTACCATAGACTCCTTTTTGGGGAAAAGGAGGCCCAAAATTGGAATAAAGGTACCATAGACCCCATGTTAGGGCATAAAATAGGTACCTGACCTCCATGTTAGGGGCATAAAAAGGTGGGTTTCCATGACCTCCATGTTAGGGGCATAAGAAGGTATACCATAGACCTCCATGTTAGGAGCTTTTAAAATGTGGGGTACCATAGCCTCCTTTTAGGAGCATTAAAGGTAGGTCCCCTAACCCCATTTTAGGAATTAGAAGGTACCCCATAGCCCCCAAATGTTAGGAAACATTAAAAGGGTTTTGGTACCATAGACCCCCATGTTAGGGCATTAAAAGAGGTCCTTAAACCCCCCATTTAGGGGATAAAAGGTATACCATAATCCTGTTAGGGCTAAGAAGGTAGGTACCATAGACTCCTTTTGAAGCATTGAAGGTGGGTACCATAGAACCTCCTGTTAGGGGCTTTAAAAGGGTAGGTACCAAAATAGACCCCCTTTTTAGGGGATAAGAATGAACCATAGACCTCCATGTTGGGGGGTTTCCGCCCCCTTTGGGGGGGGAAAGAAGGTAGGTCCCATAGCCCTCCATGTTGGAATAAGAAGGGTGGTACCTGACCCCTGTTGGGGACTAAAAAGTTAGGTACCATGACCTCCTTTAAGAAAAAGAAGTGGGTTCCCTAGATTCCTTTAGGAGCATAAGAGGTGGTACCTGCCCCCAGTTGGGGCTTTAAATTGGGACCATAGACCTCCTTTGGGGGCATTAAATAGGTCCATAGACCTCCATGTTAGGGGCATAAAAGGTAGGTAGCTAGACCTCCTTTTTAGGGGCATTGAAAAAATTACCATAAAAACCCCCATTTGGGGGTATAAGAAGGAGGAACCAAACCTCCATTTGGGGGCATAAAAAGGTTCCCATAGACCCCTGTTAGGGGCTAAGAAGGTGGTAACATAGACCTCCATTTTGGGGCATAAGAAGGTGGGTACCAAGACCTCCATTTTAAAGGCAAAAAAAGGGGGTAAAACCCCTTTGTTGGGACTTAAAGGGTAGGCCATAGCCTCCCTGTTGGGAAATAGAAGGTTTGGTATCATAGACCTCCATGTTGGGGGCATAAAAGGTGGGGTACCATGACCTCCATGTTAGGGGCTTTTAGAAGGTGGGTACCAAGACCTCCATGTTGGGGGAAAAGAAGGTAGTACCAAACCCCATGGGGGGGCATAAAAAAGAGGTACCATGGCCCTCCATTTGGATCATAACCAGGACTAGTTTGTTGAGCAGCACCTGTGAGTGTTTATTAATGATACGTTAGTGATGAACCATGGTCGTCACCAGCTCCAAGACTGAGGGACTGATTACCTCATCTTCTGTACATAAGTCTATAGTCGTCACATTATGTCCTTGTATTGATAAAGCCACTGGATTAATATTATTATCAATATTACCTTTATTTCTATATACACAAGGTATACAGACCATAGATGACATCAGTGACATATGTCACTGCTTGTTATACTCAGCATTTCCCGAAATTAGGTCAGTTTTGTCCCAGGATGCGACCCACACCAGTCCACTAACACCCAGGTACCCGTTTTACTGATAGGTGAACATGGACAACCGGCGTAAGGAAACACGCCCAATTTTTGTACCCTCGCCGGGAATCGAATCCGGACCCTCAGCGTGTGAAGCGAGAGCTTTTGTCACCAGACCACGGGCCAGTTAGTTCAGTTTACAGAGTAAACATTAGTGTAAACTTTGTTCACTGTGGAAGAGAGGGCAATAAGAGTATTATGTTGGAGAGTGTAGGAACGAGAAGCCAGCAGACATGACAGTGACGTATTATCTGAGTACCGCTGTAAACTGTATTGTGATGAGTGTACAGGTGTAGTGTTTCACTCTTATTGACGGGGAATGTGAAAGTCACACACACACACACACACACACACACACACACACACACACACACACACACACACGCACACACACCACAGGATCCATACATAGTTTTAAGATGAGGTACGATAATGCTCTTGGAGCAGGGAGAGAGTGGACGGAGTAGCGACCAGTGGAAAATGCTCTGCATAACGGACTGTCTATATAGTAGTATGTCACTGATGTCAGTTATGGTATTTATAAGTTGTATCAAGTACTTGTACAACTAAACATTATTATTATTATTATTATTATTATTATTATTATTATTATTATTATTATTATTATTATTATTATTATTATTATTATTATTATTATTATTATTATGAATTTTAATACCACAACAGACAAAGGAAATGAAAGACAGATGGCAGACAGATGGTAAGTTGGCAGACAGATGGTCCACGGCAGACAGATGGTCCACGGCAGACAGATGGTCCACGGCAGACAGATGGTAAGTTGGCAGACAGATGGTCCATGGCAGACAGATGGGAAAGTTGGCAGATAGATGTAAGTTGGCAGACAGATGGTCCCTGGGAGACAGATGGTAAGTTGGCAGACAGATGGTAAGTTGGCAGACAGATGGTAAGTTGGCAGATAGATGGTAAGTTGGCAGACAGATGGTCCATGGCAGACAGATGGTAAGTTGGCAGACAGATGGTCCATGGCAGACAGATGGTAAGTTGGCAGACAGATGGTCCATGGCAGACAGATGGTAAGTTGGCAGATAGATGGTCCATGGCAGACAGATGGTAAGTTGGCAGATAGATGGTCCACGGCAGACAGATGGTAAGTTGGCAGATAGATGGTCCATGGCAGACAGATGGTAAGTTGGCAGATAGATGGTCCACGGCAGACAGATGGTAAGTTGGCAGATAGATGGTAAAGTTGGCAGATAGATGGTCCACGGCAGACGAGGGTTAAGTTGCAGATAGATGGTCCACGGCAGACAGATGGTAAGTTGGCAGATAGATGGTAAGTTGGCAGATAGATGGTCCACGGCAGACAGATGGTAAGTTGGCAGATAGATGGTCCACGGCAGACAGATGGTAAGTTGGCAGATAGATGGTAAGTTGGCAGATAGATGGTCCACGGCAGACAGATGGTAAGTTGGCCAGATAGATGGTCCACGGCAGACAGATGGAAGTTGGCAGATAGAGGGGTCCACGGCAGACAGATGGTAAGTTGGAAATTTTAGATGGTCCACGGCAGACAGATGGTAAGTTGGCAGATAGATGGTAAGTTGGCAGATAGATGGTCCACGGCAGACAGATGGTAAGTTGGCAGATAGATGGTCCACGGCAGACAGATGGTAAGTTGGCAGATAGATGGTCCACGGCAGACAGATGGTAAGTTGGCAGATAGATGGTAAGTTGGCAGATAGATGGTCCACGGCAGACAGAGGGTTTAAGGTTGGCAGATAGTGGTCCACGGCAGACAGATGGGATAAGTTGGCAGATAGATTGGTAAGTTGGCAAAATAGATGGCCCCACGGCAGACAGATGGTAAGTTGGCAGTAGAGGGGCCACGGCAGACAGATGGTAAGTTGGCAGATAGATGGTCCACGGCAGACAGATGGTAAGTTGGCAGATAGATGGTCCACGGCAGACAGATGGTAAGTTGGCAGATAGATGGTAAGTTGGCAGATAGATGGTCCACGGCAGACAGATGGTAAGTTGGCAGATAGATGGTCCACGGCAGAAAAGATGGTAATTGGCAGATAGATGGTCCACGGCAGACAGATGGTAAGTTGGCAGATAGATGGTCCACGGCAGGACAGATGGTAAGTTGGCAGATAGATGGTCCCGGCAGACAAAATGGTAATTTGGGGCAGATAGATGGTCCACAGGCAGACAGATGGTAAGTTGGCAGATAGATGGTCCCGGCAGACAGATGGTAAGTTGCAGATAGATGGTCACACGCAGACAGATGGTACAGTTGGCAGATAGATGGTCCACGGCAGACAGATGGTAAGTTGGCAGATAGATGGTCCACGGCAGACAGATGGTAAGTTGGCAGATAGATGGTCCACGGCAGACAGATGGTAAGTTGGCAGATAGATGGTCCCACGCAGACAGATGGTAAGTTGGCAGATAGATGGTAAGTTGGCAGACAGATGGTAAGTTGGCAGATAGATGGTCCACGGCAGACAGATGGTAAGTTGGCAGATAGATGGTCCACGGCAGACAGATGGTAAGTTGGCAGATAGATGGTCCACGGCAGACAGATGGTAAGTTGGCAGATAGATGGTCCACGGCAGACAGATGGTAAGTTGGCAGATAGATGGTAAGTTGGCAGACAGATGGTAAGTTGGCAGACAGATGGTCCACGGCAGACAGATGGTAAGTTGGCAGATAGATGGTAAGTTGGCAGACAGATGGTAAGTTGGCAGACAGATGGTCCACGGCAGACAGATGGTAAGTTGGCAGATAGATGGTAAGTTGGCAGACAGATGGTCCTTGGCAGACAGATGGTAAGTTGGCAGACAGATGGTAAGTTGGCAGACAGATGGTCCTTGGCAGACAGATGGTAAGTTGGCAGACAGATGGTCCTTGGCAGACAGATGGTCCTTGGCAGACAGATGGTCCTTGGCAGACAGATGGTAAGTTGGCAGACAGATGGTAAGTTGGCAGACAGATGGTCCACGGCAGACAGATGGTAAGTTGGCAGACAGATGGTAAGTTGGCAGACAGATGGTCCTTGCAGACAGAGGTCCTTGGCAACAGATGGTCCTTGGCAGACAGATGGTAAGTTGGCAGACAGATGGTAAGTTGGCAGACAGATGGTCCTTGGCAGACAGATGGTCCTTGGCAGACAGATGGTCCTTGGCAGACAGATGGTAAGTTGGCAGACAGATGGTAAGTTGGCAGACAGATGGTCCACGGCAGACAGATGGTTAAGTTGGCAGACAGATGGTAAGTGTGCAGACAGATGGTCCACGGCAGACAGATGGTAAGTTGGCAGATAGATGGAAGTTGGCAGACAGATGGTCCTTGGCAGACAGATGGTAAGTTGGCAGATAGATGGTAAGTTGGCAGACAGATGGTCCATGGCAGACAGATGGTAAGTTGGCAGATAGATGGTAAGTTGGCAGACAGATGGTCCATGGCAGACAGATGGTAAGTTGGCAGATAGATGGTAAGTTGGCAGACAGATGGTCCATGGCAGACAGATGGTAAGTTGGCAGATAGATGGTTCACGGTAGACAGATGGCTCATGGCAGACATTGTGTCAACACTTCACAAAACAGTAAAGGAGACACAGAAGACCATTTAAAATACAGGTGAGAGTTTCACTGACCTGTGTAATTAATAATATACAATGGATAAAATATTTTAAAAACAACAACTTGGTATCTAGTAGACAAAAGTTTCTGGTCTACAAATTAGAGTACGTCAGATATGTTATAAATTGTTGAGCTGAGTTAAGAGTGATTGAAAACGCTGTGTTGATAGTGGGTCTTTTACTTATAATAGAGGTAACTAAGACACGGGTATATATAGTAGCAGGAGTCAGGTGGAAGGTCGCCTGGGTGGTAGTAGTAGTAGTAGTAGTAGTAGTGGTGGTAGTAGTAGTAGTAGTAGTAGTGGTAGTAGTAGTAGTAGTACTAGTGGTAGTGATAGTACAATTGTGGTGAGAAGATCATGTTGACGGGTCCTTCTCCAGCCCAATTCCTCTCACCACAATTGTACTACTGCTACTACTATTGCTACTACTACTACTACTGTTGCTACTACTACTACTATTGTTGCTACTACCACCTCGTTGTTTTTCACCTGTTTCCTTTAATAAATGTCGCAGACTGTAAACAAGTGTTTGAACATCCTCTCGATATCACCAGAACATTTTGTACAGTATGTGAGATTTAAGGAAGATTTTGATGGTGATGGAGATGAAAGTCTGCCTTTCACTCTGACTTTCACTCTGACTTTCACTCTGACTTTCACTCTGACTTTCACTCTGACTTTCACTCTGACTTTCACTCTGACTTTCACTCTGACTTTCACTCTGACTTTCACTTTGACTTTCACTCTGACTTTCACTCTGACTTTCACTGACTTTTACTCGACTTTCACTCTGACTTTCTCTCGGGAGAGTGAACAATAGCCAGCCTGAGGCACTGTAACTGAGGCATTAGTCAGAGGGAGAGTGAACAACTGCTGGCTTGAGGCACTCTGATTGGCACTCTGACTGGCACACCAGAGACATGAGGTGAATATTGAGTACCAGCAGCAAACAATACTGATATTGAGTTGTAACTAAACTGAAGACAGCTGTTTGCTGGGAGGGAGGGAGGGGGAAGGGGAGGGAGGGGGGAAAGGGTAGGGAGGGGAAGGGAGGGGGGGGAAGGGAGGGAGGGTTCGGTCATGAAGGAACAGGTGTAGTAATTATAACAGGTGTAATATCATATTAGCATCAGAACCTGTGCTCATACCAGCATCATAAACAACCTTGTGCTGAGAGTACATAAGGCTGAAAACAGAGTGAGTGGAAGCATGGTGCTGAGAGAGCATGGTGCTGGGAGATCATGATGCTGGGAGATCATAGTGCTGGGAGAGTGTGCACAGCCTCCCATGTCACAGCTGTTTGTCATGTAAACAACACCAGCTGGCAACTCTCATTTCTCTCCAGTGCACGAACGATCACCACGAGTTTTCGTGTTTCAACCGGCACAAATGTGCCGTTCGTGATACCGCAACATTGCTCGCCATATACGCAACATTGCTCACCATATACGCAACATTGCTCACCATATACGCAACATTGCTCACCATATACGCAACATTGCTCACCATATACGCAACATTGCTCGCCATATACGCAACATTGCTCGCCATATACGCAACATTGCTCGCCATATACGCAACATTGCTCGCCATATACGCAACATTGCTCACCATATACGCAACATTGCTCACCATATACGCAACATTGCTCACCATATACGCAACATTGCTCGCCATATACGCAACATTGCTCGCCATATACGCAACATTGCTCGCCATAATACGCAACATTGCTCACCATATACGCAACATTGCTCACCATATACGCAACATTGCTCGCCATATACGCAACATTGCTCACCATATACGCAACATTGCTCGCCATATACGCAACATTGCTCACCATATACGCAACATTGCTTGCCATATACGCAACATTGCTCACCATATCGCAACATTGCTTGCCATATACGCAACATTGCTCACCATATACGCAACATTGCTCGCCATATACGCAACATTGCTCACCATATACGCAACATTGCTCACCATATACGCAACATTGCTCACCATATACGCAACATTGCTTGCCATATACGCAACATTGCTCACCATATACGCAACATTGCTCGCCATATACGCAACATTGCTCACCATATACGCAACATTGCTTGCCATATAACGCAACATTGCTCACCATATACGCAACATTGCTCGCCATATACACTACAATTGCTCACCATTATCCGCAACATTGCTCACCATATACGCAACATTGCTTGCCATATACGCAACATTGCTCGCCATATCGTGTATATAAATAAAGCCTCATTTCTGAGAGGACTCTTGTGGCAGTCAAGGCTGAATGAAGACTTCTGTATTCAATCACAAATCCATTACCTTCAGACTTGGTATCTGACCGTATGTAAGCTCAGGTGGTAAGCGAATTCATATTTCTGAAGTGGACCAAAAAGGAACACCACCAGCTGAAATTACTGAAGTTAAATTTAGCTTAGAGATGCTCACTTCAGGACGAGATTCAAGTTTTGATACCTGGGTCAAAGTTTTGATACCTGGATCAGAGTTTTGATACCTGGATCAGAGTTTTGATACCTGGATCAGAGTTTTGATACCTGGATCAGAGTTTTGATACCTGGATCAGAGTTTTGATACCTGGATCAGAGTTTTGATACCTGGATCAGATGCCCCCTTGTATAAACACGGAGATGTGACTCTGTCATCGGTTCGAAGTTGAGGCTGTCAACTGTGGTTTTTTTCTCCTTCTCTGGGAAAAATCAGGACTTGTTTAGCCTTGTTAAACAAATTGGGTATATTCAGAGTGCGGTGCTTCCCTACTCTGCTGCCTGACAGTTGTGTCGTGAACACACAAGCTGGCTAGCCTGGCCTCCTGTCATATTCTAGCACACAAGCTGGCTAGCCTGGCCACCTGTCATAGTCTAGCACACAAGCTGGCTAGCCTGGCCACCTGTCATAGTCTAGCACACAAGCTGGCTAGCCTGGCCACCTGTCATAGTCTAGCACACAAGCTGCTAGCCTGGCCACTGTCATAGTCTAGCACACAAGCTGGCTACCTGGCCTCCTGTCATAGTCTAGCACCACAAGCTGGCTAGCCTGGCCACCTGTCATAGTCTAGCACACAAGCTGCTACTGGCTCCCTGTCATAGTCTTAGCACACAAGCTGGCTAGCCTGGCCTCCTGTCATAGTCTAGCACACAAGCTGGCTAGCCTGGCCTCCTGTCATAGTCTAGCACACAAGCTGGCTAGCCTGGCCACCTGTCATAGTCTAGCACACAGCTGGTGTTTTCACTGTCATCTTCCATTACACAAGATGGTGACGAACTGTGTCACTGCAAGACACAGGTATATATACCGAGAGATGTGTAACTCTCAGTATATATACACTTAGAGTTTACACTGCAAATAAGCGTTTACCTTAATCTCCCCATTTATCCTCAACTGGTTGATACACAGCTTTAATGACCCTCGTGCAGTCGATAGGCTTCAAACCCCGATAACCCAACTGACAGCCTGACTTGCCAGTGACTCTTCGTCATAACTTGTTAATCAATACAGGTCATACGTTGCAACTCACTAACTCTCCAAGTTCAACCGATAAGAATAATAATGTCTTCCTGCTATTCTTCTCATTTTTTTCAAGTCTATGACTTTCTCCTCTGATTTTGTCTGGTTATTCTCCTCTGTGTCTCTTCCGTCACCTCTCCAGTGATCTCCTCGGCTGAGAACTTGACCTCAATACGAGGAACACACAGTGTTTGTGAGCCACTTGGTGTTTGGTAATATATTCGTTTGTTGTTTGTTGTTATACACACACACACACCAAGATCTTTTTCCTTGAGTACGGTTTGTAGTCTCTGGCCCCCTTCAATCTAGGGGGCCAGAGAGTACAAACCTCACTCAAGGAAAAAGATCTTGGGGTGAGTATAACACCAGCCACATCTCCTGAAGCGCACATCAACCAAATAACTGCTGCAGCATATGGGCGCCTAGCAAACCTCAGAACAGCATTCCGACATCTTACTAAGGAATCATTCAGGACCCTGTACACCGTGTACGTTAGGCCCATATTGGAGTATGTGGCACCAGTTTGGAACCCACACCTAGCCAAGCACGTAAAGAAACTATAGAAAGTGCAAATGTTTGCAACAAGACTAGTCCCAGAGCTAAGAGGTATGTCCTACGAGGAGAGGTTAAGGGAAATCGACCTGACGACACTGGATGACGGGAGAGATAGGGGGGACATGATAACGACATATAAAATATTTGAGAGGAATTGACAAGGTGGACAAAGACAGGATGTTCCAGAGATGGGACACAACAACAAGGGGACACAGTTGGAAGTTGAAGACACAGATGAATCACAGGGATGTTAGGAAATATTTCTTCAGTCACAGAGTAGTCAGTAAGTGGAATAGTTTTGGAAGCGATGTAGTGGAGGCAGGATCCATACATGGCTTTAAGCAGAGGTATGATAAAGCCCACTGTTCAGGGAGAGTGACCCAGTAGCGACCAGTGAAGAGGCGGGGCCAGGAGCTATGACTCGACCCCTGGAGCCACAACTAGGTGAGTACAACTATGTCAGTACACACACACACATTATATATATATATATATAATATATATATATATATATAATATTTTATAATATATATATATATATATATATATATATATATATATATATATAGAGAGAGAGAGAGAGAGAGAGAGAGAGAGAGAGAATTCTTCCTGGGTCAGCCATGCGTGTCGTACGAGGCGACTAAGATGCCGGGAGCAAATTCAATTCAATTCAGTTCAATTCAATTCAAGTTTATTCTCTATAAGGGTTGCAATGTGGGGTTTACTGGTCTTGGGTATTGTGTGGTTTACATGTTATAAAATACTAATTACAGAGGGGGCCACTAGGACACCTAGCATGGCTAGGCATTTCGAGCAGACTTGGATTAATTCTTAACATTAAATCCTTAAAGATTATAGTATTAAGGCTAAGTGACTACATCATAATTTGTGAGTTTAGCAATGTGAATGCTTTTGTTTTGGCACAATACAAAGTGTCTATATTGGAGTATCATAGGCAAACTTATGACTATTAGGATTATATATTTTAAGATTAAGATTAGTATTTCTGGGTTTATAGTCAGTGGGTGAGTGAGTGTAATTGTGAACAACCAGGTGGTTATCATGTAGTTAGTTGTCGGGGTGTATCAGGGAGATAAGATGTTTTCTAACTGTAGTTTTGAAAGTGATGAATGTGTCTGCAGTTCTAGAGTTTTCAGGTAGGGTATTCCAGATTTTAGGTCCTTTGAAATACATTGAATTTTTGTAAAGGTTTTGTCGAACACGGGGAATGTCATAGAGATGTTTGTGTCTGGTGTTTTGCCTGTGGATCCTGTCACAACTATCAAGAAAGCATTTTAGGTCAAGGTTAATATTGGAATTTAAGGTACTGTAGATGTAGATTGCACAGTAGTAAGTGTGGATGTACTGAACAGGGAGTAAGTTTAGATCTATGAAGAGTGGGGGGGGGGGTGTTGCCAGGGATGGGATTTAGTGATTATTCTTACTGCGGCTTTTTGTTGGGTTATTATTGGCTTTAGGTGTGTTGCTGCAGTTGAACCCCAAGCACAGATAGCATAGGTGAGGTTTGGATATATAAGTGAATGGTATAGTGTGAGAAGGGCAGTTTGCGGCACGTAGTATCGTATCTTGGAGAGAATCCCCACCGTTTTGGATACTTTTTTTGTTATGTGTTGGATATGGGTGCTGAAATTTAGGTTGTTGTCGAGGTATAGGCCAAGGAATTTGCCCTCATTATGTCTGGCAATTAGAGTGTTGTCGATCTTAATGTTAAGTTGCACAACACCTGCTCTGCTACCAAACATAATATAGTAGGTTTTGTCAGTGTTAAGTGTAAGCTTATTGGCTGTCATCCAAATCGATATTTTGAGCAGCTCCTCGTTAACAATGGTGTTGAGGGTGGCAAGATTAGGGTGGGAGATGACATAAGTCGTGTCGTCAGCAAAGAGAATGGGTTTCAGGTGTTGGGATATGTTTGGAAGATCATTGATGTAAATGAGGAAGAGCAGGGGTCCAAGGACACTTCCCTGCGGAACTCCAGTATCAAAGTGGCCGTATTGATGAGGCTGTGTCTTTAATGGTGACATACTGATACCTATTAGAAAGGAAGGATTTAAAATATGCAAGCGCATGGCCTCTTATACCATAATGGTCAAGTTTGTGGAGTAGGATGCCGTGGTCTACTGTGTCAAACGTTTTTCTTAGGTCAATAAAAATTCCTAGCGGATATTCCTTATTTTCCAATGCTGTGTAAAGCAGATCTAGCATTTTTATAATTGCATCATTAGTGCTTTTATTTTTCCTGAATCCAAATTGGCAAATTGGCAGGGGTTGAGTATGTTTTGTGACGTTATAAATTAATATAGTCTCCTGTGCACGAGTTTCTCGAAGGATTTTGGATAACAATGGAAGTTGATATTGGCCTATATTTTTTTACGTCCTGTAGGGGCACACCTTATTTTGGGGTAACCATTGCTGTCTTGAGTATTTGTCGGGAAAGTGCTAGTTTCTAGTGACTTTTTAAAAAGTAATGTAATAGCATGCGAAAGGACATGGGCCGCTCGCTTGTACAGTAATGGTGGGACGTGAGACAGATTCCCTGAGTTATTTTTAAGTGACTTTATAATCGTGGTGACTTCCGTGGGCTCAGTTGGTGCAAGATAGAAGGAATTTGGGAAATCCCCCTTTAGGTAGTCCCCGGCACGGGCATTGGTACATGGGATTTTACTGGCGAGATTAGATCCTATGTTTGAGAAGAAGTCGTTTATCTTGTTAGCTGTGTCAATGGGATGCAGTGGTGTTTCATGAGGTTTAGTTAGGACAATATTCTTGTTTTTTTTCAGTTTGTGGGTCCCTAGAATCTGGGAAAGTGTTTCCCAGGACTTTTTTATATCTCGTCTTGTGTCAGTGAATCTGCTGGAGTAGTACAGTTGTTTGCCTTTCTTTATTAATTTGGTGAGAACTGTTGAATATTGTTTAAGAATATCTTTGTGTATTAAGCACCTTCTCCTGGAGTTTACCTGGAGAGAGTTCCGGGGGTCAACGCCCCCGCGGCCCGGTCTGTGACCAGGCCAGGGTGTAAGTTACTAAATGTGTGTTGTTTTGTGTGTGTGGTGTTGTGGTGATGTGTGTGTGTGTGTGGTGTGTGTGTGTGTGTGGGGTGTGTGTGTGTGTGTGTGTGTGTGTGTAACAATCATCATTTGCTGGTATAAATAATGAATGGCATTTCAGCTACACGAAGCTGACACTGTCAGCAGTGCTGACACCCACCAGACATGCCAACAACACCCCAACAATACCCCAACAATACCCCAACAATACCCCAACAACTCCCCATATTCATACGAGTGGCTTGCTGCCTCACAGATGTCACGACATCACACCTGAAGCTGCGTACGTAATAAGTGCATTAATACTCAATACCTTGATAAATCAAAGGAATTGAAATTGAATTTGTTCACACATTTCGCAATTGGTGGAAAACCAGTTGTAGCGAGAGTTTTAATTGGTCAGTATAATCAAAGCGAAGGATCATCGGGCGAGTAATTGGATCACCACTGACGGATTAAGGTGTTCCTGGGACGTCAGCTTGACGTAGTGTTTCTGGGACGTCAGCTTGACGTAGTGTTTCTGGGACGTCAGCTTGACGGGAGTGTTTCTGGGGCGTCACTTGACGTAGTGTTCCTGGGACGTCAGCTTGACGTAGTGTTCCTGGGACGTCAGCTTGACGTAGTGTTTCTGGGACGTCAGCTTGACGTAGTGTTTCTGGGACGTCAGCTTGACGTAGTGTTCCTGGGACGTCAGCTTGACGTAGTGTTTCTGGGACGTCAGCTTGACGTAGTGTTTCCTGGACGTCAGCTTGACGTATGTTCCTGGGAAAGTCAGCGTGACGTAGTGTTCCTGGGACGTCAGCTTGACGTAGTGTTTCTGGGACGTCAGCTTGACGTAGTGTTCCTGGGACGTCAGCTTGACGTAGTGTTCCTGGGACGTCAGCGTGACGTAGTGTTCCTGGGACGTCAGCTTGACGTAGTGTTTCTGGGACGTCAGCTTGACGTAGTGTTCCTGGGACGTCAGCTTGACGTAGTGTTCCTGGGACGTCAGCGTGACGTAGTGTTCCTGGGACGTCAGCTTGACGTAGTGTTTCTGGGACGTCAGCTTGACGTAGTGTTCCTGGGACGTCAGCTTGACGTAGTGTTCCTGGGACGTCAGCTTGACGTAGTGTTTCCCGGGACGTCACTTGAACGTAGGGTTTTCCCGGGACGTCAGCTTTACGTAGTTTCCTGGGGACGTCAGCTTGACATAGTGTTTCTGGGACGTCAGCTTGACGTAGTGTTCCTGGGACGTCAGCTTGACGTAGTGTTCCTGGGACGTCAGCTTGACGTAGTGTTTTTCTGGACGTCAGCTTGACGTAGTGTCCTGGGGCGTCAGCTTGACTAGTGTTTCTGGGACGTCAGCTTGACGTAGTGTTCCTGGGACGTCAGCTTGACGTAGTGTTCCTGGGACGTCAGCTTGACGTAGTGTTTCTGGGACGTCAGCTTGACGTAGTGTTCCTGGGACGTCAGCTTGACGTAGTGTCCT
>NC_069406.1:58423602-58456102 GCF_026875155.1 Cherax quadricarinatus | reverse complement strand
GTGGATCAAAGAGAAAGGAAACAAAGAGTGATTGTCCGAGAAGAGACGTCAGAATGGGGAAGTGTGACAAGCGGGATGCCGCAAGGACTGGTGTTAGGAACGGTAATATGTGAATGATGCTCCTCCTGCTCCTCCTGTTCCTCCTGCTCCTCCTCTTCTTCCTCCTGCTACTCACTTTTCAATAAGTTAGTGTTGTCATCAGTATGTATAGCCTGGAGTAACTTTAAGACCCTCCCACCACCCCCCAGCGTCCACACTGACGCTCAGCCTGTGACAACCAGTCCACAAAATTACCAGACTGCATACACACAGTGTATACATCCATTGTCTACACCCAGTGTACACCTATAGTGTATACACACCCTGTATACATCTTGTTCTCTCCCTGGCATCCTCCTCCTCGTCTCTTCTACACTTCTCTGCCTCAACTGTTTGGTCATAGTAATTGAAACTGACGTTACGATCCCATGAGCCATAAAGAGAGAAAGAAGAGAGAGAGAGAGAAGAGAGAGAGAGAGAGAGAGAGAGAGAGAGAGAGAGAGAGAGACAGAGAGAGAGAGAGAGAGAAGAAGAAGAGAGAGAGAGAGAGAGAGGAGAGAGAGAGAGAGAAGAGAGAGAGAGAGAGAGGAGAGAAGGAGAAGGAGAAGAGAGAAAGAGAGAGAGAGAGAGAGAGAGAGAGAGAGAGACAGAGAGAGAGAGAGAGAGAGAGAGAGAGAGAGAGAGAGAGAGAGAGAGAGAGTTAGTTTAGGGATCCCTCTCAATACCATAGTAAAAATCTTCCTAGTGTTACAGCGACTCTGGTCAACATTATCGACCTCTCTGTCTCTCCTGCCTCAAAACACACACATTACAACATAAAAAAGCAACAACAACAATAACAACAGCGTGTACACTCGCTGGAAAAAAAAAGGTATTGTTTTTAACTCTGTTTACACCATGAGCTTATTTTGGTACCTAATTTATACATCTCTACAAAAATTTATTCATTGGCCAGAGAAGTGCAGTAATTCACTCCACCTGATTTCGTATTTTTCGTTTTTTTTTTAATTCGTAATAAAAAGAACGGTATTATAAAGGTGTTAAAAAAAAGAGTGACTGTGTGTGTGTGTGTGTGTGTGTGTGTGTGTGTGTGTGTGGTGTGTGTGTGTGTGTTGTGTGTGTGTGTGTGTGTGTGTGTGTGTGTGTGTGTTGTGAGTGTGTGTGTGGGGTGTGTGTGTGTTGTGTGTGTGTGTGTGTGTTGTGTGTGTGTGTGTGTTGTGGTGTGTGTGTGTGTGTGTGTGTGTGTGTATGTGATGTAAATAGGCCTGCTGCAGTGTTCCTTCTTTCTTCTCTATGTTGCTTGCCACAACGGTGCTGTTTCATTTTGGGTACATTTGTTTTTCCATAAGTTAGTTAATGGGTGTATAAAGTCTATCGACTACATTAAGGTCATTATGGTTGCAAGTAACGTTCGTAAAATAATCCCTAAAATATGGATTAAATTAAACTGTCAGTATATATCCGCTGAGAGAACTATATCTCTCGGTGTATATATCTTGTCTTCCACGTAAGTCATAACCGACTTTCTGATTACATCAATATATGTACAGGAATGATATAGTGTACTGACAGGAAGAACCAAACACACGTGCAACACCCGGGCATGTGCAACACCCGGGCACGTGCAACACCCGGGCACGTGCAACACCCGGGCATGTGCAACACCCGGGCATGTGCAACTCCTGGGCATGTGCAACACCCGGGCACGTGCAACACCCGGGCATGTGCAACACCCGGGCACGTGCAACACCCGGGCACGTGCAACACCCGGGCATGTGCAACACCCGGGCATGTGCAACACCCGGGCACGTGCAACACCCTGGCACGTGCAACACCCGGGCACGTGCAACACCCGGGCAGCCCATTTGTAGACGATGTTGCACGTGTGTCTAATTCTTCGTCTTGTATCAGTATAGCAAAATAAATGAAAGAATAGCTCTTAAAATTTCATTGATGACTAATTATTGTTTTTAATTATTATTATTATTATTATTATTATTATTATTATTATTATTATTATTGATTAATTATCATTAGCATCATCATCATTCAAGTGTAGCAGCGAGGAGGCTGGAGGCTGCGGAGATGTCGTGTTTTAAAGCATTCTTACCTCTACCTGTGGCCTACATCTCACCTCCTGGTGGTATATAAACTCTCCATCCATTAATAGGAGTCCTCAGGTTGTTCTTCAACCCTGTACATCCTTGGTTGGGCCTCATTTAGATTGTGCTGCACGGTTTTGGTCACCGTATTGCAGAATGGATATAAATGCTCTGGAAAATGTACAAAGGAGGATGACAAAGTTGATCCCATGTATCAGAAATCTTCCCTATGAGGATAGACTGGGGGCCCTGAATCTGCACTCTCTGGAAAGACGTAGAACATAAGAACATAAGAACATAAGAATGTAGGAACACTGCAGAAGGCCTACTGGCCCATACGAGGCAGGTCCTTATCAAAACGACATCTACCTAAAGCTACTCAAGAAACAACTCCCGCACCCCCCAACACCAATCAAACCCAGCCCCTCCCGCTCATATATTTGTCCAGTCTCTTCTTAAAGCTACCCAAGGTCCTAGCCTCTATCACCCCACTGGGAAGACTGTTCCACGCATCTACAACTCTGTTAGAAAACCAGTACTTACCTATGTCCTTTCTAAATCTAAATTTATCCAACTTAAATCCATTATTCCTGGTTCTTACCTGGTTCGACACCCTCAGTACTTTATTAATGTCTCCCTTGTTTATGCCCGTCATCCACTTATACACTTCAATGATATCTCCCCTCATTCTACGCCTCTCCAGAGAGTGGAGATTTGGGGCTTTGAGTCTATCTTCATACGGGAGGTTCCTTACACAGTAAATCATTTTAGTCATTCTTCTCTGTATGTTCTCTAATGAGTCTATGTCCATCCTGTGGTAAGGGGACCAAAGCTGGGCAGCGTGGTCTAAATGAGGCCTCGCTAGTGATGTGTGGAGCTGTAAAATAACTTTTCGACTTCTGTTACTTATACTTCTTGAGATGTATAAATGGAAGACAGGAATAAATAAAGGGGATGTAAATAGTGTGCTGAAAATATTTAGCCTAGACAGGACTCGCAGCAAAGGTTTTAAGATGGAAAAATTCAGATTCAGGAAGGATATAGGAAAGTACTGGTTTGGTAATAGAGTTGTGGATGAGTGGAACAAACTCCCAAGTACTGTTATAGAGGCCAGAACGTTGTATAGCTTTAAAAATAGGTTGGATAAATACATGAGTGGATGTGGGTGGGTGTGAGTTGGACCTGATAGCTTGTGCTACCAGGTCGGTTGCGTGTTTCCTCCTTAAGTCTAATGTGACCTGACCTGACTAGGTTGGGTGCATTGGCTTAAGCCGGTAGGAGACTTGGACCTGCCTCGCAATGGGCCAGTAGGCCTTCTGCAGTGTTCCTTCGTTCTTATGTTCTTATGTTCTTATGTGTGTGTGTGTGTGTGTGTGTGTGTGTGTGTGTGTGTGTGTGTGTGTGTGTGTGTTTTGTGTGGTGTGTGTGTGTGTGTGTGTTGTTGTGTGAGTGTGTGTGTGTGTGTGTGTGTCTGTGTGTCTGTGTGTACTCACCTAGTTGAGGTTGCGGGGGTCGAGTCCGAGCTCCTGCCCCGCCTCTTCACTGATCGCTACTAGGCCCACTCTCCCTGAGCCGTGAGCTTTATCATACCTCTGCTTAAAGCTATGTATGGATCCTGCCTCCACTACATCGCTTCCAAAACTATTCCACTTACTGACTACTCTGTGGCTGAAGAAATACTTCCTAACATCCCTGTGATTCATCTGTGTCTTCAACTTCCAACTGTGTCCCCTTGTTACTGTGTCCAATCTCTGGAACATCCTGTCTTTGTCCACCTTGTCAATTCCTCTCAGTATTTTGTATGTCGTTATCATGTCCCCCCTATCTCTCCTGTCCTCCGGTGTCGTCAGGTTGATTTCCCTTAACCCTCTCCTCGTAGGACATACCTCTTAGCTCTGGGAGTAGTCTTGTTGCAAACCTTTGCACTTTCTCTAGTTTCTTTACGTGCTTGGCTAGGTGTGGGTTCCAAACTGGTGCCGCATACTCCAATATGGGAATGCTGTTCTGAGGTTTGCTAGGCGCCCATATGCTGCAGCAGTTATTTGGTTGATGTGCGCTTCAGGAGATGTGCCTGGTGTTATACTCACCCCAAGATCTTTTTCCTTGAGTGAGGTTTGTAGTCTCTGGCCCCCTAGACTGTACTCCGTCTGCGGTCTTCTTTGCCCTTCCCCAATCTTCATGACTTTGCACTTGGTGGGATTGAACTCCAGGAGCCAATTGCTGGACCAGGTCTGCAGCCTGTCCAGATCCCTTTGTAGTTCTGGGCCCGGTCTTCGATCGAGTGAATTCTTCTCATCAACTTCACCCTCATCTGCAAACAGGGACACCCAGAGTCTATTCCTTCCGTCATGTCGTTCACAAATACCAGAAACAGCACTGGTCCTAGGACTAAACCCCTGTGGGACCCCGCTGGTCACAGGTGCCCACTCTGACACCTCGCCACGTACCATGACCGCTGCTGTCTTCCTGACAAGTATTCCCTGATCCATTGTAGTGCCTTCCCTGTTATCCCTGCTTGGTCCTCCAGTTTTTGCACTAATCTCTTGTGTGGAACTGTGCCCAAACCCCTTCTTGCAGTCCAAGAAAAGCAATCCACCCACCCCTCTCTCTCTTGTCTTACTGATGTCACCATGTCATAGAACTCCAGTGGGTTTGTGCCCACAGGATTTCCCGTCCCTAAACCATGTTGGCTGCTGTTGATGAGATCGTTCCTTTCTAGGTGTTTCCACCACACTTCTCCTGATAATCTTCTCCATGATTTTGCATACTAACATGTCATGACACTGGTCTGTATTTTTAATGCTTCATGTCTGTCTCCTTTTTTAAAGTTTGGGGACTACATTTGCTGTCTTCCATGCCTCAGGCAATCTCCCTGTTTCGATAGATGTATTGAATATTGTTGTTGGGGGTACACATAGCGCCTCTGCTCCCTCTCTCAATACCCATGGGGAGATGTTATCTGGCCCCCATTGCCCTTTGAGGTATCTAGCTCACTCAGAAGCCTCTTCACTTCTTCCTGGGTTGTGTGCACTGTGTCTAGCACATGGTGTTTTGCCCCACCTCTCCGTCTTTCTGGAGCTCCTTCGTCTCCTCTGTGAACACTTCTTTGAATCTCCTGTTGAGTTCCTCACATACTTCACGGTCATTTCTTGTTGTCTCTCCTCCTTCCTTCCTTAGCCTGATTACCTGGTCCTTGACCCGTTGTTTTCCTCCTGATGTGGCTGTACAACAGTTTCGGGTCAGATTTGGCTTTCGCTGCTACGTCGTTTTCATATTGTCTTTGGCCTCCCTTCTTTTCTGTGCATATTCGTTTCTGGCTCTACGACTGCTCTCCTTATTCTCCTGGGGCCTTTGCCTTCTAATTTCTTCCATTCCCTACACACTTGGTTTTTGCCTCCCTGCACCTTTGGGTAAACCAGGGCTCATCCTGGCTTTTTCATTATTCCTGTTACCCTTGGGTACAAACCTCTCCTCAGCCTCCTTGCATTTTGTTGCTACATATCCATCATCTCATTAACCCGGCTTTCCCTGCCAATTCTCTGTCCCACTGAACCCCGTTCAGGAAGTTCCTCATTCCTGTGTAGTCCCCTTTCTTGTAGTTTGGCTTCATTCGCTTGCCCTCCTGCTTCTCCCCCCCACTTGTACTCTACTGGTTATTCGAAGCCCTTAAAACCACATGTCACTGCCCCAAGGGTCTTCATATTGATGTCCTCGATACCTGCACTACTTTAAGGGAAACTAATCCAGCCTTGCTGGTTCATCCTCGTTTTGGCACATGAAGTTTTCCAGTACCACCTCCATCATCTTAGCCCTCCATGTATCTTGGCCCCCATGTGGGTTCAAGTTCTCCCAATCGATCTCCTTGTGCTTAAAGTCACCCATGATCGGGATTTTTGGGCCCTGCATGCATGAGCTCTTCGGGCCACTGTAGCCAGTGGTGTCAACCATCGCTCTATTGCTCTCGTCGTACTCTTCCCTTTGGGCCTCCTGCTGTTTCTATGGTGGGTTATACATCACTGCTATTACCCCCTTTGGGGACCTCCAGAGTGAAGCGTTCCCCGCTATGTAATCACTTTCTTCTCCGCTGTCTCCTCCTCCTCCAGCTCATCAAAATTCCAGGCGATTTTTTGAAACAGCAATGCCACTCCTCCACCCCCCCCCCCTGTTCCCTCTGTCTTTCCTCAGGATTTGGTATCCCGTGGAAAGATGGCATCTGTTATCATACCTGTAAGCTTGGTTTCTGTGAGAGCTATGATGTCCGGTGATGCTTCTTTGACTCTTTCATGCCACTCCTCCCACTTATTTGTTATTCCATCAGCGTTTGTGTACCATACCTTCAGTTTCCTTTCCAACACTGTGGTTTGGGGGGCCCGTGAGGGTGGGAGACCTGGTGGCATACTGTGGGATTCTATAGCTCGGTGTTGGGTGGAGGCTGTGGGTATGGATTGTAGTGTGTGTCTCTTTTCCTACCTCCTTTCGCTGTTTTGTCCTCTCCCTCAGCTGCTGTCGTACTGATTTTGTTCCGTCTCTGTCTAGGAACACCGTCTTGTACTCTTCCGAGTATTTCAATCGTGGTTTCTCTTGGAGGATCCTGTTCCGCACTGTTTCCGTCCTGAGAATCAGCTTGATTGGTCGGTTTCTCGGATCCTGTTCCGCACTGTTTCCGTCCTGAGAATCAGCTTGATTGGTCGGTTTCTCCCCTTCGAGTACCCCCCCTATTCTCTGAAAATTTACAATCTCGTCCATCTCTTCACCTATTTCCGTGATGATTTTCTCAATCTCCTTTCTTTCTTCCTGCTGCCTTTCAGTGTGTGTCCTTTCCTCTCTCTCCTGAAGCCCATGGATAAACACTGATTTTGCCCTTTCCTCCTCCCATTGCCTCACCCTCTGTGACTCTGGATCCTGCCTGTATGTGGTCAGTTTCTCCCTTGATTTTTCCAGTGGCTCTAGATAGCATGGTTGTGCCTGTGTGTGTGTGTGTGTGTGTGGGTTAAACTACGCGTCAAATGTCAACTTGGTTTTTATTTTGGTGGGGAAATGAACAATGATACTGGAATAACCTTTGTATTGTACGACACACACACACACACACACATACACATACACACACACACACACACACACACACACACACACACACATACACACACACACACACACACACACACACCACACACATACACACACACACACACACACACACACAAAACACACACACATACACACACACACACACACACACACACACACACACACACACACACACACACACACACACATACACACACACACCACACACACACACACACACACACACACACATACACACACACACACACACACACACACACATACACACACACACACACACACACACACACACACACACACACACATACACACACACACACACACACACACACACACACACTCAGGTAAGTTAGTGTGACGACAACTTCTCAGTACATCCCCAATACAAGAATTATTTGTCTTTCCTTCAGTAAAACAATATTCAGCACAGGTGACTCGGAGTCAGCTCATGTAGAGACATGACTGACTGCAGATACAAGTGACCATAATCAACTAACCCCAGTCTCAACTTCCGTACATAGTGTCTTTATCAATACCTAACTTACAACCTCACCTACTCTTCTTTCCTCTCAGCTTGGTTCTCATAACATGTTCTTCTTGCTCAAATCAATGTTTCAGAGTTTCTTCTGATTACGTCATTGTAATATAATAGATTAATTTCCTAACCTCACATAACAAGATTTTTCATCTGTGGCTGAGAGTGGTTGAGGCTCTAAAAGTAATCACCAGAGACTGCCTTTATAATAGTCACCAGTAAGATAAAAGAGCCTGGCTTCAACCTATTGAAACACCATTAGGTGAGTACACATTTCATCATGTTCAGAAGCTTGCAAAAATGTCCAGAAGTTCCCATTCAAGTTTTGTTGTGAACAGAAAAGACAGGCCTGGTCATGGGCCGGGCCGCGGGGGCGTTGATCCCCGGAATACCCTCCACGTAGCTGTAAGGAAAGACTAAGTGAACTAAATTAAACATATATAGAAGCTCGAGAACGAACCAATTGAGATGTGATCACGACGTGCAAGATACTCAGGAATTAAGAGTATAGGTCGAGAGTGAATGCGAAGGAGAGAACCGGGCATATATGGAAGCTGAAAACCAAGACGGGTCAGAATAATAATAGGAATATGTAATTTACTGCAAGAGGAATTGTAGAAATTTTCGTTACACAGTGTCAAGAGTAATTTTGGCAGGACATGAAAATTGTAACCAGAAAATCTGTTCGGTTGTAAGAAGGGAGGAGGCACGGCCAGGAGCTAAGGCAACCCCTACATGCTCACCTCAGTAACAACAACTTGGTTACCTGGAGGTTATTCCGGGGATCAGCGCCCCCGCGGCCCGGTCCATGACCAGGCCTCCCGGTGGATCAGGGCCTGATCAACCAGGCTGTTACTGCTGGCCGCACGCAGTTCAACGTACGAGCCACAGCCCGGCTGATCCAGCACTGACTTTAGGTATCTGTCCAGCTCTCTCTTGAAGGCAGCCAGGGGTTTATTGGCAATTCTGTGCAGAGGTATGATTTAAATGTGATATCATAAGTAAATTTGAGGAGTAAGTTAAGAAAGAGTTGGTAAGCCTGTAAGAGAGAACAAAAACACATGATAGGACGATAATAATTGTAATAACAGACCAGAGTTTCAAGAGGAGGTGAGACAGGGCCTTAGAGGCCACGACTCGTAACTGATTCTTTAGTAGCAAAGATGTGGGAATAGTCAAGACACAGCTCCTGGAAACATTACTAGGTGAACACAGAGAGAGAGAGAGAGAGAGAGAGAGAGAGAGAGAGAGAGAGAGAGAGAGAGAGAGAGAGAGAGAAACAGCAGGGTTGATAATAGCTTTGGTGCAGTCTGTCCTCGTGTGGTAGCAGTGTGCCGGCCGGTCAGGCAGCAGTGTAGCAGCACTAAAGAGGCTAAGGACAGTGCCACCTCCCCTACCAGGGGTGCCAGGGAGGTGTGGCATTACTCTTTGTAAACATATACTCTTCCCCCCCCCCTGCACAGGGGGTCCAGGGAAGTGTGGTACTAGCCCTTCTCTGTAAGGACTGGCTTTCTGGGTTGCCAAGGAAACGGTGCATCAATATGATCACTTATCATTATGATCACTATCAATGGTGTAGTTGAGAAGGATACTCTCTTATATGCTGGGTACATGCCCCGGCTCTAAGCAGCTGCACGAGATATTTGAAGTATAATTTTTCACGAACACATTTGTGTATTTGTAATGTATTCCGCAAGCCTCATGTATTGTATACATCAACACCTTTGTACCATCAGTGTGTCCTAGAAGCTTTGTGTACCATATTACTTAATAAAATATATCTACACACACACATACACACACACACATACACACACACACACACACACGCACACACACACATACACACACACACACACACATACACACACACACACACACACACACATACACACACACACACACACACACACACACACACACACACACACACACACATACACACACACACACCACACATACACACACACACACACACACACACACACACACACACACACACACACACACACACACACACACACACACACACACACACACACACACACACATACACACACACACACACACACACACACACACACACACACACACCCACACACACACACACACACACACACACACACACATACACACACACACACACACACACACACACACACACACACACACACACACACACACACACACACACACACACACACATACACACACACACACACACACACACACACACACACACACACACACACACACACACATCATAGCTCTCACAGAAACCAAGTTTACAGGTATGATAACAGATGCCATCTTTCCAATGGGATACCAAATCCTGAGGAAAAGACAGAGGGAACAGGGGGGGTGGAGGAGTGGCATTTGCTGATCAAAAATCGCTGGAATTTTGATGAGCTGGAGAGAGGAGACAGCGGAGAAGAAAGTGATTACATAGCGGGAACGCTTCACTCTGGAGGTCCCAAGGTGGTAATAGCAGTTATGTATAACCCACCACAGAACAGCAGGAGGCCAAGGCAAGAGTACGACGAGTGCAATAGAGCGATGGTTGACACACTGGCTAGAGTGGCCAGAAGAGCTCATGCATGCAGGGCAAAGCTCCTGATCATGGGTGACTTTAAGCACAAGGAGATCGATTGGGAGAACTTGGACCCACATGGGGGCCAAGATACATGGAGGGCTAAGATGATGGAGGTGGTTCTGGAAAACTTCATGTACCAACACGTAAGGGACACTACAAGAGAGAGAGGAGAAGATGAACCAGCAAGGCTAGACTTAGTATTCACCTTGAGTAGTGCAGATATCGAGGACATCACATATGAAAGACCCCTTGGGGCCAGTGACCATGTGGTTTTAAGCTTCGAATACACAGTAGAGCTACAAGTGGAGGGAGAAGCAGGAAGGCCAGGACGAATGAAGCCAAACTACAAGAAAGGGGACTACACAGGAATGAGGAACTTCCTGAACGGGGTTCAGTGGGACAGAGAATTGGCAGGGAAGCCAGTTAATGAGATGATGGAATATGTAGCAACAAAATGCAAGGAGGCTGAGGAGAGGTTTGTACCCAAGGGTAACAGGAATAATGAAAAAGCCAGGATGAGCCCATGGTTTACCCAAAGGTGCAGGGAGGCAAAAACCAAGTGTGCTAGGGAATGGAAGAAATATAGAAGGCAAAGGACCCAGGAGAATAAGGAGAGCAGTCGTAGAGCCAGAAACGAATATGCACAGATAAGAAGGGAGGCCCCAAAGACAATTTGAAAATGACATAGCAGCGAAAGCCAAATCTGACCCGAAACTGTTGTACAGCCACATCAGGAGGAAAACAACAGTCAAGGACCAGGTAATCAGGCTAAGGAAGGAAGGAGGAGAGACAACAAGAAATGACCGTGAAGTATGGTGAGGAATTCAACAAGTAGATTCAAAGAAGTGTTCACAGAGGAGACAGAAGGAGCTCCAGAAAGACGGAGAGGTGGGGTACACCACCATGTGCTGGACACAGTGCACACAACCGAGGAAGAAGTGAAGAGGCTTCTGAGTGAGCTAGATACCTCAAAGGCAATGGGGCCAGATAACATCTCCCCATGGGTATTGAGAGAGGGAGCAGAGGCGCTATGTGTACCCCTAACAACAATATTCAATACATCTATCGAAACAGGGAGATTGCCTGAGGCATGGAAGACAGCAAATGTAGTCCCAATCTTTAAAAAAGAGAACAGACATGAAGCATTTAAACTACAGACCAGTGTCACTGACATGTATAGTATGCAAAATCATGGAGAAGATTATCAGGAGAAGTGTGGTGGAACACGTAGAAAGGAACGATCTCATCAACAGCAGCCAACATGGTTTCAGGGACGGGAAATCCTGTGTCACAAACCTACTGGAGTTCTATGACATGGTGACAGCAGTAAGACAAGAGAGAGAGAGGGGTGGGTGGATTGCATATTCTTGGACTGCAAGAAGGCGTTTGACACAGTTCCACACAACAGATTAGTGCAAAAACTGGAGGATCAATCAGGGATAACAGGGAAGGCACTACAATGGATCAGGGAATACTTGTCAGGAAGACAGCAGCGAGTCATGGTACGTGGCGAGGTGTCAGAGTGGGCACCTGTGACCAGCGGGGTCCCACAGGGTCAGTCCTAGGACCAGTGCTGTTTCTGGTATTTGTGAATGACATGACGGAAGGAATAGACTCTGAGGTGTCCCTGTTTGCAGATGACGTGAAGTTGATGAGAAGAATTCACTCGATCGAAGACCAGGCAGAACTACAAAGGGATCTGGGACAGGCTGCAGACCTGGTCCAGCAATTGGCTCCTGGAGTTCAATCCCACCAAGTGCAAAGTCATGAAGATTGGGGAAGGGCAAAGAAGACCGCAGACGGAGTACAGTCTAGGGGGCCAGAGACTACAAACCTCACTCAAGGAAAAAGATCTTGGGGTGAGTATAACACCAGGCACATCATCCTGAAGCGCACATCATGCCAAATAACTGCTGCAGCATAGGGCGCCTAGCAAACCTCAGAACAGCATTCCGACATCTTAATAAGGAATCATTCAGGACCCTGTACACCGTGTACGTTAGGCCCATATTGGAGTATGCGGCACCAGTTTGGAACCCACACCTAGCCAAGCACGTGAAGAAACTAGAGAAAGTGCAAAGGTTTGCAACAAGACTAGTCCCAGAGCTAAGAGGTGTGTCCTACGAGGAGAGGGTTAAGGGAAATCAACCTGACGACACTGGAGGACAGGAGAGATAGGGGGGACATGATAACGACATACAAAATACTGAGAGGAATTGACAAGGTGGACAAAGACAGGATGTTCCAGAGATTGGACACAGTAACAAGGGGACACAGTTGGAAGTTGAAGACACAGATGAATCACAGGGATGTTAGGAAGTATTTCTTCAGTCACAGAGTAGTCAGTAAGTGGAATAGTTTGGGAAGAGAGGTAGTGGAGGCAGGATCCATACATAGCTTTAAGCAGAGGTATGATAAAGCTCACGGCTCAGGGAGAGTGACCTTGTAGCGATCAGTGAAGAGGCGGGGCCAGGAGCTCGGACTCGACCCCCGCAACCTCAACTAGGTGAGTACAACTAGGTGAGTACACACACACACACACACACACCTGAGGACAGGCGGGTCAGAGGAGACATGATAACAACATACAAAATAATGCGTGGAATATACAAGGTGGACAGAGACAGGATGTTCCAGAGAGGAGACACAGAAACAAGGGGTCACAATTGGAAGTTGAAGACTCAGACGAGTCACAGGGATGTTACGAAATATTTCTTCAGTCACAGAGTAGTTAGGAAGTGGAAAAGCCTAGCAAGTGAGGTAGTGGAGGCAGGAACCATACATAGCTTTAAGACGAGGTATGATAATGCTCATGGAGGAGGGAAAGAGATGACCCAGTAGCGTTCAGTGAAGAGGTGGTGCCAGGAGCTGAGTCTCGACCCCTACAACCACATTGAGGTGAGTACACACATATTAAAATTTGTTTACACAGTTCACTTACCAACAAACAACCATTGACTCAACTTATTAATCACACTTATCAAACTCATCCGTCTGCCTTTATACCCACCTCATCCTTGAACTGAGTCTGTAACCTCCTCTTCCTTGACCGATGAGGAGAAAGTCAACCCTTCTTGACCTTTTGACTTCTTGACCTCTTCTTAATAACTCTTAAAAATTTGAGCGACCCCATTCTCCTCCCCTTTCTTTAAGATGGTTTCCAGTATTCTTCAATCTTCTGTGGCTGGTGCTGATCTAAATGCGCTTTCAATCGCTCCTTCTATCTCAATCTGCTTTCAGGGAGGTGTGAACTGGCAGCAGGTAAACTTAGTCAAGTCTGTCAGAGTTGAAATATCCGATTTAAAAATTTCTCTGTAACAGTTATTTGTGTTGGATGCTGTGAGGGACTCTCTAAGAGAGAGAGAGAGAGAGAGAGAGAGAGAGAGAGAGAGAGAGAGAGAGAGAGAGAGAGTGAGAGAGAGAGAGAGAAAGCCTGCCTGGCTCGCTCCGGGCTAGCAGTTAGGTCAATCACCGACGGGAAATGAGAAGTCAGGGATGCACCCTAGGTGACCCTGTCTCTGATTGTTCATGTGTCTGATTGTTTATGTATCTGATTGTTTATGTATCTGATTGTTCATGCATCTGATTGTTCGTGTATCTGATTGTTCATGTATCTGTGTGTGTGTGTGTGTGTGTGTGTGTGTGTGTGTGTGTGTGTGTGTGTGTGTGTGTGACCAGCAACCTCTCCTGGCTGAGTAACAGGAAAGTTTACCTCTCATCTCACGTGCTTGTGAGACAGAAAGATTTCTCTCCTCTCTCTCTCTCTCTCTCTCTCTCTCTCTCTCTTCTCTCTCTCTCTCTCTCTCTCTCTCTCATATTTCTTATTAACGAGACAGAGAGATATATCTCTCACCTTTCGTGTTAATGAGCCATAGAAAGATTTACCTCTCATCTAACGTGCCCGTGAGACAGAAGGGGTACACCAGCAATTCTGCCAGAGTGCAAAACGTGTTCCACCTTGATTTGCCTGGGCGTTACATGTAGTGGCTTACAGCAGTGGCTTGTTGCTTGCTCTGATGAAGGTACTTAGAAGAGACGAAAGAATGGGAGGGGAGGATGATGGTAAGTGTGTAGACTGTCTAATAACCAGTGCAAGAAACACTCGGCCCTAGCAACAAGAGACGTGTGGCAAACTGTGTCAACATTAACAAGACTACTAATGAGTGTGCCAAGGTGTCGAGGCTGACGCCAGCAGCTCTTGATGTCAGCCATCAGCTGACTGATGTCCTGGCTTGTTATACAAAGTGATATATATATATATACCACGCAGAAACAAGCTAGTATATACAGAGAAAGATCGCAGTCAGCAGGGTTCGATACTGCTGCTGAGAGATGGGTAAGATTCCTAGGCAGCGCTCTTATCCACTCAGCCACAAATGCCTCAAAAGCTGGGCAGCCTGGTTCACAAGTCATGTTTCTTTCCAGCCCGGGCACGTCAGTCAGCCTCAAGCATGGACTCAAGTTATTTCAATTTCCTCCTGTATATTCTGACCTCTCAAGCGATTTTTATATCAATGCAGCACATGCCCGGTGGGCTGGGAGAAAAACATGGCTTATGAACCAGGCTATCCAGCTTTTGAGGCATTTGTGGCTGAGTGGATAAGAGCGCTGCCTGGGAACCTTACCTGTCTCTCAGTAGCAATATCGAACCTTGCTGACTGCATCTCTCTCTCTCTCTCTCTCTCTATCTATCTATCTATCTATCTATCTATATAATATCTAGTTTTTCTATTATTCTACCCTCTGTAATATGTATAATAAATATATATATATATATATATATATATATATATATATATATATATATATATATATATATATATAATATTAATATATATCTATAATATATAAATAATGATACATCAGCGTTTCCCACCTAGCAGGTGGCCCAGAGAAAGATAAACTTTTACCATCATTCACTCATCACTGTTTGCCAGAGATAGCTTATACTACAGTTATATAAAACTGCAAATTAACACCCTCCTTCAAGTGCAGGCATCATGTATTCCCATCTCAGGACTCAAGTCCGGCCTGCCGTTTCCTTGAATCCTTCATAAATTTACTTGCTCACACTCCATCACTGCGCGTCAAGTCGTGAAAACTATTTTCTCCATTCACTCCTATCATGACACGTTTCCGCATACTGCTGGAAGCCAAGCCCCTCGCACATAAAACATTCTTTGTCCCTCCGCTCCAACTTTCCTAGCCACCTTACCCCGCCTTCCCTCACTACAGAATGTATACACTCTCGAAGTAATTCTGTTTTGTTCCTTCTCCCTCTAACCTTCCAAACCACCTCAACAACGCCTTCCTCAGCACTCAGGACAACAGTTTTGGCATCCCGCACTCCTCCTACTGTCCAAACTACAATTCTCTGCATTATATTCACACCACACATTTGCCTCAGACACACATCTCCAATGACCCCTCCAGCCTTCTCCTCGCTGCAACATTCATCTACCCATGCTTCACACCCATATAAGAGCGTTGGTAAAACTATACTCTCATACATTCCACTCTTTGTCTCCAAGGACAAAGTTCTTTGTCTCCACAGACTCCTAAGTGCACCACTCACCCTTTTCCCCTCATCAATTCTATGATTCACCTCATCTTTCATAGACCCATCCGCTGACACGTCCACTCCCAAATATCTGAATACATTCACCTCCTCCATACTCTCTCCCTCCAATCTGATATCCAATGTTTCATCACCTAATCTTTTTGTTATCCTCATAACCTTACTCTTTCCTGTATTCACTTTCAATTTTCTTCTTGTGGCATGCAAAGAGTACGTAACCTTTATTCGGCGCACGTACACACCCTCATTTACAGGCTATCTTCCCCAACCAGCGAACCAGGTTGCTAAGAGTTGATGATGGGGCCCCGTCGTTCAACTAGTGACCAGGTTCTAGCCAATAAGAAGATGGTTTTGGCAATCGCAGAGGTTATGTGGGTACCACTCTCCTGTCTGCCCTTGTCATTCCCATTCTAGAGCTGGTTGAAGCACGGTCTGCTATCTTGTGGCTTCTATTTCTGCTTTGCTTACCGTGGAGTGCACTATACTTATCACTGTACATAGTGTACATATTGCTGTTCTAAATTGGTGAAGGATAATATAAGTCTAAACTTCTTCTGCTGTTTATTTTGCTCCCATTACACCCGGGATAACAGGCCATTTGGATTCCTGGGTTGTAATACTTCTTTCACATACCCTACCAAACTCATGCACCATATATAATCGTGCCAGTGACGACGTAAATAATCATACCAGACTGACGTACTTAATGGATGGTCTCCTCCACCCTCTCCCCCTCCCCCCACCCGTCCCTCCCCCCTCCCCCAACCCGTCCCTCTCCCCTTCCCCTCCCTTCAAAATCATTTTTTTTTACATACGTAATGTCAATTGAAGACTAAAGCCAAACAGGTCAAAAAAAATAACCTTATTGAAAAAAGTGGATCTTTATTACACCAACAAATTACTGACTCGCAGTGACGTCAGTTTCTAGTCTCGCTGCAGATATAATATATATATTATATATATAATATATATTATATATATATATATTATATATATATTATATATATATATATATATATATATATATAATATTATATATATATATATATCGTGCCGAATAGGAAAAATATATTTAATTGTGTTTGTTTATTATTAAATTATTGTAAACTTATCTAAAATATATTTAGTTGGATTAGGCTAAATTAAATTACACTTCTTATAATAAGGTTAGGTAAGTTTTCTAAAGTTCTTTTGGTACAACTTTATTATTTTTTACATTAACATAAATGAAAAAAAAATAATCTTTAAAAGTATAAGAGAAATTTTTTAGAAAGAACTTAATTTTAAATGAGCTCTTGTGAAGTGACCAATTTTACCTGTTCGGCACGACACACACACGCACACGCGCACACGCGCGCGCGCACGCACACGCACACGCACACACATACACACCTGTGACCAGCGAGGTCCCGCAGGGGTCAGTCCTAGGACCAGTGCTGTTTCTGGTATTTGTGAACGACATGACGGAAGGAATAGACTCTGAGGTGTCCCTGTTTGCAGATGACGTGAAGTTGATGAGAAGAATTCACTCGATCGAAGACCAGGCAGAACTACAAAGGGATCTGGACAGGCTGCAGACCTGGTCCAGCAATTGGCTCCTGGAGTTCAATCCCACCAAGTGCAAAGTCATGAAGATTGGGGAAGGGCAAAGAAGGCCGCAGACGGAGTACAGTCTAGGGGGCCAGAGACTACAAACCTCACTCAAGGAAAAAGATCTTGGGGTGAGTATAACACCAGGCACATCTCCTGAAGCGCACATCAACCAAATAACTGCTGCAGCATATGGGCGCCTAGCAAACCTCAGAACAGCATTCCGACATCTTAATAAGGAATCATTCAGGACCCTGTACACCTTGTACTTTAGGCCCATATTGGAGTATGCGGCACCAGTTTGGAACCCACACCTAGCCAAACACGTGAAGAAACTAGAGAAAGTGCAAAGGTTTGCAACAAGACTAGTCCCAGAGTTAAGAGGTATGTCCTACGAGGAGAGGGTTAAGGGAAATCAACCTGACGACACTGGAGGACAGGAGAGATAGGGGGGACATGATAACGACTTACAAAATACTGAGAGGAATTGACAAGGTGGACAAAGACAGGATGTTCCAGAGATTGGACACAGTAACAAGGGGACACAGTTGGAAGCTGAAGACACGGATGAATCACAGGGATGTTAGGAAGTATTTCTTCAGCCACAGAGTAGTCAGTAAGTGGAATAGTTTGGGAAGCGATGTAGTGGAGGCAGGATCCATACATAGCTTTAAGCAGAGGTATGATAAAGCTCACGGCTCAGGGAGAGTGACCTTGTAGCGATCAGTGAAGAGGCGGGGCCAGGAGCTCGGACTCGACCCCCGCAACCTCAACTAGGTGAGTACAACTAGGTGAGTATACACACACACACACACACACACACACACACACACACACACACACACACACACACACACACATGATAACGACATATAAAATACTGTGCGGAATAGACAAGGTGGACAAAGACAGAATGTTCCAGAGATGGGACACAGAAACAAGAGGTCACAATTGGAAGTTGAAGACTCAGATGAGTCAGAGATGTTAGGAAGTATTTCTTCAGTCAAAGTTGTCAGGCAGTGGAATAGCCTAGAAAGTGACGTAGTGGAGGCGGGAACCATGCATAGTTTTAAGACGAGGTTTGATAAAGCTCATGGGGCATGTAGAGAGAGGACCTAGTAGCAACCGGTGAAGAGGCGGGGCCAGGAGCTAAGACTCAATCCCTGCAACCACAAATAGGTGAGTAAATAGGTGAGTACATGTTAGAGACACTACCAGAGAGAGAGAGGAGAGGATGAACCAGCAAGACTGGACCTTGTATTCACCTTGAGTAGTTCTGACATCGAGGATATCATGTATGAAAGGCCCCTGGGAGCTAGTGATCATGTGGTTCTGTGCTTCGACTACATAGTTGAGCTCCAAGTGGAGAGAGCAGCAGGAATAGGGTGGTAAAAACCAAACTACAAAAGGGGGAACTACTCAGGCTTGAGGAACTTCTTTCAAGACATTCAGTGGGAGAGGGAACTGACAGGAAAACCAGTACAAGAAATGATGGACTATGTCGCAACAAAATGCAAGGAGGCAGAGGAGAGGTTTGTTCCCAAGGGAAACAGAAATAATGGGAAGAACAGAACGAGTCCTTGGTTCATCCAAAGGTGTAGGGAGGCAAAAACTAGGTGTACTAGAGAATGGAAAAGGTACAGAAGACAGAGAACTCAGGAAAATAAAGAGATTAGCCGAAGAGCCAAAAACGAATATGCACAGATAAGAAGGGAGGCTCAGCGGCAATACGAAAATGACATAGCATCGAAAGTCATGACTGACCCGAAGCTGTTGCACAGCCACATCAGGAGGAAAACAACAGTCAAGGACCAGGTAATCAGATTGAGGAAGGGTGATGGGGAATTCACAAGAAACGACCGGGAGGTATGTCAGGAGCTCAACACGAGATTCAAAGAAGTATTTACAGTGGAAACCAGTAGGACTCCAGGAAATCAGAGCAGGGGGGTGCACCAGCAAGTGCTGGATGAGGTACATATAACCAAGGAGGAGGTGAAGAAGCTGCTATGCGAACTTGACACCTCAAAGGCGGTGGGACCAGACAACATCTCTCCATGGGTCCTTAAAGAGGGAGCAGAGATATTGTGTGTATCATTAACAAAGATCTTCAACACATCATTTGAAACTGGGCAACTCCCCGAGGTATGGAAGATGGCAAATGTAGTCCCAATTTTTTAAAAAGGGAGACAGACATGAGGCACTAAACTACAGACCTGTATCACTAACGTGTATAATATGCAAGGTCATGGAGAAGATCATCAGGAGGAGAGTGGTGGAGCACCTGGAAAGAAACAAGTGTATAATTGACAACCAGCATGGTTTCAGGGAGGGAAAATCCTGTGTCACAAACCTATTAGAGTTTTATGTCAAGGTGACAGAAGTAAGACAAGAGAGAGAGGGGTGGATCGACTGCATTTTTTTGGACTGCAAGAAGGCCTTCGACACAGTTCCTCACAAGAGGTTACTGCAAAAGCTAGAGGATCAGGCACTACAAATCTATCAGAGAATACCTGACAGGGAGGCAACAACGAGTCATGGTACGTGACGAGGTGTCAGAGTGGGCGCCTGTGACAAGCGGGGTTCCACAGGGGTCAGTCCTAGGACCTGTGCTGTTCTTGGTATATGTGAATGACATAACGGAAGGGATAGACTCAGAAGTGTCATTGTTTGCGGATGATGTGAAGTTAATGAGAAGAATCAAATCAAATGAGGATCAGGCAGGACTACAAAGAGACCTGGACAGGCTACAAGCCTGGTCCAGCAACTGGCTCCTTGAGTTTAACCCTGCCAAATGCAAAGTCATGAAGATTGGGGAAGGGCAAAGAAGACCGCAGACACAATATAGTTTAGATGGCCAAAGTCTGCAAACCTCACTCAAGGAAAAAGATCTGGGGGTGAGTATAACACCGAGCATATCTCCTGAGGCGCACATCAATCAGATAACTGGCTCCTTGAGTTTAACCCTGCCAAATGCAAAGTCATAAGATTGGGGAAGGGCAAAGAAGACCGCAGACACAATATAGTTTAGATGGCCAAAGTCTGCAAACCTCACTCAAGGAAAAAGATCTGGGGGTGAGTATAACACCGAGCATATCTCCTGAGGCGCACATCAATCAGATAACTGCTGCAGCATACGGGCGCCTGGCAAACCTACGGATAGCGTTCCGATACCTCAGTAAGGATTCGTTTAAGACTCTGTATACCATTTATGTCAGGCCCATACTGGAGTATGCAGCACCAGTTTGGAATCCACACCTAGTCAAGCACGTCAAGAAATTAGAGAAAGTGCAAAGGTTTGCAACAAGACTAGTCCCAGAGCTACGGGGATTGTCCTATGAAGAAAGGTTGAGGGAAATCGGCCTGACGACACTGGAGGCCAGGAGGGTCAGGGGAGACATGATAACGACATATAAAATACTGCGCGGAATAGACTAGGTGGACAAAGACGGGATGTTCCAGAGATGGGACACAGACACAAGAGGTCACAATTGGAAGTTGAAGACTCAGATGAATCAAAGGGATGTTAGGAAGTATTTCTTCAGTCATAGAGTAGTCAAGCCGTGGAATAGCCTAGAAAGTGACGTAGTGGAGGCGGGAACCATACATAGTTTTAAGGCGAGGTATGATAAAGCTCATGGAGCAGGGAGAGAGAGGACCTAGTAGCAATCAGTGAAGAGGCGGGGCCAGGAGCTATGAATCGACCCCTGCAACCACAAATAGGTGAGTACACACGAGCCTAGGAAAGTGAGCACTACAAGACAGCCAGGGGACAGGATGTGCGAGTGAGGTTGGTGGCTGGGTGGCATACAGACGGTGTCTGGCACTGAGATATGGCTCCCCAGTGGCACTATTGAGGGCCACGCACGCCCACGAGATGGATTTAAGAGTTATCCCAGCTCAAGTCGGCTCGTAGGATTTAAAATCTTCAGAGATGTGTTATGGAGGATGAAAGAAGGTGGGTATCCCACAGGAAGGCACTGAGATACCCGCGTTCCCCCCAGAATTTTGTGCCAACTGTTGGTTTTGCTGTAGTGCTGTACATATACATGTGTATCAGTACGTGTATTCTCACGGGTATGTCTAAGTGTATTCAAAGTGTGTTTCTTTGAGCGTAAATAGAGAAAGGTGAATCAGTCTTCCAGTGCACATAGACTCAGAAGTTTAAATCTTTCAGTATACATACACTGAGAAACTTGGATCTTCCTGTGTATATCTGGAGTTTATCTGGAGAGAGTTCCGGGGGTCAACGCCCCCGCGGCCCGGTCTGTGACCAGGCCTCCTTAGGTCAGTGTCCCAGGATGCGACCCACACCAGTCGACTAACACCCAGGTACCCATTTTACTGATGGGGAACATAGACAACAGGTGGAAAGAAACACGTCCAATGTTTCTACTCTGGCTGGGAATCGAACCCAGGCCCTCGCCGTGTGAAGCGAGAGCGTTAACCACCAGGCCACCAGAAGGAAGTGTATGCAGAGAGATATAACAGCAGCAATAATGGCAGTAATCTGTGCTAGACAAAGTGACCCTCAGAGTAGTGCTGAAGCATCTCTAACACCTTCGTAACAGTTACAGACTTACTGTATTGTATGTCTAAATTAGTAAGTGTAAACCCCAGACACATTGTTTCATTGACTGGTTTCGGCTAGGCTTTTATTACGAGTATACTGTGTCACCCACTACACTCACCTAACACCCAGGTACCTCTTTACTGCTAGGTGAACAGAGTAAGCTAGGTGAAGGGGATACAGTAGGTGTAAGGAGACTTGTTCCCGTCTCGCTCCGCCGGGAGTCAAACCTATGACCTTTCCGTTGTGAGCCCACTGTTGTGACCACTGAGCTAGTATAAGTAGGCTCAGAGTGTGACGTCACGACACACCTTGCTAACTAAGCTTTATCTTCATTAGTTCAGCTTGAAGTACATGTACTCACATGGGTGAGGAAGAAACGACAATACTAGGCGTGTGTACTCATCTATTAGTACTCACTTATTTGTGGTTACAGGGGTCGATTCGCAGCTCTTGGCGACGTCTCTTCGCCGGTAGCTTCTACGTCCACTCTCTCCCTGGTGCAAGAGCTTTGTCTTACCTCTACTTAAAGTTATGTATGGATCCTGCCTCCACTACATCGCTCTCCAGATTATTCCACTTCCTGACAACTCTGTGACTGAAGAAATACTTCCTGACATCCCTTTGACTCATCTGAGTTTTCATCTTCCAGTTCTGACCTCTTGATACTGTATCATATCTCTGAAACATCCTCTCCCTCTCCACCTTGTCAGTCTCTCGTAGTATTAATATATCCTGATCATTTCATCTGTATCCCTCCTGTTCTCCAGTGTCGTCAGTTTGAGTTCCCTTAACCCCTCCTCATAGGATATACCCCTTAGCTCCAGAACTAAGGTGTGTGTGTGTATACCAGCTGTTCTGGAACAAGTGCCTAGTTGGGCTGGGCACCAGAGCATTGTCTGGTCTGGTTTGGTGTGTATAGTACTGCATAATTGCTCCCAAACTTTGCAGGTTCTCTTCTCTTCATTTGTCCTGCAATGTAACACTCCCTTCCTCCTTCTTTTCCCGTCTCCCTGTCTCATTCTCTCCCTCCTTCCTTGCTAATATAATTAACGTACCCTGGGTATGGTGGGGGGGGGGTCGGTGAGTATAGGATCACTTACACCGTGTGGTCAAGACCTCCTCGGTGTCCAAAGAGGAAACCGGCACCTTTGGAAGCCTCTCAGGTGACCTTTGAGGTGAACCAGCGGAGCGTCCACTCTACCAGGGTGGCCTTTTCTTCTTGTTTGGCGCAACAATGTCGCAACAAAGACAAAACTTCTCCACTGGATGTTACAGAGTCGCAAGGAACAAAGAAATATTCAGTTTTTTGTTAAATATTTCCACATTACCACCACAATCTTGACTACCAGCATCACAGCTACCCAAACCATACCCCCGGCCGGGATTGAACCCGCGGTCATAGAGTTGCTCAAAACTCCAGCCCATCGCGTTAGCCACTAGACCAGCTAGCCACAATAAGATTCATCCAACTAGGTATATTTCTACACCATAGGAAGGTTAGCACAGGCACCTCTGTGACCACAAATGCAAGTTTTTACAGACGAATCTCCAGCTAGCGTGGCCGTGACGAACTCTAGCTCAAGTCCCTTCACTGCCGTCAACATGACTCAAGAAATCGTAATGACACGATTGCAAACAAACCATACCCCCGGCCGGGATTGAACCCGCGGTCATAGAGTCTCAATCCCGGCCGGGGGTATGGTTTGTTTGCAATCGTGTCATTACGATTTCTTAAGTCATGAATCACAGCTACCCCTATCCCCACCACCACTACCATCAATAACAACAACTCTACCAGAGCAAGAAAACGAACAATGAAAAATCATATCAACAATGTCGTGAAAGACTCGCAGGGCAAAAAAAGAATCGTTTCTGTGTGAGAATCAAGAATCAAGTGACCTCTTACAATATTATCAATTATGAACTCAGTTTAAGTCGTAAGAAACGGCTGCCAATGATTCAACTGCCTATTCATTTACAAAGTCAAAATTTATTTCCACATGATACCAAGTTTATACAGAACTGGGTTACACTTGTATACATGCAGAAGGGCAATGGTTATGTAGAGCATTTCGGCCAAACTCAAGCCTAACTTAACACTACAATGGCAATAATCAGTACATTTTACAGAGCTTTGCTTTACAGCGAACCGCTGTAAAGCGAATAGTAATAGTAGTAGCAGTAGTAGTAGTGGTGGTAATAGTAGTAGTAGTGGTAGTAGTAGTAGTAGTAGCAGTAGTAGTAGTAGTAGTAGTAGTAGTAGTAGTAGTAGTAGTAGTAATAGCAGTAATGTTACCATAATCTTCTTTCCCCTTCCTCCTACCGTCCTTTATTCGTTTTTTTTTCTCTCTCTTTTCTCTATCTCTCGCTCACTTGTGACTTGACAAATGCCCAGAAAAGAGCGAAACGTCGTCATACGAGTCCTCTTCTAAGTGCGGACTCTTCGTGAATTGTTCCAGCCACGGTAATATATTTTTATATATATTCTTGGGAGAATATACAGGTGGTTTCTTGAAGTGTAAACAGCATCTGTGGGACAGCGGGGAAAAAAAATCTCCCGTTGCACCGTCAACAGGCAAGGTTAACAGTGGATTACAGATCTGGTGATATCTGTTAATAACACCCCCCCCCCATCCTGTGATTATTGTCCCCACGACCTGGTCTCAGACCAGAAAATTTTACAGGTTATTCTCAGCTGTCGATGGAAGTTTGTTGGATATACCTGTCACCTTACCTGTTCTGTGAGATATACCTATTACCTTACCTGTTCTGTGAGATGTAAACCATACCCCCGGCCGGGATTGAACCCGCGGTCATAGAGTCTCAAAACTCCAGCCCGTCGCGTTAGCCACTAGACCAGCTAGCCACAATACGATTCATCCAACTAGGTATATTTCTACACCATAGGAAAGTTAGCACAGGCACCTCTGTGACCACAAATGCAAGTTTTTACAGACGAATCTCCAGCTAGCGTGGCCGTGACGAACTCTAGCTCAAGTCCCTTCACTGCCGTCAACATGACTCAAGAAATCGTAATGACACGATTGCAAATAAACCATACCCCGGCCGGGATTGAACCCGCGGTCATAGAGTCTCAAAACTCCAGCCCGTCGCGTTAGCCACTAGACCAGGTAGCCACAATAAGATTCATCCAACTAGGTATATTTCTACACCATAGGAAAGTGTTGACGGCAGTGAAGGGACTTGAGCTAGAGTTCGTCACGGCCACGCTAGCTGGAGATTCGTCTGTAAAAACTTGCATTTGTGGTCACAGAGGTGCCTGTGCTAACCTTCCTATGGTGTAGAAATATACCTAGTTGGATGAATCTTATTGTGGCTAGCTGGTCTAGTGGCTAACGCGACGGGCTGGAGTTTTGAGACTCTATGACCGCGGGTTCAATCCCGGCCGGGGGTATGGTTTATTTGCAATCGTGTCATTACGATTTCTTGAGTCACTGTGAGATGTACCTGTTACTTTACCTGTTCTGTTAGATGTACCTGTTACCTTACCTGTTCTGTTAGATGTACCTGTCACCTTACCTGTTCTATGAGATGTACCTGTCATCTTACCTGCTCTGAGATACACCACATCTCATCTTGCGTATTTATGAGACAACGAGAAACTTAAGAATAAAGAAGAATAAGTATCTAATTAAAGAGGAATCATTCACTTGGACAACGTTTCGCCCTTCGGGGAGCGATGTTTCAACCTTGAAAAGCTCAGAATTAGCTTAAATTTACCTGAACCTTCCATTCAGTTTACACTGTATGAAAGGGGCAGCAACACACTGCCGTTTTCGAAGGTTCAGTTTACCAGAGCACCGAGTTTACACCTGACGTTAACCACAAAACGATGACGTCATAAATTTCGTCTTTCACCACGATAAAAAGAGTCAGTAATGACTTGTGATCGGCTGTTGCTTCTTCTTCTTCGTCGTCTTCAGCCGCAGTAGCTCAGAACACCAGCAAGAATGTGGTTTGATCAACGACATCTTCACCACTCTGCGTTGTACCTTCAGATTTCGCGCACAACTGCAGACGAGGAGCCCAGAAAATACTTCTGACAGGAGTTGAGTTCGATGATTCCACCAGAAGACTGATTCTTGCCAAAAGGAAGCAGTGCTGATTGAGTATCACAAGAGGTGAAGATGCAGTCACAGCTTTCAGAACCACAGGAGACCATCACCAGACCAGCACACAGGACATCACCAGACCAAGACACGGGAGATCTTCACCAGACCAGGACACAGGAGACCATCACCAGACCAGGACACAGGACATCACCAGACCAAGACACGGGAGATCTTCACCAGACCAGGACACAGGAGACCATCACCAGACCAGGACACAGGACATCACCAGACCAAGACACGGGAGATCTTCACCAGACCAGGACACAGGAGACCATCACCAGACAAGGACACAGGAGATCAACACCAGACCGGGACACAGGTCATCACCAGACCAGGACATAGGAGATCAACACCAGATCAGGACACAGGAGACTTTCACCAGACCAGGACACAGGTCATCACCAGACCAGGACACAGGAGATCAACACCAGACCGGGACACAGGGCATCACCAGACCAAGACAAAGGAGACCATCATCAGACCAGGACACAGGACATCACCAGACCAAGACACGGGAGATCTTCACCAGACCAGGACACAGGAGACCATCACCAGACCAGGACACAGGTCATCACCAGACCAGGACACAGGAGATCAACACCAGACCGGGACACAGGGCATCACCAGACCAAGACACAGGAGACCTTCACCAGACCAGGACACAGGACACCATCACCAGACCAGGACACAGGACACCATCGCCAGACCAGGACACAGGTCATCACCAGACCAGGACACAGGAGATCAACAACAGACCGGGACACAGGGCATCACCAGATCAGGACACAGGACACCATCACCAGACCAGGATACAGGACATCACCAGACCAGGGCACAGGACATCACCAGACCAGGACACAGGACATCACCAGACCAGGGCACAGGACATCACCAGACCAGGGCACAGGACATCACCAGACCAGGACACAAGACATCACCAGACCAGGACACAGGACATCACCAGACCAGGACACAGGACATCACCAGACCAGGACACAGGACATCACCAGACCAGGACACAGGACATCACCATACCAGGACACAGGAGATCAACACCAGACCAGGACACAGGACATCACCAGACCAGGGCACAGGACATCACCAGACCAGGGCACAGGACATCACCAGACCAGGACACAAGACATCACCAGACCAGGACACAGGACATCACCAGACCAGGACACAGGACATCACCAGACCAGGACACAGGACATCACCAGACCAGGACACAGGACATCACCAGACCAGGACACAGGACATCACCAGACCAGGACACAGGACATCAACACCAGACCAGGACACAGGGCATCACCAGACCAGGACACAAGAGAGCACTAACAGAGTGCCGGAGTCTCCAGCATTCCTCGCTCTGGTTGTGACAGAAAATATTCTATATAAGAGAATTCACGTAACTTAATTACCAGTGTAATAGAACACCAACATATTTGCCTCACAGCACCAGTCAGGCAAAGACTGACTAACTGACTGACTGACTGACTGACTGACTGACAAGCGGCCGGACTCATCATCAAAACACCACTGAACAAAGCGCCACGCTGTCCAATATTAGCCAAATCATTTTAGCCATACGTTGTATTACAAGGTAACTGAGCCTTCTCCAGGTGTCGCATCAAACCCTTCGCTGTATCCCTCACCTAATGGTTATAATCTTAACCATGATTTGTAAAGAGGTGGACCAGTAAGCCAGCGGAAGGCCTCGGTCAGATGACCAAAAGCTCAAGCTGTGGGTCATCATGTCACTGAGACAACCGTCAGGAAATATTTGTCCTGTTTCTTGAGGAACATTATACCTTTACCTCGCCGGAACACACAACAGTTTACCTCACCGGAACACACAACAGTTTACCTCACCGGAACACACAACAGTTTACCTCACCGGAACACACAACAGTTTACCTCACCGGAACACACAACAGCTTTACCTCACCGGAACACACAACAGTTTACCTCACCGGAACACACAACAGCTTTACCTCGCCGGAACACACAACAGTTTACCTCGCCGGAACACACAACAGTTTACCTCACCGGAACACACAACAGCTTTACCTCGCCGGAACACACAACAGTTTACCTCACCGGAACACACAACAGTTTACCTCACCGGAACACACAACAGTTTACCTCACCGGAACACACAACAGTTTACCTCACCGGAACACACAACAGTTTACCTCACCGGAACACACAACAGTTTACCTCACCGGAACACACAACAGCTTTACCTCACCGGAACACACAACAGTTTACCTCACCGGAACACACAACAGTTTACCTCACCGGAACACACAACAGTTTACCTCACCGGAACACACAACAGCTTTACCTCGCCGGAACACACAACAGTTTACCTCGCCGGAACACACAACAGTTTACCTCACCGGAACACACAACAGCTTCACCTCACCGGAACACACAACAGCTTTACCTCACCGGAACACACAACAGCTTTACCTCACCGGAACACACAACAGCTTCACCTCACCGGAACACACAACAGCTTTACCTCCCCAGAAAACCCCCCCCACCAAAAAAAAGTTCACCTCCCCGAAACACAACGCTTCACCTAACAAACAAAAAACGTTCACCTAAACCGAACCAAACAGCTTCCCCCTCCCCCCAACACAAAACCTTCCCCTAACCGGAACAACAAAAGTTTTCCCTCACCGAACCACAACATTTCCCCCTCCCCAAACACACAACGCTTCACCTCCCCGAACAACAACAGCTTACCTCACCGGAACAACAAAACAGCTTCCCCCTCACCAAACCAAAAACAGCTTCACCCACCAAAACACACAACAGTTTCCCCCACCAAACACCACAGTTTACCTCACCAAACACAAAACCTTTAAAACCCTCCCGAACACACAAAGTTTCACCTCCCGGAACCCCAACCAGCTTCACCACCCCAAAACAACAACAGCTTCCCTCACAAAAACACACACACTTCACCTCCCCGAACACAAAAACGCTTCACCCCCAAAACCCCCCCCAAACCCAAAACGCTTCAATCCCAGAACACACAACACTTACCTCACCGAACACACAACGTTTTACCTTCAAACCAACAACAGCTTACCCACCGAACCCCACAACGCTTCCCCTCACCGAACACACAAAAAGCCCCCTTAAAACCCTTCCCCCCAAAAAAACCCAACAGCTTCACCTCCCGGAAACAACAACAGTTTCATCACCAAAAAAAACAGTTCACCTCCCCAAAAACAAAACGTTTTCACTCCCCCGGAACACAAAAACCCTTCCCCCTCCCGAACACACAACAGTTCACCTCCCCGGAAAAACACAACAGCTTCACCTCACCGAACCACAACAGCTTCACCCTCAAAAAAGCCCCCCACACAAAAGCTTCACTACCGACCAACACAACAGTTTACCTCACCGAACCACAAATTTTACTCAGGGGAACAACAAACCCTTTTAACCTACGGAACAAAAAAAAATTTAATAAAAAAAAAAAAAATTTAAAAAAACCAAAAAACAACAAAAAAAAAAAACACAAAAAAAAAAAAAAAAAAAAAAAAAAAAAACCCGCTTCCCTCACCGGAAACACAACAGCTTCCCTCCCAAAAACCCAACAGCTTCACCTCCCGGAACCCAAAAAACACTTTCACCCACCAAAACAACAAAGCTTCACCTCACGGAACACACAACAGTTTCCCCCCTCCAGAACACACAACGGGTTTTTAACCCCCCCCGGGAACACCAACAGCTTCCCCTCACCAAAACAAAACAACGCTTCACCTCCCCGAACCCCAAAAACAGCTTTAACCCTCACCGGAACACAACAGTTTACCTCCCCCGGACAAAAAACAGCTTCCCCACCGGGAACACACAAAGCTTTCCCCCTCACGAAACCAAACAGCTTCCCTCACCGGAACACACAACGCTTCACCCTAACCCCCAAAAGTAAAACCCCGGCCCGGGGGTTCAACCGGGGCAATTCCCCCGCCACGGTTTTACCCTTCCCCCCCGGGAAACACCTGACCCCCGGGCACACCTTCCCACGGGCAACACCGGTCCCACGGGCCACACCTATCAACTTCACCAAAACCCAGGGGTTCCCCCCACCCCACGGTTTACCCTCCCAGGGGAAAACCCTTTCCCCACCGGGCACCCCGTCCCCCTTAAACCCCCCTGGGCCCACGGTTTCACTTCCCAAAATTTCACCCCATCCCACTTAACACCGGTCCCACTTCAACCCTCCCCGGGGAACACCCCACGGTGAACCGGCCACGGGTCACCAGGCCCCGGTTCACCCCCCGACCACAAATTTTCACCCCTTTCCCGTCCTCAAGACCCTTTCCCCCCCCACAAGGTCCCCCCTCCCCCGGACCCCAGGGGGTTTCACCCCTTCACGGGCCCACTGGGTCCCACAGCCCCCGGGTTTCCCACTTCTCCCCCTGACCCCGGTTAAACCCCCCGGCCCAAGGGTTCCACCAAACCCACAGTTTCACACCCGGCCCCGGGTTTTTCCCAAACCAAAGGGTTAAAAACCTCCCCGGGCCCCTTTTTTCCCACTTTCACCTTCCCGGGCACCCCGGTTCCTTTCAACCGGCCCAGGGTCCTCACCTGGACCACCGGTTACCCTGGGTCCCCAGTTCTCACGACCCCCGGTTCCCACCCCCTCGGCCCACGGGTTTACATTAAAACCGGCCCCAAAGGGGGTTTCCCCCTGACCCACTTCCCCCGGCCCACGGTTTCACCGACCCACAGCACCCCCTAGGTGTTCCTGTAGGTTCCCCCCTGGTCCCCGGTGTAAACCCCGGGTCCCAGTGTAACCGGCCCACGGGTCAACTTGTCCACGGTGTCACACCGGCCCCACGGTGTCCACCTGGTCCCACGGGTAACTGGCCCCCGGGTTTTCCAGATCCCACGGTTTTCCAACCTGGCCCCAAAAGGTGCCCCGACCCCACGGTGTCACCCTGGTCCCCGGTGTCAACCGGGTCCCACGGTGTCACACTGCCCCGGGGTTTGTCCCCCGGGTCCACTTTTTCAACCGGCCCCTTTTGCACCTGTTCCCACGGTGGTACACCTGGCCCCAGGGTACACCCCAGGTGTCAAACTGGCCCACGGGTTTCACCCTGGTCCCCGGGGGGCCCAGGGTCCCAGGTGTCACCCCTGCCCCCCACGGTGTAATGGTCCCACTTTCCCCAACGGGTCCCGGGTCACACTGGTCCCACGGTTCCACCGGGCCCCACGGGGTACACCTGGCCCCCGGGTTTTTAACCTGGTCCCACGAGTACACCTGACCCCTGTTCATGATCCCCGGGTCCACCCTGGCCCAGGGTTGTTCACCTGTCCCAGGGGGCACCCTGGCCCCGGTTTTCACTGATCCACGGTGTAAAACCCGGTCCCACGGTGTCCATCTTCCCACGGTGCCCACCTGGCCACGGGTCACACCTGGTTACGGTGCAACCCCGGTCCAGGGTCTTCACCTTGATCCCACGGTGTCCACCTGGCCCCCAGGTGTCTCCCCTGACCCCCGGGGTCACACCTGGTCCCACGGTGTCACACGGTTCACGATGTCACCCCGGGTCCCCGGTGTCTACCTGACCCCACGGTTCCACCTGGCCCCACGGTGTAAACCCGACCCAGGGAGTCACCCCTCCCAGGGGTTCTCCTGACCCCCAGGGGTTTAACCCGGGCCCCCCCCCCCCCCGGTGTCACCCCTGGTCCACGGGTCACACCTGGCCCCCCAAAGGTCACTTGGTGCACGGTGCACACCGGCCCCCGGTGTCACCCCGGGTCCCACGGTGTCACACCGGCCCCCCGGTCTCTACCTGATCCCCGGTGTACCCTGTCCAAGGTGACTCCCCGAACCACGGGTCACACTGGCCCCAAAGTGTCACACCCCTGGTCCCCCACGGTGTACCCCGCTCCCACGGTGTGTCAATTTTCCCACGGTGCCCAACTGGTCCCAGGGTGTTCACTACCCCACGGTGTCACCCCTGGTCCCACGGTTTTCCCCCCTTATCCCACGTGTCACCCCTGGTCCCACGGGTCCACCTGGTCCCCGGTGTCTCACTGGTCCCAGGGTGTACACCTGGCCCCCGGGGTGTAAAAACCTGGCCCCACGTGTCCCCAAACCTGGTCCCACGGTGTCACCCTGGTCCCACGGGGGGTTTCACCCTGGCCCACGGGGTCACACCTGGTCCACGGTTACACCTGGCCCCCGGGTTTTCCCACTTCCCACGGTGTACCCGGTCCCCGGTGCACACCGGGTCCAC
>NC_069406.1:58388492-58420992 GCF_026875155.1 Cherax quadricarinatus | reverse complement strand
GGTTAAGAGCCTCGTAAGTGGCTCTGGGTTAAGTGCCTCGTAAGTGGCTCTGGGTTAAGTGCCTCGTACGTGGCTCTGGGTTAAGTGCCTCGTAAGTGGCTCTGGGTTAAGTGCCTCGTAAGTGGCTCTGGGTTAAGTGCCTCGTAAGTGGCTCTGGGTTAAGAGCCTCGTAAGTGGCTCTGGGTTAAGTGCCTCGTAAGTGGCTCTGGGTTAAGTGCCTCGTACGTGGCTCTGGGTTAAGTGCCTCGTAAGTGGCTCTGGGTTAAGAGCCTCGTAAGTGGCTCTGGGTTAAGTGCCTCGTAAGTGGGTCTGGGTTAAGTGCCTCGTAAGTGGCTCTGGGTTAAGTGCCTCGTAAGTGGCTCTGGGTTAAGAGCCTCGTAAGTAGCTCTGGGTTAAGTGCCTCGTAAGTGTGGCTCTGGGTTTAAGTGCCTCGTACGTCGCTCTGGGTTTAAGTGCCTCGTAAGTGGCTCTGGGTTAAGAGCCTCGTAAGTGGCTCTGGGTTAAGTGCCTCGTAAGTGGGTCTGGGTTAAGTGCCTCGTAAGTGGCTCTGGGTTAAGTGCCTCGTAAGTGGCTCTGGAGTGAGTCCAGCTCAAGCTTCTCTGATTCTTGAAAGTTGTGAAGCAGAGATTCTGTGCATCTTGTATAATTTAAGGGAGTGAGTTATAGGGGTGGATTATTTGTTTAGGGGTAGATTATAGAGGTGGGGTGGGTTATATGTATGTGGGTAGGTTATAGAGGTGGGGTGGGTTATATGTTTCGGGGTAGGTTATAGAGGTGGGGTGGGTTATTGGTTGGGGTAGGTTATAGAGGTGGGGTGAGTTATTGCTTGGGGTAGGTTATAGAGGTGGGGTGGGTTATTGGTTGGGTAGGTTATAGGGGTGGGTGGGTTATTGGTTGGGGTAAGTTATAAGGGTGGAGTGGGTTATTGGTTGGGGTAGGTTATAGGGGTGGGCTGGGTTATTGGTTGTGGTAAGTTATAGGGGTGGGGTGGGTTATTGGTTGGGGTAGGTTATAGGGGTGTCTGGGTTATTGGTTGTGGTAAGTTATAGGGGTGGGGTGGGTTTTGGTTGGGGTAGGTTATAGAGGTGGTGTGGGTTATTGCTTGGGGTAGGTTATAGGGGTGGGGGCTGGGTTTTTGGTTTGTGGTAAGTTATAGGGGTGGGGTGGGTTATTGGTTGGGTAGGTTATAGGGGTGGGGTGGGTTATTGGTTGGGGTAAGTTATAAGGGTGGAGTGGGTTATTGGTTGGGGTAGGTTATAGGGGTGGGCTGGGTTATTGGTTGTGGTAAGTTATAGGGGTGGGGTGGGTTATTGGGTTGGGGTGGGTAGGTTATAGAGGTGGTGTGGTTATTGCTTGGGGTAGGTTATATGGTGGGATGGGTTATTGGTTGGGGTAAGTTATAGGGGTGGGGTGGGTTATTGGTTATGGTAGGCTATAGGGGTGGAGTGGGTTATTGGTTGTGGTAGGTTATGGGGTGGGGTGGGGTGGGTTATTGGTTGGGGTAGGTTTTAGTGGTGGGATGGGTTATTACTTGGGGTTGGTTATATTGGTTATACAGATGGGGGTGGGTTATTGATTTAGGTGTAGGTTATAGGGGCGGGGGTGGGCTAGAAGCTCTCTTCAGCAGACTGTGGAGAAGAGTCTGCTGTAGAGGAACTCAGGAAAAGCTCTCTTCTTGACGATCTATCTGAGCGTCTGTCTCTTCTGATTGGTTTCAATGTTTAACGGCTGATGCATCTTAAGACCAACTGTTCCATCTTACGAGTAACTATTCCATATTACGACCAACTATTCCATCTTATGACCAACTATTCCATCTTACGATCAACTACTCCATCTTACGACCAACTACTCCATCTTATGACCAACTATTCCATCTTACGAGCAACTATTCCATCTTACGACCAACTATTCCATCTTACAATCAACTATTCCATCTTACGACCAATTATTCCATCTTACGATCAACTATTCCATCTTACGACCAACTATTCCATCTTACGATCAACCAAACCATCTTACGACTAACTATTCCATCTTACGACCAACTATTCCATTTTACGACCAACTATTCCATCTAACGACCAACTATTCCATCTTGACTTCAACTATCCATCTTACGACAATCTCAACCATCTTACGATCCAACGATTCCATTTACGACCAAATATTCATCTTACGATCATCAAACATCTTATGACTAATCTGTTTCATCTGTACGACAATATTCCAATCGTTCGATCCAATATTCATCTTAACGATCAAACATTCCAACTTGTACTAAGACATGGATCGTTAGGACTCAAACAGCTGTATGATAGTGAATGTTCCGATCGCTTCCAAACGTGTTCATAACTTGTTGTTGTTTCACTCTAGGCAAAAAGGCTTACTTGTCACGTGCGTCAAAACAACTGTCGTATCAATTTTGGTTACACGTGTAAACAGTTCTGATATTTGTGTGTACAGTGCAATCGTGTCGTGAACTGTTGTGGAATCACTTGCGTCAAAATTCAGTGTCGTGAATATTATTGCTGATATTAAGTGCGGTAAAACAGTTCGTAGATTTTGTGTTAAATAACGTGCGAAAACAGAATTTGGATTAGTTTGGATTCGAAGCGGTAAATAGTTTGAGAATTTTGTGGTTGACATGTGCGGCCGAAACAGTGTCATGAATATTGTTGTTACATTCAAAACAGGTGTTCATACAGTTTTGTGGTTGACACTCGGTCGAATAATTTTACAGCTGTTATGAGTATTGCTGTGATATTGTACATGTTGCCAAAACAGGTGTCGGGAGTATTGTTGTGGTGTGTAACGTGTGGTCAAAACAGGTGCCGTGAGTACTGCTGTGGTGTGTCACGTGCGGTCAAAACAGCTGTCGTGAGTATTGTTGTGGTGTGACACGTGCGGTCAAAACAGCTGTGTCGTGAGTATTGTTGTGGTGTGACACGTGCGGTCAAAACAGCTGTCGTGAGTACTGTTGTGGTGTGACACGTGCGGTCAAAACAGCTGTCGTGAGTATTGTTGTGGTGTGACACGTGCGGTCAAAACAGCTGTCGTGAGTATTGTTGTGGTGTGACACGTGCGGTCAAAACAGTCTATGTGAGTATTGTTGTGTGTGGACACGTGCGGTCCAAAACAGCTGCGTGAGTATTGCTGTGGTGTGAACGAGCTGGCCAAAACAGCTGTCGTGAGTACTGTTGTGGTGTGACACGTGCGGTCAAAACAAGTGTCATGAGTATTGTTGTGTGTGGCACGTGCGGTCAAAACAGTTGCCGTGAGTACTGCTGTGGTGTGAGACGAGCTGTCAAAACAGCTGTCGTGAGTACTGTTGTGGTGTGACACGTGCGGCCAAAAAGGTTGTCGTGAGTACTGCTGTGGTGTGAGACGTGAGGTCAAAACAGCTGTCGTGAGTATTGTTGTGGTGTGACACGTGCGGTCAAAACAGCTGTCGTGAGTACTGTTGTGGTGTGACACGTGCGGTCAAAACAGGTGTCGTGAGTACTGTTGTGGTGTGACAAGTGCGGTCAAAACAGGTGTCGTGAGTATTGTTGTGGTGTGACACGAGCGGTCAAAACAGCTGTAGTGAGTATTGTTGTGGTGTGACACGTGTGGTCAAAACAGGTGTCGTGAGAACTGCTGTGGTGTGAAACGTGCGGTCAAAACAGGTGTCGTGAGTACTGTTGTGGTGTGACACGTGCGGTCAAAACAGCTGTCGTGAGTATTGTTGTGGTGTGACACGTGCGGTCAAAACAGGTGTCGTGAGTACAGTTGTGATGTGACAAGTGCGGTCAAAACAGCTGTCGTGAGTATTGCTGTGGTGTGACACGTGCGGTCAAAACAGCTGTCGTGAGTATTGCTGTGGTGTGACACGTGCGGTCAAAACAGCTGTCGTGAGTACTGTTGAGGTGTGACACGTGCGGTCAAAACAGCTGTGGTGAGTACTGCTGTGGTGTGACACGTGCGGTCAAAACAAGTGTCATGAGTATTGTTGTGGTGTGACACGTGCGGTCAAAACAGGTGTCGTGAGTACTGTTGTGGTGTGACACGAGCGGTCAAAACAGCTGTCGTGAGTACTGTTGTGGTGTGACACGTGCGGTTAAAACAGTTGTCGTGAGTACTGCTGTGGTGCGACACGTGCGGTCAAAACAGGTGTCGTGAGATCTGTTGTGGTGTGACACGTGCGGTCAAAACAGCTGTGGTGAGTACTGTTGTGGTGTGACACGTGCGGTTAAAACAGTTGTCATGAGTATTGTTGTGGTGTGACATGTGCGGTCAAAACAGCTGTCGTGAGTATTGTTGTGGTGTGACACGTGCGGTCAAAACAGCTGTCGTGAGTACTGTTGTGGTGTGACACGTACGGTTAAAACAGTTGTCGTGAGTACTGCTGTGGTGCGATACGTGCGGTCAAAACAGCTGTCGTGAGTACTGCTGTGGTGTGACACGAGCGGTCAAAACAGTTGTCGTGAGTATTGCTCTTATGTGACACGTGCGGTCAAAACAGCTGTCGTGAGTACTGTTGTCGTGTGACACGTGCGGTCAAAACAGGTGTCGTGAGTACTGTTGGGGTGTGACACGAGCGGTCAAAACAGTTGTTGTGAGTATTGCTGTTGTGTGACACGTGCGGTCAAAACAGCTGTCGTGAGTATTGCTGTGGTGTAACACGTGCGGAAAAAACAGGTGTCGTGAGTACTGTTGTGGTGTGACACGTGCGGTCAAAACAGGTGCCGTGAGTACTGTTGTGGTGTGACACGAGCGGTCAAAACAGCTGTCGTGAGTATTGCTGTGGTGTGACACGTGCGGTCAAAACAGGTGTCGTGAGTATTGTTGTGGTGTGACACGTATGGTCAAAACAGGTGTCGTGAGTACTCTTGTGGTGTGACACGTGCGGTCAAAACAAGTGTCATGAGTATTGTTGTGGTGTGACACGTGCGGTCAAAACAGCTGTCGCGAGTACTGTTGTGTTGTGACATGTGCGGTCAAAACAGCTGCCGTGAGTATTGCAGTGGTGTGACACGTGCGGTCAAAACAGCTGTCGTGAATACTGCTGTGGTGTGACACGTGCGGTCAAAACAGCTGTCGTGAGTATTGTTGTGATGTGACACGTGCGGTCAAAACAGCTGTCGTGAGTATTGCTGTGGTATTACACGTGCGGTCAAAACAGCTGCTGGTATTGTGGTGTGACACGTGCGGCAAACAGCTGTCGTGAGTATTGTTGTGGGATGTGTGGACGATACGTGCGGTCAAAACAGTGTCGTGAGTATGTTGTGGTGGGTGGTCAGCGTTGCGGTCAAAACAGGTGTCGTGAGTACTGTTGTGGTGTGACACGTGCGGTCAAAACAGGTGTCGTGAGTGCTGTTGTGGTTTGACACGAGCGGTCAAACAGCTGTCGCGAGTATTGCTGTGGTGAGAGACGTGCTGTCAAAACAGCTGTCGTGAGTACTGTTGTGGTGTGACACGTGCGGTCAAAACAGGTGTCGTGAGTACTGTTGTGGTGTGACACGTGCGGTCAAAACAGGTGCCGTGAGTACTGTTGTGGTGTGACACGAGCGGTCAAAACAGCTGTCGTGAGTATTGCTGTGGTGTGACACGTGCGGTCAAAACAGGTGTCGTGAGTATTGTTGTGGTGTGACACGTATGGCCAAAACAGGTGTCGTGAGTACTCTTGTGGTGTGACACGTGCGGTCAAAACAAGTGTCATGAGTATTGTTGTGGTGTGAACATGGGCAAAACAGTGTGGAGTACTGTTGTGTTGTGACACAGTGCGGTCAAAACAGCTGTCGTGAGTATTGGTGGTGTGAACTGCGGTCAAAACAGCTGTTGATACTGTGTGTTGACAGTGCGGTCAAAACAGCTGTCGTGAGTATTGTGTGGTGTGACACGTGCGGTCAAAACGCTGAGTATCTGTTGTGGTGTGACACGTGCGGTCAAAACAGCTGTCGTGAGTATTGTTGTGGTGTGACACGTGCGGTCAAAACAGGTGTCGTGAGTACTGTTGTGGTGTGACACGTGCGGTCAAAACAGCTGTCGTGAGTATTGTTGTGGTGTGACACGTGCGGTCAAAACAGGTGTCGTGAGTACTGTTGTGGTGTGACACGAGCGGTCAAAACAGCTGTCGTGAGTATGTTGTGGTGGACACGTGCGGCCAAAACAGTGTCGTGAGTATGTTGTGGTGTGACACGTACGGTCAAAACAGGTGTCGTGAGTACTGTGTGGTGGACACGTGCGGTCCAAAACAGTGTCTGAGTATTGTTGTGGTGTGACACGTTGCGGTCAAAACAGTTGTCGTGAGTACTGCTGTGGTGTGAACGTGCGGTCAAACAGTGTCGATACTGTTGTGTGTGACACTGGGTCAAGGTTGTCGTGAGTTGTGTGTACACGTGCGGTCAAAACAGTTGTCGTGAGTACTGCTGTGGTGTGAACGTGCGGTCAAAAACAGCTGTCGTGAGTATTGTTGTGTTGTGACACGTGCGGTCAAAACAGCTTGTCGTGAGTACTGTTGTGGGTGACACGTGCGGTCAAAACAGTGTCGATGAGTATGTTGTGGTGTGACACGTGCTGTCAAAAACAGTTGTCGTGAGTATTGTTGGGTGTGACGTTGCGGTCAAAACAGCTGTCGTGAGTACTGTTGTGGTGTGACACGTGCGGTCAAAACAAGTGTCGTGAGTGCATGTTGTGGTGTGACACGTGCGTCAAAACAGTGTCGTGAGTACTGCTGTGGTGTGCACGTTGCGGTCAAAACAAGTGTCGTGAGTACTGTTGTGGTGTGACACGTGCGGTCAAAAACAGTTGTCGTGAGTCTGTGTGGTGGACACGTGCGTCAAAACAGGTGTCGTGAGTACTGTTGTGGTGTGACACGTGCGGTCAAAACAAGTTGTCGTGAGTATGTTGTGGTGTGACACGTGCGGTTAAAACAGTTGTCGTGAGTACTCTTGTGGTGTGACACGTGCGGTCAAAACACCTGTCGTGAGTATTGTTGTGGTGTGACACGTGCGGTCAAAACAGCTGTCGTGAGTACTGTTGTGGTGTGACACGTGCGGTTAAAACAGTTGTCGTTAGTACTGCTGTGGTGCGACACGTGCGGTCAAAACAGCTGTCGTGAGTACTGTTGTGGTGTGACACGTGCGGTCAAAACAGGTGTCGTGAGTACTGTTGTGGTGTGACTCGAGCAGTCAAAACAGTTGTCGTGAGTATTGCTGTTGTGTGACACGTGCGGTCAAAACAGCTGTCGTGAGTACTGTTGTGGTGTGACACGTGCGGTCAAAACAGGTGTCGTGAGTACTGTTGTGGTGTGACACGAGCGGTCAAAACAGTTGTCGTGAGTATTGCTGTGGTGTGACACGTGCGGTCAAAACAGCTGTCGTGAGTATTGCTGTGGTGTAACACGTGCGGTAAAAACAGCTGTCGTGAGTACTGTTCTGGTGTGACACGTGCGGTCAAAACAGGTGCCGTGATTACTGTTGTGGTGTGACACGAGCGGTCAAAACAGCTGTCGTGAGTATTGCTGTTGTGTGACACGTGCGGTCAAAACAGGTGTCGTGAGTACTGTTGTGGTGTGACACGCGCGGTCAAAACAGGTGTCGTGAGTACTGTTGTGGTGTGACACGTGCGGTCAAAACAGCTGTCGTGAGTATTGCAGTGGTGTGACACGTGCGGTCAAAACATCAGTCGTGAATACTGCTGTGGTGTGACACGTGCGGTCAAAACAGCTGTCGTGAGTATTGTTGTGGTGTGACACGTGCGGTCAAAACAGCTGTCGTGAGTACTGTTGTTGTGTGACACGTGCGGTGAAAACAGGTGTCGTGAGTACTGTTGTGGTGTGACACGCGCGGTCAAAACAGGTGTCGTGAGTACTGTTGTCGTGTGACACGTGCGGTCAAAACAGGTGTCGTGAGTACTGTTGTGGTGTGACACGAGCGGTCAAAACAGCTGTAGTGAGTATTGTTGTGGTGTGACACGTGTGGTCAAAACAGGTGTCGTGAGAACTGCTGTGGTGTGACACGTGCGGTCAAAGCAGCTGTCGTGAGTACTGTTGTTGTGTGACACGTGCGGTCAAAACAGCTGTCGTGAGTACTGTTGTGGTGTGACACGTGCGGTCAAAACAGCTGTCGTGAGTACTGTTGCGGTGTGACACACGCGGTCAAAACTGGTGTCGTGAGTACTGTTGTGGAGTGACACGTGCGGTCAAAACAGGTGTCGTGAGAACTGTTGTGGTGTGACACGTGCGGTCTAAACAAGTGTCATGAGTATTGTTGTGGTGTGACACGTGCGGTCAAAACAGTTGTCGTGAGTACTGCTGTGGTGTGACACTTACGTTCAAAACAGCTGTCGTGAGTACTGTTGTGGTGTGACACGTGCGGTCAAAACAGCTGTCGTGAGTATTGTTGTGGTGTGACACGTGCGGTCAAAACAGCTGTCGTGAGTACTGTTGTGGTGTGACACGTGCGGTCAAAACAGCTGTCGTGAGTACTGCTGTGGTGTGACACGTGCGGTCAAAACAAGTGTCATGAGTATTGTTGTGGTGTGACACGTGCGGTCAAAACAGCTGTCGTGAGTACTGTTGTCGTGTGACACGAGCGGTCAAAACAGCTGTCGTGAGTACTGTTGTGTTGTGACACGTGCGGTTAAAACAGTTGTCGTGAGTACTGCTGTGGTGTGACACGTGCGGTCAAAACAGGTGTCGTGAGTACTGTTGTGGTGTGACACGTGCGGTCAAAACAGTTGTCGTGAGTATTGCTGTTGTGTGTGACACGTGCGGTCAAAACAGCTGTCGTGAGTACTGTTGTGGTGTGACACGTGCGGTCAAAACAGGTGTCGTGAGTACTGTTGTGGTGTGACACGTGCGGTCAAAACAGTTGTCGTGAGTATTGCTGTTGTGTGACACGTGCGGTCAAAACAGCTGTCGTGAGTACTGTTGTGGTGTGACACGTGCGGTCAAAACAGGTGTCGTGAGTACTGTTGTGGTGTGACACGAGCGGTCAAAACAGTTGTCGTGAGTATTGGTGTGGTGTGACACGTGCGGTCGAAACAGCTGTCGTGAGTATTGCTGTGGTGTAACTCGTGCGGTCAAAACAGCTGTCGTGAGTACTGTTGTGGTGTGACATGTACGGTCAAAACAGGTGTCGTGAGTACTGTTGTGGTGTGACACGAGCGGTCAAAACAGCTGTCGTGAGTATTGCTGTGGTGTGACACGTGCGGTCAAAACAGTTGTCGTGAGTATTGTTGTGGTGTGACACGTATGGTCAAAACAGGTGTCGTGAAAACTCTTGTGGTGTGACACGTGCGGTCAAAACAAGTGTCATGAGTATTGTTGTGGTGTGACACGTGCGGTGAAAACAGTTGTCGCGAGTACTGTTGTGTTGTGATATGTGCGGTCAAAACAGCTGTCGTGAGTATTGCAGTGGTGTTACACGTGCGGTCAAAGCAGCTGTCGTGAGTACTGTTGTGGTGTGACACGTGCGGTCAAAACAGGTGTCGTGAGTATTGTTGTGGTGTGACACGTGCGGTCAAAACAGGTGTCGTGAGTATTGTTGTGGTCTTACACGTGCGGTCAAAACAGGTGTCGTGAGTATTGTTGTGGTGTGACACGTGTGGTCAAAACAGGTGTCGTGAGTACTGCTGTGGTGTGTCACGTGCGGTCAAAACAACTGTCGTGAGTATTGCTGTGGTGTGACACTTGCGATCAAAACAGCTGTCGTGAGTATTGTTGTGGTGTGACACGTGCGGTCAAAACAGCTGTAGTGAGTACTGTTGTGGTGTGACATATTTGGAGGGTTTAAATAAACCAAAGTAAGCAGAATAAATTCTATTGGGTCACAAGATACATTACAATCAGTGCAAAAATCAGTACACACTACATTACATGTAGTTTGACGTAGAAATATTTAATGTTTTGATAATATATTTGGTGCAGTGGGTGAGATGTGTCTTGTAATACACATTACACTATACAGGAGCCTCCGTGTAATACACATTACACTGTACAGGAGCCTCCGTGTAATACACATTACAGTGTACAGGACTCTCCGTGTAATACACATTGCACTGTACAGGAGCCTCCGTGTAATACAAGATCTGTAAGATTAGCCATGACAAGATCTGGTAACTCGGCTGTCACAGCCTATACACAAACTGTTAACGCGAAAATATATGATAATTTGTTAAAGCCTCTAAAATTACGATGCAGTTTGCGATGTCCAAGTACCGTAACTCATACTCGAGTGTTCTCTCGGTGTTTTAACATTCGCTGCGGTCATAAAAACTGTTATAAAACTGTGGTGTCAGTAAGATTTGCTGCCGTGCAGATGCCCATTATTTTTTCCCGTATTTTTACTCAAACATCAGCGGAATATTCGCCAAGCTGCAAAGTTTCAAGAGATTTCCAAATCCTCGATTGTTTGGTGTTTGTTACAGCAGGTGAGGGGTCTTGATACCAGCACTGGTAGAAGTTGCAATAGCACACCTGTTTGTTGCACTACATGCCGAAGTTGGAATATTTTATATACTTTTACTAGAACCAAAACATCACAAGTTTTTTCATTTAATTTTATTATTCTTATAATCTCCTTCTCCCTTCTTGAGAACCACCACCCTGTCCGGGATATCCTGCCGGTCCTGGTGACCCTGGAGGGCCTACTGGTCCAACTGACCCTGCAGGTCCAGGGCTGCCGGCAGGGCCTGAAGGTCCTATTGATCCTGCAGGTCCAGCAGGTCCTATAGGTCCAGGGGCTCCTATAGCCCCTTCAGGTCCTGCTGGCCCTGGGGATCCCGGTGAGCCTTTAGGACCAGGGCTGCCATTAGCACCAGAAGGACCTGGTGGTCCAGCAGCTCCGTTAGTGCCATTAGTACCAGCAGGGCCAGCAGGACCAGGAGGACCTGGCGGTCCTACTGAACCATTTGTGCCGGGAACACCATTGGTACCGTTCATGCCATTAGTACCATTTAAACCGGAAGGACCGGGAGGACCCATAGGGCCTTCATCTCCTGGAGGACCTCGAGGCCCTGGAGAACCAGCAACACCAGGAGCCCCAGAAACACCTGAAGCACCAGGAGCACCGGACGCACCAGGAGCACCGGATGCACCAGGAGCACCGGATGCACCAGGAGCACCGGATGCACCAGGAGCACCAGCAGACCCATTATTACCAGGAACGCCAGTAGGCCCATTATTTCCAGGAGGGCCAGGAGAACCTGGAGCACCAGCAGGTCCAGAAGAGCCAGGAGACCCATTAGCTCCAGAAGGGCCAGGAGATCCATTAGCTCCAGGAGCACCAGAAGGTCCATTAGATCCAGGACGACCAGGAGCACCAGAAACACCAGGAGAGCCATTAGGCCCAGGAGCACCAGAAACACCAGAAGAGCCATTAGATCCAGGAGGACCAGCAGAACCAGGAGAGCCATTAGATCCTGAAGGACCTGGAGGACCAGGAACACCAGGAGCTCCTGCTTGACCTGGAGGTCCTGGGGGTCCAGGAAGGCCCACAATACCACCACCGTGTCCACCGTGTGAGGATTCACCGCTACCAGTACCTGCAAAAAAAAGTGTGATAGCCAAGGGTGACAAACTAGTGCAAGACGTCGATTATTAATTAATTAGTCCATAATCTAGTATTTACTCAACATGTTAAAAAGACTCTGAGGTTTAACATCAATGTGGAGGTGAGTAAAGACGAGAAGCTTTACACAAATACTGACTATAACAATAACTTTGGTAATCTTGCAACCTTAGTTATCGCTTCAAATATCAATCTTAACTCTTAAACATTGTAAGTGTTTGGCAGCCAAAGAGTGAGCCCGAAAGAGAGCTAAAATGTAACTAGTAGTGAGCTATCATTTGCTTAGACAGTGAAAATAAATGCAAGGTGAGCTATCAGTTCCCGATGTGCTCTTAACGTTGTTTGTGGCTTTCTTACTTCACGCACAAACTTTGATTTTATTAATCGCAAAACCTGTCTCGTGCAACACCATACAACTTTTGTACAGCTTACTACTTCCATCGTACTGTCATTATTTACACACAGCCTTTATTCTCCACCGTTCGTTCCGCACTGATCACTACCTGACTTTAGCATATTTCGTGAGTCTTAAAATAACCAGAAATCTTTGTATTATTACCTCATGCACACGACTATACGTTTATCGAAATACTCACAGCATTTTTCTCCCTTGGAGCAACCCTTGGCTTTGTGTTTCTTGCACTTTGTCTTCTTGTGGGCACAAAATCCACCGACGCCATTACAGTCCTTCTCTCTTCCGTATGAACCACCGGCTCTCATTTTCTTCAGCTTTACTTTGCGCTCCTTCAATTTATGTGAATTGCCATTAATTTTCTTAGTGTGCTTATGATTCCTCCGGTGTTGTTTTCTCTTCTTAATTTTCATCTTCCTTCTGCTTTTATGTATCTTTCTTTCGTCGTTTTCTGCTAGGAGAGAATGTCACCAGTGCAACTTGCAAATAAGAGCATCTGTGAGTTAGCATCCTCACAGACGCTGTCGGAAGACAGGTCACACTTTTCCCCCACACAAGAGACAATCCACTGTATCCTTGCATGAGGTGCGTGGTGCAGTGTTGAGTGCGTGTAGTTTGAGTGCGTGCAGAGTGAGAGCGTGCAGTGTGAGAGCGTGCAGTGTGAGAGCGTGCAGTGTGAGAGCGTGCAGTGTGAGAGCGTGCAGTGTGAGCGTGCAGTGTGAGAGCGTGCAGTGTGAGGGCGTGCATTGTGAGAGCGTGCAGTGTGAGAGCGTGCAGTGTGAGAGCGTGCAGTGTGAGAGCGTGCAGTGTGAGAGCGTGCAGTGTGAGAGCGTGAAGCGTGAGGGCGTGCAGTGTGAGGGCGTGCAGTGTGAGAGCGTGCAGTGTGAGGGCGTGCAGTGTGAGAGCGTGCAGTGTGAGAGCGTGCAGTGTGAGAGCGTGCAGTGTGAGGGCGTGCAGCGTGAGGGCGTGCAGTGTGAGAGCGTGCAGTGTGAGTTCGTGCAGCGTGAGGGCGTGCAGTGTGAGAGCGTGCAGTGTGAGGGCGTGCAGTGTGAGAGCGTGCAGTGTGAGAGCGTGCAGTGTGAGAGCGTGCAGTGTGAGAGCGTGCAGTGTGAGAGCGTGCAGTGTGAGAGCGTGCAGTGTGAGAGCGTGCAGTGTGAGAGCGTGCAGTGTGAGAGCGTGCAGTGTGAGAGCGTGCAGTGTGAGAGCGTGCAGTGTGGAGAGCGTGCAGTGTGAGAGCGTGCAGTGTGAGAGCGTGCAGTGTGAGAGCGTGCAGTGTGAGAGCGTGCAGTGTGAGAGCGTCCAGTGTGAGGGCGTGCAGTGTGAGAGCGTGCAGTGTGAGAGCGTGCAGTGTGAGAGCGTGCAGTGTGAGGGCGTGCAGTGTGAGAGCGTGCAGTGTGAGGACGTGCAGTGTGAGCGTGCAGTGTGAGAGCGTGCAGTGTGAGAGCGTGCAGTGTGAGAGCGTGCAGTGTGAGAGCGTGCAGTGTGAGAGCGTGCAGTGTGAGAGCGTGCAGTGTGAGCGTGCAGTGTGAGAGCGTGCAGTGTGAGGGCGTGCAGTGTGAGGGCGTGCAGTGTGAGAGCGTGCAGTGTGAGCGTGCAGTGTGAGAGCGTGCAGTGTGAGAGCGTGCAGTGTGAGAGCGTGCAGTGTGAGAGCGTGCAGTGTCAGAGCGTGCAGTGTCAGAGCGTGCAGTGTGAGAGCGTGCAGTGTGAGCGTGCAGTGTGAGAGCGTGCAGTTTGAGGGCGTGCAGTGTGAGAGCGTGCAGTGTGAGCGTGCAGTGTGAGAGCGTGCAGTGTGAGAGCGTGCAGTGTGAGGGGCGTGCAGTGTGAGAGCGTGCAGTGTGAGAGCGTGCAGTGTGAGAGCGTGCAGTGTGAGGGCGTGCAGTGTGAGGGCGTGCAGTGTGAGAGCGTGCAGTGTGAGCGTGCAGTGTGAGAGCGTGCAGTGTGAGGGCGTGCAGTGTGAGAGCGTGCAGTGTGAGAGCGTGCAGTGTGAGAGCGTGCAGTGTGAGAGCGTGCAGTGTGAGGGCGTGCAGTGTGAGAGCGTGCAGTGTGAGAGCGTGCAGTGTGAGAGCGTGCAGTGTGAGAGCGTGCAGTGTGAGGGCGTGCAGTGTGAGAGCGTGCAGTGTGAGCGTGCAGTGTGAGAGCGTGCAGTGTGAGCGTGCAGTGTGAGAGCGTGCAGTGTGAGCGTGCAGTGTGAGAGCGTGCAGTGTGAGAGCGTGCAGTGTGAGAGCGTGCAGTGTGAGAGCGTGCAGTGTGAGGGCGTGCAGTGTGAGGGCGTGCAGTGTGAGAGCGTGCAGTGTGAGAGCGTGCAGTGTGAGCGTGCAGTGTGAGAGCGTGCAGTGTGAGAGCGTGCAGTGTGAGCGTGCAGTGTGAGAGCGTGCAGTGTGAGAGCGTGCAGTGTGAGAGCGTGCAGTGTGAGCGTGCAGTGTGAGAGCGTGCAGTGTGAGAGCGTGCAGTGTGAGAGCGTGCAGTGTGAGAGCGTGCAGTGTGAGAGCGTGCAGTGTGAGAGCGTCTTCACATCTCTACTGCTCCTACCTACTTTCTGTACTAGACTGAAGAAGCCTACTGTGTAGGTGAAACGTTTCGGATTAAAGTTGCTTAAGTGTTGCCTATGTGTCTTAACAACCAGGTTAATACTCAAACGTTGTCCAGAATTAGCAGGAAGCGCCTCACCTTAGCAGTGGTTTTTACAAGCTAACAATTCAAGAAAGGTTATGGCTCGTTAGTTTAGGTTAGGTTAGGTTAGGTTAGGCAAGGTTAGGTTAGGTTAGGTTAGGTTAGGTTAGGTTAGGCAAGGTTAGGTTAGGTTAGGTTAGGTTAGGTTTGGTTAGGTTAGGTTAGGTTAGGTTAGGTAAGGTTAGGTAAGGTTAGGTTAGGTTAGGTTAGGTTAGGTTCGGTTAGGTTAGGTTAGGTTAGGTTAGGTTAGGTTAGGTTTAGGTTAGGTTAGGTTAGGTTAGGTTAGGTGGTTTAGGTTGGTAGGTTAGTTAGGTTAGGTTAGGTTAGTTAGGTTGGTTGGTAGGTTAGTAGGTTAGGTTAGGATTAGGTTAGGTTGTAGGTTAGTATTAGGTTAGGTTAGGTTAGGTTAGGTTAGGTTAGGTTTAGGTTTAGGTTAGGTTAGGTAAGGTTAGGTTAGGTTAGGTTAGGTTAGGTTAGGTTATGGTTAGGTTAGTTGTAATAGGTTAGGTTAGGTTAGGTTAGGTTAGGTTAGGTTAGGTATAGGTAGGTTTAGGTTAGGTAGGTTAGGTTAGGTTAGGTTAGGTTATTTGGTTAGGTTTGGTAAGGTTAGGTTAGGTTAGTTAGGTTAGGTTAGGTGTAGGTTATAGGTTAGGTTGTAGGTTAGGTTAGTTAGGTTAGGTTAGGTTAGGGAGTATTAGGTTAGGTTAGGTAGATGGTTAGGTTAGGTTAGGTTAGGTTAGGTTAGGTTAGGTAAGGTTAGGTTAGGTTAGGTATAGGTTAGGTTAGGTTAGGTTAGGTTAGGTTAGGTTAGGTTAGTTAGGTTTAGGTTAGGTTAGGTAGGTTAGGTTTAGGTAAGGTTAGGTTAGGTTAGGTTAGGTTAGGTTAGGTTAGGTTAGGTTAGGTAAGGTTAGGTTAGGTTAGGTGTTAGGTTAGGTTAGTTAGGTTAGGTTAGGTTAAGGTTAGGTTAGTAGGTTTAGGTTAGGTAGTTAGGTTAGGTTAGGTTAGGTTAGGTAGGTTAGGTTAGGTAAGGTTAGGTTAGTTTAGGTTAGTAGGTTTAGGTTATTAGGGTTAGGTTAGGTTAGGTTAGGTTAGTAAGGTTAGGTTAGGTTAGGTTAGGTTAGGGTTAGGTAAGGTTAGGTTAGGTTAGGTTTAAGGTTGTTAGGTTAGGTTAGGTTAGGTTAGGTTAGTTAGGTAAGGTTAGGTTAGGTAAGGTTAGGTTAGGTTAGGTTAAGGTTAGGTAGGTAGTTAGTGTTAGGTTAGGTTAGGTTAGGTAAGGTTAGGTTAGGTTAGGTTAGGTTAGGTTAGGTTAGGTAAGGTTAGGTTAGGTTAGGTTAGGTTAGGTTAGGTAAGGTTAGGTTAGGTTAGGTTAGGTAAGGTTAGGTTAGGTTAGATTAGCTAAGGTTTGTCAGAAAAAAAATGATATTTTGTTTTCCAAACTATTCGTTATCCCTGCTAATATTTTAGAATTAATATTTCTATACCATGATTACAGTCACTCATGTTTACTCTGAGGAAATTATAAAGTAATCTATGTACCATATATATGACGCAATAACAACAGATGTACACTTCGTGGCAGGAGATTTAGACAGGTGTTCCTATATATGATATGATCATCAGGTGAGACTGAAATATACGATAAAACTAAAGTTCAACCACCCTCTCATGCATATCTTTTAACACTTGTATTTTGGGGAACTGCGCATGTGTAGTATGGACTGCACCAGAGCTATAAAAATGGCTTTCCGGTCTGCTGGAACACAGTTAGCGACTGATCCAGAAAGATGGTAGTGCTTGCTGGGAGGTTGCTGCTGCTGCCGCTGCTGCTGTTGGTGATGCTGGCTGGTCTGGTACAGGCTGAGGTTAGTTCTTGGCATAGGAGTTAGAAGTGATATCTTGAGGGCTTCCCTAGTTTACTCTGAAATCAAAGTTCCTTAGTAATTTCTAAAATCTAAATTCTAAAGTGTTGCTATTTTAAAAATCTAGGTTCTAGAGTGTGGTTACTCCAATATCTAAAATCTAATGTACTGTTACAGCTGCTTAGTGTTCAAAGACTGTCCAACACCGTCAGGTATTTATTGTCATATTTCTCACCATCTTGGTTAGGTGGTTCATGACCTCCGACTCACAACCAAAGGACGCGGGTTCGATCCTAGGGCAGGTAGAGTCTATAACATGTCGCCTTAAACCCATCGCTCTAGTTCACCTAGTAGTGACAAAGAGGTTCCCGGATCTTAGCAGACTCCTGTAGGTGGCATCCTGGGGAGGGGGGTTTAATGGAAGTACATAATAGATCCTTCTGGCACTCACATGACCTATTGAAAGATAACATTTTTTTAGGTTATATATTAAAAAGTGTGTAAAGCACTGTTATCAGTGTTATCTCACAAAGGATCATGCTCCAGTACTCAGTGTGTGCTAATAAACACCTCATCTTGCACTGACCACTGGTTACAACTCTGGCCTGCAGTGCCGGACCTACATTTTTGGGGCCCTGAAGTTTGAACTGTTGTGTGGGGCCCCTTCGCAACTCCTCATGCAGTAGACTTAAAATTTTTCAGCAATGTGGACTACAGACGCTCCTGGGGCCCCTCCGGGATTAGGAGCCCTCAAGGTTCATAGTAGATTTACTCTGATGGCCTGTGTTTCAGGACTCTCCTACCATGGGTCAGTGCTGTATGACCTTAAAGGTTTAGCGCTTATTTATGATTATAATAATAATTCTACCATGGGTACAAGTCCCAGCCTGTGTTGTGATGTTTACCCATTGTGTAAGGATGATTTCGTGAGACCCTCCCCCTCACCTCACCTCACCTCACCTCACTTTCTCATAGTTCGTCTTCCTTCGTTATACTGATCGCTTTATGTATCCCGAATTTAGATTGTTAGGTGAGGTAAGGTTTGTCATTAAACAAGACTTTTGTTTCCTGACGTATATCTTAGGTTGTTGGTACAATATTTGTCAGGAAACAAGACACATGTGCCTTATATATATATATTATATATAATATATATATATATATATATATATATATATATATATATATATATATATATATATATATAGTAAATACTCTAAGTTTGGAGTGTCAGGAGTGAAAGTGAGTGAATAAGCACAAGATATATGATATAGGGCGTAATGATATTAATTTACTGGCATATGTATTAATAGATAAAAGGCTGATGAGTAGACTTCTGGATGTGCGTAATTTTAAAAAGTTGACAGATATATCAGATAATTGTTAAGTAGTAGCTACCTTGAAGAATAAGACGTAGATGAAATAAAAGGAGAACGTCATCCGTGGGTAAAGATGAAGCGAATGTGTGATTAAAATAAAGGAGATAAAGTAACATATAAGCAACTACTGGAAAAAGGATGAACTAGAGAGAGTACAGGGAATAAGGAAGGAGTCGAGAAGGTGTGGGGGTAGATTTAAGAATACAATGTTATAACGTGCAATAGAAGTTTGTGGGTATATAAGAGAGAGTGGCTGCCAGAAAGAAAAGAAGTTTGGCAATGGAGAAAAAGTTAACATACGAGAGCATTTTAGAAAGTTAAAGTGATTTATGGATGGGGGGAGGGAAGGAGTATATGAAAAGAGAGGTTAAAAGAGTGATGGAGTGCAAATGAAGAGATAAAGGGGGAATAGGTGAAATATTAACAACAACCCTAAGAAGTTTTAGAGCGAGGTTAATAATCTGAGAAAGTCTAATGAACAAATGTATTTACCAATTAAAAACAAAAGAGAGAAGACATTAGATACGGAGGTGAAGATACTGGGAAAACGGAGAGGAATATCTTGAGGAGTTGTTAAAAGTTGATGAAGCAAGGGAGTCAGTGGTTCCATGCAGTAGACAGAGAGGTATAACATCTTGTTGAACCGAGCAAGAACCAGGTGTGAGTGTGGGGGAGATGCGTGAGGCGGTGTATACAAAGCCAGCAGTATATCAACTGAAAAACATGCCATCAAGACAGATACATATATATTATATATATATATATATATATATATATATATATATATATATATATTAATATATATATATATATATATATAAACATGAAAGAAGGGAAGGGTTATCCACTCAGGGATTGGAAGAGAGTGTATATAATTTGTATAAGAGAAAAGGGGTTAAAAGAGAGTATAAGAATTATAAGGAAATAAACCTGGTGAGTGTACCTGGTAAAATGTATGGCCAAGTTACTGTATAATTGAAAGAATTAAAGGAAAGACAGAAATTAGGATTGCAAAGATGCGTGACCAAGTGTTTACATTAACAAAAAATATAAGGGATGAAATATGTGGATAAAATAATTTTTTGTCGCATTTAAGCGTTTATAAAAGGCATATTCTTTCATCAAAGTGATTCAAATGCTGTATAAGATCGTTTTCCTGATTTTTTTTTTTTTGACAACTTACATATTAATATTTTAGCAGTTTAACCAGCTGATATTTTCACAGATTATTCAATAACGTAGATACTTATTATGATGAAAAACTACCACTCAAAAATAAGGTAACTTATAAAGGTGATGAGTATAAGTGTTGTTACGTGGTTGTGCAGGACACCAAGACTGACTGTGTTGAGGCTGGTGGACGCTGTCTGTCTGCCCAACAATGTGAAGTTCCGTTGTCTCAACATGTCTGCAGGAAGGATGATCAAGTCTGCTGCATGACGCCAACAAATGGTGAGTATTTACACACAAACAACCCACACGTGGGAGAATGCCACTTATGACGACGTTTCGGTCAGACTTGCAACATTAACTAGTCACACGGGTTTTCTGTGGGATTAGTTGGTGGTCGAACTCTGACCCGAACATTGTAAGTTCCATTCTCTTTTGTCCTTGTTTTTTTTTGTGTATTGTACCAGTCACGGTGTTGTGCCTTCGTATTCTTCTCTGATATTTTATGTAAGAGATTCTGACTCATTTGTGAATATCACTAACAAGACATTTGTTGTTATAAATCTTAAACGAAGAAATACTTAGCTGGAATTATTGAAGGAAACTGTAAACGTTTGTGGAGGGACATATGCTATCAAACTGTGTATATCACGTTGATAAAACTGTGTATATCACGTTGATAAAACTGTGTATATCACGTTGATAAAACTGTGTATATCACGTTGATAAAACTGTGTATATCACGTTGATAAAACTGTGTATATCACCTTGATAAAACTGTGTATATCACGTTGATAAAACTGTGTATATCACCTTGATAAAACTGTGTATATCACGTTGATAAAACTGTGTATATCACGTTGATAAAACTGTGTATATCACGTTGATAAAACTGTGTATATCACGTTGATAAAACTGTGTATATTACGTTGATAAAACTGTGTATATCACGTTGATAAAACTGTGTATATCACGTTGATAAAACTGTGTATATCACGTTGATAAAACTGTGTATATCACCTTGATAAAACTGTGTATATCACGTTGATAAAACTGTGTATATTACGTTGATAAAACTGTGTATATCACGTTGATAAAACTGTGTATATCACGTTGATAAAACTGTGTATATCACGTTGATAAAACTGTGTATATCACTTGATAAAACTGTGTATATCACGTTGATAAAACTGTGTATATCACCTTGATAAAACTGTGTATATCACGTTGATAAAACTGTGTATATCACGTTGATAAAACTGTGTATATCACGTTGATAAAACTGTGTATATCACGTTGATAAAACTGTGTATATTACGTTGATAAAACTGTGTATATCACGTTGATAAAACTGTGTATATCACGTTGATAAAACTGTGTATATCACGTTGATAAAACTGTGTATATCACGTTGATAAAACTGTGTATATCACGTTGATAAAACTGTGTATATCACGTTGATAAAACTGTGTATATCACGTTGATAAAACTGTGTTATATCACGTTGATAAAACTGTGTATATCATGTGATAAACTGTGTATATCACGTTGATAAAACGTGTATATCACGTTGATAAAACTGTGTATATCACGTTGATAAAACTGTGTATAATCACGTTGATAAACTGTGTATATCACGTTTACTAAACTGTGTTAATCACGTTGATAAAACTGTGTATATCACGTTGAATAAAACTGTGTAATCACGTTCATAACTGTGATATCACGTGATAAAACTGGTTATATCACGTTGATAAAACTGTGTATATCACGTTGATAAAACTGTGTATATCACGTTGATAAAACTGTGTATATCACCTTGATAAAACTGTGTATATCACGTTGATAAACTGTGTTATCACCTTGATAAAACTGTGTATACTCACCTTGAAACAACTGAGTTATACTCACGTTGATAAAACTGTGTATTCACCTGCACCTACTCACACTGACTTTACTCACACTCATCTACACTGAATAGTTCAGACTGCACGTCCTCACACTGCACGTCCTCACACTGCACGCCCTCACACTGCACGCTCTCACACTGCACGCTCTCACACTGCACGCTCTCACACTGCACGCTCTCACACTGCACGCTCTCACACTGCACGCTCTCACACTGCACGCTCTCACACTGCACGTCCTCACACTGCACGCTCTCACACTGCACGTCCTCACACTGCACGCTCTCACACTGCACGTCCTCACACTGCACGCTCTCACGCTGCACGCCCTCACACTGCACGCTCTCACACTGCACGCTCTCACACTGCACGCTCTCACACTGCACGCTCTCACACTGCACGCTCTCACACTGCACGCTCTCACACTGCACGCCCTCACACTGCACGCTCTCACACTGCACGTCCTCACACTGCACGCTCTCACACTGCACGCCTCACACTGCACGCACTCACACTGCACGCCTCACACTGCACCGCACTCACTGCACGATCTCACACTGCACGCTCTCACACTGCACGTCTCACACTGCACCTCTCACACATGCACGCTCTCACACTGCACGTCCTCCACTGCAGCTCTCACACTGCACGTCTCTCCACACTGCACGCTACACTGCACGCCTCACACTGCACGCTCTCACAATGCACGCTCTCACACTGCACGCTCTCACACTGCACGCTCTCACATGCACGCTCTCACACTGCAACGCTCTCACACTGCAATCTAGCTCTCACACTGCACGCTCACACGCAAGCCTGACAAAATGCACCTCTCACACTGCACGTCCTACACTGCACGCTCTCACACTGCAGTCCTCACACTGCACGCCCACATGCAACGGGTCTCACACTGCACGCTCTCAACACATGCTTGACGCTCTCAACAACGCAACGCCCTCACTGGACGGACTCATCACACTGGCATGTACAGCACACTGCACGCAATCACTGCTAAGTCACGCACGTGCCACACTGCAACGCACTCTGACGCATCAAAGCTGTACGCACTCAACACTGCACCACGCCCCATGCAAGGGTCAGTAGGCATGTCTCAATGTGTGGGTGAGAAAAGTTTGACACTTATTCGAAAGCTCTGTGAGGATGCTAACTCACAGAGCACTTATGTTGCAAGTGCACTGGTGAACATTCTCCTCTAGCGAAAACGACGAAAGAAAGATACATAAAAGCAGAAGGAAGATGAAAATTAAGAAGAGAAAACAACACCGGAGGAATCATAAGCACACTAAGAAAATTAATGGCAATTCACATAAATTGAAGGAGCGCAAAGGAAAGCTGAAGAAAATGAGAGCCGGTGGTTCATACGGAAGAGAGAAGGACTGTAATGGCGTCGGTGGATTTTGTGCCCACAAGAAGACAAAGTGCAAGAAACACAAAGCCAAGGGTTGCTCCAAGGGAGAAAAATGCTGTGAGTATTTCGATAAACGTATAGTCGTGTGCATGAGGTAATAATACAAAGATTTCTGGTTATTTTAAGACTCACGAAATATGCTAAAGTCAGGTAGTGATCAGTGCGGAACGAACGGTGGAGAATAAAGGCTGTGTGTAAATAATGACAGTACGATGGAAGTAGTAAGCTGTACAAAAGTTGTATGGTGTTGCACGAGACAGGTTTTGCGATTAATAAAATCAAAGTTTGTGCGTGAAGTAAGAAAGCCACAAACAACGTTAAGAGCACATCGGGAACTGATAGCTCACCTTGCATTTATTTTCACTGTCTAAGCAAATGATAGCTCACTACTAGTTACATTTTAGCTCTCTTTCGGGCTCACTCTTTGGCTGCCAAACACTTACAATGTTTAAGAGTTAAGATTGATATTTGAAGCGATAACTAAGGTTGCAAGATTACCAAAGTTATTGTTATAGTCAGTATTTGTGTAAAGCTTCTCGTCTTTACTCACCTCCACATTGATGTTAAACCTCAGAGTCTTTTTAACATGTTGAGTAAATACTAGATTATGGACTAATTAATTGATAATCGACGTCTTGCACTAGTTTGTCACCCTTGGCTATCACACTTTTTTTTGCAGGTACTGGTAGCGGTGAATCCTCACACGGTGGACACGGTGGTGGTATTGTGGGCCTTCCTGGACCCCCAGGACCTCCAGGTCAAGCAGGAGCTCCTGGTGTTCCTGGTCCTCCAGGTCCTTCAGGATCTAATGGCTCTCCTGGTTCTGCTGGTCCTCCTGGATCTAATGGCTCTTCTGGTGTTTCTGGTGCTCCTGGTCGTCCTGGATCTAATGGCTCTCCTGGTGTTTCTGGTGCTCCTGGTCGTCCTGGATCTAATGGACCTTCTGGTGCTTCTGGTGCTCCTGGAGCTAATGGATCTCCTGGCCCTTCTGGAGCTAATGGGTCTCCTGGCTCTTCTGGACCTGCTGGTGCTCCAGGTTCTCCTGGCCCTCCTGGAAATAATGGGCCTACTGGCTCTCCTGGTAATAATGGGTCTGCTGGTGCTCCTGGTGCATCCGGTGCTCCTGGTGCATCCGGTGCTCCTGGTGCATCCGGTGCTCCTGGTGCGTCCGGTGCTCCTGGTGCTTCAGGTGTTTCTGGGGCTCCTGGTGTTGCTGGTTCTCCAGGGCCTCGAGGTCCTCCAGGAGATAAAGGCCCTATGGGTCCTCCCGGTCCTTCCGGTTTAAATGGTACTAATGGCATGAACGGTACCAATGGTGTTAATGGTGTTCCCGGCACAAATGGTTCAGTAGGACCGCCAGGTCCTCCTGGTCCTGCTGGCCCTGCTGGTACTAATGGCACTAACGGAGCTGCTGGACCACCAGGTCCTTCTGGTGCTAATGGCAGCCCAGGTCCTCAAGGCTCACCGGGATCCCCAGGGCCAGCAGGACCTGAAGGGGCTACAGGAGCCCCTGGACCTATAGGACCTGCTGGACCTGCAGGATCAATAGGACCTTCAGGCCCTGCCGGCAGCCCTGGACCTGCAGGGTCAGTTGGACCAGTAGGCCCTCCAGGGTCACCAGGACCGGCAGGAAATCCCGGACAGGGTGGTGGTCCTCCCGGAAGGAGAAGGAGATTATAAGAATAATAAAATTAAATGAAAAAACTTGTGATGTTTTGGTTCTAGTAAAAGTATATAAAATATTCCAACTTCGGCATGTAGTGCAACAAACAGGTGTGCTATTGCAACTTCTACCAGTGCTGGTATCAAGACCCCTCACCTGCTGTAACAAACACCAAACAATCGAGGATTTGGAAATCTCTTGAAACTTTGCAGCTTGGCGAATATTCCGCTGATGTTTGAGTAAAAATACGGGGAAAAAATAATGGGCATCTGCACGGCAGCAAATCTTACTGACACCACAGTTTTATAACAGTTTTTATGACCGCAGCGAATGTTAAAACACCGAGAGAACACTCGAGTATGAGTTACGGTACTTGGACATCGCAAACTGCATCGTAATTTTAGAGGCTTTTACAAATTATCATATATTTTCGCGTTAACAGTTTGTGTATAGGCTGTGACAGCCGAGTTACCAGATCTTGTCATGGCTAATCTTACAGATCTTGTATTACACGGAGGCTCCTGTACAGTGCAATGTGTATTACACGGAGAGTCCTGTACACTGTAATGTGTATTACACGGAGGCTCCTGTACAGTGTAATGTGTATTACACGGAGGCTCCTGTATAGTGTAATGTGTATTACAAGACACATCTCACCCACTGCACCAAATATATTATCAAAACATTAAATATTTCTACGTCAAACTACATGTAATGTAGTGTGTACTGATTTTTGCACTGATTGTAATGTATCTTGTGACCCAATAGAATTTATTCTGCTTACTTTGGTTTATTTAAACCCTCCAAATATGTCACACCACAACAGTACTCACTACAGCTGTTTTGACCGCACGTGTCACACCACAACAGTACTCACTACAGCTGTTTTGACCGCACGTGTCACACCACAACAGTACTCACTACAGCTGTTTTGACCGCACGTGTCACACCACAACAATACTCACGACAGCTGTTTTGATCGCAAGTGTCACACCACAGCAATACTCACGACAGTTGTTTTGACCGCACGTGACACACCACAGCAGTACTCACGACACCTGTTTTGACCACACGTGTCACACCACAACAATACTCACGACACCTGTTTTGACCGCACGTGTAACACCACAACAGTACTCACAACAGCTGTTTTGACCGAACGCGTCACACCACAGCAGTACTCACGACAGCTGTTTTGACCGCACGTGTCACACCACTGCAATACTCACGACAGCTGTTTTGACCGCACATGTCACAACACAACAGTACTCGCGACAACTGTTTTGACCGCACGTGTCACACCACAATACTCATGACACTTGTTTTGACCGCACGTGTCACACCACAAGAGTACTCACGACACCTGTTTTGACCATACGTGTCACACCACAACAATACTCACGACATCTGTTTTGACCGCACGTGTCACACCACAGCAATACTCACGACAGCTGTTTTGACCGCTCGTGTCACACCACAACAGTACTCACGACAGCTGTTTTGACCGCACGTGTCACACCACAACAGTACTCACGACAGCTGTTTTGACCGCTCGTGTCACACCACAGCAATACTCACGACAACTGTTTTGACCGCTCGTGTCACACCACAGCAGTACTCACGATAGCTGTTTTGACCGCACGTGTCGCACCACAGCAGAACTCACGACAACTGTTTTAACCGCACGTGTCACACCACAACAGTACTCACGACAGCTGTTTTGACCGCACGTGTCACACCACAACAGTACTCACGACAGCTGTTTTGACCGCACGTGTTACACCACAGCAATACTCACGACAGCTGTTTTGACCGCACGTGTCACACCACAGCAATACTCACGACAGCTGTTTTGACCGCACGTGTCACACCACAGCAATACTCACGACAACTGTTTTGACCGCTCGTGTCACACCACAACAGTACTCACGACACCTGTTTTGACAGCACGTGTCACACCACAACAGTACTCACGACAGCTGTTTTGACCGCACGTGTCACACAACAGCAATACTCACGACAACTGTTTTGACCGCTCGTGTCACACCACAGCAGTACTCACGACAGCTGTTTTGACCGCACGTGTCGCAGCACAGCAGTACTCACGACAACTGTTTTAACCGCACGTGTCACACCACAACAGTACTCACGACACCTGTTTTGACCGCACGAGTCACACCACAACAGTACTCACGACAGCTGTTTTGACCGCACGTGTCACACAACAGCAATACTCACGACAACTGTTTTGACCGCTCCTGTCACACCACAGCAGTACTCACGACAGCTGTTTTGACCGCACGTGTCGCACCACAGCAGTACTCACGACAACTGTTTTAACCGCACGTGTCACACCACAACAGTACTCACGACAGCTGTTTTGACCGCACGTGTCACACCACAACAATACTCACGACAGCTGTTTTGACCGCACGTGTCACACCACAACAATACTCATGACAACTGTTTTAACCGCACGTGTCACACCACAACAGTACTCACGACAACTGTTTTGACCGCACGTGTCACACCACAACAGATCTCACGACACCTGTTTTGACCGCACGTGTCGCACCACAGCAGTACTCACGACAACTGTTTTAACCGCACGTGTCACACCACAACAGTACTCACGACAGCTGTTTTGACCGCTCGTGTCACACCACAACAGTACTCACAACACCTGTTTTGACCGCTCGTGTCACACCACAACAATACTCATGACACTTGTTTTGACCGCACGTGTCACACCACAGCAGTACTCACGACAGCTGTTTTGACCGCACGTGTCACACCACAACAGTACTCACGACAGCTGTTTTGACCGCACGTGTCACACCACAGCAATACTCACGACAGCTGTTTTGACCGCACGTGTCACACCACAACAGTACTCACCCACAGCTGTTTTGACCGCAGCGTCACACCACAGCATACTCACGACAACTGTTTTACCGCAGTTGTCACACACAACAATACTCAGACAACTTGTTTTGACCGCACGTGTCACACCACAACAGTACTCACGACACCTGTTTTGACCGCACGTGTCACACCACAACAGTACTCACGACAGCTGTTTTGACCGTACGTGTCACACCACAACAATACTCACGACAGCTGTTTTGGCCGCACGTGTCGCACCACAACAATACTCACTACAGCTGTTTTGACTGCTCGTGTCCACCACACAATTACTCAGACAGCTGTTTTGGGCAGCACGTCCACACCACAGCAGTACTCACGGCAACTGTTTTGACCGCACGTGCCACACCACAACAATACTCATGACACTTGTTTTGACCGCACGTGTCACACCACAGCAGTACTCACGACACCTGTTTTGACCACACGTGCCACACCACAACAATACTCACGACAGCTGTTTTGGCCGCACGTCACACCACAGCATACTCACGACAGCTGTTTTGGCCGCACTTGTCACACCACAACAATACTCAGACAGCTTGTTTTGACCGCACGTGTCACACCACAACAATACTCACGACAGCTGTTTTGACCGCACGTGACACACCACAGCAGTACTCACGACAGCTGTTTTTGACCGACGTGTCACACCACAACAATACTCCGACAGCTGTTTTGACCGCACGTGTCACACCACAACAATACTCACCAGCTGTTTTGACTGCACGTGTCACACCACAACAGTACTCACTACAGCTGTTTTGACGCACTGTCTCACACCACAACATACTCACGCACTGTTTTGACCGCACGTGTCACACCACAACAATACTCACGACAGCTGTTTTGACCGCACGTGTCACACCACAGCAGTACTCACGGCACCTGTTTTGGACCACACGTTGCACACCACACAATACTCCCGACACTGTTTTGACGCAAACATGTACAATATCACGCAGCATACTCTCAACAGCTGTAAAAAATATACTTCGAGTTTGGCGCGAGACCTGAGCAAGGATACTCCCTGTATTGGATTACAACATTAGAAATCTTTCTTGATATTATACGTGAGTCAAACATGAAAGACGTTCTCAATGACAATTACTTCGAATCCAACTAATTCCGACAATTTTTTTTAAATTAAATTTAATAAAAAATCTTTAACTCTGCCCCTAAATTTTGATCACATAATAATTTAATCAATAATATCGTACCAATGAAATTTAAAAATTACTCAATCCACTTCGAAATTAATTTCGCTAATTATTTAATAAAATATCTGCAACTGGATTTATTCAGCCAATACAATTTAAGCCTTTTCAAGAGAAATAAAAACACAAAAGTATGACAATTTGATTCATAGAGAGGCATCTTAGGATATCACTCGAAGTCAACGATGCCTGTCTAAAAACAAAGTTGGAAAAAGTTGGTCGTAAGATGGATAGTTAGGTCGTAAGATGGAATAGTTGGTGTTCGTAAGATGGAATAGTTGGTCGTAAGATGGAATAGTTAGTCGTAAGATGGAATAGTTGCTCGTAAGATGAGACTAAGATATAGTTTCGTAATATAGTACGATGGAATAGTTGGTCGTAAGATGGAATAGTTGGTCGTAAGATGGAATAGTTAGTCGTAAGATGGAATAGTTGGTCGTAAGATGGAATAGTTGGTCGTAAGATGGTTTGGTTGATCGTAAGATGGAATAGTTAGTCGTAAGATGGAATAGTTGGTCGTAAGATGGAATAGTTGGTCATAAGATGGAATAGTTAGTCGTAAGATGGAATAGTTGGTCGTAAGATGGAATAGTTAGTCGTAAGATGGTTTGGTTGATCGTAAGATGGAATAGTTGGTCGTAAGATGGAATAATTGGTCGTAAGATGGAATAGTTAGTCGTAAGATGGTTTGGTTGATCGTAAGATGGAATAGTTGGTCGTTAGATGGAATAGTTGGTCGTAAGATGGAATAGTTGCTCGTAAAATGGAATAGTTGGTCGTAAGATGGAATAGTTAGTCGTAAGATGGTTTGGTTGATCGTAAGATGGAATAGTTGGTCGTTAGATGGAATAGTTGGTCGTAAGATGGCTTGGTTGTTCGTAAGATGGAATAATTGGTCGTAAGATGGAATAGTTGATCGTAAAATGGAATAGTTGGTCGTAAGATGGAATAGTTAGTCGTAAGATGGCTTGGTTGATCGTAAGATGGAATAGTTGGTCGTAAGATGGAATAGTTGGTCGTAAGATGGAATAGTTAGTCGTAAGATGGCTTGGTTGATCGTAAGATGGAATAGTTGGTCGTTAGATGGAATAGTTGGTCGTAAGATGGCTTGGTTGATCGAAAGATGGAATAATTGGTCGTAAGATGGAATAGTTGCTCGTAAAATGGAATAGTTGGTCGTAAGATGGAATAGTTAGTCGTAAGATGGCTTGGTTGATCGTAAGATGGAATAGTTGGTCGTAAGATGGAATAGTTGGTCGTAAGATGGAATAGTTGCTCGTAAGATGGAATAGTTGGTCATAAGATGGAATAGTTGGTCGTAAGATGGAATAGTTGGTCGTAATATGGAATATTTGCTCGTAAGATGGAATAGTTGGTCATAAGATGGAATAGTTGGTCGTAATATGGAATAGTTACTCGTAAGATGGAACAGTTGGTCTTAAGATGCATCAGCCGTTAAACATTGAAACCAATCAGAAGAGACAGACGCTCAGATAGGTCGTCAAGAAGAGATCTTTACCTGAGTTCCTCTACAGCAGACTCTTCTCCACAGTCTGCTGAAGAGAGCTTTTAGCCCACCCCAGCCCCTATAACCTACACCTAAATCAATAACCCACCCCCATCTGTATAACCAATATAACCAACCCCAAGTAATAACCCATCCCACCACTAAAACCTACCCCAACCAATAACCCACCCCACCCCATAACCTACCACAACCAATAACCCACCCCACCTCTAAACCTACCCCAACCAATAACCCACTCCACCCTATAACTTACCCCAACCAATAACCCATCCCACCACTATAAACCCACCCCAACAATACCCACACCACCTCTATAACCTACCCCAACCAAAAACCCACCCCACCCTATAACTTACCCCAACTAATAACCCAGCCCACCCCTATAACCTACCCCCCCCAAACCAATAACCCACTCCACCCTTATAACCTACCCAAACCAATAACCCACCCCACCCCTATAACATACCCCAACCAATAACCCACCCCCACCTCTATAACTACCCCAAGCAAATAACCACCCCACCCCTAAAACCTACCCCAACCAAAAACCACACCCACCTCTATACCTACCCCGAAACATATACCCACCCCACCTCTATAACCTACCCACATACATATAACCACCCCACTCTATAATCTACCCCTAAACAAATAATCCACCCCTATAACTCCCTACCTTAAATTATACAAGATGCACAGAATCTCTACTTCACAACTTTCAAGAATCAGAGAAGTTTGAGCTGGACTCACTCCAGAGCCACTTACGAGGCACTTAACCCAGAGCCACTTACGAGGCACTTAAACAGAGCCACTTACGAGGCACTTAACCAAAAGCCACTTACGAGGCACTTAACCAGAGCCACTTACGACGGCACTTAACCCAGAGCCACTTACGAGGCACTTAACCCAGAGCCACTTACGAGGTACTATAACCCAGAGCCACTTACGAGGCACTTAACCAGAGCCACTTACGAGGCACTTAAACCCAGAGCCACTTACGAGGCACATTAACCAGAGCCACTTACGAGGCACTTAACCCAGAGCCACTTACGAGGCACTTAACCCAGAGCCACTTACGAGGCACTTAACCCAGAGCCACTTACGAGGTACTTAACCCAGAGCCACTTACGAGGCACTTAACCCAGAGCCACTTACGAGGCACTTAACCAGAGCCACTTACGAGGCACTTAACCCAGAGCCACTTACGAGGCACTTAACCCAGAGCCACTTACGAGGCACTTAACCCAGAGCCACTTACGAGGCACTTAACCCAGAGCCACTTACGAGGCACTTAACCCAGAGCCACTTACGAGGCTCTTAACCCAGAGCCACTTACGAGGCACTTAACCCAGAGCCACTTACGAGGCACTTAACCCAGAGCCACTTACGAGGCTCTTAACCCAGAGCCACTTACGAGGCACTTAACCCAGAGCCACTTACGAGGCACTTAACCCAGAGCCACTTACGAGGTTCTTAACCCAGAGCCACTTACGAGGCACTTAACCCAGAGCCACTTACGAGGCACTTAACCCAGAGCCACGTACGAGGCACTTAACCCAGAGCCACGTACGAGGCACTTAACCCAGACACTCAAACTATACATCGAATTTCCATAGAGTTTTATTTAATAAGCTCTTATGGTCTTATTTCCATACTCGTCTGTGGACTATTCAGATTTATTAATAACCCATACGGTCGGCGTATATATATACATATATATATATATATATATATATATATATATATATATATATATATATATATATATATATATATATATATATGTATATATATATATATATATATATATTATATATATATATATATATATATATATATTATATATATATATATATATATATATATATATATATATATATATATATATGTATGTATATATACGCCGACCGTATGGGTTATTAATAAATCTGAATAGTCCACAGACGAGTATGGAAATAAGACCATAAGAGCTTATTAAATAAAACTCTATGGAAATTCGATGTATAGTTTGAGTGTCTGGGTTAAGTGCCTCGTACGTGGCTCTGGGTTAAGTGCCTCCTAAGTGGCTCTGGGTTAAGTGCCTAGTAAGTGGCTCTGGGTTAAGAACCTCGTAAGTGGCTCTGGGTTAAGTGCCTCGTAAGTGGCTCTGGGTTAAGTGCCTCGTAAGTGGCTCTGGGTTAAGAGCCTCGTAAGTGGCTCTGGGTTAAGTGCCTCGTAAGTGGCTCTGGGTTAAGTGCCTCGTAAGTGGCTCTGGGTTTAAGAGCCTCGTAAGTGGCTCTGGGTTAAGTGCCTCGTAAGTGGCTCTGGGTTAAGTGCCTCGTAAGTGGCTCTGGGTTAAGTGCCTCGTAAGTGGCTCTGGGTTAAGTGCCTCGTAAGTGGCTCTGGGTTGAGGTGGTTTGGTCATTTAGAGAGAATGGAATATATATATATATATATAATATATATATATATATATATATATATATATATATATATATATATATATATATATATATATAATATATATTATATATATATATATATATATATATATAATATATATATATATATATATATATTATATATTAACATGTCGGCCATCTCCTTCGAATTATTATTATTTTATAATCAAGGGGAAGCGCTAAACCCGGAGGATTATACAGCGCCTGGGGGGGGATGTGGAAGGCATTCAGGCTTAATTCGGGGAACTGGAGCAGATCCAATTCCCTAAATCAAGAGCCCCTCACCAACATCAAGGAACCTTCCTTGAGGGGTATCTCCTTCGAAGAGTAGGTATTTACTTCCTT
>NC_069406.1:58379874-58387992 GCF_026875155.1 Cherax quadricarinatus | reverse complement strand
TTTTTAACGTCTAGCGCAGCTGGGCCCCAAAGGTATTGGCCAGTGGGGTGGGGAAATGGTAAAACATGCGTACCTGAGGTCAAGGGGTCCCTGCGGTCATCCCTGCCTAAGTTTGGGGGAGTTAGCGTGGGTGTTACAAGCACCAGGCTTGTTGTAGGCTTTAGAATCTCAGGTTGGGAGTGTTGAAAAAGGAGATTTCTTCTTCAGGAGGAAAATGGGAAGCTAAAAGTTCGCATAGATGATTTTGGGGGGTTTGGAGGGTGAAAAGGGATTGTGGTAAGGAAAAAATGGTCCCAGCAGTGATAGTGGCAGCCGTTTTAAAGTGGCAAGTGGTTAACATTTGGGAAAGAAGAAAGTGGGAGATTTAATAGAGAAGTGTGAGGTAGGAAATCGTTTTTGGTTCTCTAAGACGAGTGTACTTCATGGGTTAGCGGGTTAAAAGGTACCTCTGACCCCCCTGCTAATCAAGGTAAGAATATTTTAATAGTAGGCGTTTCAGGAAGTTATGGCCCGTGCATTTTGTAACAGAGCAGAAAGGTCAGACAGAGGTGTGTCTTCTGGGTGGTTTTGGGTTTGACATAGCAGCGGTTGGATTTTTTTTTATGGCAGGAAATGGGAACAAGTATTATCTGTTTAGTGCTGGGGGAAATGACGTTGGGAAGGGCGAAGGAGGAGCTGCTGGATAAGTCAGGTCGCCATAGAAGTAGTTAGGTCTAAGGGAGGGTCCCGTATATGTGCATCTTGCTAGAAAGGGAGTGGGCAATGAAGGGTTTTGTCTAGGGCAATTGGGTATAAATTTTGGCTAGACAGGTTTTGCAGGAAACTTGAAATCCCATTCTTGAAACTGGGACCTATTCTTTGGAAAAATTTATATGTATGAAGGGGGGGGGTTCATGTCTTGGGGATGGGGGGGGTTTTGCATTAGCCAAATAAAAGAGGGGTAATTTATGACTTGTTGGGAATTTAAACTGATAGATTTAGGGTATGGGTGTTTGTGGGAAACAGTCAGACTGCGCATTAGGGTTAAAAACAGCGTTGTTACCGGGAAACCCCGGGATTGTTTTTAAAAGAAATATTCAAAATAAAGTTGCTAGAATGGCAAAACAATTGAGCAACAAACAGAGAAAGATAGTAGAGGGCAACGAGTGACTAGTCCCTTAAGGTTTACTTTTACAAATAGTAGGAGTCTAAGAAAATAAGATAGATGAGCTAAGATTACTTGAAAGTGTAGGTAATTATAGATTTATTGGTAAAACCCAAACCTGGGTAAACCTGAAAAGATAGAGAAATGCCTTCTGAATGCAACATACATGGTTATAAACTATTCCACACTGATAGGGTCAACAGGAAGGGTGGTGGTGTGGCGATGTAAGTCAGAGAAAATTTTAATTGTTGCTTAGACATAATATAAGATTAGAAACATCGAACACATAATTGTTTGGCTACAGTTTCTCGAGGGACGTGACAAATTAATTTTGGGTGTGATTTATGGGCCCCCCAAACCTAGATAGGGGGGCAGTAAGCTGTTATGGGAAAAATTCATAAGGCATCTAGATATGAAATGTTGTGATAATGGAAGTTTTTTAACTTTAGACAAATTGATTGGAACAGTATGACAGGAATCTTGAGTCTAGTGACTTTCTTGTTTACGGTTCAGGATTGTTTTTAGAACGGGTTTGTGACAGAACCAACTAGAGGAAAACAATTGCTTGACTTGGTTTTGCCAACAAAGATTCACTAATTAATAATCTTGGGTTAATGATGAGCTTAGGGAAAGTGATCACAAATCACTTAGTTTAAATATATCATGGAATTACCCAGATAACTGCAATCAAATCTCTGTCCCAGTTTTCGCTTGGCCGACTTCATGGGACTGAAAAATTACCCGGGTGGGCTAAATTGGGATGTCCTGACTATGTGTCAGGTAGGTTTATCTTGGTTGCCAATATGACGTTTTTCAGAGCATAGTTCTAGCTGCCCAGACAAAATTTTTGTTCCGAGTAGGGAAAATTATATCTAACAAAAATGATCCCAAATGGTGAACAATAGATTAAAATATCTCATTGGTCAAAAAAGAGGCAATATAGGCATATCAAAGAGGGGATAGGCAGTTAAAAATCAATATATTCAATTAAAGAGAGAAAAAAGAAAGGAATAAGAAAAGCAAAAAAGGGATTATGAGGCTAAGGTCGCAAGGGATTCGAAGACTAACCCAAAGGGTTCTTTCAGTTATACGAAGTAAGATTAGGGAAAGATTGGCCCACTTAAGAGTAACTCTGGTCAGATCACTGACAGTGATAAGAATATGTGTGAAATTTTTCGTACCTACTTCCTCTCAGTTTTCACCCAGGAAAATACTAGCGATATTCTGAAATAATAGATTTTGTAGGAACAGGATGTTAAAAACTATGTACGATTGCGGTAAAATAGTGACATGGTCCTCAGACAAATTGAGAAACTGAAACCTAACAAATCCCCAGGTCCTGATGAATGTTTGCAAGGGCGTTAAAGGAAAATTTAAAGAGGAAACTTAGCGTACCTTTGGCTAATTCTTTTTAAATATCACTATAAACTGGCATAGTGCTGATAAGTGGAAAAATGGCCCAAATGTAATACCTATTTACAAGGCAGGTGACAGGTCCTTGGCTTCGAACTATAGACCAATAGCCTTTTCCCTCCTAGTGGGAAAATTTATGGAATCAAAAATTGCGAAGAAATTGTAGCCATCTTGACAGGACAGTTTTTTTTAATAAATTCAACTAGTTTTACAAAGGGGCTTTTGTTTCGAATTTTAACTTTTTCACAAAGGGTTTTTTGAGGAGGTAGATCAGGGAAAGAATATGATATTGTGTATATGGATTCAGTAAGGCTTTCGTAGAGCTAAAACCCAGGGTATTGAGGAAACTTAGGCACACGGAATAGGGGGAGAAATTTTTTCCTGGGAGGGCGGTAAAAAGACAGTAGAGAGTTTGATAAAGGGGGAGAAATAGAAGGGGGGGCCCCGTCAAAGGGGTTTTTTCAAAGGGGTCAGTTTTGGGCCCGTTTTTGTTCACAATTTTACAAAACGACATAGATGGGGGAAATAAATAAGCGACAAAAGAAAATTTGTGATGACCCAAAATGGGCCGGGGGCCAATTTTTCAAATAGGACCTGAGCACCCCGGATGATTTGTAGGCGATGCAATGGTCGGAAAAGTGGCAGTGTAGTTTAATATTGAAAATGAAAGTTTCAATTTTGGTTGGACTTTAAAAATACCATGATACATAAAAACTAAATAATGTAGATCTTAATACTCTGTTTGCGAAAAGGTTTAGGAGTTCGGGTTTGGCAGCAATCAAAAAACCAAGAAACAGGCATTAGTGCTCGAATAAAGCTAACAGAATTCTTGGCTTTTTTAAACTAGAAGTATAAATTAGAAGTCCTCACGTTGTTTTTTCAATTATATATTTTGGGGTTTGGCCTTTTGACTATGTGCTCGTTCTGGTCACTGTTTTTACAGAATGGATATAAATGCTCTGGAAAAGTACAGAGGGGATGGCAAAGTGACCCTGCATAGAAATTTTTCCCCAAGGATAGACTGGGGCCCCGAATCTGCACTCTTCGAAGGGTAGGAAGGGGGGTTGATCGAGGTTTTATAAAAGGAAAAAAGGAATAAACCCCAAAGGGGGTGTAAATGCGTGCTGAAAATTTCCGCTAAGACAGGACTCCAGCAGTGGTTTCAGATAAAAAAATTTTAGATTCAGGAAGGATATAGGAAAGCAATGGTTTGGTTTAAAGAGTTTGGATGGTGGAACAAACTCCCGAGTACGTTATTAGGCCCAAAAACGTTGAGTAGTTTTAAAAAAAGGTAGATAAATACATGAGTAGGTGTGGGTGGGTGAGAGTTGGACCTGATAGCTTGTGCTGCTGGTTGGTCATGTGCTCCATCCTTGAGTGAAGTGACCAGAATGGGGGGGTCATTTTGGGCTAATCCGGGGGGCGGGTATTGGGTCTTATACGGGGGGGGGGCTTGGACCTGTCCGCATGGGTCAGTAGGCTGTTGCTTGGTGTGACTTCTTTCTGATCTTGGTTTTTCTATGTACCTTGTTCAAGGTTGTAGTTTCGAGTCTCCTTCGGCCAGAGATCAGTAGTTCTATATATTTAATATATATATATATATATATTTATATATTTACTATATTATATATTTATATATATATATTTTATATATTTATTATATTATGTATATATTTATATTATTAACACACTGGCGATTCCCCCAAGGCAGGGTGGCTCGAAAAAGAAAAGCTTTCACATCATTCACTCCATCACTGGTCTTTGCTCAGAAGGGTGCTTTACTTACAGTTTTTAATAACTGCAACATTAACACCCCTCCTTCAGAGTGCAGGCACTGTACTTCCATCTCCAGGACTCAAGACGGCCTGCCGGTTTCCCTGAATCCTTCATAAATGTTACTTTGTCCACACTCCAAACAGCACGTCAAGATTAAAAAGCATTTGTCTCCATTCACTCCTATGCATAAGACTCTCACGAATGCCGTGGAAGTCCATGCCCCTCGCACACAAAACTCCTTTACCCCCTCCCTCCAAACCTACCTAGGCCGACCTTTCCCGCCTCCTTCCACTACTGATTGATACACTTCTTGAAGTCATTCTGTTTCGCTTCATTCTCTCCTACATGTCCGAAACCACGTCAAAACCCTTATCAGCCCCTATGGACAACGTTTTGGCATCCGCACTTCCTCCTAATTCCAAAAACTACGAATTCTCTGCATTATATTCACACCTACACATTGCCCTCATGACATGAATTCCAATGCTCCATGCCTTTCCTCGCAGCAACATTCATCTCCCATGCTTCACACCATTTAAGACTGTTGGGTAAAACTATACTCTTCATACATTACCCTTTTTGCCTTCCTAAGAAAGTTCTTTGTCTCCACAGACTCTTAAGTGCCACCGCTCACCCTTTTCGCCTCATTCAATTCTTATGATTCACCTCATCTTTCATTGACCATCCCATCTGACTCGTCCATCCAAATATCTGTAATACATTCACCTCCTCCATACTCATCTCCCTCCTATTTGATGAACCAATCTTTAATCAGCCTAATTTTTTGTTAACCTCATATACCTTACTCTTTCCTGTATTCAATTTATTTTTTCTTTTGCACATCTTTACCAAATTCATCCACCAACCTCTGCATACTTCTCTTCAGAATCTTTCCATCAGAGCCACAGTGTCATCAGCAAGAGCAACTGTGACAAACTCCTCTTTATATGTGATTTCTTTATACTTTTAACTTCCAGGGCTCTTGCAAGACACTCTGCATTTACTTCTCTTACAACCACTATCTAATAAATATATTAAATCAACACACCGGTGACATCATCACATCCTTGTCTAAGGCCTACTTTTACTGGGAAATAATCTCCCTCATTCCTTCATACTCTACTTGAGCCTTCACTAACTCGTAAAAAATCCTTCACTGCTTTCAGTAACTACCTCCTACACCATACACCTGCAACATCTGCCACAATACCCCCCTATTCCACCCTGTCATACGCCTTTTTCAAATCCATAAATGCACAAAAACCTTTTTTAGCCTTATCTAAATACTGTTCACAGATTTGTTTCACTGTATAGACTGGTCCAGGGTAACTAAGGAATTCCCAGGACAGCTAGTATTCTGTTCCAGCTCGACTCAGCGCTTGGCTGTTCAGAGGGGGAATTAATGCCTGCTTGTATTTTGGGCACGCCGCCGTTCTGAAGAGCTGGTGAGATTTTATTTTCGCATTATAATCAGTGACAAACATGTAACAATATGTACTGGAATGATCTCTCACATTCATGTACTGTATATGCCATTTTATATCAATAAGTATCTCTTAAACCTTTTTTTTGTACTTATTAAGTAAATATCTATTTTATTATTTATATATATATTATATATATTTATATATATTTATATATTTATATATATATATATATATATTATATATATATATATATATATATATATATATGTTTATATATATAATAAAAACAGTCCAGAGGGGGAGTTGAATGGTAGTTATTGACCTTTCGTGTTGCAATCAACACATCTTCTGGAATTTTCAGTGATGCAGAAAGGTGGAGGAGATCCAAGGTAATATGATCACAGGGATAGTCCTAGCTGGAGTGAAGACGTTCCTTGCGACAGTATTTGCTTGAGCTAATCATCGTGTTGGTGTCCGAGGTCATTCACAGAATTCTGAGCCGGGAAAAAATTATGAGCTTTTGGCACATAAATGAGGTTTTTTTTACAATGATAGGTGTGTGAGAGAGTGAGAGAGAGAGAGGACGGAGAGAGATGAAGAGAAGAGAGAGAGGTGATGGAAGAAACTCCGAAGATAGAAAATAAAATTAAAATACTGAAGGTGGTCAAAATGTCGTTGTGCAGGACCATGGTAGCAACATTTCGTATATAATTTTTTGGATAATTATCTTTTTATTTTTTTTGCAGATACTTAAGCGACCCACATCACGACAATGGTAAGTAGCAATTGTTTTTTTTTTTTGGTATTTTGTTTTTTCTGTGTGATTTATTTGTTCTGGCGAGATGGTCCAGGTGGTACCACTTGTTCTGGCGAGATGGTCCAGGTGGTATCACTTGTTCTGGCAAGATGGTCCATGTGGTATCACTTGTTCTGACGAGATGGTCCAGGTGGTATCACTTGTTCTGGCGAGATGGTCCAGGTGGTACCACTTGTTTGGTGAGATGGTCCTAGTGGTATCCATTGTTCTGACGAGATGGTCAGGTGGGTACCCTTGTTCTGGCCAAGATGGTCCATGTGGTATCACGTGTTTGACGAGATGGTCCAGGTGGTATCACTTGGTTTGGCGAGTTGGTTCCAGGTTGGTTACCAATTGTTCTGGTGAGATGGTCCAGGTGGTATCAACTTGTTCGGGACGAGATGGTTCCAGGTCGGTATCACTTGTTCTGCAAGATGGTTCCATGTGGTATCACTTGTTTGACGGATTGTCCCCCACCATGGTGGTATCACTTGTTGGGCCGAGATGGTCCAGGTGGTATCACTTGTTTTGGCAAGATGGTCCAGGTGGTACCACTTGTTCTGGCAAGATGGTCCAGGTGGTATCACTTGTTCCTGGCGAGATGGGTCCAGGTGCGTATCATTGTTCTGGCGAGATGGTCCAGGTGGTATCACTTCTTCTGGCGAGATGGTCCGGTGGTACCACACTAGTTCTGGCGAGATTGGTCCAGGTTTGGTACCATATTGTTTGGCAAGATGGTCCAGGTGGTATCACTTGTTTGGCAAGATGGTCCAGGTGGTATCCATTGTTTCTGGCGGGATGGTCAGGTGGGACCACTTGTTCTGGTGCAGATGGCCAGGTGGTAACCACTTGTTTGGGCGAGATGGCTCCTGGTGTACCACTTGTTCTGGCGAGTGGTCCAGGTGGTACCACTTGTTTCTGGCAAGAAGGTCCAGGTTGTACCACTTGTTCTGGCGAGAGGTCAAGGTCCGGTACCACTTGTTCTGGCCAAGATGGTCCAGGTAGGGGTACACTTGTTCTGGCAAGGATGGTCCAGGTTGTACCCCCTTGTTCTGGCGTAATTGGTCCAGGTTGTAGGTACCATTGTTCTGGCAAGATGGTCCAGGTGGTACAACTTGTTCTGGCAAGATGGTCCACCAGGTTCTACCACTTGTTTCTGCAAGATGGTCCACGTGGTACCACGTGTTCTGGGAGGTGGTCACAGGTGGTACACTTGTTCTGGGCGGATGGCCCAGGTGGTACCACTTGTTTTCTGGCCGAGATGGTCCAGGTGTATGGTACCACTTGTTCTGGCGATAGATGGTCCAGGTGGTACCCATTGTTCTGGCAAGATGGGTCCAGGTGGTACCACACTTTTTCTGGCGAGGTGGTTCAGGTGTTGGTACCACTTGTTCTGGCGAGGTGGGTCCAGGTGATGTTGTACCACTTGTTTGGGCGAGATGGTCCAGGTGGTACCATTGTTCTGGCGAGATGGTCCCAGGTTGTACACACTTGTTCTGGCAAGATGGTGCAGGTAGGTACCACTTGTTCTGGCAAGATGGTCCAGGGTGGTACACTTGATC
>NC_069406.1:58369874-58374874 GCF_026875155.1 Cherax quadricarinatus | reverse complement strand
ACGCGCGAGAGGCTCGCGCGCGCGCGCGCGCCTCTCTCTCGCTCTAGCGCTCTCTTCCCATTACTGCGGCTAAACTTTTTGGACACATGAGAATGGTCATCAGAAAATTACCCAAGTTGTCATTTCGTTTTACTTCGTGTGAATTTTCTTTATTGCCCATCCCAATATCAATATCCTAGGAAGTTTCTAGTTTTTTTTAATACTCGAAACGAGCCTGAGGAAAAGTTCTTAAGAACAGATTGCTCAGCACAGATGATTCCTGGGGACTAGACTCGATGGAAGAACAACAGTCAGTGGGAATATTTTCCTTACGGTAGGCTTTTTGACTTAATATTTCTTCGGTGGTTGATTTACGGTATTGTAAATTCAGGACTATTATACTCTTCAATACTGATTTTAACTGATGCGTTTAAGCTTTCCTCTACGAAATTTTGAGTTACGAAATGCACTACAGAGAGAGTTATTTAGTATGTTGCATGGGTATTGTTTATTTTGCTTTGCGTATGGTCTAAGCGGGGCGTGTGTGTGTGTGTTAGTGTGTGTGTGTGTGGTGTGTACTCACCTAGTTTGAGGTTGCAGGGGTCGAGGTCCTAGTCCTGGCCGTCTTCGCCTGGGTCGCTATGATATACCAAGGACTTCATCAAATTGTGCTCCCTAGAATGTTGGCGAGAATTGATTTATCATCCACATAAAGAATGGTGGAGGGGTTATAAATTCCGCCACCTGGAAATTTCTTTTACAAGCAGGGGTTAAATACACTACGATGTAATTCTGTTAATATAAAAGATCGGAAGTCTTTTCAGATCCTTCGTATATAAGTCGAATTACCAATGAACCACTGTCTTCAAGACGTAGTATTTCAGAAGATCGAGGAAAGTTGTGGCGAGCTTTCGTCAGAATGTCATATAACTAAACCAACCGCAGGACTTCTCAGGCGATAACACGAAGGAGGAAATGGTCTGCTGGGACCAGACGGGGGAAAACGATGATCTCCTGAACTCTCTCCAGATATACAAATGTATACCATAAGCAGAATGCTATACTGTTGTTCCAAGGAAACTGTCATCCCTTCTCTGTGCCTAAACTTGTAAGGAAAATCAGGTTAATTTATAATTGATTATCGAGGGAAATTTGCAGTATAATAAATAAAACTTCTCCGTAAAATTAGATACTTTATAAATTACCGGGAAGAATGATCCTGGACGCTGTTTCTCCTCATTGCTGCATTGCTTCACTTTTACTGTCCGTATAAATGTGGTGAGGTAAAAAACAGTGGGGTGGGGTAAGTGGCATGTAAGAGGTTGTATAAGACCGGTAATACAAAAAATGGTACTAACAGGCGGTAAGAGTAAATATCACTCTGTCGGGATACCCACTCCGGGATAAATCTTCAAGTTTTGTATTCTTGGATCTTTACTGCGGAAAAATAACAAGACTGTTGCCCGGAAGAAGAATCAAAGTCACAATATCTTGGCTGGTGCCTATTGACAACTGCCCACCATATTCGGTAAAGAATGTGTAAACTTGAAACATTTCAGCCGTATTGAGCCATATGAAGGGTTCACAGTGGGCCGAAACATAGTTTCAGGTTTCATCGCCGAATTGTGGGTTAGGTGTTGATTTATGGGGTAGTGTGAATTTTTGTTTGTTTATGATGTTACGTGAATTATTTATCTTTTGTTACATCTCACTGAATATATTGATAGGTGGGTCAACAAATCCCACAATTGTTAAATCATTAATGGCAACACATAAAAGGCTGTGGACCACGAGTTATTTTTGGTTCTAGTCCATTTAAGGTGCCTCTGATATACCGTGGGTGTCGGGTGGTTTGTTGGGGGGCGGTGCACACGGTTGGGTGGGCAGGGAGCGGGGGGGTCGTCTGGTGAGCACAGACATGGGTAGATTTGTTCAATGAAGGGGATGGGTCTTGTTGCTGAATGTGGCATTTGGATTTGGGGATCATCTTAGTTGGTAGTACGGGTGGGGTGGGGTGTGGTGCGTGGCCTGCGTTCGGGGCGGCACGGGCCGTGTGTGGGCCGAGGGCTCCCGGATGTGTCCCGAGGGCTCCCGGGCGGTTGCCGCAGGGCCTCCCGGCTGTGTCCGGGGCTCCCGGAGGACCTCGCCGCGGGCTACCGGCCGGTGTCCCAGCGGGCTCCCTGGGTCTGGCCGGCGGATCCCGGCTGTAGTCCGAGGTGGTCCCGGCTAGTGTACCCCGCGTGGGGCTACGGCTGTGGTCAACAGAGGGCGACCGGATGTGTCACGAGGGCAACAGGCCTGTGAACCGAAGGGATCCAGGCGGGGTGACGAGCAGGGCTCCCGGAGGTGTAGCGCGGGCTCCCGGATGTGTCCAGAGGGACTCCAGCTGTGTAACGAGGGCTCCCGGATGTATCCACGAGGGATCACACGGCTGTGTCTTCGCTGGCTTCCCGGACGCTGTGTACCGCGGGCTTCGGCATGTGTTCCCTCGCGGGCTACTAGGATGTCGTCCAGGAAGGGCTCGGATCGTGTAACGTGCGGATAACGGAGGTTTCACACGAGGGCTCCAAGGATGTGTCACCGCGGGCTCCCGGCTGTGTCCAGCGGGCTAACGGCTTTGACCGGAGGGCATACGGCTGTGTCAGACCGGATAACGGTGGTGTACCGAGGGCTCCCGGATGTCATCCAGACGGGCTCCAGGATGTGGTCCAGGCGGGCTCCAGGCGGTGTTCCAGCGGGATACCGGATGAGTACCGGCGAGGGATCCTAGGTTGTTGGCTCAAGCTGTCTCCACGCCTCTGTGTACCGAGCGGGCTACCGGCTGGTCAACAGAGGGATACCAGGACATGTGTATAGAGCGGCTCGGCTGTACCGCAGGGATCCCGGCTGTGTCCCGCGGGCTCCAGGCTGTGCCCGAGGCGCTACACCGGATGTGGTCCGCGGGATCCCGGCTGTGTCCCACGAGGGCTCACAGGTGTGCTACCGCGGGGCTCCCGGGTTTGGCGACCCGCAGGGCTACACGCCTTTGTACCGTGGGACTCTAGGATGTGCTCACCGCGCGGGGCTACCTGATGCTGTACAGCAGGGAAACCGGATGTGTAAAGCGCGGGCTCCCGGGCGGTTTCCCGCTGGGCTCCGGCTGTGTCCAGAGGGCACTTCAAACCCCTTTCCCCCCCTTTACCCCCAAAACCCCCCTAAACCCTCCACCCCAAAACCCCCTTTCCCCCCCCTTTAACCCCTTTCCCCCCCCCTCAAAACCCCCCAACTCCAAACCCCCTTAAACCCCCCCTTTTACCCTCATAACCCCTTTTACCCTTCAAACCCCTTTCACCAAACCCCTTTCCCCTTTCCCCCATTTCTTTTACCCTTTTTCCCCCCTTTTCACCCTCATAACCCCTTTCACCCTTCTATCCCCTTTTCCCCCATCACCCCTTTAAAACCCCCTTTTCCCTTCATTTAACCCTCTTTCACCCTCCCTATACCCTCTTTCACCTTATAACCCTTTTTACCCTTAAAACACCCCCCTTTTCACCTTCATAACCCTCTTTTTACCCTTCATAACCCTCTTTCACCTCTAAATACCCTCTTTCACCCTTCAAACCCTTTTTCACCCTTTAAAACCCTCTTTCACCCCTTTAATTAAAACCCCCTTTTCCACCCCCTTAAGCCCCTCTTTTCCCCACCTTCAAAACCCATCCCTTTTCCCCTTATACACCCCCTTTCCCCCCTTAAAAACCCTCTTTCAAACCTCTATATCCCTCTTTCACCCTCATACTTTCACCCTTCATTACGCCTCTTTCACCCTTAATACGCTCTTTCATCCCTTCATACACTGTTTCACCCGTCATACACTCTCTTTCATCCTTCATACCCTCTTTCACCCTTCATACATTCTCACCCTTCATACGCCCTCTTTCACCCTTAATACGCTCTTTCACCCTTCATACACTGTTTCACCCGTCATACATCCTCTTTCATCCTTAATACCCTCTTTCACCCTTCATACATTTTATACATCTCTACCTTCATTCACCCTCTTTCACCCTTCATACTTCTTACCCTTCATACACCCTCTTTCACCCTCCATACACCCTCTTATGGTCTTCATACATCAACTCATAAATTACTAACATTCCCACCAGGTACACTCCCTTTACTAGGCTACATCCGCCTCCATGATTAAACACTCCGTCTAACACTCAATTCACCAACACTTTCTTACTAACTCCCTCTCCATGAACACAACCATTACTAACACTAATTCTACTAATACCTCCATTACTAACACCCCTCCGTCCACTAATGCCTCTCTCTCTCTCATACCTACCACTAATGTGCCCACCACCAACACACTACCCACTACCACCTTGGAACCTCTGGAATCATCAAGTGCATAACATTACACTTCTGAAGGTTATTACAACAAGTCGAGGCAAGTCGTGGTTAGGAACCGTATCGAAAATTCATGCCCCCGCAGTTATTTTTTCATATTTTTACTTATTCAACTTCGCCCAAAGTTAGATTTTGGTTTCCGAGTGGGTAGTGAGGGTGTGATTTGAGATTTAGTGTGTGTGTGTGTGTGTGTGTGTGTGTGTGTGTGTGTGTGTGTGTGTGTGTGTGTGTGTGTTTTGCTGTTTATATATAAATATCCACCATTGTTACATATGAGAGTGTACTCAATCATCCCTATGTTGGCTTAGTTTTCCTCACCTTTGTTTACCGAATTCTCTGTAATATTCTATGCTCTATGGTCATTATAAATAATTTGAGAAGAAAAATGAACACCACTGAGCTCTTGGTCACTTCTCTCTGCTGGTTACTACTGGGTTTCATCCTCTTCTGGCTGCATGAGCCCTATCATACCTATTCTCAAATCTTTGTATGAGTCCTGCCTTTACCACATTTCTGTCTCGATAGTTCCACTTCCTGATCACTCAAAAACTAAAGCAAGTTTTTTTTAACATCCCTTTTACTTATCTTTAAATTTAAATTTAAACATTGGATATGCCCCTGTTTTAAAA
>NC_069406.1:58346963-58369374 GCF_026875155.1 Cherax quadricarinatus | reverse complement strand
AGACCCATCTGCTGACAGGTCCACTCCCATATATCTGATACATTTACTTCCTCGTTACTCCCGCTTATTTCCCTATAATTTTTATTTTCTCCTTTGTCCCCTTTTCCTGTATACAAAGGAACTGTACATGTACTCAGCCAATCCCTAGGTACCTTCCCCTCTTTGTTATATTTATTAATACAAGACACGCCACGGGGGATGGATATCTTCTGCTCAAGTACTTTCACACATCTCCGTCCGTCATCTGGAGAATATGCAATGTTCCAAGGTTATCAACAGTGAAATGAGGGAAAGTTAGCGTGGTGACACCATTCAGCTTCTCTCACAAAATGAGAGGCACCAATCAGTCAAGCAAACTAACACCCAATCACCCACCCACCTCACCCCTCACCCCACCCCTCATCAGGTAAGAGATATAATAGACAGCTCATAATTTTATCTAAATCGCCATCAACAGGTCATTTGTTACAAGAGATTACATTGCACTAGTGGATAATACACACAAAAAAACAATTGTATTATGTGCAAACGTTCTAGAGTCAAATGTGCTCATTTGTCAGCTTAAAATAGCGTAGATCTCAGGAGGATTATATAATGTTCGGAAGTATTCATATATTCCTAAATGCTGCCTACCGATATCGTCACCATCAATTATTATGTCTGTACCTTGTTGACTCGTGAATCTTCCATAGTATTCCGGTTATTCTTTAAGCCCTAATAACCAGATAATTCATAAATTTTCAGATTATCCTTATTACCACGTAACAGCCTAATTCTTTTGGGTTGAAATCACCCTGTTGCAATTGCCGATTGCATCAGCTGTACCGAAATAGGTTTACTAATACTGGTTATATGTTATACCGAACGTGCTGCAAACACTGACTGCAGCCACTTAACCTCGTGTACCTGTAACCGAACATTACCTGTATGTCGCTGTAGTAAAATGGGTTTAGTCATAATGGTTATATATTATACCTTAGAGCAGGGCACGTTCACGACTGAAGATGAGCAGAGGTACAGAGAACATGGTTTAACGTCACTATATCCTCACGAGGCTCCTCGGCATCATGAGCAATTCTGTGACTTTGTATAATACTGTTGCATAAGGCTGTGACATGTGAAAGTATTTGAGCTGAAGATTTCCATCTCTTGCGTGGTTAAGATCACCTGTGTGATCTTAACCACGCACATTTATTAAACATTTATTAAACAAAAGCACCAACCATTCCAATACTATATCCCCGCCTGCTTTTAACATTTCTGTCTTTATCCCATCAATCCCAGTTGCTTTACCCCCTTTCATTCTACTCACTGCCTCACGCACTTCGTCCACACTCACCACTAGCTCTTCCTACATGATGTTATACCTCCCTGCCCAGCGCACGAAATCACAGCTTCCCTATCTTTATCAACATTTAACTATTCCTCAATATGTTCCCTCCATTTTCCCGATGCTTACAGCTCCCCAATTAATAACTCTCCTCTCAATTCTTAACTGTCAAATCCATTTTCATAACTTAATGCTCTCATTCCACATTTTTTCTTATTCCGGCAAAAAATTTGTTTGATAGCTTCTCATATACTCTGTCATTTTCTCTCCTTTTACATTCCTTCACCTCTCTCTTAACCTCTATTTTACTATCCATATACTCCTCTCTCGTATGCACCACTTCTATTTACAAAAACCTTCATATGCTAACTCCTTTCTCTCTTACTATTCCCTTTACTCATCATTCCACAGTCGCTCTTCTTCCCTCCTGCACCCTCTTTCCTGTAACCACAAACTTCTCCTGAACACTAACACTAATTCTTAAATTCTACCCCATACCTCTTCAACCTCATTGCCTATACTCCCATAACCCATCTTCTCCAATTGGTGTTTATATCTTAAACCAGTCCTCTTCCTCTAGTTTATAAGCCTTTACCTCTTACCTGCTTTCCTTCTCATCTGCCTCCTCCCTTCTATGCTCTTCTCTTCTCTTTTCCCCTGCCGCTGTCATCTGCTGTTCTGCTGCTCTCTTGCTTCAACTCTTTGCCCTACTAACTGCCCCTCTGTCTCTTTGTTTGTTCTCATATCTTTCCTCCCCTGCCTTGTTTTCCTCCTCCTCTCGCTTCTGTCTTGCCCTTGCTGGCTTGCTGGCCTCCCCGTCCTTATCCTTTCTCTTGCGCCTCTCTGTCCCTATCCTCCTTCTGCTGTTCTCTGTCCTTCCTTTCTCATGCTTCTGCTTCTCCTTGCTGGTCTTTTTCACTTTTCTCTTACCCTTTCACTTCCTTGGTGTCTTTCCCCTCTTTGTCTTTCCTGCTCCCTTTTCCTTCACCCTATTCTTCCTGCTCCTGTGCTCCTCTCTGTCCTCTCTTGTGTGGCCTCTGCCTTGCTGTTGCCATTCTCATTGTTTCCTCTCCACCTTCTCTCAACTGTAGCTACAAACTAAGAAATGATTTGACTATAATCTGTGGCCTTCTATAATATATTCACATCCTGAGGTCTACCCATCAGTCTTTATGTACCAATTACATAGTCTATAAAGTACTTGTCATTATGCTCTATTAAATATCTTGTTCATTTATTTATCCATTTTATTCTTAAAATATGTATTACCTATTACCAAACAGCTTTTTATACAAAGTTCAACAAGACCTACATTGTCTATACACTTGGCACCCCAAACTTACCTACCAGATTTTCCCTTCTAATAACCGCTTCCCACTTCTTTGGCATTCTTGTCTCCACCACACTACTCCCTCAATGGTCAGCACCTTCAAAAACTAGGTTTGACATCTCCTTTTTTTTTATCTCTCTCTTTTTTTTACACAAAGGTATGACAAGTTAGGTTAAGGATTCCTAACTTAATTGACAAGTTAAGGATTCCTAACTTTATTGACAAGTTAAGGATTCCTTACTTTATTGGCAAGTGAAGAAGGCACTGGACAGGCACAGTACCTGACCAGTTGTGCTGTGGTTCGTACGTCATTTTATATGTGGCCAGCAGCAACAGCCTGGTTGATCAGACCCCAATCCACCAAGAGGCCTGGTTTCAGACCGGACCAAGGGGAGTTGGCCCCAAAGCACCATCCTCTTTTCTCCCATCTCCAACAGAATTGCTATTTTGTATCTCTGGATCTTGTATATCTTGGTCTTCACTTGTTTCATCAGTACCAGGACCACTATTATCATCTGGTGCACTCTCTTGAATTTCTATATATTAGGAGGCACTATCTTCCAAGACTGCACCAGAGGTGACTGCTCCAGCTGACCCACTCTCTTTACTTTCCCAACTTCCATAAAAAGATTGTCAATTTTTTCAAAGATATTATTTTGTTGGTGTTTTTGACTTTCAGTATAAATGAAATTTGCTCTCACTGCCTCATGTCGCTTTGGCTGACCCAAAGCCATTTCCCTGTTTTAATATCATTTGTGGTATATTGATGGATATTTGCACATGAGCCATGACCCTATTTTTTGCAGAAATTACATGCTACCCAAGCGACACTTGGTACTAAATCTGTAGCAGACATAGGTTTTTATGGCGGTAATTTTTTCAGTGTTGGATAGCTGGTATAAAAGTCTACTAAAAATATTTTGATATGAAAAGTTTACTGGTAAAATATTTGACTTGCATGTTGAGTGAACTGGTGACCATTATGTCACCAGTAATGTTGGGGTACAGTCCCTGGACCCATTATGTACCTATGTAATCTTTTGATTGCTGTGCACAGGATGATGGCCATAGAGTGCATAATAAAAATATTAAACAAGCAAAAAGAGTGGGTGAGAATTCCTCCATAAACAAAGCTTGTTATGGAATGCAACTTCAAAATAGAGAATAATTGAAAAGTTGGGTTGTTTGAGTGTGCATAGTCAAGTACAGATGAGATGAAATGTTTGGAAGTTAATGTAATGAATGAAAAGGGGTTGGATGTTCTAACACTTATAAATATGACTCTCACTGCAGGTTATTGTACTGTGTTGTGAAGACATTTTGTCCATTAGTGACTCTACGAGTTGATGAAAAACCCTGATGACGAAATGTCTTCTTCATTACTAGCATTGTAAGTCTTATCTACAAACAAAGAAAGCTAAGTTTGGCTGGCTATTCCAGCCAGCCAAACCAGGAGAATTGTTAAAGACAAGTAAATACTTCTAGTAGTTATAGACCAGCTAGTTAGGAGAGTTGAAAAATGTTGCAAATGGCCACCACCAAGAAAATCTGTGTAGTCTGCAGAAAGGGTAACTGACGAAATCATGCCTGGATTGCTTGCAATCTCTGTGGTAAATGGTCCCGTGGGTTGTGCAGGAATTTTAAACCAGCGACCACGTCTGATATAAAATCAGAGAAATATTTCTGGGTCTGCCCAAACGAGATACTCCTGTATGAGAAAATTGCATCTATACTAAAAGACAAGAACACCAATAAAAGATCCTTCTTGAAAGACATGTCAGCATGGTATGACAGCTAGGACGGGGCTGTCTTGGACGACAGTGCTCCTGAGGGTGCTAGTGTTGTCCTGGATGACAGTGCACCAAAAAGAGACAGTGGCCCTGGTGATGAAACAGGTAAGAACAATCCTATTCAATTTACAGAGGTACAAAATAGTGATATGCTGAAGATGGAATAAATGGGGATGATGCCTCAAGGAATAGTGTTCACACATTACCAGCAAAACCTGGTGGATATACTGATGTCTATACAGGGGCGATTGGCAGAGAGGAAACAGAAAAAATGCATCAGCAGCGAATGTAGCTACAAAAAATCCAAGCAAACAAAATTCCAATCTATGCAAATTCTATACCTTGCGTATCTGCAGGCATGGTATATCTGGTAAAACAGGTGGGATATGCACCTTTGACCATCCCAAAAAATGCCGCACTCACGTGACAACAGGACAGTGGAACTCCCTGTAACTTATTTCACCCAGAAATGTGTCACTCATCACTCCATGAAAGAAAATGCTATAACGCATACACCCAGGCACATCATATAAAGGAGACAAGAAGACACAGACCAGCGAGTCTATGAGAAACAAAAGAGAGGAGCCATAACCTCTCCAGAGAATGAGGTTTCTTAGGGCCAGGAGGAAAAAAAGACTGGCAAGAAATGACAGTAATCTTACAACAACTGAAAAAGCTTCTGGAGCAGAGGCACAGTCATTGGGCTCCACTCCAGAACAACAAATATTAGAGCCAGCAAATAAAACCAATCTAAATTCAATCAATACCATGACATTTGTCTTTGCAAACATACAGGGTCTAAAGCCGTCAACAAACAACAAAATTCCTTACATCAAGGGACTGCTCATGGAGTCAAATGCAATGTGTGAAGCATTCACAGAGACCCACATAAAGGATCATTTTGACAACGAAACATGGATCCCAGGTTATAACCTATTCAGATGCGATAGACTAAACAGGCAACAAGTGGGGGTTGGCCTGTATGTCACAGAGTCGCTCATTTGCTCAGAACTACTAAACACCTCAGCTGATGTAGTTGAAGTTTTGGCAGTAAAGATTGAAAACCAAAACCTTGTCATTGAGGTTGTATACAAGCCTCCGGATGCAACTTCCCAGCAATTCCACGAACAGCTTTTGAAAATTGATCACTGTCTAGAAAAATCTCCCAACTCCTGCCCCAAACACCTTGCTGCTGGGGGATTTCAACCTGAGACACCTAAAATAGAGTAGTGTAGCAAATAATATTTTAGCAGAGATCACCCCAGGAGGCAGCTCAAATGAAAATTCACACATACACGAGCTATTAAATCTCTGCACCAAATTCACCTTGTGATAAATGGTTTAAAAATGACAAGTTGAAGATTGAGACACTTATGCAACATATGGGAATCTTTACTGAAGAAACGTTTCGCCACACAGTGACTTCATTAGTCCAATACAAAATAGAGAGGTGTAAGGAGAGGAGGAGTTTGAGGTAATCAGTCCCTCAGCCTGGAGTCGATGTGTTCAGTCTTGTAGAAAGTACAGCATATGGCCGTAGTCAGGTGAGGCGAAGCAGGAGGAGGCGGGGTCATAATGGTACCATCCACTAGTCGAAGGTCTTCGTCCAAAGGTTGGACAATTGGTGAAGAATTCTTTGTATCAAGATCCCATGATGTTGCAGTGTCTGACAGGATTGTAGATGAATGGTTCACAGAACCGACAAGTTGATAAATTAGACACATGTGCAACTCTTGGGTGTCTTTATTGAGGAAACGTTTCACCATTTTCCTTTGTATAGACTGATGAAGCCACGGTGTGGCGAAACGTTTCCTCAATAAAGATATCCAAGAGTTGCACATGTGTCTAATTTATCAAGGTGTCGGTTCTGTGAACCATTCATCTACAACATATGGAAATCTTTATTGATGAAACGTTTCACCACACAGTGGCTTCATCAGTCCATACAAAGGAGAACGGTGAAGAACATGAGGAGTTTGAGGTAATCAGTCCCTCACCCTTGAGTCGATGTAATCAGTCCATCAGTCTTTAAAAGAATACAGCATGAGTGAAGAAGTAGCTTATATACTGTAGGCAGGAAGGTGCAGCAGTCGTAGGTGGTGTCACATTTGTGCAATATGGAAGTAGGTCGTGCCCAAGGTCGTGCCCAAGGTCGTGCCCAAGGTCGTGCCCAAGGTCGTGCCCAAGGGTTAGGCAAAGCGAAGAATTCCCGAATTATACTGTGCCTACAGTATATAAGCCACAGAGCCATTCATCTACAAAACACGGAGTTCATTAAAACACGGAGTGCAATTAAAACACGGAGTGCATTAAAACACGGAGTGCATTAACACACAGAGTGCATTAAAAACACGAAGTTCATTAACACACGGAGGGCATTAAAACATATGTTCATGAAAACTCGAGATAATTGAAAAACAACCATGTGATGTAGTGAAGATAAGAGAGTGTTTGTAGTGAAATAAGTGAGTGTTTTGTAGTGAAGATAATGAGTGTTTGTAGTAAGTGAGTGTTTGTAGTGAAGTGAAGTGTTGTACTGAAGATAAGTGCAGTGTTGTAGCGAAAGATAAGTTGTGTGATGTAGTGAAGATAAGAGAGTGTTTGTATGAAGATAAGTGATGTTGTAGTGAAGGTAAGTGATGTTGTAGTGAAGATAAGTGTGTGATGTAGTGAAAATAAGTGAGTGGTTGTAGTGGAAGGTGAGTGTTTGTAGTGAAGATAAGTGATTTTGAGTGAAGATAAGAGAGTGTTGTAGTGAAGATAAGTGAGTGTTTTGTACTAGGAAATAAGTGAGTGTTGTGTGAAGATAAGTGAGTGTTGTAGTGAAGATAAGGAAGTGTTTTGTAGTGAAGATAAAGAGTGTTGTTGTGAGGTAAGTGAGTGTTGTAGTGAAGATAAGTGAGTGTTGTATTGAAGATAAAGTGATGTTTGTAGTGAAATAAGTGGTGGGGGGGGAGGAAGATAAGTGTTTGTTGTAGTGAAGATAAATGTGTCCTGTAGTGAAGATAAGTGAGGTTGTAGAAGATAAGTGAGTGTTGTAGTGAAGATAAGTGAGTGTTGTAGTGAAGATAAGTGTTTGTTGTAGTAAGATAAATGTGTCCTGTAGTGAAGATAATGAGTGTTTGTATGAAGTAATGAGTGATTAGTGAAGATATAGTGATGTTGGTAGTGAAGATATGTGGGGGGAGTGTTGTATGATATAATGGTTTGTTTTAGTGAAGATAAATGTGGCCGGTAGTAAGACAGTGAGTGTGTAGTGAAAATAAGTGAGTGGTTGTAGTGAAGATAGTGATGTTTGAGTGAAATAAGTGTTTGTTGTAGTGAAGATAAATGTGTCCGTAGTGAAGATAATGACGTGTTGTAGTGAAGATGAAGTGAGTGTTTGTAGTGAAGATAAGTGAGTGTTTGTTAGGATGAGGGGGGGGGAGAGAGTGATGTTTGTAGTGAAGGTAAGTGAGTGTTGTAGTGAAGAGAAGTATGTTTGTATTGAAATAAGTGAGTGTTTGTAGTGTAGAGTGTGATGGTGGAGAATAAGTGAGTGTTGTAGTGAAGATAAGTGAGTATTGGTATGTAGATAAGTGATTTTTAGTGAAGATGAGTGTTGTAGTGGAAGATTTGTAAGTGTTGTATAAAATAAGTGAGTGTTGTAGTGAAGATAAGTGAGTGTTTGTAGTGAAGATAATGAGTGTTGTAGTGAAGGTAAGCTATGTTGTAGTGAAATAAGTGTTGATGTTAGTGAAGATAAGGTGTGGGAGGGAAGGTGAATGGTGGGATGAAGATAAGTGAGTGTTGTAGAGAAATAAGTGAGTGTTGTCTGAAGATAAGTGGGTGATGTAGTAAGATAGTGAGTTGTATGAAGATATTGAGTGTTTGTATGAGGTAAGTGAGTGTTGTAAGTGAAGATAAGTGTGTGATGAGTGAAGATAAGTTGAGTGTTTTGTAGTGAAGGTGAGTGTTGTAGTGGAAGTAAGTGTGTGTGTAGTGAAGATAAGTGAGTGTTTTAGTGAAGATAAGGAGTGGTTGTAGTGAAGATAATGAGTGTTGTAGTGAAGATAATGAGGTTGTATGAAGTAATTGAGTGGTTATGAAGATAAGTGAGTGTTGTATGGAAGGTAAGTGGAGGTGTTTGTAGTGGAAGATAAGTGTGTGATGTAGTGAAATAAGTGAGTTTGAGTGGAAGATAATGAGTGTTGTAGTGAAGATAGTGTTTGTTTGTGTTGAAGTTAAATGTTCCTGTATGTGAAGATCATGAGTGTTGTGTGAGATAAGTTAGTGTTGTAGTGAAGATAATGAGTGTTGTAAGTGAAGATAAGTGTTTGTTTGGTAGTGAAGAATAATTGTGTCCGTATGAAGATAATGAGTGTTGTAGTGAAGATAATGAGTTGGTAGTGAAGAATAAGTGAGTGGTTGTAGTAAGAAAGTGAGTGTTTGAGTGAAGGTATGTAGTGTTGTAGTGGAAGATAAGTGAGTGTTGTAGTGAAGATAAGTGAGTGTTTTGTAGAAGATAAGTGAGTGTTTGTAGGAGATAAGTGAGTGTTGTAGTGAAGATAAGTGAGTATTGTAGTGAAGATAAGTGAGTGTTTTTAGGGATAGATAGTTGTGTAGTGAAGATAAGTGAGTGTTGTAGTGAAAATAAGTGAGTGTTGTAGTGAAGATAAGTGAGTGTTTGTTGTGGTAGTGTAGGATGTTGTAGGAAATAAATAGTGTTTTGTAGGGATGATAAGTGTGTGAGTAGTGAAGATAAGTGATGTTGTTGTGAAGGGGAGTGTTGTAGTGAAATAAGTGAGTGTTGTAAGTAATAATGAGATGTTGTTGTGAAGTTAAGTGTGTGTTTGAAGATTATGAGTGTTGTAAGTGAAGGAAGCTAGTGGTGGAGTGAAGATATGTGTGTGATGTGTGAAGTTAATGAGTGTTGTAGTGTTGTTGTTTGTGTGGTTGTTGTGTAGATAAGTGAGTGTTGTATGAAGATAAGTGAGTGTGGGTAGTGAAGATAATGTTGTGTTGTGAAGATAATGGATGTGGTTAGTGAAGAGAAGTGATTGTGTAGTATGAGTAGTGAAGGTGTAGTTAGATATGTGTGTGGGGTGGTGTGTAGTGAAGGTGGGTGGTGTGTTGTTTAGGGTGGGGTTTGGTTGAGTAGATGGGTGGGTTGTTGTTGGGTGTTGGGTGTGTATAGTGTGTGGGGGTGGTGTTGTTAAGTGTGGGAGGTAGTGAGGGATGTGATGTGGTAGTGATGTTTTGGGAGTGTGTTTGTAGTTTAGTGAGTGTTTGGAGTGAAGGAAGTGGTGTTGTAGGAAGAGAATGAGTGGTGTTGATAGGAAGTGAGTGTGGGAGTGTTGTAAGTGGGGTGGTTGATGTAAAGTGTGTGTGGGTGGGGTATTGTTGTTTGAGGTTGTGTTGATAATGGAGTGTTGGTTTTGTGTAGTGTTGTGTGTGTTGTGTTGTTGTGTAGTGATGATAAGTGATGGTGTAGTGTGGAGAAGTGTTGTTGGATTTGATTGGGTGGGGGTTGGTTTTTATGTGTGTTTTGTAGTGAAGGTAACACCAAAGTTTTCACATGAAGCTCCCAACATGGTTGAAATGCACAGAATAATTAAATGACGTTTGTTAGCAGAGTACACACTCACACACACACACACACACACACACACACACACACACAACACACACACACACACACACACCACTCGTATATATTAAAATATATATATATGTTATATATATATATATATATTAATATCTTTATATATAATATTTAAATATGCATATATATATATATTATATATATATATAAAATGTGTAATATATATTATATATATATGTATATATATATATATATAATATATATATATTATATAATATATATATATATAATATAAATATATATAAAAAAATAGTTAATCAAATAAGATCTAGGGAGTTAATATTAAATAATGAAGTAATACACTTCAGCACCTGAAACTAAGTAAACCAATTTTTTTTTTATGATAGATAATCATTAAGTTTTGTCCTGGTTAATTAAACATTGCAAATGTTGATTTATTTGATTCATCCAAAGGAAAATTAAATAAATATATTAAATAAATAAACTCAGACACACATTAGTTTGATCACATCAATCACAGGAACTAAAGTAATCCACTCTGTTGGAAAAAAAAATATCTAATTCCATAGCCGATAAAACTTCGCTCCTCTTCAATCACTCTCTCTTCTCACCTCCCACTATCCTCATTACCTACTCCACTTTATTTCTTTGCTTTCTGTTTACTTGTTTTTGCTCTCTTATTCTGTTTATACTTTTCGATGGCATCCAGGTCCTTCTGGGATACTGCTGCTCCTTCTTCTTCCTCTTCCAGCTTTCTTTATTTTTTTGGAAACATTCTTTTTTCAGTATCATTTTCTCAAGTCTATTCTGCTTAGCTTTGTCAAGTAAATTATTTTGGGGAGTGTGATAGGCCTGGTTGGCAATGGTCTGGTGTTGTGGAGGTGGTGGTAGGGCCAGGGAAAGTGTTTCAGGTGTTGTTAGGGCTGCAGGAAGGGGTTCAAAGATGGTGGTAGAGCCAGAGGAAGGATTACAGATGGTGGTAGAGCCAGAGGAAGGATTACAGATGGTGGTAGGGCCAGAGGAAGGATTACAGATGGTGGTAGGGCCAGAGGAAGGGGTTATAGGTGATGGTAGGAACAGAGGAAGGGTTTTAGGTGCGGTAGGGCCACGACAAGAATTTTAGATGGTGGCAAGGCAGAGGAAGGGCTTTAGGTGGTGGTAGGCCAGAGGAATGTTTTAGGTGTGGTATGGCCAGAGGAAGGGTTTTAGTGGTGGAGGCCAAGAAAGGATTTAGATGGAAGTATGGATAGAGGAAGAGTTCTAGGTGGTGGAGGCCAGAGAAAGGGGTTTTAGGTGGTGTAGGGCTAGAGGAAGGGTGTTTTAGATAGTGGTAAAGCCGGGGAAGGGTTTTAATGTTTTAGGGCCAGGAGTTCAACAGAATTTTTATGAAAATTAATCTTGATAATTAGGGGCGGTGAAAGTTCTAGAGCAAAGAGGGGGTGAGGCCTAGAGGAAGGAAGGGTGGAGGTCCTAGAGACAACGAGGGCATGCGCTCCAAAAACTAGAGGAAAAACTGGGCTGGACAGTTTGTGTTCTAGCTGGTTAAAATACCTTACAGCTGATAGATGGCATAAACCAGTGTCAGTATAAATCCGGTATCAACAGATGGGTGGATCTTCGTTGTGATTGAGAATCCTTTATATATTCATGTGCTGCATCCTACTTCGTAGCACCTCCACTGTTTTTTCCAGGCACCACTCTCAACCACTAGACCAGCTACGGGAATCTCAACAATCCATGTAGAACACTCAACAACGTCATTCCTTGATGTTATCCCGTAAGCAAATAAAAATCCATATATTCCATAAAGCGATAATTGACTTTTCGAGAGTCTACTTTTCCCAGTTTTTGGGACCTCAAAATCTGGCGATAAACGTGCCTCACATAATGCGAGGCCGCACAGGACCGAAGATGGCACTAGACAAAAAGATAAATATCTTCATTTTTGTGTACTTTATAAGGCAGTAACTAAATTAACATTTGATGTTATAGAATACCTACTGAGGTATACCTAATAACTATAAAACATATATAGTTACTTGCGGGGAAGTTAACCGAGTTATAAATTTGTAATTAATGTTACATATATATAGTTGAGTGGGAATTTTGGGTGTGGTTAAGTGAGCTTGTATATGTTTCAGTCAGTGTTTTATTCACCTATATGTGATGTGGGGGTCGAGTCACAGTCCCTGTGTTTTGTTTGTGAAGTAGTGAAGTGTGTTTGTATGAGATAAGTATGTGTATGTAGTCATTATAAGTGTGTCTTGTAGGAAGAAAGTGTGGTTGTAGTGTAGATAATGAGTGTGTAGTTAAGGATAAGTGAGTGTTGTAGTGAAGAAAATGTGTGTTGTAGTAGAGTAAGTGAGTGTTGTAGTGAAAATAGTGAGTGTTTTAGTGAAGATAATGAGTGTTGTAATGGATAATGAGTGTGTAGGGAAGATAAGTGTAGTGTTGTATGAAAGATAATGAGTTTGTAGTGAAGATAAGTGAGTGTTGTAGTGAAGATAAGTGAGTGTTGTAGTGAAGATAAGTGAGTGTTGTAGTGAAGATAAGTGTGTGTTGTAGTGAAGGTAACCAACCACTTTTTCCACAATGAAGCTCCATACATGGTTGAAATGCACAGAAAAATTAAATGACGTTGTAAGCAGAGTACACACACACACACACACACACACACACACACTCACTCGTATATAATATATATAGTATATATATATATATATATATATATATCTATTATATATGTATACTTTTATATATAAATATATATATCATAATATATTATATATATTTAGTATATATAATATATATATATAAATGAGTATATATATATATAAATGAGTATAATATATATATATATATAATATTATATATATATATATATATATAAATATATACATATATATATATAAATGTGTGTATATATATATATATAATATAGATTAATAAAAATAATATTACATTTATAAAATATATATATATATATATATAATATATATATATATATATATATCTAAATAATATATATATATATATACATGTGTGTATATATATATAACTGATATATATATATATATATATATATATATATATATATATATCTAAATTATATAGTATATATATATATAGTGGTAATCAAATAAGGGAGCTTAGGGAGTATAATATAAATAATGAAGTATAACCTTCAGCACCTGAAAAATAAGTAACCAATTTTTTTATGATAGATTATCATTTAATTTGTCTGGTAATTTATAGCATTGCAAATTTGATTATTGTATTCATCAAAGGAATAATTAAATAAATATATTAAATAAATAAACACAGACACACAGAGTTTGAATTCAGCATCAATCACAGGAAACTAAAGTAATCCATCTCTGTTGGAAAAAAAAAATATCTAATTCATCGCCGATAAAAACTTCGCTCCTCTTCAATCACTTCTCCTTCTAACCTCTCACTCCTCATTACCTAACTCACATTTTATTTCTTTGCGTTCCTGTATACTTGTTTTTGCCTCTTATTCTGTTTATACTTTTCGATGCATCCAGGTCCTTCTGGGATAACTGCGCTCCTCTTCCTCCTCTCCAGCTTCTTATTTTTTTGGAAACATCTTTATTTCAGTATCATTTTCTCAAGTCTCTTCTGCGTAGCTTGTCAAGTAAATTAGTTTGGGGAGTGTGATAGGGCCTGGTTGGCAATGGCTGGTGTTGTGGATTTTGCCTCAAATGGAACCACTTATAGCATATGAACACAATTGAGGATATTTTGGTTCCAGGGGGAAGGTTGGTGGTGGAAATAGGGCCAACTGATGGGTTTCAGGTGGTGGTAGGCCAGGAAAGAGTTTTCAGTGTTGGTAAGGCTGCAGAAGGGTTTCAGCTGGAGGTAAGCCAGAGGAAGGATTTACAGATGTGGTAGGGCCCAGAGGAGATGGGTTATAGGTGATGTAGGCCAGAGGAAGGGTTTTAGGTGGTGGTAGGGCCAGAGAAAGGGATTTAGATGGTAGTATGGATAGAGGAAGAGTTTTAGGTGGTGGAAGGGCCAGAGAAAGGGGTTTAGGTGGTGGTAGGGCTAGAGGAAGGGTTTTAGATAGTGGTAAAGCAAGGGGAAGGGTTTTAAGTGGTGTTAGGGCCAGGAGTTCAGACAGAATTTTATGAAAATTAATCTGATATTTAGTGGGCGGTGAAAGTTCTAGAGCAAAGAGGGGTGGAGGTCCTAGAGGAAGGAAGGGTGGAGGTCCTAGAGCAATGAGGGCTTGACGCTCTAGAGGAAAAACTGGGCTGGACAGTTGTGTTCTAGCTGTTAAAATTACCTTTACAGCCTGATAGATGGCATAAACCATTGTCAGTATAAATCCGGTTATCAACAGATGGGTGATCTTCGTTGTGATGAGAATCCTTATATGATTCAGGTGCTGCATCCTTCTTCGTAGCACCTCCAGCTGTTTTTCCCCAGGCACCAGCTCCATACACTAGACCACACTAACGGGAATCTCAACATACATGTAAAACACTCAACAACAACGTCATCCTTGTTGTTATCCGTGGAGCAAATAAAATCATATATTCCATAAGCGATAATTGACTTTCGAGGATCTCTTTTCCATTTTTTTTTGGACCTCCAAATCTTGCGATAAACGTGCCTCACAATAAGGGCTGAGGCCGCACCGGGACAAGATGTACACACACAAAAAAGATAAATTTTCTTCATTTTGTGTACTTTAAAGAGAGGCAGTAAACTAGAATTACAATGTATGTTATAGAAATGACATAAGGGTTATACGCTAATAACTATAAAAAATATTATAGTACTTTTCGAATTTAACCGAGTTAAAATATGTAATTAATGTTACATATATATCGTTGGTGGGAATTTGGGTGTGGTTATGTGAGTTTTGGGGGGGGGGGGGGGTAGATGTTTCAGTCATGTTTTTTACTCACGCTATAGGATGTGAGGGTCGAGTCACATCCTTTTTTTGTTTGTGATTAGTTGAAGAGGTGTTGTAGTGAGATAATATGTGTGGTTGTAGTCATTATAAGTCTGTGTCACCTTGTAGGAAGAAAAGTGTGGTATGTTTTAGTGTAGATAGAGAGTGTTTGTGTGAAGAATAAGTGAGTAAGTTGTAGTGAAGATAAGTGTGATGTGTAGTGAAGATAAGTGAGTGTTTGTATTGAAGATAAGTGAGTGTTTGTAGAGAAGACAATGAGTGTTGTAGTGAAGATAAGTGAGTGTTGTAGTGAAGATAAAGTGAGTGTATGTAGTGAAGATAAGTGAGTGGTTTTGTAGAGAAGAACAAGTGATGTTGTAGTGAAGATAATGAGTGTTGTAGTAAATAAGTGTGTGATGTAGTGTAATAAGCGAGTGTTGTATTGAAGATAACTGAGTGTTGTATGATGATAAGTGAGTGTTGTAGTGAAGATAAAGTTGAGTGTTGTAGTGAGATAAGTGATTTGTAGTGAAGATAAGGAGTGATGTATGAAGACAAGTAGTGTTGTAGTGAAGATTAAGTGAGTGTTGTAGTGAAGATAAGTGAGTGTTGTATGAAGATAAGTGAGTGTTGTAGTGAAATAATGAGTGTTGTAGTGAAAGATAATAGAGTGTTTGTAGTGAAGTTAAGGTGATTGGTTATGAAGCGAAGGGAGGTTGTAAGAATAAGTGAGTGTTGTAGTGAAGATAAGTGTAGTGTTGTAGTGAAGATAATGAGTGTGTAGTGAAGATAAGTGAGTGATGTAGTGAAGTGTGTTTGTAGTGAGATAAGTATGTGTGATGTAGACAGTATAGTGACTGTAAGTAGTGAAGATAATGAAGTTGTAGTGAAGATAAGTGGATGTGTTGTAGTGAAGATAAGTGAGTGTTGTAGTGAAGATATACTAGTGTTGTAGTGAAGATAAGTTGCGTGTTGTGGTAAATAAGTGTGCGTTGTAGTGTAGATAAGTGTTTTTGTAGTGTAGATAAGTGTGGTTGTAGTGTAGATAATTGTGGTGTAGTGTAATAATGTGGAGCGTTGTGTGTAGATAAAGTGTGTGTTGTAGTGAAGATAAGTGTGCGTTGTAGTGTAGATAAGTGTGTGTTTTGTAGTGTAATAAGTGTGCGTTGTAGTGAAGAATAACTTGAGTGTTGTAGTGTAGATTAGTGGCTGTAGTGAAGATAAGTGTGTAAATTGTAGTGTAAAATGTGCGTTTTAGTGAAGATAAGTGAGTGTAGTAGTGAAGTAAGTGATGTTGGGAGAAGTAACACCACTTTTTCACAAAGAAGCCCATACATGGTTGAAATACACAGACAAATTAAATGACGTTGTAGCCAAAGTGCGCACACACACTACACACACACACACACACACACACACACACACACACACCACACACATTTATTATAGATATATATATATATATATATATATATAAATATATATATATATATATATATATATATATATATATATATATATAAATATATATAGTGTATCAAATAAGGTCAGAGATAATATTAAATAATGAACGTATCACCCTTCAGGCACACTGCACCAAACATCTCTGCATCATTCATAGGGCTGTGTATGGGAAGTACTTCCAGACCGAAGACTCACCTTGCCCTTTGACAGACTGCCACTGCCATAAACGCATTTTTTTGGGTAAACGTAATTCACTTGATAAATTAGACAATGTGCAACACCCCTTTATATATTTATTGTCGACACTTTTTGACTACTCACTGGCTTCATTCAGTCCAAAAACAGAGCGAAAAGGCTTTAGAAACCAAAACAACAACCCTAAATCGCCAACATACGCCGCCATTGAAAAAATTTCAATCAGATCCCCCGAGGTTTGGAGGGGGGGGGAAAAGGGATTTTTTGTGTGCGAGGGGCTTGGACTTCCAGCAGCGCGTACGTTTTTTGATAGGAGTAAATGGAGACAAAGGGTTTTTAATACTTACGTGCTGTTGGAGTGTGAGAAAAAGTAACTTTTTATGAAGGGATCGGGGAAACCCCGCAGCCGGCTGAGTCCGGAGATGGGAAGTACAGTCCCTGCACTCTAAAGGGGGGGGGGGTTTTAATTTTGCAGTTTAAAAACTGTAGTGAAAAGCACCCTTCGGCAAACATGATGGAGGAATGATGGTGAAATTTTTTCTTTTTGGGGGCCCCCCTGCCTTGGTGGGAATCGCCAGTGTAAAAAAAAAAAAAAAAAAACACCGAGCTCCTTCAACTACACAACAACATCTCCACCCACCCGTCCCCCCCTTTGCTTTTCCCGCGCTGTCCACCAAGGTGCTAGAGATTTTGTTCGGTTTTTTAACCCCGGGGGGTTAGCCCCCCAGGAAAACCCAAGAAATCATGCGTCATCGAAGGACGTAACTTTTTTCCCTTTGGGGGGCCCTTAATTTTGCCCCCCGGGATGCGCCCCAACCCCAGTCACTAACCCCAGTACCTTTTTGCGCTAGGGAACAGGACAACAGGGTAAGGAAACGTGCGAATTTTTTCCCCCCCGTCGGGTTTCGAACCGGGCCCTCCGTGTGTAAGCGGGAGTTTAGCACACCTCACTAATTTCTGAAAACCCTGGCCATTCAACCAAAAACAATGAACTGTTTCCCCTTAACAACATGCCAAACTTCAACTTTCCAGACCGCCACCATCACAAGACCTCCTCAAGCTAACCCCAGACATTGTTAACTTCCCCTAAACCCCTGGCCCTACCGTATCTCTGACCAAAAATTTACCCAAAACCCAAACACCCCGCTACGCCCCTTTTCACCACTCCCCACCAGCCCAAAAACAAAAAGACCAAAAAACCCCTGCCTTCTCTCAACAAGTCACGGACGAAAAAGAACCAAACATTTAAAAAACCCCCTTGACGACGACGAAGTGAAACAAGAAGTAACCGAAGAAAAACCACGGGAAACCGTTACCTAACCCAAGCCTTTAATGGGTCCTAACCTTCTACCCCCCCCCAACCCCCCAAATCGAAATGGCGCAGCTGATATGCTCCACTTAATAAAAGAGGGAGCTGTTAAGTACACCTCACCAAACCTCCCCCAAATTCCTTTTAAAAAACCATATTTACCTGTGACTAATCGAACTGCTCCAACCTCAGACGCAACTATTCCACTGCCAAGAAACTTCAAAAGACTCAAGAGGCTCCATCACCAGCGAAGTTGCCAAAACAAAACAAACTTCCGCAACACCAACGTAAACCCTCCGACACCTGACGTCCAAACCAGTTTTCACCTCGCCGAACATATCAGCCAGCAGCACTGTCTGCAGTCTGCTCTCTCCTCTATCCCCCAAACATGCCTTCTCTACACTCCCTCGCAGTGCCACGCAGTGCTTTTAGCCCTGGCTCTTTCTCTCCCACTCAAGACCTTCCTCTCCCGACATTCTTCGCCCTGTTCACATTCCCCCACCACCCCCGGAGCCCCAACAAAGAGCCTGCTGTGTGTTTTCTAAATGTCTGTCCCACGATCGACTTAGCTGGGGTTAAGCCCGGGCTCTATTTCTAAAACAAAAAAACATTTCCTCCCCAGCGCTATTTTTTCCCCTTTCCCCGTCTTCCCCGCTCTTTCCCATTGGGATCTTCCTGAATTTGTTCGTTCTTTCGCTTTTTTCTTCGATATTCCGGGGAAAAATGGAACTGAACTTCTCCACTGGGGGGACTGAAAAACCTCTAATCTACGATTAAAAGGTGATGGATGATTCCGTCTTCACATCTCTACTTTTTTCCGCCTACTTTCTGTATTCGCTGAAAAACCTTGTGTAGGCGAAACGCTTGGGAAATAAAGGGTTGCCCACTGTTCCTATGGTCTTACCTCCCAAACCCGTCGGTATTGATGCCTTTTTGAATTCGGGGAAACAAGTTTATTTTTTGGGGTGACACTGAAAATTGTTGGGCAAATTTTTGTTAGTGGGTTTGATTGTAAAGGGGACTTGCCTATTTTGGGGCCCGGGGCCTCGCAGTGTTCCTCTTTTCTTATTTTTCTTATAAAATGGAAACCAAGACAATCTTTAATAACAGAACCTTCTTGGTGCGGATATACGAGGTTGAAAATTAAATAAACTCAGGTGTCGACTTTTCTCTAGTTTACACACCAAACTACCTACAAAGCCCGCGAATCATTGTTCACAAGCCCCCCCCCAAAAAAAATTAAAAAACCCTTTACCTCTTCTACATTACACCATAGTGAAGTTGGGAAACACAACCGGAACACGCAGGGATTAAACTCGCGGCTAGCGAGCAAAAACCCCAGCCCGGGCGCTTTAGCCAGTCTCTATTTACGACTCACTACCCCGATTTCAGACCCAGCCCTTACAATGGTTTGTTTTGCAAGTGTCATTAGATTTTCATGAGTCAACAAAATTTTGAATTTTCCCGTAACGCGTTTCGATAGAGAAAAAAATGTTAAAGACAAAAAAAATTTTGCCGAAATTTCTGAAAATAAGAAATCTTTTCTTAAACGCAAAAAAAAAAAACCCCAAAAATTATTTTTCGTGGGTTTTTCCCCTTACGTTTAATTCAGTATAAACTTCTACACTCCTTTTTTTTTTTTTTTTTTTTTTTTTTTTTTTTTTTAATTGCTGAAAAAAATTCAAGTGGGGAGCCTACAGGCCCAATCAATTTAAAAAGAACATTGAAAAATTTTTTTTTAAACAACGGGGAATTAGGGAAATTTTTAAAAATGGCAAATTGAAATCATCACAGTTCAAATTTAGCCCCCCAAAAATTCTGTTAAAAAAAATCCCACGAGAAAGTTTGAAAAGATCAGAGAAAGCATTCGAGTAAAATAAAATTCGAACGATCCAAATTTTTAGCAGTTTCCCAAAGAATTTTCAAATTCCACTTTTCGTAATAAACTTATGGATTCATCTTTATATAGAAATTTTTATTATAATTTTCTGGTCGTAAGAGAACCAATTTAGTTATTAAAAATAAATAAACTTCACTTTTCCCTTCAATAAAATTTGGAAATCGAGCTTTTGGCAGCAAATAAGAGACATTGGTGCAGTAAACCAACGGGGTGACAGTTTGAAGCCAATTAAAGGTAATTCTCCCTTTATTTCAGTTTAAGATTCGAAGTTGCATTTAAACCCTTTAAATATTGATAAAATTTTCCCGCAAACACAAACAACATTTTTAAAGTGTACGTCAAAGGTTGTCAGTTGCGTCGCTACAAAGGAAAAATGCGAATATTTTTTTTTCATTAAATTACACGCAAAGTAACGCGAGGGCATTTTAACAATGAAAAAAAAAACATTGGGAAGGAAAGCTTTGCTCTAGATCTTTCGCACTTTCGTGCGTTGTCAGGAGCTATGCAAGTTGCAAACGCAACAATAAAAGGGGCTTCCTGAAGCCAAACAGAAGGTTTCGTGTACCCTACTGTTATTATTATTAACTATCATCAAACTAAGCGCAAACCCTTTGGGTATACACTCTGCCCCCTATCTGTTGATGTCTTTCAACAATCATTGTTCGTGACGACGTCAAGAATCTGAAAACTCTAGACTAAGACCTTTATATTTCCATGTGACTTCTGTATTATTTACAAAAAAATATCAAATCTCACCTACACACCCCGGAATTTAGTCTGTCGCGGGAATTAAAACGCGCTTTTTGATTTTTGGAAGTTTGTACCTGGAGAGGGTTTCTGGGATGACATCCCCCCGGGCTGGTCTGTGACCAGACCTCGCCCGGTTGTGACCAGGCCTTGCCCCGGGCGTGACCAGGCCTTGTCCGGGCTTGGGCCAGGCCTTGCCCGGGCTGGACCAGGGCCGACTTAACCAAATGAAAATGGTTTCAGCATCTCGAGACGTAACGACGTGCATTGTTTATTGTTCCATTAAAACTGATTAGTTACACTACCAGCCTTGGGAAAATTTCAAACAATCGGAAAAATTTGGAAATTAAAAAATGACACTGATTATCACTTAAAAACCCCTCTAAGGATGATTAATAATAACATTGTAAATTGCTTGAAAAATCTTTACACGTAACAAAATTTTTCATTGTTTGATTTTATCCACATATCAATAAGACTTGGCATTAACACACACAATTCATTTAGTGTATCACTAACACTTTTCATGTAAATTGCGCACTTAGACACAATACGGGCCTACCCCACCCAACACTAAAGATACAGCCTGACCGAAGGTTGAGCAGAGAGACTGAACCAGTTCTCTCAGAACCACTGCAATGTTTTGTTTTTTTTTTCTTTAACGAGGCGTTAGTGTCAAGAAAAAAAATAATGGAACTTTTTTAAAAATATTTTATTTATTACAGTACATTTTTATTTATATTACGAATCTTAATCTAAATAAAAATATACTGGGGGCAAACATGTTCACACCAAGTACCATTTTTTACACTCCCCCACTAAGAGTTGATATCAACACCCGGGGCTCAATTCCCCAAAGGGTTTTACCTGATTCTGCCTGTTTTAAACTCTGGCCATAGTTATGCAACACAGGATATGTACGAGAGGGTTTTATTTTTTCCCCCAAATAAACATACTGAGCATTAACCCTGTTGAGTAATTTAATTATTTTTTTTCTCTTAGTGACACTCCCAAGCAGATTTATGACCATAGTGTAGGGGAAGGTTTTAAAATTTAACCAACAACCTATTTATAGGGTTCAAGGGGATTATACAAGAAACCAAAAATTTTCCTCAAATTTAAAAATTTTAGGAATTAAATATTTTGTGGGGAGGTTTTTTAACCCTATTAACCAACCAACTTTAAAACATGTTTAAGAAAGAAGGGGAAAGATCACCTCCTACGAACTGACCGACGATAACGGCAAAATTGCTTCTTTTTACTCTTTTTAGTTTTTAAATTCGACCCTAGAGACTTTCGGTATTAAAGTAATTTTTTTCATTAAGTTAATGTAAAAATTTCTTATTTTGCAACAAAAGAATTTTGAAAACTTACCCAAAATTTTTATAACAAGATAAATTTTTTTTAGCCTAACCCGACTAAATATTTTTAGATTTGTTTTCAGTAATTTAATACTAAACAAACACAGTGAAATATATATTTTTCGTTAGGTTCAGAATTATTTTGGGAAATTTTTGCATACACAAATTTTTTACTTTCCATTGGCAAGACGAACGTTGCTATTTAAGCCAAATCGCAATTTGCCTATTCGGCACGACATATATATATAAATTTATATATATTAATAATAAATATTAATATATTAAAGAGTCAAAAAAACGCAGAGCGAGGTTCCGGTTTTAGGGGTGCGGCGAGCGAGGACTTCCCGGGAAAAAGGGAGCGCTGAGCGAGGTTCCCGGTCTGGGCCACACTGGAGGGTCACCTTTTTTACACCCAGGGGTTATTTTCCCGGGTTTTACCTGACCTCGCCCCCCCTT
>NC_069406.1:58321506-58346463 GCF_026875155.1 Cherax quadricarinatus | reverse complement strand
TACAGCTGCTCTTGCTGAGACACGGGTTCTTGGGGTCTGAAGAGAATTTTGCAGAGATTGGTGGATGAATTTGGTAGGGTTGCAAAAGAAGAAAATTAAAGGGAATACAGAAAGGAAAGGGTTTATAGGAAAAAAAAGATTGGTGATGAAAGATTGAATACAATTGGGGGGGAGAGAGTAGGAGGAGGTGAACGTATTCAGATATTTGGGAGTGGACGTGTCAGGGGATGGGTCTATGAAAGATGAGGTGAATCATAGAATTGTTTAGGGAAAAAGAGTGAGTGGTGCACTTAGGAGTCTGTGGAGACAAAGAACTTTGTCCTTGGAGGCAAAGAGGGGAATGTATGAGAGTATAGTTTTACCACGCTCTTATATGGGTGTGAAGCGTGGGTGATGAAATGTTGCAGCAGGAGAAGGCTGGAGGCAGTGGAGATGTCATGTCTGGGGGCAATGTGTGGTGTGAATATATGCAGAGAATTCGTAGTTTGGAAGTTAGGAGGAGGTGCGGGATTACCAAAACTGTTGTCCAGAGGCTGAGGAAGGGTTGTTGAGGTGGTTGGGACATGTAGAGAGAATGGAGCGAAACAAAATGACTTCAAGAGTGTATCAGTCTGTAGGGAAGGAAGGCGGGGTAGGGGTCGGCCTGGGAAAGGGGTTTGGGAGGGAGGGGGTAAAGGAGGTTTTGTGTGCGAGGGGCTTGGACTTCCAGCAGGCATGCGTGACGTGTTTGATAGGATGAATGGAGACAAATGGTTTTTAATATTGACGTGCTTTTTGGAGTGTGAGCAAAGTAACATTTATAAAGGGGATTCAGGAAACCGGCAGGCCGGACTTGAGTCCTGGAGATGGGAAGTACAGTGCCTGCACTCTGAAGGAGGGGTGTTAATGTTGCAGTTTAAAAACTGTAGTGTAAAGCACCCTTCTGGCAAGACAGTGATGGAGTGAATGATGGTGAAAGTTTTTTCTTTTTCGGGCCACCCTGCCTTGGTGGGAATTGGCCGGTGTGATAATAAAAAAAAAAAAAAAAAAAACAATATTAATAACATAGAAACATGATATATACTCTAGAATGAATAAAATATGTCATAATGTTGGTGTATAACAAGACACGTAGGAGGCAAGAGGAAGACAAGTTTATTATGCTTTAATATTACTGTAATATCATCTATGGCTTATTTATCTATCACAATTCATTTAATATGACATAAACAATAAAATGGAAACATGATATATACTCTAGAATAATAAAAAAATGTCAGTATATGAGAGGAGTAAATGGTGTAAGTGTTATTGTTGGGTTTAAGGGCGGGCCCTGAGAGAACTGTGTTGGTGGCAGTGGAGGATTTTCCCAGCATCACCATCACACTTAAATAATGTATGTATTTATAAATAAGAAATATTTACATTTTAATTTATAAATAAGAAAGATTTACATTTTAATTTATTAAGAAATATTTGCATTTTAATTTTATAAATAAGTAAGTTTATTTGGGTATACACAAATACAGTTACATAGATTATCATACATAGCAGCATATGTGTAAAGTACCTAGGAATAACCCAAAAAGTCAGAGTGACTTATGTATTTCCATTGGGGCCCTTTTTATATTACACTTAATATATTTACCTTATGCTTACACTTTTATATTTACACTTACCTTGGAGAGTTAGTTTAAATTAGTTAGTTTGATGGGGGAGATGCTGGCAGAGGTTTGGGGTTAGTGGAAGAAAAGCAGGCTGGCATATGTTCAGAGGATGTACACACATCCAACAACATTGGAAATTACTTTCGTGTCATTTTTCTATCGCTTACTTGCTTAACTTACTTGCTACACTGTTAATTCTACACTTTATTGCTGGCGGGCACTATAGCCTTTTATCGATACCTGCTGCTGTAGTATCGTACATATGTAGAATCAGTGAATCACTGCAGAAGGCACATTCTCCCCTCTCTCTTCCTCCTCCACTTTTTTTCTTGAATTTTATTGTGTTTCTTTCCTTCATTATAACAGGGCTGGCACTAGAAACCTTCTTTGGGGCCCCATGGTGGCTTATTTAGCATTTACAAGCACTAAAGACACTGGAGTAATACAAAAAATATCGCAGGTACATTTGGGAATTGACCAAAACGGCTTGTAAACACTGGCACACGGCTGTACATGGAGTTTTGGAGTGGCTGGGCCCACTCAGGCCACGCTCTGGCCCCATGGACAAGTTCGGGACAGACGTCGTTAGATGAGTTTTTCAACCGTTGGTAGAGCCATTTTATTTACGCCAAAGAGTGCTGTTTAGACGAATTTGCCGTTACTTGATCCCGCCGTTAATTGAGGGTCCACTGTACATCCACTGGTTCGATACAACTTAACTGTAAGGTACACTTAAACCTTAATATAAGACTACAGACCTGGCTGTTTTCTTTATTACCATTACACTTGTTTTCCTCTTATTTTTGTTAAGGGAAAGTAATCCTTTTGAATGTCATATTTAATTGGCAGTGACAAAAATAATATTTTAGCCACTAGAAAATGTTCGCCCCTCTCTGACCTAAGGATATTGGCCAGAAAACTACAATTGTAAATACTGTATCTATACTAGCAATATGTTCAAAACATTCTTTACTAATAAAATATGTACTGTAAATATGAATGTTAAGAGAATTAACTACTCTACATTTTGCTCTGAAAGATACCAAGCCACGCAGCATTCATGCATGTTATGAAGCGTTTGTGAATGTATTGATCAAAATATCGTAGTAATAATTTTTACTTATAGATCTTGAGTTTAAAGAATTCTCTATATATATATTTTGCACAAATTATAGAATATATACATCATACTAATTTAGGTTTAATGCTATATTTCTATTATCTTTGGCTATAATAACATATTCCTATTGGTACTTATTGAATCTGATCAAATTTTCCTTTATTAATTTTTTCCAGAAAGTAGTTTCCCTTCCTAACTTTTTTATACTGAAACCCATAAGTCATTATTTTTACATTTTCTGAATAACCAGTCCCTTTTTCACTGGGGTGTTTTCCATGCAATTAACTTCTTCATTATTTTTGTGCCATTCTGCACCTTCTGCAATATAAAACTTCCTATTTTATTTCCCATGTACATTCCTGTATTGTTATGTCAATGTTCTGTTTAAGTAAGTTATCCTTAAGTGTGATTGTGCATTTAAATTTTGAGCAATTGTTTCCTTAACTTGCAGTTCAGCCATATCCCCAGAGGGAGGGTAGCCCAAAAAGAAAAATGAAAGTTTCCCTTTTTAAATTTAGTAATATATACAGGAGATATTGGCAGTTTGGAGGGATATGTTGTGTATCTCTATACGTATATGCTTCTAAACTGTTATATTCTGAGCACCTCTGCAAAAGCAGTGATAATGTGTGGGGTGTGGTGAAAGTGTTGAATGATATGAAAATATTTTTTTTTTGGGATTTTCTTTCTTTTTGTGGGTCACCCTGCCTCGGTGGGAGACGACCGACTTGTTGAAAAAAAAAAAAAAAAATACAGGAGAAGGGGTTACTAGTCCCTTGACTTTTATATTTATCTGTCTTAATTTTGTTAAAAGGTTTTTTCATTAAAATGTGTTTCTTAAGTGTGATTGTGCATTTTAAATTTTGAGCAATTGTTTCCTTTAAATTGCAGTTCAGGTGAATGTGATTCAAAATGTTTTGCTACCTCACTGCTCTGCCTAAAATGCCTCTCACTAACATCAAGATGCCTTGATGCCAGGAGGGGTCTTGATCCAAGAACTGGACCTATTGCCCTCTTTCTTGGATTGAACCTGATTGCATTCCATTCTCCATTACTAATAACCTCTATGGGTTTAGAGCTTTCCCCTATTTTTTATAATTGCTTCAAGTTGTCATACAAATTCTCAAGTTGAATTAATTTTAAAGTACCGTATCTAGTTTTTAAATACTGCAAAGCTTTTAATTTTCTATATTTCATTGCATATACAGAAACAAACTTTTTTATTCTTGTTGCATAACTTTTTTTTAAAATTTTCTTCAGGGCGAGGACGAAGATGATGAACCAGTGAAGGGGAAGAAAAAGAAGAAGAAGAAGAAAAATAATAACAATGGTGAGAAGAAAGAAGAGGAAGTAGATGAAAATATTATGACTGTATAAGTGCAGAGAAAGAAAGGCAATATTCCATTGTGCTGTCAGATATCAACTTAAGCTTGGTCTAAATAATCCAAAATTTATCAAGATTTTAAAACATAATATCATGGTATGTTGCCAAGCTTTATTCAGTTCTTCCTAATGCACATTAATAATCTCTTTTTTTCCTTACAAATACACATACAGTATACCGTAATGAACATGTAAAGGCAAGATACTGAAGTGTTACAATGTGTATCAAGTTTTTACTGGTGAATGTATACAACCTCAGTGTTTAAAATGTTTAAAAAAAAGGGCTCGTAACAAACATTGTTGAGTGCTGTATTGGTGTGACCTGTAGACAACAACACTGGACATTTAATTTTCCCCCCTTTATCTTGTGTTTACTCTGTGGCAGTTATGGGGGTTACCACTTCATCACCTGACTTTTTGGGGAGTTGCTGTGTTGATGGTGTTATCAATCAGACTGCTGATACTTGTAGTTCAACGTAAGTACCACAGCTAGGTTGATCGACAATGCTTGTAGGCGTGTCCTCTAAAGACATTTATTTTTGCACCATTTAAAGCCTGTGGTCTCTCTCTGTTCTTAAATCACCTTGTTTATCATTCTCTCCATATGCCCAGACCATTACAATGTGTATACAGTGGAACCTCAGTTTTCGTGATTAATTTGCTCCAGAAAGTCTGACAAAAACCGAATTGTGCGAAAACTGAAGCTATATTTCCCATAAGAAATGATGTAAGTTCAATTAATCTGTTCCAGACACCCAAAAATATTAACAGAAAATACACTTTATAGAGAATAACTATAGTTTTACATACAGAAAACAATGAGAAATAAATATTTTTTTTTTATTATCACACCGGCCGATTCCCACCAAGGCAGGGTGGCCCGAAAAAGAAAAACTTTCACCATCATTCACTCCATCACTGTCTTGCCAGAAGGGTGCTTTACACTACAGTTTTTAAACTGCAACATTAACACCCCTCCTTCAGAGTGCAGGCACTGTACTTCCCATCTCCAGGACTCAAGTCCGGCCTGCCGGTTTCCCTGAATCCCTTCATAAATGTTACTTTGATCACCACTCCAACAGCACGTCAAGTATTAAAAACCATGTCTCCATTCACTTCCTATCAAAACACGCTAACGTCATGCCCTGCTGGAAGTCAAGCCCCTCGCACACAAAACCTCCTTTACCCCCTCCCTCCAACCTTCCTAGGCCTGACCCTACACGCCTTCCTTCCACTACAGGACTTGATCACTCTTGAAGTCAATTCTGTTTCGCTCCATTCTCATACATGTCCGAACCACCTCAAACCCTTTCCTCTGCCTCCTGGACAACAGTTTTGTATCCCGCACCTCCTCCTAACTTCCAAACTACTGAATTCTCTGCATTATATTCACACACACATTGCCTCAGACATGACATCTCCACTGCCTCCAGCCTTCTCCTCGCTGCAACATTCATCACCCACGCTTCACACCCATATAAGAGCGTTGGTAAAACTATACTCTCATACATTCCCCTCTTTGCCTCCAAGGACAAAGTTCTTTGTCTCCACAGACTCCTAAGTGCACCACTCACTCTTTTTCCCTCATCAATTCTATGATTCACCTCATCTTTCATAGACCCATCCGCTGACACGTCCACTCCCAAATATGAGAAATAAATGTAAATGACTAATGAAATGTATAAATGAACATTTAATATAACTTTTACCTTTATTGAAGACTTGTTGGCGTATGGAAAACGACGAGGAGGGGAGAGGTTATTGTTTGGAAGGGGAATCCCCTTCCATAAGGACTTCAGGTATCAAAGCCCTATCAGGGGTTACTTCCCTTCTTTGTCTTTTGCCATTAGGATCAGTTAAGAGTCACTGTACCCTGCTGCACATAAACAACTGTCCAGAGAGGTTGTTTCTGCTTCTCTTTAAGATTTGCCAAAAATGGGACAAGGCATTGATCATTGAACATGTTGCAGACACTGCTTGCAACAGCTTTGTTAGGGTGATATTTCTCTACAAGACTTTGCAATCACTCTACTTTGCACATGTCCTTAATCACTGAAGATGGCAATTTCCCTGGTCTCTTCCTCCTCCTCCGAAGTAATTCCTCAGCTGCAATCTCGTTGCTGTTCCAGGTTGAAGGCGTTGCAGCTCTTCAGTGGTTAGCTCTTCTCTGTGGTCGACCACAAACTCTTCACATCCGGCACGGCCACTCACATCCAACTCATGGGTTGCCCCAAAAGACACAATAGATTCAACAACAGGCGTAGGGTCATGTCAGGGTCTCAGCACCTGCAGCCCATCAACAGTGCCAGCTTTTGCAAATTTTCCCCCCCTCCCCCCCCCCCCCAAACACTATTCCGACGGGGTGGTGCTCCACTCTACGATAAACACAGGCAGACCGAGTCACTTGGCCGCTTGGGTGGCCAAGTGACGCGGGCGGGCAGGTGGGTGCATTCGGTACAGGGACCATTGTTCAAACTCGACGAAAACTGAGGTGGATGTACGATAACTGGGACAAAATTTGTCAACGGAAAAAAGTCGTCGAAAACCGAATCTATGAAAACTGGGGAGTACAAAAAACAAGCTTCCACTGATTCATACATTTATACATACATATAGTTATACATACATACGTTAATAACATACATACATCTTTCTTTCAAAGCACCAGCCGTATCCCACGAGGCGGGGTGCCCCAAAGGAAAACAAAAGTTTCTCTTTTACGTTTAGTAAAATATACAGGAGAAGGGGTTACTATCCCTTGCTCCTTGGCATTTTAGTCTCCTCTTTACGGTGACACGCATGGCTCCGGAGGAAAAATTCTGTTCCACTTCCCCATGGGAGACATTATATATTATTGTGTATATTTTTTTTTTTTTTTTTCAACAAGTTGGCCGTCTCCCGAGCGGGTGACCCATAAAAAGAGAAAGAAAACCCCAAAAAGAAAATTCTTTCATCATCATTCAACACTTTCACCACACTCACCATAATCACTGTTTTTGCAGAGGTGCTCAGAATTACAACAGTTTAGAAGCATATACGTATAAGATACACAACATATCCTCCAAACTGCCAATAATCCAAAACCCCTCATTTAAAGTGCAGGCATTGCACTTCATTTTCCAGGACTCAAGTCCGGACTATATGAAAATAACGGTTTTCCTCTGAATCCCTTCATTAATATTACCCTGCCACACTCCAACAGACGTCAAGGTCCCAGTACCATTCGTCCTCATTCACTCCTATCTAAACACGCTCATGCACGCTTGCTGGAAGTCCAGCCCTCGACACAAAACCTCCTTTACCCCCTCTTTCCAACCCTGCGAGGACGGACCCCTACCCCTCTTTCCTTCCCCCCTATAGATTTATATGCTTTCCATGTCATTCTACTTTGATCCATTCTCTCTAAATGACCAAACCAACCTCAACAACCCATCTTCAGCCTCTGACTTAATGCTTTTATTAATCCATACCTTTCCTATTCCCACACTCGAATTTTCTGGCATAATATTTACACACACTTTGCCCTTAGACAGGACATCTCCACTGCCTCCAACCGTTCCTCGCATGACTGCATTTACCACCCAAGCTTCACAATCCATATAAGAGTGTTGGTACTATATTACTTTCATACATTCCCTTCTGTGCCTCCATAGATAACCTTTTTTTGACTCCACATATACCTCAACGCAACCACCAATACATAATACATACACACTATATATGTATTCAGATTTTTTTGAGAATGACTCACTTTTGTTCATCTTCGCTGTTAGCTTATATGGCAACATTGTATATTGTTTAATTTATTTTTGTTCATCTTTTAGTGAGATTCCCCTATTTTTAGGGAATAAACTTTTCTAGTCTTGGGCTTTGGGGAGAAGTGTTCAAATTTTAAACTTATTAAATATCACAAAGTTCTCTTTTCAAGCATGGACTATGTATCATGCATTAATACTGAAAGTAAGAAGCTATTGTTTTTCGGTGTAAACTGTAACTATTGTTTGGCTGCAGTGGTGCTGTGTGGCACCATTGACTTGTAAATTCAATCTTACTGGTTGTAGATTGAGACACTTATTGCAGCATATGGGGGAATCTTTATTCAGGAACGTTGCGCCACACAGTGGCTTCTTCAGATGAAGCCATGTGTGGCGAAAACGTTTCTGGAATTAAGATTTTCCCTATGCTGCATAAGTGTCTCAATCTTCAACTTGTCGGTTTTTCATACCATTCATCACAGTTACTGGTTGTCTTTGATTAGAGTGTGGCTGTGACCGGACAAGTGGTGGAGGAAGACAAATATAGCATAAGGAGACTTTTTATTGTTAAAATGTTTCACTACAAGAGGCTTTGCCCACTTGATACTCTCTTTTAGGTACAGTGTTAAATAATTTTTTTTCTCTGTGTGTCTTTTTCCCCCACTGGATGTCTTAAATCAGAAATTAATTTTTTTACACACATGCATGGCAGTATTGAATTCTTAATGTATCAAGGACTGGTGTGCACTAATGTTAAATATACATTTTGGTTGCAAGTACACCTGTGAAATTTCCCCTATATGGATACTAGGTGCCTAGTCACAACCAAAACAAATTTTAGATCATATGTATCCACAATCATAAATATATATTTTGCTGATATAAATGCTAGAAATGAGAGGTACATATACTATATTACAGTAAAGAACTGAGATATTTAGCAGTCACTTGGTTTCTATTTAATGAAATTACACTGTTCTATACTACAGTGGATACATTATTTGCCTACATTAAAGGTAGCTTGCTTTTTTTTTTTAAAAGGGTTCATAACATCTGTTTAGTTATTAGTTTTAAAGAAGTAATGTGAACCGCATAATTTTGAGAGTGGTTTAGCATTATGGTTTTTGTTCATTATAGGGTGCTCAACTTTAGTAAGGTACAAGGAAGTACAACTTGTTAATAAATGTAGAGATATCAAAATGGAGTGTTAAGAGTTCTTTTTTACTAGTTTAAGTACATTCTTTTTTAAATTTTTGTTACTTAAAACTATACTTTTGAGGTTTTAATTAATTTTTTATCAAAATGAGCCATTCGATTTTAAATGCAAAGATATAACATTTAATACAGTTTAATCCCAAAGATATAAACATTTACATTTAAAGTGCCAAAAAAACAGATATTTTTTAATCGTGCACAATATTCTTTGTTCATCATTTGTGAAAAGAAATTTATATTAATGAGGGAATTTCAGTACAAAGCACTTTGACTGTAGTTAAAAATTAAGGAATGGCTTCCTTTGATGCATTAAAACCAATAGATTTTGTATAATACTATAAATTACAATAAAATAATGGTAGCATTCAGAAGTACTTTTTTTTTACTTGGCTTTAAATTTAAGTTGGTTTTGGTCATTTGTGCAGTCCAAAAATGGTACAATAACCTCATATCTCATTTAGCCCAGCCCCTTCTACCTCAAATCACTCAAGAGAGAACTTAATGTGACATAGGTTTCTAATGCGGGTTAAATATTGCATCAAATATTTTGAAAACCAGTCGAAGTTTGCATTCAAAAGTTAACGCATGGAAACTAATACCCCAAATTTTTCTTTAATAAACACTTAGTATTTACACATCCAGCATCCAAAAATCATGAAGTTTAAAAGCACTCAGAAGGGGCCCATTCTCCATTTATTGCACTAAAATATTGTGTTTAGCCCTTTCAGTGTTGTGACCCCTGCTCACAAACTTGCTCTCAGGTTGAAGAATTTAAAAAAAAAAAATTAAGTGATAGAGAATCTTTTTCCAAAGGTAATGAAATAAAAAAGTACGAAATTTGATGAAAAACTTGCGGAATAATGCTCTCCAGAGTTAGTAGTCTCGGCAAATTTATTGCATCGGCAATTTCGCCCAATTTATGCTCTTTTTTGGCCAATTCCATTGTTCCAGTCGACCAGACTCATAGCTATTTCTATGGAATGAGTACAAGAAACTGCTCTTTTACATATTTCAGCTATCTAATAAAGTGATCAGAAATCTAATTTGGCCAATTTTGCACAAAATTCAGCAATTGCCAGTTTGAAAATAGGGTCCAGAATAAACATTGTAGACATTCCTGGCACTAAATAAACATTTCCTCTACCCCTTAGTCATGTCTCCAGGCCCCTCTTTTATTTACTTTTGCTTTTCATTTTGAATTCTTCTTTCAACAAACCGGCAGTATCCCACCAAGGCTGGGTGGCCCAAAAAGAAAAATGAAAGTTTCTCTTTTTAAATTTAGTAATTTATATGGGAGAAGGGGCTACTAGCCCCTTGCTCCCGGCATTTTAGTCGCCTCTTAAGACACACATGGCTTACGGAGGAAGAATTCTTTTCCACTTCCCCATGGAGAATTTTGAATTTTTATTCACAAAAAAAATAGGAAATTTACTGTTATGCAGACTATTACAATATGTAATAACTGTATAAATAATGTCAACGCATTTTTAAATGCGTATTAGACTGGCCAGTTGGATGTGTATTGGACAAGTGACATAATTTGTGTACTCTGTATTATCGGCAGAAGTTGAATATTTCCCCTACTTTCAGTTCAATTTCAAGCTATTTTCAGTCCCGAAACTAATCAAAATCACCTCTATTTCTGTAATATATCTTCCAGTCTGTCAAGAGACCAAGAAACTGAGAACATAACAATAAAACCATACGAAAATACACCGCAAAAGTCACCGTTTTAAACCGAAAACACGGTCGCAGTTTTTTCTCATGCACTGCATGCTGCAGGATGTTTTTTATATGGTACATGCTTACTGCATAGACCCATTCCCTCAAATCTAGGCCCAAATTTACCACACAGCTTATCTGAGTGAACTGAGCTCGTGGCGCCATACTACAGGACCGACACTGGCTTCAAAACCGTGATATAAAGGACCGACACTGAAAGGGTTAATAAAATTAGCAAATTTAAGATATGTAAAGCATAGTGGGTCATATTGGACCTGGGATATAGGAGGTAATCTTGTTCTATCCAAGGGGAAAAAGTCAGTTTCCTTGGATCAAGAGCCCTTCACTGGTGAAGAAACCTGCCATGATGTAATGTATCACTTACTTCCCATTAATAAGTAATAATACTTCTGTTAGATAATTATTTTACTCTTACATCACATATTAGAGACAGTTTGATAAACAATTATAGGGGTGAAGATTAATCAAAAATACTTTTATAAAATGGCAGTTTCATAAAGCTTGCTTTTTAAACTGAACTTCTATCTTTTTTTTTTTTTTTTTCATTTTGAATAGTTTGGGCGGATGTTAATACAGTAATACTAGACAACATTTTCTTTTTCACTTACTGTACAAGAAATACTATTTCTTTTTTTTTTTTTTATCAAACCAGTCATATTCTACCGTGGCAGGGTGACCTAAAAAGAAAAATGAAAGTTTTTCTTTTTAACTTTAGTAATGTATACAGGAGAAGGGGTTACTAGCCCCTGGCTCCCGGCATTTTAGTCGCTTCTTACAACAAGCATGGCTTATGGAGGAAGAATTCTGTTCCACTTTCCCATGGAGATAAGAGGAAATAAACCAGAACAAGAAATAAGAAAATAGTAGTAGTCCCAGAGGGATGTGTGTATATACATGCCTGTATATGCATGTGTAGTGTGACTTTAGTGTAAGTAGAAGTAGCAAGACATACCTGAAATCTTGCATGTTTATGAGACAGAAAAAAGACACCAGCAATACTACCATCATGTAAAACAATTACAGGTTTCCATTTTACACTCACTTGGCAAGACGATAGAACCTCCCTGGGTGGTTGCTGTCAGTCAACCTACTACCTAGATAAGAAATACTATTATAACAGTATACAGCCTCTCCTCACTTAATGACGTAGTTCTGTTCATAAGAATATGTCGTTAAACGAATTCATTGCTAAGTGAGGAGCATACTATAATGGTAGTGGGTTTGTGTTAACCATCTTTGATATTGTTTTAATGTCACCTTTGCACCATTTGTAACATTTCTGGCATATTTTTAAATGTTTATACAGTAGTGTACTGTACAGTGGAACCTCAGCTTACGAATGCCCCACCATGTGAATTTTTCAGGATACGAACAGTCACTCGATCAATTTTTTTGCTTCTGGATATGAATGGAATTTCAGGATACGAACTTACCCCTCAAGGAGGGGCTCTTGATCAAGGGAATTGGATCTGTACTCCACTTCCCTAAATAATAATCAGTTTTTGCAGAGGTGCCCAGAATACAACAGTTTAGAAGTATATACGTATAAAAATACACAATATATATATATCTCCAAACTGCCAATATCCCAAACCCCTCCTTTAGAGTGCAGGCATTGTACTTCCCATTTCCAGGACTCAAGTCCGGTTATATAAAATAACCGGTTTCCCTGAAACCCTTCATTAAATATTACCCTGTTCACACCAACAGATCGTCAGGTCCCAAATACCATTTGTCTCCATTCACTCCTATCTAACACGCTCACGCACGCTTGCTGGAAGTCCAAGCCCCTCGCCCACAACACCTCCTTTACCCCCTCCCTCCAACCTTTTCGAGGATGACCCCTACCCCGCCTTCCTCTCCATGCCATTCTACTTTGATCCATTCTCTCTAAATGACCAAACCACCTCAACAAACCCTCTTCAGCCCTCTGACTAATACTTTTATTAACTCCACACCTTCTCCTAATTTCCACACTCCGAATTTTCTGCATAATATTTACACCATACATTGCTCTTAGACAGGACATCTCCACTGCCTCCAACCGCCTCCTCACTGCAGCATTTACAACATTTACTAATAATAATAATACACTGCAGCAGGCCTGTTGGCCCATACTAGGCAGGTCCTTCACAATCCATCCCACTAACAGAGTGTTTGCCCAACTGAATTTTCAATGCTACCCAAGCAGTAAGCTTTAATAATTCTATTTACTCATGTCCAAGTCCCACTCAAATCCAACCCCTCTCACTCGTGTATTTATCCAACCTAAATTTGAAACTACCCAAGATTTTAGCTTCGATAGAACCTTGGGTAGCTTTAAAAAGAAATTGGAAAAATATATGAGTGGGAGGGGTTCAGTATGATTGGTGTCGTGGGTACATAATATAAGAAAGGAGGAACACTGCAGTAGGCATGTTGGCCCATACTAGGCAGGTCCTTCACAGGTCCAACCCACAAACAGAATAAACGTACCCAAGCAATAAGCGTTGACAGTTCTATTTACTCATACTGACTGTGTGTTAATGGAGTTACAGGAAGCTGACATCGAAGAATTGCTGACCATCGACAATGATGCACCTGTTGTGCATTCCTTGAGTGACGGTGAAATTAGATGAATTGTGATATATGTATATAAATAAGGCGTAGAGTTGATATTAGCATCATATTGAAGCATTTTGTCGTGCCTCCTGAGAGCAGGAATTTCGCTGGAATGGACTAATACCATTTCAATTAATTTAAATGAGGAAAATTGACTAAGCATACGAACAAATCAGGATACGAAAAAGGTCACGGAATGGATTAAATTCATAAGCCGAGGTTCCACTATATATTGAAATAATCAGAATAGAGGAAATCAGCTCTAACATATATTACTTAGGTATAAATACTGGTCAGAAACCCAGTCATAAGTCTGAGGTGTCGGTAAATGAGTATGTTGCTAAGTGAAGAGAGGCTGTAATTAATTGAACCCTTCAACTGTATATGACATACTGGTATGCAGGGGACCAGGCTATGTTCAGCATACTAGTACACACATTATTTGTTGGCCTCAAATTCACCATGAACCACCATTTTAGGGCTCAGATCAACTGTTTAGGCCACACACCAGCTCTTTACACTGGGGAAAAAATTCTAGTTGTAGGGAAGTTCACACTGCATCATGGGCAACACTGCCTCACAGTCAACTTCCTTTCCAGCAAACAAATAGGGGTGTAGAACTGGCAGGAATAGGCCTCATTTGTTCCAGATTAATTACAATTTCATTATACTAACAGTGGAATTTAGTCAAAAAACACTAGAGAAACAACCGACGCCACTCTGAGGACTGTCAGGCTGTAATGTCCATTCAACATATCTCAGTGTCCTGCTTATTAGAGTGAATACAGGATCGATTTCTGACCTCTAAACTGCCCCAACATTCATTCACTGACCTCTTTGCTGAAAGTCCCACCTTTGATGCAGACTCTCACTTTTTTTTAATTGAAACTAACCTATTACATCAACTTTAATTGCACTAACCCTCACCTCTACTAGCCTCTAACAACTTTACATGCCCCCCTCTTGCTTTTAACTTTCACCTTTCCCTTGCACTCTCCCTTGTCTCTATTAACTGTTACACACTCCTGCCCTTCACTTCCTCATCACCTTAGCACTTTCCTTCTTTTGCACATCCCTACCTGCAGCTGTGTTCAGGTTTTCAGAGGGAATAATGGGGGTGCTTTGATGCTATTGAAGGACTTTTAATTCAGGCATTGAAGCTACTCTACCCTTCTTGAATCAAGTCTATTTACCTCCCATGAAAAGAAAATTAGATTGGGAATATACATAAACTATTTGTATATTTTATTAAAAATACAAGTTTTTCTCGTGCAGTTTTTGTACTGGAAATGGAAATGTAATGGAACGGAATCTTCATGACTTAATATCTATTAGGATGATGATGGCATTCTTAGGTGAAGTAAGCTACATAATGAGTAGCACTGTACATGCATTATCTTTTATGTATCTTCATATGATTCATTTGTATTTACTCATTTCATTATTGTGTAAATGGTGAAGTAAAGATTTTTTATAAAATACAGAACAGTATTTAAGATTTTTATCCTATTTTTTCGACGGCCCAGCCGTATCCCACTGAGGCAGGGTGACTTAAAAAGAAAAACCAAAGTTTTTCTTTTAAAATTTAGTAATTTATACAATAGAAGGGGTTACTAGCCCATTGCTCCCTTTTATCCTATTTATTTATAGTAATTGTATGTAATATTTTTAAATTTTAATTTAGGTCTGTGCTGCTGCAGTAAAAAAAAACTGCCAGCTACTCTTGGTGTTTTGCATTTCAGAAGCTATTTCCCATAGGTGGTTGCTTCATCAGTAAGTTAAGTACATACAAGATCACCTGCAGCACCACTGTAAACAAGCAATTTTTTTTTTTATCAAACCACTGTTGGGTTTGTGGCTCTCATTAATGTTGAATGTGGAAAACTAGTACTGTAATGTCTATTTATTGATCATTACAATACTTGTGCTTTATGATCCATATGGGTAAAGCATATTTTGTGACCAGATGAACTTTTATTTACCTGGAGGTTGTTCCAGGGATTAAGTGCCCTTGTGGCTCAGTCCTTGACCAGGCATCCTGGTGAATCGGTCTGATCAACAAAGCTGTTACTGCTGGCTGAATGCAATCCAATGTACAGGCCACAGCCCGGCTGATCGGGCACTGACTTTAGGTATCTGTCCAGTTTCCTCTTGAAGACAGCCAGGGGTCTATTGGTAATTTCCCTGATGTATTATAGGAAACTGTTGAATAGTCTTGGGCCCCAAACATTTAGTGTTTTCTCTTAGTATGCTCTTGGCACCCCTGCTTTTCACTGGGGGTATGTTGAGGGGATTCATGCAAGGGTTAGCCGGGGGGAAGGAAAAAAACATGCACTCTGAAGGAGGGGGTGGGGAGTGACAGTTGAAAAAAATCTATTCGGGTGTCAGCATATTTCTGGAAAGATGGCAACGGGACTGCTTTGTTGAATGTTTTTTTTTTGGATCACCCGCCTTGGGGGGAATGGCTGTTAAAAAAAATACTCACACATCTCCTTAAGGAATGGGTGCCCAGTTTGCCAAATTATTGGGTCATGTGAAATCCAATGATTGTTATATTAGCAAAGGGTACATCTAAATTTTTAACCTTCAGGCCCACAGTTTTTCGTCAACCTTCCTTAATTGCGTAAATTTTTTAACTAAAACTGACATTTGTCTTTAGCTTTGTGCCCCCCTCAATAACACAGCTGTTTTTTTTTATTTACATTGACCCCCCCCCCCTTAGTTAAAATTTACAGGAGTTTTCCCAAAACTTGACCACATCCACACAAAAACACTTGTGAATCAAAAATTTTTTAACTGTTTAGCTGCAGTGTGAACCATGGAAATATATTTCCTTTGCTCACAAAATAAAATGACAGATTGAAACAAACCATACCAGGGGTGGGGTTTGAACCACGGCAAGGAGCCAAAAACTCAACATCTGGAGTTTGGACGGGACGCGGGTTAAAAACCCCCCCCGGGGATGGTTATATTATCCTTTGTTTTTTTTTTTTTTAACTCAGTGGCTGTCTTTTCCCCAAGACAGGAGACCCAAAGAAAACACTTCACCCCCATTCATTCAACTGCCCCTTTCCAGAAGTAGCTGACATCCAATCAGATTACCTTCCAAATCAACACCCCTCCCCCTGCTTCAGAATACATGAATGTCCTTCAGAACTAAGTCCAGCTAACCGGTTTTCCTGTGAATTCCTTCATAAAAGTTACTTTGCTACATTCCAAAGGCAGCCACTAAAAACCACTTATTGTGTTTACTCCCATCTAACACACAAGTCTGTTGAATGCTCTAGCCCTTTGTAATTCTTCCTGAGTCCAAGTATGGTACTGTCTATATTAAGTTCAATACATTACCGCAAATTTCCCCAAACAAATTAAGCGAAAACCTGGGGTCATATAGAGCACCCATCAATAAGCTTGTGGAATATCTCTATGAACCCCCCCATTTAGGCTCCTCCTTGTTATAATAATAAAATGAACCCTGCTGTAGACACAGGGTTTAGCACTTGGTTTAAAAATCTATGGGTCCCTCAAAGGGGAAGGTTCCTTTATGGGTATTATTTTAATCATAACAAAGCACTAAACCCCCAAGGGTTTACAGCTTTTGATGCTGGTGGGGGGGGGTCTGCTCCCAAAGGGAATTTGGGCCCGACCCCTTCCCTTCCCCCGGGGCCACAGCCCTTGGGTTTTGTACTTCCCCCCCTGAATTTACTGTTGACCTAGGGTTTTGTGCTTCCCCACGTATGAACAAACTTATGGATACCAAAAGAACAAAGTAATACCTCAATATTTTATTTTACAAAGGTAGTTAAGATTTTAATAAAATGCCAAAAAATTATGGTCAGTTTCAATATTAATGCCCTATAAGAAATATTATTATCAATAAAATAGCTTAAAACTTTGAGCATATTTACAATTTAACTCCACACATTGGTACGTCATAATTATGTGCACTTTGCCTCTCAGGATTAGTAGCACCAAACCTATCCTTCCTTTCCTTGGATTCAATCTCACTGCCTCTCATTATCCTAGGGCTGTAATGAACCTATATGGGTTTTAATACTCTCTCTTCTCCATGATGACTGTATAACAATACCAGTATATTTTATATTTCTGTTGCATCTATAGTACAGTTTGTATGTACAATACATTTTAGGCTAAAGTTTTTCAACAAGCCCTAATTTATTAAAAATAAATTTGGATTTTTTCTTATGAATCCAATGCAATACCTTCAGTGAAAATTAACCATAGTATATTTTTGTTTAACTAAAACACCTAGGCACCTAACATTGCTATAATTTACATATAATACATGGTTAATCCCTAACTTAGTAGGAATATAATATTACTAAAACATATTCATGTCTGATACTGTCTAACTCATTTTTTGAGTATAGGAAACATTAAATGTATATACCCCCTTGTCTGGCAAAATCAATCTCTGCCAAAATATGCCAAGTTCGGGGAGAAGCTCTGCCTATAAAGTATAACATACATTGTTGTTTTTTTGTCTGTTTAAGCCGTAGTTCTCCGAGTTTCTTGAATAGTGTCCCTTAATCTTCCTGCTGCCTTCCATCAGTTTTGTTTTGGAACAGTGCTTCTTGTCCTTTTGGTTATATCTCCAAGTAACTCGAACCTAGAATAAAAATAAACAAAAATTTAATTTATACCATAGGTTGGCCTTGCTTATACAGCAGGTTCAGTTCTGGGCTACTGCTGTAAAGCAAAAATCACTGTAGAGTGAAACATAGCCTTTTTTTTACTTTTCAAATGCATATATGTTTACACTATCATATATTAAGTGAGCTTATTGTGAGTGAGGGAAAATTCTTAGGAATCCACCTTGATAATAGACTCAAATTTCATACACATATACAACAAATTTCTAAGAAAATTTCCAAGACTGTAGGCATACTATCGAAGATACGGTACTATGCTCCACAGTCAGCCCTCCTGGCCCTATATCACTCTCTTATTTACCCCTATCTCACCTATGGAATTTGTGCATGGGGCTCAACAACAAGTAACCATCTCAGACCACTAATTACCCAACAAAAGGCTGCAGTTAGAATGATAACAAATTCTCACTATAGGCAGCACACTCACCATATCAATACACTAAACCTATTCACCATACAAAACACTCATACTTATAACTGCACCTAGTACATACATAGAACACTTAACCTGATATTAACCCTCCCCTCAAACAATCTCCTTGCCACCCTCAACGAACGCATGACCATAAACACAAGGCAACAGATCACTCTTTGATGTTCCCGTGTCCATCTCACACTTTGCAAAAACTCAATGCACATAAAAGGCCGCTAAAATCTGGAACTCAATTACCTGAAAATATAAAAGAAACACTACCTGTTTATAAATTCAAGTCTCTCTCAAAGATCACTTACTCACCCAACCAAATAAATACTGAATAACTGAACCTTATAATTTGTATATCTTTAAATTTTTCTCACAATTATTCAACATAAATGTTTTAAACCTAAACCCAATCTAACTTTAATTTTTTAAATACACTACCTAACAGAAATACTCATCTACTGAATGTACAACAATGCATACAACCATATACCTGTCTTTGTAATCTCACTTGTGCTTATAGTAATCTGTTACATTAAAGTTTTATCACCGATGTCATCATTGCTTAGTTCATCTTAAGTTAATTTTAAGCCAGCCCGTAATGCTATGCATAGTATAAGTGGCTTTGGCATACTGCTCTTTTCTGTATTTTTTGTACCTCTGTATGTGTGCACAAATTTTTAAATAAAATAAATAAATAAATAAATATTTATTGTAGGAAGTCTGAATAAATGAAGAATGGGTATAACTGAAAACCAATGTACACGTATTAGTGAAACGGCCGTAAAGCGGGACCCCCTCTACCTGACTCACAATCTTCTCAGAGATCCATGAAGCTTAGAACTGCTTTTCAATTCTTTGAGGCCTCCTAACTATAAAAACTTACTACATAGCACTTATAAACTGGGTAAAATTCAGCTTTCATGCAATGTGGTTCATTGATTTATTGGTCAAATATAAAACAATTATGTAAAACAAAATAAAAAAATTGCCATCAGACTAAAGGTGTGAAACTTATTAAATGCAAAATAAATAAATTAAAATATAAACCAAAAACAAAAACAAAAGGTAAACTTCAGCTTGAGGCCTAGTCGAATGGCATTTTTTTGTCCTCTCCTTTCCTCTTAGTAGACCTGCCTGTAATTGCATGTGTTACAATATTTAAAAAAAATAATTGCTTAGAGTGATTTAGCATCAGCGGCAAGCAACCCTTTCTAGTATGAGTGTACATAATAACTGCACCCTTTATCTTCTATGAGCCAAGTCTTTTTTTATTATTGCATCCTTGGTGTTTTCATCCTGGCCTGAAGCCAAACTGACAAACTGGTTCAAGATATGTATTGTGTTTTGGTTTAGGAATTCATTATTTTGTGCAGTATATGGGGTTTAGTGCTAGCATAATAACAATACACCACCACCCATTTGTGATTCATTATTCTTTAATATTTTCCACCCTTCGCCTGAAGGTTCGTTTTTTTTTTTTTGTTTCTATGGTGTTTCGATACTTTGAAATATCATTTTTTTTCTTGGTTAGGTTATTTTTACCAATGCATTTTCTACTGTGTTGAATGCTTATTTTATGCATGTACGGACTGAGAGCTCACGTTTTGTTTGATAAATATTGGTCAAGAACCACAAATTTTATATTTACTTTTTATTTACCTTTATGAGTACGTACAACTGATATAGACCTAGCTAACATCACTGGCATACTATAAAGGAAAGCCTCTAGTTATGTAGAGCATTTTGAGCAACACAGTAATCTTGTTCCTCCAGATGCGTCCTCCACATCAAGTCGCATAACACCAGGTGCTTACTTACTGCTAGGTGAATAGGACAGCAATGTAAGAAACATGCCCTATGGTTTTCACACCTGGGCTGGGTTATGCAAGGGGGGTTGGGGCTGCAACAAAATGGTATTTGGGGGGGGTGGGGGGGGGGGGGGGTGGGTGTATTTTTTGGTTTGGGGGGGCTATGTGTGGTCACATGATAAAGGGTTTACGTACAGTACTGTAATACAAATCTGCACATGGAAATCACTCCCTATGAAAGCAAAAGACTTGGCAGGCAGTGCAACATCCCCCCCCAATGAAAAGCAGGGGTGCCATGAGTATGCTAAGAGACAACATAATAAGTGTCAGGGTCCCAAGACTGTTCAACTACCATCCTAACATACATAAGGGGGATTACCAATAGATGCCTGGCTGTCTACAAGAGAGAGCTGAATAGGCATCTACAATCATTCCTGACCAACCGGCTGTGGTTATACATCAGTGTGTGTGGAACCATCAGTAACAACCTGTTGTCAGGCCCCTGATCCACAGCGAAGCCTGGTCTTGGATCAGCCCATGGGGAGTTTGACCCCTGAATGAATCATCCAGGAATACATTACAATTTCATATCAGTTACTTGTGCTGCAATCGTTTTCATTTAACTGTACATGTTGGCCATCACTAATCCGGCAATCAGTAACATATCTGGGTTCCACCAGTAATCCTGCCACTAATTTTCGGCAAGCAAATTTCAATTTGGATTGAGGGGGTGACTGAACTCAAATTCATCACGATACTGATTCAGAAATGTTCAGATGGTTTGTAAATCCACAGCAGCAAGCCAGGGAGGAGAAAGCAGTGGATGAAAATGAGGGAAGATGTACGAGTCCCTCTATTGATAGTTTAGTGTATTCAAACCTAACCACCCTGTAATCTGGCAAACTCACTAATCCGTCACACTACAGGTCCCAATGATGCCGGATTAGTGATGGACAACCTGTAGTTCAGTCGCCATTATAAATACAGTAACATTTAATTATATACTTAGACCTATTTCCTCTCTAATAACCAGAGATAGCTCATAATTGTATTCTAACTCATAGGTGAAAAGAACAAAATACAGTAACTTGACTCACAAAATCGTAATGACATGTTTGCAAACAAACCATATCACGGGCGAGTTTTGAGGCTCTCCGATCGTAGGTTCTATCCCCGCCTGTGGTATGGTATAAAATACAGTAAGTTGCCAAAAAATGTTAAAAATTAGTTAAAAAGTCCTGCATCTTAGTATCTAACAAACATTTATATAACTTCATATACATGATGATAAAAAAGTTCAAGCGACAATAGTACGAGATATTAACTCACTGACCTGTAGGTATATCCCCTAATGTCAGCCATGGCAATATCCACCCTAGGAGAATAGGGGCTTTTATGTTTGAGAAGTTGAAACTCCTATAAAAGAAACAGTATAGTTATCTTATTTTTCTACATATCAGTAGGGGGGGGGGGAGATTACACAATTTAGGTACAGAAACAGAAGGGCTTGAACCTATAGTGAGTCCTAAAACTCACAGTGTGGTAACCTCTAGTCCATGCAGACCTAAAGATCCATCCAAGTTTAGCATGGGTACAAACTGTAACGCAAATGCAAGTTTTTACAGGCGAATACCACCACGGCTGTGGTAGGCTCTAACTGAAGCCCCTTTGAAGCTGTCATCCTGACTCATGAAATCATAAAGACTACTGCAAACAAATAAATCACCTGTTGTGCAATTTGTCTGAAATCACATTATTACAATTTCATGAGTCAAAACTAAATAATGTATGATTAAAAAGTATTAAATTAGAGTAAAAGTGCTTAGACTTATAAATTTCTTAGATTATACTTGGATGACTCTTTAGTCCATGGACTAAGTCCCCAGCATCGTCATTTATAGTCTACCTGGTAAGATTCAGGTTTGATTAAAAAAAAGTGGTAGTTTCAATTCTTTGGCTGAAGAGCCCTTCACCAGCACACTAAAACAGCACACTGTTATAGTTTAAGAGATTCATTTTGAACCCCATACCCATCCTGTGGGTGACAGATCAAGCAAGGGTACATTTCTAAAATGATAGGAAAGGTGTAGAGGATTGACACAAGCAAAACATTCAAGCATATAAATGTGTAAGTTCATTTATTTTGTTTACAGTAGTTCATGAAGAGAATATTTTATTTGGATTAATAACCCAAGATAACTCAACAAAGCTACATAGTGTGACTTATTTAGAAAGGGATCCTTATTAAGTCTTTCCCCAGGATGCCACCCATAACAGCCCACTAACTCAGGAATCAAACTTTGTCCAGGGTTTGAACCAGTTGTTTTTGGTAATGAGCCAACAGCTAGTGTCCATGCTTGTATGTGTATAACTAATGGCTAAGGACAATGGACCAGCAGCTGGTTGCTCATACATGTTAATTATTATTATTATAATAATCAAAAAGAAGAGCTAAACCACAAGGGCTATACAGCACTCAAACATGTTAAGTGTATTTTCATTTTCATTTATTTCTGTAACCAGCCTAGCCTAACCAACCCTGTAAACTGGTCTTAACTTCACTGCTGTGTCAATAGTTTTTAGGAAATTGTTGTTATTCAACTGCCACCTTGAGAACCAATTCTGTAACTAATTTGTGATAATAATGTAAGGCAAGAATTTACACACACAAGAGTCAGGAAGGACAGAATCAATTAAATTTAAGTTGAAAAAGAATAAAAGACCATGGTCATAGATTATTATTATAATCATGGGGAAGCGCTAAACTCATGGTCATAGAGTACCTGGGAAATGGATGGTAATTAGGCTTTAAAAGGAAGGGAATATCCCCAGTTCCTTGGATCAAAATCCCTTTACTAACATCAAGAATCCCGTCTACTTCCTATATCTTTGATATACATTTGACCAGTATCGACTTTTCATTTTAATCTGGGAAGCGTAAAACACATAAGGGTTATAAAGCGCCTAGTAACTGGGAATTATATACAATTATAATCACAGGGAGCGCTAAACCTGTAGGATTATACAGCGCATGTGGAGGGAAGTTATTCAGGCTCAGTTCAGGGAACCGGAGCACAGATCCAATTCCCTAGATCAAGAGCCCCTCACCAGCGTCAAGGAACCTCCCTTGAGGGGGTCATATCAGCGTAAAATGACACTTTGTCCTAAATGAATAAATGGAAGGGATAACTGAGCCATCATGAGAGACTTTACATAGTTACTGTTGTTGTTGTGGTACTGAAGGGTGAACACGGCTCACACTATTCAAATTCAAATTCAAATTCAAATTCAAATTCAAATTCAAAGTTTATTCTCTATAAAGATTACAATGTTGAATTTACAGAATTTGGTTGTTGTGTGGTTTACATGTAGTTAAATAATGATTACAGAGTGTACCACTAGAACGCCTAGCATGGCTAGGCATTTCGGGCAGACTTAGTTTAATTCTTTATTTTAAAATATTACAAATTATGAGGTAAGTTGGTATTATGGCTAAGTGACTAAATACTAGTTTGTGAGTTTAGCAATGTGAATGCTTTTGTTTTGGCACAGTACATAGTTTCAGTATTGGAGTATCATAGGATTCATTATTTTAAGATTGAGATTAATATTTCTGTTTATGGTCAAATGGGTGAGTGAGTGTAAGTGTGAACCACCAGGTGGTATTCGTGTAGTTAGTTAATGGGGTGTATCAGGGAGATAAGATGTTTTCTAATGGTAGTTTTGAAGGTGATGAATGTGTCTGCAGTTCTAGAGTTCTCAGGTAGGGTGTTCCAGATTTTAGGGCCTTTGACATACATTGAATTTTTGTAAAGGTGCTGAAATTCAGGTTGTTGTCAAGGTATAGGCCTAGGAATTTGCCCTCATTATGTCTGGTAATTAGAGTGTTGTCGATCTTAATGTTAATTTGTGCATCTCCTGCTCTGCTACCAAACATAATATAGTAGGTTTTGCCAGTGTTAAGCGTAAGTTTATTGGCTGTCATCCAAGTCGATATTTTGATCAGCTCCTCGTTAACAATGGTGTTGAGGGTGGCAAGATTAGGGTGAGAGATGACATAAGTCGTGTCGTCAGCAAGAGAATGGGTTTCAGGTGTTGGGATACGTTTGGAAGATCATTGATGTATATGAGGAAGAGCAGGGGACCAAGGACACTTCCCTGCGGAACTCCAGTATCAAGTGGCCGTGTTGTTGATGCTGTGTCTTTAATGGTGACATACTGATACCTATTAGTAAGGTAAGATTTGAAATAAGCAAGCGCATGGCCTCTTATACCGTAATGGTCAAGTTTGTGGAGTAGGATGTCGTGGTCTACTGTGTCAAAAGCTTTTCTTAGGTCAATAAAATTCCCAGTGGAAATTCCTTATTTTCCAATGCTTGTAAAACAGATCTAGCATTTTTATGATTGCATCATTAGTGCTTTTATTTTCCTGAATCCAAATTGACGGGTTGAGTATGTTTTGTGTTGTTATAAATGAATATAGTCTCATGTGCACGAATTTCTCAAAGATTTTGGATAGCAATGGTAAGTTTGAATGGCCTATAGTTTTTAAGTCTGTAGGGTCACCACCTTTATGTATTGGTGTAAAC
>NC_069406.1:58303563-58321006 GCF_026875155.1 Cherax quadricarinatus | reverse complement strand
GTTTTTTTCCCTTGGGTGGCAACCCCTCTGGAATTAAAAATCTGAACAAAATCTTATTTTGTCTAACCCAAAATACCATTTATGAAACAACTCAAAATTTTAACCCAGGAAAACCATAACATCTAAAATTTCTTCTCAAAATTGTGGGTTAGTTCCCTTCAATAAGATGCTTTTGATCCAAAGGAACTTGTGATTCAAGTGGCAGAGACTTTGGCTCACAACTAAAGGAACGGGGTTTTTGATCCCGGCACAAGTGGAAACACTGGGTTGAGTGAGTATGTTTCCTTACATCTGCTGTTCCTGTTCACCTGCAGTAAGTAGGTACTATATAGAAATGAATGGTATAAAAATAAGGACACAGTGGAAAAGTAGACGCAAATGTAGCAATAATGCCTCCTTTATTGACAGTTTCGCCCACACAGTGGGCTTTATCAAGTCATAAACACATCTACCTGGGGAAAGAGTACGTGGGCGAAACGTTGTCAATAAAGGATAGCTTTATATTGTATTTGTCAGCCTTTTCCAGGTACCTGAGTATTAGTCAACAGCTTTGGGTCTCATCCTGGGGGAGATTAACTAAAGGACCCCTAGTGAAAATAAGACAGTTACCAATAACGCACTGACCTTATTGGATTTTCCTGGGTGGCTAACCTTCCGGATTAAAAATCCAAACAAAACTATCCTAACCTGGGAAAGGGATAAAATCACTACAGTAGATACAGTATTATTATTATTATTATTATTATTATTATTATTATTATTATAATCAAGGGGGAAGCGCTAAACCCGGAGGATTATACAGCTCCTGGGGGGGATGTGGAAGGCATTCAGGCTTAATTCGGGGAACTGGAGCACAGATCCAATCCCCTAAATCAAGACCCCTCACCAACATCAAGGAACCTTCCTGAGGGGAGTAGATACAGTAAAAATGATGGTTATCCCAGGTTAAATACTACAAAACATACTATATACGAATGGCGTAAAAATATAAACATATATATGTGCGTGACCCTAATACAAACTACGACTAAAATCACCTTTTTCTTGTTCTGTACGTGTACTGAACTTCAAGTTTTTCCTGACAATACTCAAGTTGCACGTGTTATTGTTGTTGTTTATTTTGGGGTTGTTAAGGACCACCAAAGCTTATGCCTTGTTGAACTTTGCCAAACAAAATTTCGCGAAAATATATTGCTCAAATATAGGTAGGAATTTTAAGGAAAACAAAGTTTCCTCCGGAAAAAGAAATAAGAACAATAAATAACAATGTTTTCAATTATTCAGGTGAACCCTCACACACCGAGCATATCTCCTGAGGCGCACATCAATCAGATAACTGCTGCAGCATACGGGCGCCTGGCAAACCTACGGATAGCGTTCCGATACCTCAGTAAGGATTCGTTAAAGACTCTGTATACCATTTACGTCAGGCCCATACTGGAGTATGCAGCACCAGTTTGGAACCCACACCTAGTCAAGCACGTCAAGAAATTAGAGAAAGTGCAAAGGTTTGCAACAAGACTAGTCCCAGAGCTACGGGGATTGTCCTACGAAGAAAGGTTGAGGGAAAATCGGCCTTGACGACAATGGAGGACAGGAGGGTCAGGGGGAGACTTGATTAACGACATATAAAATACTGCGCGGAATAGACAAGGTGGACAAAGACGGATGTTTCAGAGAAGGGACACAGACACAAGAGGTCACAATTGGAAGCTGAAGACTCAGATGAATCAAAGGGATGTTAGGAGTATTCTTCAGTCATAGAGTAGTCAGGCCGTGAAATAGCCTAGAAAGTGACGTAGTGGAGGAGGGAACCATACATAGTTTTAAGGCGAGGTATGATAAAGCTCATGGGGCAGGGAGAGAGAGGACCTAGTAGCAATCAGTGAAGAGGCAGGGCCAGGAGCTATGAATCGACCCCTGCAACCACAAATAGGTGAGTACAAATAGGTGAGTACACACACACACACACACACACACACTGTCCCTTATTATTCCTATGTTGTGTAAACGACATGCCCATCAGTGTCAAGTGCAAACTCCTACTGTATGTGGATGACAGTGCTCTGTTAGTGTCAGGTAAAGACACACAAGATATAGCTAATGTAATAACACTTCGGGAAAACGGAATAAACTGAGATGGGTAAATAATTTTAATGTCCGGTGTGATGGGGAACCCATAACTTGTTTCCTCAGTAAAATATCTGGGAATCCCCTTTGACCCATTCATGTCAGGAGAATTGATAGGGAACAGTGTAGTAAAGAAAGTGAATGCCAGACTGAAGTTCCTGTATAGACAAGCACAGTGTCTACCTACTGAGGTTCGCAGGACCCTATGTCTAGCCCTTATACAGTGTCATATGGATTACGCTTGCTCTTCTTGGTACTCTGCCTTGACCCAAAACACTGAAAGATAAACTGCAAATCACCCAGAACATAATGGCAAGATTCATTCTGGACCTGAGTCCATGTAGGCCAGGATGAATTACAACAATTGGATATGCTGAATGTTGAAGACAGAGTAAAACAACTGAAGGTAAATCAAGTTTATAAAATTGCTCACAAACAGTGTCCAGAATATCTTGCTGCCAATTTTGTCAAGGTTGGGAACCAAAGCAATCATAGTACTAGGGGGAGAGAGCACAACTTTGTAGTACCCACAGTCAGTGGCCAGGCTTCAAACACCTTTTATTGTATATCAATAAAGGAATGGAACAGACTGCCTGCACATATTAAAGCCAGTCATAGCATGAACCAGTTCTAGAAGACAGCCAAAAGGTGCCTAATGAATGTAGCGACAGAAATGGAAGAAGAACGATTTTTTATTTTTCTTTAGCTAACACACATGTAAATATAAATAACTCATTTTACCTTATTCCTAGTATATCTAATGGAAATGTCACTTTGTCTGGCTTTTTGGGATTATCTGATGTTCTCTACACGTATGCTGCTATGTATGATAATCTATGTAACTGTGTTTGTGTATGCTTGAATAAACTTAGTGTGTTTAAGATGTTACAGTACGTAAGATGATACAGTATGTAAGATGATACAGTATGTAAGATGATACAGTATGTAAGATTCAATTCAAATTCAAATTCAAAGTTTATTCTCTATAAAGATTACAATGTTGAATTTACAGAATTTGGTTGTTGTGTGGTTTACATATAGTTAAATAATGATTACAGAGTGTACCACTAGAACGCCTAGCATGGCTAGCATTTCGGGCAGACTTAGTTTAATTCTTAATTTTAAAATATTACAAATTATGAGGTAAGTTGGTATTATGGCTAAGTGACTAAATACTAGTTTGTGAGTTTAGCAATGTGAATGCTTTTGTTTTGGCACAGTACATAGTTTCAGTATTGGAGTATCATAGGATTCATTATTTTAAGATTGAGATTAATATTTCTGTTTATGGTCAAATGGGTGAGTGAGTGTAAGTGTGAACCACCAGGTGGTATTCGTGTAGTTAGTTGACGGGGTGTATCAGAGAGATAAGATGTTTTCTAATGGTAGTTTTGAAGGTGATGAATGTGTCTGCAGTATGTAAGATGATACAGTATGTAAGATACAGTATGTAAGATGATAGAGTATGTAAGATGATACAGTATGTAAGATGATACAGTATGTAAGATGATACAGTATGTAAGATGATACAGTATGTAAGATGATACAGTATGTAAGATGATACAGTATGTGATGATACAGTATGTAAGGTGATACAGTATGTAATGGTGATACAGTATGTAAGATGATACAGTATGTAAGATGATACAGTATGTAAGATGATACAGTATGTAAGATGATACAGTATGTAAGATGATACAGTATGTAAGATGATACAGTATGTAAGATGATACAGTATGTAAGATGATACAGTATGTAAGATGATACAGTATGTAAGGTGATACAGTATGTAAGGTGATACAGTATGTAAGGTGATACAGTATGTAAGATGATACAGTATGTAAGATGATACAGTATGTAAGATGATACAGTATGTAAGATGATACAGTATGTAAGATGATACAGTATGTAAGATGATACAGTATGTAAGATGATACAGTATGTAAGATGATACAGTATATAAGATGATACATTTATGTAAGATGATACAGTATGTAAGATGATACAGTATGTAAGATGATACAGTATGTAAGATGATACAGTATATAATGTCCCACCATTACTGTACAAGCGAGCGGCCCATATCCTTTCTCATGCTATTTCATTACTTTTTAACAAGTCACTAGAAACTAGCACCTTCCCAAAACTACTCAAGATGGCAAGGGTTACACCAATACATAAAGGTGGTGACCCTACAGACTTAAACAACTATAGGCCAATATCAAACTTACCATTGCTATCCAAAATCTTTGAGAAACTCGTGCACAGGAGACTATATTCATTTATAACAACACAAAACATACTCATCCCCTGCCAATTTGGATTCAGGAAAAATAAAAGCACTAATGATGCAATCATAAAAATGCTAGATCTGCTTTACACAACATTGGAAAATAAGGAATATCCACTAGGAATTTTTATTGACCTAAGAAAAGCTTTTGACACAGTAGACCGCGACATCCTACTCCACAAACTTGACCATTACGGTATAAGAGGCCATGCGCTTGCTTATTTCAATCTTACCTTACTAATAGGTATCAGTATGTCACCATTAAAGACACAGCATCAACAACACGGCCACTTGATACTGGAGTTCCGCAGGGAAGTGTCCTTGGTCCCCTGCTCTTCCTCATATACATCAATGATCTTCCAACGTATCCCAACACCTGAAACCCATTCTCTTTGCTGACGACACGACTTATGTCATCTCTCCCCCGTAATCTTGCCACCCTCAACACCATTGTTAACGAGGAGCTGATCAAAATATCGACTTGGATGACAGCCAATAAACTTACGCTTAAACATGACAAAACCTACTATATTATGTTTGGTAGCAGAGCAGGAGATGCACAAATTAACATTAAGATCGACAACACTCTAATTACCAGACATAATGAGGGCAAATTCCTAGGCCTATACCTTGACAACAACCTGAATTTCAGCACCTTTACAAAAATTCAATGTATGTAAAGGCCCTAAAATCTGGAACACCCTACCTGAGAACTCTAGAACTGCAGACACATTCATCACCCTCAAAACTACCATTAGAAAACATCTTATCTCCCTGATACACCCCATCAACTAACTACACGAATACCACCTGGTGGTTCACACTTACACTCACTCACTCATTTGACCATAAACAGAAATATTAATCTCAATCTTAAAATAATGAATCCTGTGATACTCCAATACTGAAACTATGTACTGTGCCAAAACAAAAGCATTCACATTGCTAAACTCACAAACTAGTATTTAGTCACTTAGCCATAATACCAACTTACCTCATAATTTGTAATATTTTAAAATAAAGAATTAAACTAAGTCTGCCCGAAATGCCGAGCCATGCTAGGCGTTCTAGTGGTACACTCTGTAATCATTATTTAACTACATGTAAACCACACAACAACCAAATTCTGTAAATTCAACATTGTAATCTTTATAGAGAATAAACTTTGAATTTGAATTTGAATTTGAATTGAATTTGAATTTGAATAGAGTGTGAGCCGTGTTCACCCTTCAGTACCACAACAACAGTAACTATGTAAAGTCTCTCATGATGGCTCAGTTATCTCTTCCATTTATTCATTTAGGACAAAGTGTCATTTTACGCTGATATGACCCCTCAAAGGGAGGTTCCTTGACGCTGGTGAGGGGCTCTTGATCTAGGGAATTGGATCTGCTCCGGTTCCCTGAACTGACCCCTCAAGGAAGGTTCCTTGATGTTGGTGAGGGGCTCTTGATTTAGGGAATTGGATCTGTGCTCCAGTTCCCCGAATTAAGCCTGAATGCCTTCCACATCCCCCCCCCCAGGCGCTGTATAATCCTCCGGGTTTAGCGTTTCCCCCTTGATTATAATAATAATAATAATAATCCCTGAACTGAGCCTGAATAACTTCCCCCCACATGCGCTGTATAATCCTACGGGTTTAGCGCTCCCCGTGATTATAAATGTATATAATATACCAGTTACTATGGCGCTTTATAACCCTTATGTGTTTTACGCTTCCCAGATTAAAATGAAAAGTCGAAACTGGTCAAATGTATATCAAAGATATAGAAGTAAGCGGACATCTTGATGTTAAATAAAGGGATTTTGATCCAAGGAACGGATATTCCTTCCTTTTAAAGCCTAATTACCCTCCATTTCCCAGGTACTCTATGACCATGAGTTTAGCGCTTCCCATGATTTATAATAATAAATATTGGACCATGGTCTTTTATTCTTTTTCAACTTAAATTTAATTGATTCTGTCCTTCCTGACTCTTGTGTGTGTAAATTCTTGCCTGACCAATTATTATCACAATTAGTTTCAGAATTGGTTAATCAAGGTGGCAGTTGAATAACAACCATTTCCTAAAAAACTATTGACACAGCAGTGAAGTTAAGACCAGTTTACAGGGTTGGTTAGGCTAGGCTGGTTACAGAAATAAATGAAAATGAAAATACACTTAACATGTTTGAGTGCTGTATAGCCCTTGTAGTTTACTCTTCTTTTTGATTATATAATAATAATAATTAACATGTATGAGCAACCAGCTGCTGGTCCATTGTCCTTAGCCATTAGTTATACACATACAAGCATGGACACTAGCTGTTGGCTCATTACCAAAAACAACTGGTTCAAACCCTGGACAAAGTTTGATTCTAGAGTTAGTGGGCTGTTATGGGTGGCATCCTGGAAAGACTTAATAAGGATCCCTTTCTAAATAAGTCACACTATTAGCATTGTTGAGTTATCTTGGGTTATTAATCCAAATAAAATATTCTCTTCATGAACTACTGTAAACAAAATAAATGAACTTACACATTTATATGCTTGAATGTTTTGCTTGTGTCAATCCTCTAAACCTTTTCCTATCATTTTAGAAATGTACTCTTGCTTGATCTGTCACCCAAGGATGGGGATTTGGGGGTTCAAAATGAATCTCTTAAACTATAACAGCGTGCTGTTTTAGTGTGCTGGTGAAGGGCTCTTCAGCCAAAGAATTGAAACTACCACTTTTTTTTTAATCAAACCTGAATCTTACCAGGTAGACTATAAATGACGTGCTGGGGACTTAGTCCATGGACTAAGAGTCATCCAAGTATAATCTAAGAAATTTATAAGTCTAAGCACTTTTACTCTAATTTAATACTTTTTAATCATACATTATTTAGTTTTGACTCATGAAATTGTAATAATGTGATTTCAGACAAATTGCACAACAGGTGATATATTTGTTTGCAGTAGTCTTTATGATTTCATGAGTCAGGATGACAGCTTCAAAGGGGCTTCAGTTAGAGCCTACCACAGCCGTGGTGGTATTCGCCTGTAAAAACTTGCATTTGCGGTTACAGTGGTACCCATGCTAACTTGGATGGATCTTTAGGTCTGCATGGACTAGAGGTTACCACACTGTGAGTTTTAGGACTCACTATAGGTTCAAGCCCCTTCTGTTCTGTACCTAAATTGTGTAATCTTACTGATAATGTAGAAAAATAAGATAACTATACTGTTTCTTTATAGGAGTTTCAACTTCCTCAAACATAAAAGCCCTATTCTCCTGGGTGGCATCATTGCCATGCTGTCATTAGGATATACCTACAGGTCAGTGAGTTAATATCTCTGTACTATTGTCGCTTGAACTTTTTTATCATCATGTATATGAAGTTATATAAATGTTTGTTAGATACTAAGATGCAGGACTTTTTACATAATTTTTAACATTTTTGGCAAACTTACTGTATTTTAAACCATACCACAGGCGGGGATAGAACCTACGATCGGAGAGCCTCAAAACTCGCCCGTGATATGGTTTGTTTGCAAACATGTCATTACGATTTTGTGAGTCAAGTTACTGTATTTTGTTCTTTTCACCTATCAGAGTTAGAATACATTATGAGCTATCCTCTGGTTAATTAGAGAGGAATAGGTCTAAGTATATAATTAAATGTTACTGTATTTATAATGGCGACTGAACTACAGGTTGTCCATCACTAATCCGGCATCATTGGGACCTGTAGTGTGACGGATTAGTGAGTTTGCCAGATTACAGAGTGGTTAGGTTAGAATACACTTAATTAACCTATCAATAGAGACTCTGCTACATCTTCCTCATTTTCATCACTGCTTTCTCCTCCACTGGCTTGCTGCTGTGGATTTACAACCATCTGCACAATTTCTGAATCAGTATAGTGATGAAATTTGAGTCAGTATAACGATGAAATTTGAAATTATGCTTGCTGAAATTAGTGCCGGATTACTGGTGGAACCAGATATGTAACTGATTGCCGGATTAGTGATGGCCAACCTGTACAGTTAATGAAAATGATTGCAGCACAAGTAACAGATATGAAATTGTAATGTATTCCTGGAGATTCATTCAGGGGTCAACTCCCCCATGGCCTAGTCCATGACCAGGCTTCGCTGTGGATCAGGGCCTGATCAACCAGGTTGTTACTGATGGTCACACACACACTGATGTATGAACCACAGCCCGGTTGGTCAGGAACTGATTGTAGATGCCTATTCAGCTCTCTCTTGTAGACAGCCAGGCATCTATTGGTAATCCCCCTTATGTATGTTAGGAGGCAGTTGAACAGTCTTGGACCCCTGACACTTATTATGTTGTCTCTTAGCATACTCATGGCACCCCTGCTTTTCATTGGGGGGGGGATGTTGCACTCCCTGCCAAGTCTTTTGCTTTCATAGGGAGTGATTTCCATGTGCAGATTTGTATTACAGTACTGTACAGTAAACCCTTTTATCATGTGACCTCACATAGTGCAATTTTGTTGCAGCAAAATTAAAAAAGTGCATAACCCCAGCCCAGGTGAAACATAGGGCATGTTTCCTTACACTTGCTGTCCCTATTCACCTAGCAGTAAGTAAGCACCTGGGTGTTAATTGACTGATGTGGGTCGCATCCTGAGGAACAAGATTAACCTGTGTTGCTCAAAATGCTCTACATAACTAGAGGCTTTCTTTATAGTATGCCAGTGATGTTAGCTAGGTCTATATCAGTTGTATCGTACTCATAAAGGTAAATAAAGTAAATATAAAATTTGTGGTTCTTGACCAATATTTATCAAACAAACGTGAGCTCTCAGTACGTACATGCATAAAATAAGCATTCACACAGTAAGAATGCATTTGGTAAAAAACTAACCAAGAAAAAAAATGATATTTCAAGTATCGAAACACCCATAGAAACAAAAAAAAAACGAACCTTCAGAGCGAAAGGTGGAAATATATAAAGAATAATGAATCACAAATGGATGGTGGTGTATTGTATATTATGCTAAGCACTAAACCCATATACTGCACAAAATACATGAATTCCTAACCAAACACAATACATATCTTGAACCAGTTTGTCAGTTTGGCTTCAGGCCAGGATGAAACACCAAGGATGCAATAATAAAAAGACTTGGCTCATAGAAGATAAAGGTGCAGTTATTTATGTACTCATACTAGAAAGGGTTGCTTGCCGCTGATGCTAAATCACTCTAAGCAATTATTTTTTTTAAATATTGTAACACATGCAATACAGGCAGGTCTACTCAAGAGGGAAAGGAGAGGACAAAAAAATGCCATTCGACCTAGGCCTCAAGCCTGAAGTTTACCTTTTGTTTTTGTTTTTGGTTTATATTTTTATTTATTTATTTTGCATTTAATAAGTTTCACACCTTTAGTCTGTGGCAATTTTTTTATTTTGTTTTCATAATTGTTTTTATATTTGACCAATAAATCAATGACCACATTGCATGAAAGCTGAATTTTACCCAGTTTATAAGTGCTATGTAGTAAGTTTTTATAGTTAGGAGGCCTCAAAGAATTGAAAGCAGTTCTAAGCTTCACTGGATCTCTGAGAAGATTGGAGTACAGGTAGAGGAGGGTCCCGCTTTACGGCATTTCACTAATACGTGTACAGTGGTTTTCAGTTATACCCATTCTTCATTTATTCAGACTTCCTACAATAAATATATTTACCACTCACAATAAGCTCACTTAATATATGATAGTGTAAACATATATGCATTTGAAAAGTAAAAAAAAAGGCTATGTTTCACTCTACAGTGATTTTTGCTTTACAGCAGTAGCCCAGAACTGAACCTGCTGTATAAGCAAGGCCAACCTATGATATAAATTAAATTTTTGTTTATTTTTATTCTAGGTTAGAGTTACTTGGAGATATAACCAAAGACAAAGAAGCACTGTTCCAACAAACTGATGTGAAAGGCAGCAGCAAGATTAAGGACACTATTCAAGAAACTCGGAGAACTACGGCTTAAACAGACAAAAAAACAACTGTATGTTATACTTTATAGGCAGAGCTTCTGAACTTGGCATATTTTGGCAGAGATTGCTTTGCCAGACAAGGGGAGTATATACATTAATGTTTCCTATAACTCAAAAAATGAGTTAGACAGTATCAGAATGAATATGTTTTAGTAATATTAATTAATCCTAACTTAAGTTAGGATTAACCAATGTATTATATGTAAATTCTAGCAATGTTAAGGTGCCTAGGTAGTTTTAGTTTAAAATAAAATATACTATGTTAATTCACTGAAGGTATTGCATGGATTCATAAGAAAAAATCCAAATTCATTTTTAATTAAATTAGGCTTGTTGAAAAACTTTAGCTAAAATGTATTGTACATACATTACTGTACTGATGCAACAGGAAATTAAACATATACTGGTATGTTATTACAGTCATCATGGAGAAGAGAGAGTATTAAACCCATAGAGGTCATACAGCCCCTAGGATAATGAGAGGCAGTGAGATTGAATCCAAGGAAAGGAAGGATAGGTTTGGCTGCTACTAATCCTTGAGAGGCAAGTGCACATAATTATGACTGTACCAGTGTGTGGAGTTAAATTGTAAATATGCTCAATAGTTTTAAGCCATTTTATTGATAATAATATTCTATATAGGGCATTAATATTGAACTGAACCATAATTTTTTGGCATTTTATTAAATCTTAACTACCTTTGTAAAAATAAATATAGTATTACTTTGTTCATTTGGTATCCATAAGATTGTTACATACGTGGGGAAGCACAAAACCCATAGGTCAACAGTATTACATTCATGGGGCGAGTACTAAACCCAGAGGGGTCATGTGGCACCTGGGGAATGGAAGGTCTGGTCCAATTCCTTGGAGCAAGAGCCCCCCCACCAGCATCAAAAGCTGTATGAACCTTAAGGGTTTAGTGCTTTATTTTTTTTTTTTATTATCACACCGGCCGATTCCCACCAAGGCAGGGTGGCCCGAAAAAGAAAAACTTTCACCATCATTCACTCCATCACTGTCTTGCCAGAAGGGTGCTTTACACTACAGTTTTTAAACTGCAACATTAACACCCCTCCTTCAGAGTGCAGGCACTGTACTTCCCATCTCCAGGACTCAAGTCCGGCCTGCCGGTTTCCCTGAATCCCTTCATAAATGTTACTTTGCTCACACTCCAACAGCACGTCAAGTATTAAAAACCATTTGTCTCCATTCACTCCTATCAAACACGCTCACGCATGCCTGCTGGAAGTCCAAGCCCCTCGCACACAAAACCTCCTTTACCCCCTCCCTCCAACCCTTCCTAGGCCGACCCCTACCCCGCCTTCCTTCCACTACAGACTGATACACTCTTGAAGTCATTCTGTTTCGCTCCATTCTCTCTACATGTCCGAACCACCTCAACAACCCTTCCTCAGCCCTCTGGACAACAGTTTTGGTAATCCCGCACCTCCTCCTAACTTCCAAACTACGAATTCTCTGCATTATATTCACACCACACATTGCCCTCAGACATGACATCTCCACTGCCTCCAGCCTTCTCCTCGCTGCAACATTCATCACCCACGCTTCACACCCATATAAGAGCGTTGGTAAAACTATACTCTCATACATTCCCCTCTTTGCCTCCAAGGACAAAGTTCTTTGTCTCCACAGACTCCTAAGTGCACCACTCACTCTTTTTCCCTCATCAATTCTATGATTCACCTCATCTTTCATAGACCCATCCGCTGACACGTCCACTCCCAAATATCTGAATACGTTCACCTCCTCCATACTCTCTCCCTCCAATCTGATATTCAATCTTTCATCACCTAATCTTTTTGTTATCCTCATAACCTTACTCTTTCCTGTATTCACCTTTAATTTTCTTCTTTTGCACACCCTACCAAATTCATCCACCAATCTCTGCAACTTCTCTTCAGAATCTCCCAAGAGCACAGTGTCATCAGCAAAGAGCAGCTGTGACAACTCCCACTTTGTGTGTGATTCTTTATCTTTTAACTCCACGCCTCTTGCCAAGACCCTCGCATTTACTTCTCTTACAACCCCATCTATAAATATATTAAACAACCACGGTGACATCACACATCCTTGTCTAAGGCCTACTTTTACTGGGAAAAAATTTCCCTCTTTCCTACATACTCTAACTTGAGCCTCACTATCCTCGTAAAAACTCTTCACTGCTTTCAGTAACCTACCTCCTACACCATACACTTGCAACATCTGCCACATTGCCCCCCTATCCACCCTGTCATACGCCTTTTCCAAATCCATAAATGCCACAAAGACCTCTTTAGCCTTATCTAAATACTGTTCACTTATATGTTTCACTGTAAACACCTGGTCCACACACCCCCTACCTTTCCTAAAGCCTCCTTGTTCATCTGCTATCCTATTCTCCGTCTTACTCTTAATTCTTTCAATTATAACTCTACCATACACTTTACCAGGTACACTCAACAGACTTATCCCCCTATAATTTTTGCACTCTCTTTTATCCCCTTTGCCTTTATACAAAGGAACTATGCATGCTCTCTGCCAATCCCTAGGTACCTTACCCTCTTCCATACATTTATTAAATAATTGCACCAACCACTCCAAAACTATATCCCCACCTGCTTTTAACATTTCTATCTTTATCCCATCAATCCCGGCTGCCTTACCCCCTTTCATTTTACCTACTGCCTCACGAACTTCCCCCACACTCACAACTGGCTCTTCCTCACTCCTACAAGATGTTATTCCTCCTTGCCCTATACACGAAATCACAGCTTCTCTATCTTCATCAACATTTAACAATTCCTCAAAATATTCCTTCCATCTTCCCAATACCTCTAACTCTCCATTTAATAACTCTCCTCTCCTATTTTTAACTGACAAATCCATTTGTTCTCTAGGCTTTCTTAACTTGTTAATCTCACTCCAAAACTTTTTCTTATTTTCAACAAAATTTGTTGATAACATCTCACCCACTCTCTCATTTGCTCTCTTTTTACATTGCTTCACCACTCTCTTAACTTCTCTCTTTTTCTCCATATACTCTTCCCTCCTTGCATCACTTCTACTTTGTAAAAACTTCTCATATGCTAACTTTTTCTCCCTTACTACTCTCTTTACATCATCATTCCACCAATCGCTCCTCTTCCCTCCTGCACCCACTTTCCTGTAACCACAAACTTCTGCTGAACACTCTAACACTACATTTTTAAACCTACCCCATACCTCTTCGACCCCATTGCCTATGCTCTCATTAGCCCATCTATCCTCCAATAGCTGTTTATATCTTACCCTAACTGCCTCCTCTTTTAGTTTATAAACCTTCACCTCTCTCTTCCCTGATGCTTCTATTCTCCTTGTATCCCATCTACCTTTTACTCTCAGTGTAGCTACAACTAGAAAGTGATCTGATATATCTGTGGCCCCTCTATAAACATGTACATCCTGAAGTCTACTCAACAGTCTTTTATCTACCAATACATAATCCAACAAACTACTGTCATTTCGCCCTACATCATATCGTGTATGATTATAATAATAATCACCAGCATCAAGGAACCTTCCATTGAGGGATCCATAGATTATCATAACCAAGTGCTAAACCCATGTGTCATACAGCAGGGGTTCATATTATTATTATAATCAAGGAGGAGCACTAAATGCAGGGGTTCATAGAGATATTCCACAAGCTTATTGATGATGGTGCTCTATTGACCCACACTGGTTTCGCTTAATTATGATTGGTGAATTTGCAGGTAATGTATTGAACTTAATATAGACAGTACCATACTTGGACTCATGTGTATTGTTCTATTCATATTCAGCTGATGTAGTACTGTATTAAGTGTGCTTTTTTGCACCATTATGGGTTAACTGTAGCAAAAAAAGTATCATCTAACACATATTCATAGGGAAATGCTAATCCTGGAGGGGTCATACAACATTCTGTACATTAAAAACAAGCACTAAAGCTGCATTCCTAGTTATTGATCTTGCAAATGAGTTATACAGAAATCATCAGTACAAAAGTGAATGCTAGACTGTCGCAAAAGGGGTATGGGATTGAAAGATGTTGGATCTGATACAAAGTGGGAGTTATTCCATTTGCTCTTTGATGATGATAGTTCTTTTAGGGGATTCTGAAGACAAGTTGCAAAGGCTGGTGGACAAATTTGGGAAGGTACTATATAAAATAAGAAAATTAAAAGTGAATGTAAATGAAAGCAAGGTGATTGTTAATGAAAAAAGTTTAGGCAGTGATAGATTAAAATATTAAAATAGATTAATAAATATCAGATTGTATGGAGGAATTGGATGTATTTACATATTTAGGAGTGGACATGTCAGCAAACAGGTCTATTAAAGATGAAGTAAACCATAGAACAAATGAGGGGATAAAAAGGTGAATGGGGCATTAAAGTAGTATTTGAGGATTATTACAATCAAAACTAGGCACAAAACCCAAAAGGGCATAAGTACTTTGAAGAAAGAAGAAGTTTTTATGGGGCAAAAAAAGGAATGTATCGGATCAATGGTGCCAGTACTTTTGTGGATGCGGGGTTTTAAAGTGCTTCAGCTAGGACCCCACAGGCAGAGGATACAGTATGCTAGAAATAACTCGCATGGAGAATTCCAGTAGAAATTTAAAAAAGGCAATGTAGGTCCCCAAGGTTTTTCAGGGTCTGAGGGGGGGGTTATTAAAAAAGGTTTTTTGGGGCATGTAACTGGTTGGTAAAAAAGGTGTATAAATGGGGGCGATGTGGAGGGGTAGGTCATCCCAAAAAAAAGGGTTGGGGGAAGAATTACAAAGGGCTGACATTAAACAGACTTGTGTGTTAGATAGGAGTGCAAGATAAGGGTTTTTTAGTGGACATGCCTTGGGAATGTGAGCAAAGAAATTTTTATAAAGGAATTCACAGGAAACCGGTTAGCGGACTTGTTCTGGAAGGACAGTTCTGTATTCTGAAGGGGGGTGGGGGATTTTGCTTTGGAAGGAATCTGTTTGTATGTCAGCATACTTCGGGAAAGGGGGCATTGAATGAAGGGTTGAATGTTTTTTCTTTGGGTCCCTGTCTTGGCAAAGCAGCCACTGAGTTAAAAAAAAAAAGTACAAAGGAAATATACCCCTACCACGGTGGGGTTTTAACCCCCGGGCGTCTCAAAAACTCTAGATCGTTTATTTTGAGACTCTCTGACCGTGGGTTCAAACCCACCCGTGGATGGGTTTTTGCAATCATGTCATTATGATTTCGTGAGTCAAAGGATAATATATTTCACATGTGTTCACACTGCAGCTAAACAGTTAAAACTTGTTGATTCACAAGTGTTTTTGTGTGGATGTGGTCAAGTTTGGGAATCTCCTGTATTATAGTACTATAGGGGGGGGGGATCAATAGTAAATAAAAAAAAAGCAGCTGTGTTGATTGAGGGAGAGCACAAAGGCTAAAGGACAGATATGTCAGTTTTAGTTAAAATAGTTTATCTGCATTTAAGGAAGGTTGACAGAAAGCATGTCAGGGCACTGAAGGTTAAAAATTTAGATGTACCCTTTGCTAATATAACAATCAGTTGGACTGTCAGCATGACCCAATAATTTGAGCAAACACTGGGCACCCATTCCTTAAGTGACGATGTGTGAGTATTTTTTTTTAACAGCCATCTCCCACCAAGGCAGGGTGATCCAAAAAGAAAACATTCAACAACAGTCAGTCAGTTGCCATCTTTCCAGAAATATGCTGACACCAGAATCAGATTACTTTTCAACTGTCACATCCCCACCCCTCCTTCAGAGTGCATGTACTGCCTTCCCACTGGCTAACCAGTTGCATGAATCCCCTCAACATACCCCCAGTGAAAAGCAGGGGTGCCAAGAGCATACTAAGAGAAAACACTAAATGTTTGGGGCCCAAGACTATTCAACAGTTTCCTATAATACATCAGGGAAATTACCAATAGACCCCTGGCTGTCTTCAAGAGGAAACTGGACAGATACCTAAAGTCAGTGCCCGATCAGCCGGGCTGTGGCCTGTACATTGGATTGCATTCAGCCAGCAGTAACAGCTTTGTTGATCAGACCGATTCACCAGGATGCCTGGTCAAGGACTGAGCCACAAGGGGCACTTAATCCCTGGAACAACCTCCAGGTAAATAAAAGTTCATCTGGTCACAAAATATGCTTTACCATATGGATCATAAAGCACAAGTATTGTAATGATCAATAAAATAGACATTACAGTACTAGTTTTCCACATTCAACATTAATGAGAGCCACAAACCCCAAAAGTGGTTTGATAAAAAAAAAAAATTGCTTGTTTACAGTGGTGCTGCAGGTGATCTTGTATGTACTTAACTACTGATGAAGCAACCACCTATGGGAAATAGCTTCTGAAATGCAAAACCCCAAGAGTAGCTGGCAGTTTTTTTTTACTGCAGCAGCACAGACCTAAATTAAAATTTAAAAATATTACATACAATTACTATAAATAAATAGGATAAAAGGGAGCAATGGGCTAGTTTAACCCTTCTATTGTATAAATTACTAAATTTTAAAAGAAAAACTTTGGTTTTTCTTTTTAAGTCACCCTGCCTCAGTGGGATACGGCTGGGCCGTCGAAAAAATAGGATAAAAATCTTAAATACTGTTCTGTATTTCATAAAAAATCTTTACTTCACCATTTACACAAAAATGAAATGAGTAAATACAAATGAATCATATGAAGATACATAAAAGATAATGCATGTACAGTGCTACTCATTATGTAGCTTACTTCACCTAAGAATGCCATCATCATCCTAATAGATATTAAGTCATGAAGATTCCGTTCCATTACATTTCCATTTCCAGTACAAAACGCACGAGGGGAAAAAATTGTATTTTTAATAAATATACAAATGTTTTTGTATTTCCAATTAATTTTCTTTTCTGGGAGGTAAATAGATTGATTCAAGAAGGGGAGGTAGTTAATGCCTGAATTAAAAAGTCCTTCAAAGCATCAAAACCCCATTATTTCCCCCTGAAAACCGAACAC
>NC_069406.1:58166689-58303063 GCF_026875155.1 Cherax quadricarinatus | reverse complement strand
TTAAGGAAGAAACGAGGCAGTAATTTCATGCACTGGTCAGGGAGGTATACCATCTTTTAGGAGTGAAGAAGAGCAGAATGTAAGTGTGGGGGAGGTACGTGAGGCATTACGTAAAATGAAAGGGGTAAAGCAGCTGGAACTGATGGGATCATGACAGAAATGTTAAAAGCGGGGGGGGATATAGTGTTGGAGTGGTTGGTACTTTTGTTTAATAAATGTATGAAAGAGGGGAAGGTACCTAGGGATTGGCAGAGAGCATGTATAGTCCCTTTTATATAAGGGAAAGGGGACAAAAGAGACTGTAAAAATTAATAGAGGAATAAGCTTACTGAGTATACCAGGAAAAGTGTACGGTAGGGTTATAATTGAAAGAATTAGAGGTAAGACAGAATGTAGGATTGCGGATGAGCAAGGAGGTTTTAGAGTGGGTAGGGATGTGTAGATCAGGTGTTTACATTGAAGCATATATGTGAACAGTATTTAGATAAAGATAGGGAGGTTTTTATTGCATTTATGGATTTAGAAAAGGCATATGATAGAGTGGATAGAGGAGCAATGTGGCAGATGTTGCAAGTATATGGAATAGGTGGTAAGTTATTAAATGCTGTAAAGAGTTTTTATGAGGATAGTGAGGCTCAGGTTAGGGTGTGTAGAAGAGAGGGAGACTACTTCCCGGTAAAAGTAGGTCTTAGACAGGGATGTGTAATGTCACCATGGTTGTTTAATATATTTATAGATGGGGTTGTAAAGGAAGTAAATGCTAGGGTGTTTGGGAGAGGGGTGGGATTAAATTATGGGGAATCAAATTCAAATGGGAATTGACACAGTTACTTTTTGCTGATGATACTGTGCTTATGGGAGATTCTAAAGAAAAATTGCAAAGGTTAGTGGATGAGTTTGGGAATGTGTGTAAAGGTAGAAAGTTGAAAGTGAACATAGAAAAGAGTAAGGTGATGAGGGTGTCAAATGATTTAGATAAAGAAAAATTGGATATCAAATTGGGGAGGAGGAGTATGGAAGAAGTGAATGTTTTCAGATACTTGGGAGTTGACGTGTCGGCGGATGGATTTATGAAGGATGAGGTTAATCATAGAATTGATGAGGGAAAAAAGGTGAGTGGTGCGTTGAGGTATATGTGGAGTCAAAAACGTTATCTATGGAGGCAAAGAAGGGAATGTATGAAAGTATAGTAGTACCAACACTCTTATAAGGGGTGTGAAGCTTGGGTGGTAAATGCAGCAGCAAGGAGACGGTTGGAGGCAGCGGAGATGTCCTGTCTAAGGGCAATGTGTGGTGTAAATATTATGCAAAAATTCGGAGTGTGGAAATTAGGAGAAGGTGTGGAGTTAATAAAAGTATTAGTCAGAGGGCAGAAGAGGGGTTGTTGAGGTGGTTTGGTCATTTAGAGAGAATGGATCACAGTAGAATGACATGGAAAGCATATAAATCTATAGGGGAAGGAAGGCGGGGTAGGGGTCGTCCTCGAAAGGGTTGGAGAGAGGGGGTAAAGGAGGTTTTGTGGTAAGGGGCTTGGATTTCCAGCAAGCGTGCGTGAGCGTGTTAGATAGGAGTGAATGGAGACGAATGGTACTTGGGACCTGACATCTGTTGGAGTGTGAGCAGGGTAATATTTAGTGAAGGGATTCAGGAAACCGGTTATTTTCATATAGTCGGACTTGAGTCCTGGAAATGGGAAGTACAATGCCTGCACTTTAAAGGAGGGGTTTGGGATATTGCAGTTTGGAGGGATATGTTGTGTATCTTTATATGTGTATGCTTCTAGACTGTTGTATTCTGAGCACCTCTGCAAAAACAGTGATAATGTGCGAGTGTGGTGAAAGTGTTGAATGATGAGAAAGTATTTTTCTTTTTGGGGATTTTCTTTCTTTTTTGGGTCACCCTGCCTCGGTGGGAGACGGCCGACTTGTTGAAAAAAAAAAAAAAAAAAAAAAAAAAAAAAAAACAACATAATTGAAAGAAGGAAATTGTACAAAAATACGAGGGAGTGGTTGACACATCGTCAGTGTGACTTTGTTTATGCTGGAGTGAAACATTAGTCTCCCTGCTCTTCCAAACATTTCACAATAATTCAGAGGTTGAGGCAGTGGTATTTAATAACATATATGTTATAAATAATAATAGTACATGTTATTATTAATAACATGTATTATTATTAACATGTATGTATTTAATAACACATGTTATAAATAATAATAGTACATATTATTAATAACATGTATTATTATTAACATGTATGTTATTAAATACCATTGCCTCAATCACTGCCTCTACCACTCCAGTCACACTCAATCTACAAGCACCAAACACAATGAATTATTGTGAAATGTTTGGAAGAGCAAGGAGACTAATGTTCACTCCAGCATAAACAAAGTCACACTGACTGTGTCAACCACTCCCTCGTATTTTTGTACAATTTCCTTCTTCAATTATATCATATTATTATTATTATTATTATTATTATTATATTATTATTATTACATTGTTATTATTAGCTGTAGCAGAAATGTTTAATTTCTTTGCAGTGTTCAAGAGTAAACACATGATGTCACCGTCTAATACCTGTCTGAATGGCCATTCCAATATGCAGTCATGAATGGGTTTACATTATTTATACTGTAGTTTAATAGCAAATAATGAACAAACAAAACACTCACCACACTGAGTGGTGGGAGGGCTGGCTGCCAGTTGCGGGGGTCGGAGGGAGGGTAGTAGGGACTCGCAGGTGGCGGGAAACTTAAATATGATTTGGTGGCTGGGAATTTGGTGGCTGGGAATTTAGCGGTTGGGAATTCGCGAATGTGTGAAGCCCGTGAAAATTGAAAACGTGAATGTTGAGGGAGACCTGTAATTGTTTTACATGATGGTAGGATTGTTGGTGTCTTTTGTCTGTCTCATAAACATGCAAGATTTCAGGTATGTCTTGCTACTCCTACTTACACTTAGGTCACACTACACATACATGTACAAGTATATATATATACACCCCTCTGGGTTTTCATCTATTTTCTTTCTAGTTCTTGTTCTTGTTTATTTCCTCTTCTCTCCATGGGGAGTGGAATAGAATTCTTCCTCCGTAAGCCATGCGTGTTGTAAGAGGTGACTAAAATGCCAGGAGCAAGGGGCTAGTAACCCCTTCTCCCGTATAAATTACTAAATTTAAGAGAAACTTTCGTTTTTCTTTTTTGGGCCACCCTGCCTTGGTGGGATACGGCCGGTGTGTTGAAAGAAGAAAGAAAAAGGAGAAACTTTTGTTTTTCCTTTTGGGCCACCCCGCCTCGGTGGGATACGGCTGGTGTGTTGAAAGAAAGAAGAATACTTAAACTTCACTACCATACAGTCTTGATGTTATGGTCTACAAGTCCAAAAGATCTCTTTTAATGTATCTGTCTCACAGTGCCTATCAGTACCCCATCAACTTATGTATTATGGATTTTTGCCTCTTTTTATTAACAGTATATTCACACTCTGTCTTACATGATGGTAGAATTGCTGGTGTCTTTTTTTGTCTCATAAACATGCAAGATTTCTGGTATGTCTTGCTACTTCTACTTACAATTAGGTCACACTACACTTGCATGTACAGTATACAAGCATATATACAAACACCCCTCTGGGTTTTCTTCTATTTTCTTGTTAGCTCTTGTTCTTGTTTATTTCTTCTTATCTCCATGGGGAAGTGGAATAGAATTCTTCCTCTGTAAGCCATGCGTGTCGTAAGAGGTGACTAAAATGCCAGGAGCAAAGGGCTAGTAACCCCTTTTCCTGTATACATGACTAAAGTTAAAGAGAAACTTTTCTTTTTCTTTTTGGGCCACCCTGCTCGTTTGTTGAAAGAAGAAGATTTACACTATGGAAAACCATAATGCCACACTTGGAGAAGCATTATAAAACTTGCTTATGATGGCATTCACAATGTCAACCTGAACATCTAACTTTTAACCATGGTTCACAAGCTATCTCCAGGAACTAATGTTGATACCACTCTACATTGTTTCCTTAAAATAACTATACTGAAAACAAAATCTTCCAAGTATTTGAATACATTTACACAAGAAGAACTAAGATGAGAAATACAACATCAATCATAGCAAGTCACTTACCTGGTACCATATCAATACGGCGGCTAGTAAGGTAAACTGTAGTACTGCGATTTTGTGCTTCCTTGTCTAGGGCAGTGTTGGGCCGAATGAAATGAGATACATCTGCAATGTGGACCCCAACCTACAACATAACAAGATTATGAATGTCCATGAAGAAAAGTGCATAAATGACAAAAATTATATCATGAGTAACAGTACTAGTCACAACAATACCAACAAACTGAGGAATAAAAATGCATAGGAAACATGGAAGATATTTTATTTGAAGACTTAGCGGCTTTATCAATCCAATACAAAGAACAGAACATATAAATATTTGAAAAATGTGGTCATATTACACTTCAAACAACTGTGAGCTGCAAATCCCATGGGTTCTAAGAAAGAACCCGATGATGACGCTTCTCTCAGTGCAAGTGTCGTCATGTGAGAAAAAATATGATAGCTTGTCCTTGTTTGTGAAGGTAAGTTTATCACTGTCTCTGCTTAGGATATCTAAGAATAGGAATTTAATGTCACTTTTCTTCTCAAGGAACAGCTCCACACTAATGTTTTTGGTCAATAGTGTCAATTTTGAGTCTTCAAGGATAAATAACCAAAATGTTGTCTACACAATGCAGCCATGTTACATATACTACAGGGCATGAAGGGTTTTACAAGTTCTGATTAAACATGCTCCATATGAAGATTAGCTAACAGCACTGATATAGGAGCTCGTGTCCATCCTAAAACAATGTCTATACTTATTTTGACATCACTACTCCTTTCACTAACTTACCCACCACTCGTCATCCTATTTTCCTTTGGAAAATAAGTATAGTTGCAAAAGCAATTATAATTTATGCACTGAGCAATGAGGTCAACAAAATCTGTTTGGTAACTCTCACTGTCAGGGTCTTTGCCACACATTACTGCAACTGCTTGAGTAATGGGTAAGCAAGTGAAGAAAGCAGTGATGAGTGGTGGGTAAGTTAGTGAAAAGAGCATTGATGTCAAAACTTGCTAGCTTGTTATTCCTAATATTAATGGCCTTAATTCAATTTATGAGATCCATCAAGTGCTTGAGATGAGACTGGCTGATGGTTTCTAAAAGTTTGGCAAGCAGACTCACGGGCCAGTGAAGGGCACTGCCTATTCCTGGTTGACTATCATCTGGCATTGTGATGTTAAACCACTTACTTTTTGTGACTAAATCACACATTCCTTATGACTACATCACATTGTTTATTGCTAAACCACATTTTGTGGCTAAATTATGTGTTCCTTGCAACTAAATCACATTATTTGTGGCTAAATTACATTTTTGGTGGCTAAAATACACACTCTTTGTTGCTAAGCAGGCAGTTCTTTATTGCTAAGTATGCAGTTCTTTGTTGTTAAGCATAATGTTCTTTGTTACTAAGCAGGCATTTCTATGTTGCTAAGCAGGCAATTCTATGTTGCTAAGCAGGCAATTCTTTGTTGCTAAGTATGAAGTTCTCTGTTGCTAAGCAGAATGTTCTTTGTTGCTAAGCAGGAAGTTCTATTGCTTAACTACACATTTTTTGAGGCTAAACCTCACATCCTGTCACTACACGATAATTTTTTGTCACTAAATCATAAGTTCTTTGTGGGTAAACCACACATTCTGTTGTTAAATCACCTTTATTGTTGCTGCTAAACCCACATTCTGTTACTAAATCATATATTCTGTTTAGCCAAACTATATGTTTTCTGTTGCACATTTTGTTAACACAAGACACAACAAAATAAACTGATGTAATGTTAGGAATGATACCGACCTCATAATTACCATTCGAAAGTTTCCGACAGTGGAGTGCATCGTCAATGTCTGTACATCCAATGGGATCAACAGAACAGACATCCAAATGACGCAAATCTTCACGTTTGGCCTCATCCTAAAAATATTAAATACGTACATTTGTTAATATAGTAGTCTCTTAAGTTACAATATTAATCCGTTCCAGAAGACCTATCATGTCTCCAAAATATCGTAACTCAACCCCAAAATATATAGTTTTATGGTAATTCATTCCAAGACACCAGAACACACCCAACCTGCCTCTGGGTACTTTTTGTTGTTTAAACACACTGGGGTTTTCTGAGTGACAAGAAGCATAAGCTGCAGCTTAAAATATCTAAATTAAGACTTGAGATTTATTGTGCTGTCAGGGTGAATAAATTTTTGGTAGAAAAGCATCACATTTACCAATATATAAGTGATATTATATTTAATGAGATGAATAATATATGAGTGAATAATATCTGAGTGCCTACTTTTGGTCACTATAGTAATATTATTCACCCTTTAAATACTGATCAAATCTCCATCATGAAAATACACAGAAAGGTAAAATGTAGCTTTTAAGGTGATAAATCTGAATATAAGAAAAGTTTAGTACATTCCAATTACATGTGACTGTTCTAAAGGATAACTATGGAATGAGTGATAATACACATGCTTCATTCTTTGGAAGGATGTACATGCTTCTTCAAACTTTTCACTGTCTCCTATGTACATCTACATCACTGTTGCCAGTGTTGCTCACACAGATCTACGTTTCAAGCACAGCTCCCTCAAATATACTGTGAGCAGTAAATTTTTGCCTAGACATAAGAGAATGCATCTGTGCAGTGAGTGTGCATAGTATAAAAAATCCTACCCCCATGCAAAGCATGACAGGAAAAGCAAACCTTGTGTTTGGTTTAAAATAGCAACTAAGGTGTTTTATAGGGTGGTTTTTGTGGTTTTACTGGCTGTTTCTTGGTATCAGTTAATAGAACAGAAAACATACTAGTGAAATAAAGTTGATTTTGGTTGGTTTCAGACCAAAAGTAGCTTGAAATAAGATTCAAAATGACAGAAATATTAAATTTTTGGAGATTTTCGAGGAAGGGCGGGGCTCCCTAGTCCCCCAGCCTTTTTTTTTTTTGCTAGGTCTGCTTCAATTACTGGGATGGCCTAAACCATGACCAATCATTTTTTATCATATTTTGTTATTATCTGAGAAATAGGGTAAAACGTCGACTTTTGTGTGATGATGGATTCGAAATGGAGAGCAAGTGTAATACAGGAGAGGCCTAGGAACATGAGTAATGAAGAGAGGGAAGGTTGCTTTTGCAACTGCAATGCCTACATGGTTTATTTTGGACTCTTGTTTTTAAATTAGAATTTCTTAAATTTTGTTTAAAACTGACCAAATTACCAACTACTGTGCCCATTATAGGGTAGCTCTGATAGTTGCATGGGTATTCTTGTGTTCAGTCAATAAAAGGGAAGGCATACTAGTGAAATAGCTAGAAATTGGGTTGAACTGAGCATTGGAATTGGCAATTTACACACTGGTGGGCAATACCACCTATGTGTAAATTGCATCCAGACTGCCAACTCTGTGTTCACTTAATTCCATAAGTATTTTAGGTTGTTATTACCCTCAGGAAAAGATTCTCTACCATTTCAGAAGCTAAAATTATTTTATATATTTTTAGAAATCACAATGCTGTCAGCATTTTAATTTTGGGGCACAACAGCGAAGGGGTTAATGCCTTGCTAAAAACATTTTTTTTTTTTTTTTTAATATTAAGAGTAACTAACCTTTGGTGTGATTACCCATGGCATCTTTGGAAGGCAATTTAGAACTGATTCAGAGAACTTGGTATATGGACAGTCATGCTCTAAGAGAATCACTTCGTTTTCTGCCTCTTTGTCTCCAACCATTCCAATCACGCGGACAAAATGACCCTGCAAAATATTTATAATTTTTAAATTTATTTTGGTATTTCTTATTCCAAAAGTTATGGCCCTCTACTTCATTAATGATTTTTTCACTACAAATACGTATATTGAAAAAAAATATGGTTATTATGTGATGAAGTAATGTTAAGTACTCTGCTGCTGCATGTCCACATTATGTATATTTCTGGTGCTGCTATTATCTGTTAAATCTGTTAATGGTTCTGAGACTGCCCTTGTAGTCCAATCTCAGACCAAACTTTTTAAATGAAAATGTAAAATTACAACACTAAAAATCATTAAGAAACATACAGGAACCGATAAAAATATATTTAATGCACAAAGAAGTTTGCAAAATTTACCTGTCATCTTACAAGCTCATGAGACAGAAAGAAAACACCAGGAGATCTACAAGAATGCAAAACATTTAACAGGTTTATATTACACACTTGTATAACTGAACTTCAGTACCTTCCTGAATGGTTGCTGGCTTTTATCCTACTACCTAAGCATATCCATAAGGTGTACATCATGTACAGAACACTACTTTTATCTATTTTCTGATATATCTCACAAATCTATGTATTCAATTAGAGCTCTGGGTAAGGTAAAAGAATTTTTTTAAAACTAGATATGATATTTGTTTACCTTGGGGTTCCTTGAATCTCTAGGCCAAGAATCAATGGCCACAATCACTCTCTTGTCATACAACATTTCAGGCTGCCTAGTTTCAATACGAATGAATGGAATTTTCTTATCAGCTGGGATGAACAAGTGTCGTAGTGACTGAAAAGATAAAAATGATCTATTATGAGGCCATATACTCACAATAATAATAATCATAAAATAATAATTAATAATAGATTAATATTTATTAATCAGCCGATCACAGTACAATATGGAAAGATTACTGCTACAATACAGGCCAGATCCTTGGAGCAACAAGATTATGAGAAACTTTACAAACAGATTTCAGTACAGTTTTCCAATGGGAGTATGAGTATTTATGTGAAGAACATACTGTATTTCAAAACAAGTACACTCTAACTTTACCAATACAGTGGACCCCCGGTTCACGTTATTAATCTGTTCCTGAGATCTCATCGTAAAGCAAAATTATCAGAAAGCGAATCAATTTTCCCCATAAGAAATAATGGAAATCAAATTAATTCGTGCAAGACACCCAAAAGTATGAAAAAAAAAAACTTTTGCCACATGAAATATTAAGTTTAATGCAATAGAATAATTACAATAACAATAGAATAATCACAATAGAATAATTGACACTTACCTTTAACCCTTAAACGGTCCAAACAAATCGACGTTTAAATTCGTAGTGCTCCAAAAGTAGATCTACGTTTTTTTTACATATTTTCAAAAATAACAAAAAAAAAAAAATGTAGATAAAAGTTTTTTTGCACATTTTTAAATGTAAAACAAGAAAGAAGATCTACATTTTTTTACATACTTTCAAATGTTGAAAAAACGTATATATACGTTTGGACCATTTAAGGGTTAATGAAGATCTGGTGATGATTGATGGGATGGGAGGAGGGGAGAGTGCCGAAGTTTTTAATGTTTAGAAGGGGAATCGCTGTTTTGTAATCACAGTTGCACCTTTTGCAAGAACAGCTTCCTTGATTGCCGTTTTCCTGCTCACTATAGTAGAGATGGTTGATTGGGATTTACTATACAACTTGGCCAGGTCCGACACACGCACTCCACTTTCATACTTTGCAATTATCTCTTTCTTCATTTCAATAGTCATTAGCACCCTTGGTCTCGATGGGTTGGCACTAGAAGCTTTCTTGGGGCCCATGGTGACTTATTTTGCAGAAACAAGCACCAAAAACAGTGATAATATGGAATGTACCAAATATATCCTTAGATGCGCGCGCACTGGCTGGCTTGTAAACACTGGCACACACGGGGCAGTTCAGGCCACACGTGGACACGTCTCGTACAAATCGTATTGCACACCGGGTTTTGTAACGGGAACCGAGGCAAATTTTTTTGCGATATAATGCTTTTGATACCGGATTTATCGGATCCCGATGACTTCGCGAACCGGGGGTCCACTGTATTTGTTTATATATTTTGATTTAATTTTAAGCAATCCGAGATACAGGGAGCAAGAGACTTGATCATGTGAGTGCATGGAGTGACGGATGTTTCCTTTTTTTTTTTTTTTTTTTTTTTTACACAATGGCCATTTTTTTCACTCTATCAGTAGAATGACATGGAAAGCATATAAATCTATAGGGGAAGGAAGGCGGGAGTAGGGTACGTCCTCGAAAGGGTTGGAGATAGGGGTAAAGGAGGTTTTGTGGAGTAAGGCTATGGGATTAGCAAGCATCTTGAGCGGTTAATCACGATGCAATGAAAATGGTACTTGGATCTGACGATCTTTGGATTGACAGGGTAATATTTAGTGAGGGATTCAGGACAACCGGTTATTTATCTATAGATCGATCTGATCCATGGAAAATGGAAGTACACATAGCCTGCACTTTAAAGGAGGGGTTTGGATATGGCAGTTTGGAGAAACTTTGTGTATCTTTAATTTTATGCTTCTAATCTTTTGTATTCTGGCACCCTGCAAAACAGTGATAATGTGCGAGTAGTGGAGAAAGTGTGAATGAATGATGAAAGATCGTGGGATTTTCTTTCTTTTTTGGTCACCCTGTCTCGTGAACGGCCTACTTGTTTGAAAAAAAAATAATAAAAATAATCATTGTCTTGCTCGAGGCATGCTGTTACTACAGTTTAGATGCTGATGTCATATTGTACATATATATCAGTAACATACACTTGGCAATTTCAATTACTGTACACCACCTTCAAAGACTTTATTGATATTTATGTAAACAACTAACCAATTTATAATTGAAAACCAATGGGGTTAGCAACATCTTTCTCAATCACACTGCAATCAAATTGATTTATTTGTATATATACGTACTTATAATGGATTCTTATCGGAGTTTCGGTCAAGAAACTCAGCACATTACATATAGAATTGATCCTATGAAGCATGATCCACTTCCATGGGGAAGTGGAACAGAATTCTTCCTCCATAAGCCATGCGGATCGTAAGAGGCTACTAAAATATTGGGAGCAAGGGGCTAGCAACTCTTTCTCCTGTATACCTTACTAAATTTAAAAAAAGAGAAACTTTCATTCTTCTTTTCAGGTCTGCCTGCACATGTCAAAGCCAGTCATAGCATGAGCCAGTTCAAGAAGAGAGCCAGAAGGTGCCTAATGAATGTAGTGACAGAAAGGGAGAACTATTTTTTATTTTTTTAGTTAACACACATGTAAATACAAATAACTCACTTTACCTTATTCCTAGTATAACTCATTTATAGTATAATAATAAGATATTATCTCCTTTATAGTATAATAATAAGGTATCAAAAGGACCCTAATGGAAATAAGTCACTTTGTTTTAGGTTCTCTACACATATGTTGCTATGTATGATAATCTATGTAACTGTATTTGTGTATACCTGAATAAACTTACTTATTTACTTACCCTACCTCGGTGGGATATGGCCAGTTTGTTGAAAAAAAAAAATGCTACTTACAATGATTTTTGAAGAGTTTATTCAGTAAGGTCAATTTTTTTTTTTAACAAGTTGGCTGTCTCCCACCGAGGCAGGGTGACCCAAAAAGAAAGAAAATCCCCAAAAAGAAAATACTTTCATCATCATTCAACACTTTCACCTCACTCACACATAATCACTGTTTTTGCAGAGGTGCTCAGAACACAACAGTTTAGAAGAATATAATTATAAAGATACACAACATATCCCTCTAAACTGCCAATATCCCAAACCCCTCCTTTAACCCTTTCAGGGTCCGTGCCGTAGATCTACGGCTTTACGTTCAGGGTTCAAACCATAGATCTACGCCATGAGCTCAGCTCACTCTGATAAGCTGTGAGTGGTAAACTTGGGCCTAGATATGAGAGAATACATTTATGTGGTATGTGTGCACCACATAAAACAAATCCTGCAGCACACAGTGTATAATGAGAGAAAAAACTTGAGACCGTGATTTTCGATTAAAACAGCGACTTTGCAGTGTTTTTTTGTATGTTTTTTATGGTTGTATTTGCGATTTCTTGGTCTCATTTGATAGGCTGGAAGACATATTACAGAAATAGAGATGATTTTGATTGGTTTTAGCACTGGAAATGGCTTGAAACTGAGCTCAAATTAGAGGAAATGTTAAATTTTTGCCGATGTTCAAGAGTAAACAAACAACCTCACACGTCTAATACACGCCAGCATGTGGGTCTAATATACATTCACAAATGTGGTGATGATATTTATACAATTATTACAATATTGCATAACAGTAAATCTTCTATTTTTTGGTTTGAATAAAAATTCATTATGTGAATAAAAAATAAAAATGGAATTCATTTGTAAAGCCTCAAAACATAGCTAATGAACAGAGGAAATGTTAGTTTAGTGCCAGGAATACCTGCATTGTTTATTCTGGACCCTATTTTGAAATTGGAATATTTTGAACTTTGTGTTAAATTGGCCAAATTACCAATTTCCGACCACTTTATTTTGTAGTTGGAATAGTTGACTTGGCAATTTCTTGTGCTCAATCGATAGAATAGACGTAATACTAGTGAAATATCTAAGAATTTGGTCGACTGGAATAATGTAATTGGCCTAAAATGGGAGTCAAAGTCGGCAAAATCACCGATTCGTAAATATCACTGACACATCAAAATTCGCGAGAACATAATTTTGTCAATTTTCCATCAAATTTCATACTTTTTGTTTTATTACCTTCAGAAAAAGATTCTCTACCATTTCATAAGAAAAAATAAATTTTTTTTTTTTTTTTAAATACTTGGACCCTGGTGCGCACTTTGAAATTTGGCCTCTGGACCCTGAAAGGGTAAAGTGCAGGCATTGTACTTCCTATTTCCAGGACTCAAGTCCGGCTATATAAAATAACCGGTTTCACTAAATATTACCCTGCTCACACTCCAACAGCTCGTCAGGTCCCAAATACCATTAGTCTCCATTCACTCCTATCTAACACGCTCATACATGCTTGCTGGAAGTCCAAGCCCCTCGTCCACAAAACCTCCTTTACCCCCTCCCTCCAACCCTTTCGAAGATGACCCCTACCCCGCCTTCCTTTCCCTACAGATTTATATGCTCTCCATGTCATTCTACTTTGATCCATTCTCTCTAAATGACCAAACCACCGCAACAATAACAAATGAGTTACATAGTATTAACTTGATTAAAAAAAAATCTGTTTTACTCAAAGACTTCATGCTTTTTTTTCACATACAACAAAACAAAACTAATACACACTCTACAAGGCAGTGTACTTACATCAGTAATTTCATTCTTTTTAATAATACCACAGTACTGTCGCCATTTGCGCCTGATTATGCCAACAACACATCCTGTTGGCTGACGTTCTCCTTCTCCACGTCCAGAAGCTAAGAGAGCCTGCTCCTCTTTTAGGGTGGTTTCATCAGCATCTTCATCTTCACTACATCCTGTAAATATTTAATAACATTTATTTACCTAAAATATAATCAACTAAGAGATAACTCAATAAGTATAAAGGGACCAAGACTTTTCAACACCCTCCCTTCATACATAAGGGAAATTACCTTCAGACCCCTGGATTGGTTCCTGAAGTTAGTTCCCGACCAGTTGGGCTAGGTGGACTCCATGTGGCTAACACCAGCAGCCTGACTGATCACTCTATCAACCACAAGGCTTGGTCTGGGAATGGACTGCAAGGGCAGTGATCCCAGGAATATTCTTCAAATGACCTTCAGGCTCCGGACAGAGCCTTGTTTGAATCCAATGGTCTGTTAATTTGATTTCTTTTGTATACCTCTGTATGATTACTTCTACTTTGTGCCTCTATTTCTTACTTTAACCCTTAAACTGTCCAAGAGATCTATGTTCACATGCATAGTGCTCCAAAAGTAGATCTACGTTTTTTTACATATTTTCAAATATAACAAAAAAAAAAGTAGATCAAAGTTTTTTTACACATTTTCAAATGTAAAAAAAAAGAAAAAAGAAGATCTACTTTTTTTTACATACTTTCAAATGTTGAAAAAACGTAGATCTACGTTTGGACAGTTTAAGGGTTAATGGGATATGGAAGCCCCACTAAAAGAGGACAAAAAAATTTAACTAGTATTCAAAGTGATACCTAACACATCTGACTTTTCATGCTGGTAGTCTCACAAGACACTACCCCCACTACAACCTAGCAAAATATTTCATGACTAAAGTATTAAAAGTACTTCACATTAATAAAAAAAATACTGTCAGTTACACATTATCTTCCAACAAACCACTGTACTTTCATTGCCACATGTAATGCAATGTGCAATGTTCCCACCATATTTTCTGACTCTCTAAGGAATATCAAATTAATTTATTAGGCATACATGAAAAGCAAAACTAGTTACTTGCCTCGTTTCTCCTCTTCTTGCTTTTCTTGATCAATTACAACAGTTGAATGGGTGGACCACTGGTCTTCAGGAAATATCTGAACTGCCACAGTATCATCATGTAATGCACGGTTTAGGTTAAGACGACCCTGAATCAGCACTGTCTTTTCTAAACCTTCAATCATTACATTGGCTTCAAGGAAGTTAGTGCGTGATGTCTTCAATACCCCCTGCCTAAGTTTACCAGCCTATTAAAAGAAAGATTGTATAAATGAACTGTTAAATCTCCTGTGATTATTATAAAAAAGGAGAAAAATTAAATTAAATTAAGGAAATATGACTGCATGAAGTTTTCTGTGTTCACAATCCTTATCGCTGATGCTCTTTTGGACATTTGCTGGCAGGTGCAAAACTAAGTAATAACACTGAAACAAGGTACAAAAAATGAACTAGCAAGTATCCTGTTTCCAAACAATAACAATCAGGAAGAAAAGTGACTACCTCTGTTGTACATAACAGACATACAAGACTAGCTGCATAGGGGTTTTTGTTTATCTCAGGAGCACTGCACATTTGTTTACAAAATGATGGATTATTTCTTCAATGCAATAATTTTCTTTACTCAGATTTTCAGTAAAGAAAATGTCATTAACCCCTTGACTGTCGCAACCCCCAATCCTGAAGTGTCTCCTGGTGTCACAAAATTTAAAAAAAAAAAAAAAAAAATTATTTTTTCTTATGAAATGATAGAGAATCTTTTCCCGATTGTAATGACACCAAAAACATGAAATTTGATGGAAAACTGACGGAATTACACTCTCGCGAAATTAGTGACCTCGGCGATATTTACAAATCGGCGATTTCGCCCACTTTGAGCCCTATTTTTGGCTACTTCCCTTGTTCCAGTCGACCAAACTCATAACTATTTTTTTAGAAATCCATTTTTTCTATCGATTGAGTGCAAGAAACTGCCCATTTACCGATTTCAATTACCCAATACCGTGGTCAGAAATTTGCAATTTGGCCAATTTCACGAAAATTAAAAAATATGACAATTTCAAAATAAGGTCCAGAATGAACAATGCAGACATTCCTGGCTCTAAAATAACATTTTCTTTGTTCATCAGTCACGTCTCCAAGACCTCTGATATTACTCTTGCTTTCTATTTTGAATTTTTATTCAAACAAAAAATAGAAGATTTACTGTTATGCAGACTACTGTAATAATTGTATAAATAACATCAACCCATTCATGACTGCATATTAGAATGGCTAGTTGGACATTTATTGGACAATGACATCATTTGTTTACTTTTGAACATCGGCAAAAATCAAACATTTCCCCTACTTTGAGCTCCATTTCCAGGTTCTTTTTATAGTAAAATCAATCAAAATCACCTCTATTTCTATAATATGTTTTCCATTCTATCAAATGAGACCATGAAAACGAGAATACAACCATAAATACTATACGAAAATAGACCACAAAGTCGGCATTTTAATTAAAAAAAAAACGGTCGGAGTTTTTTTTCTCATTATGCACTGCATGCTCCAGGATTTTTTTTATATGGTGCACACTGACCACACAGACCCATTCTCTCACATGTGGGCCTACCAGCTTTCTCCTGCTTGATTTGAAGCCGCTAGAATTTATGAGTGTATATACGTCAAACACGGTACCTCGTAAGACGTATATATACGACCTCGACAGTCAAAGGGTTAAACTCCATGGAAAAATGGAAAAAGAATCCTTCCTCTGTAAGTCTTGTGTGTCGTAAAAGGCGACTAAAATGCCGGTAGCAAGGTACTAGTAACCCCTTCTCCTGTATATATTACTAAATGTAAAAAGAAAAACTTTTGTTTTTCTTTTTAGGTCACCCTACCTTGGTGGGAAATGGTCAATTTATTAAAAAATGTCATTAAGCAAATGATATTTGAATCATTATTTATTAATATTTTTTAATATAAAAGACACTAGTTTTTAAGTACACATATATCCACACTTATTAGAGGCAATGTCAAGACTACAAGATAATAAAAAACTTAAATAAGTTTCGAATTATGTACTTAAATAAGTTTTTGAATTACTATTATGAAAACAAATATAGTTTATAAAATAAATTAAAGCATATTATTCTTACTGGTTGACAAAACTAATTATACTATCAGTAATGATAATAACCAAGCATTATGAGACCCAACAAATACTTTCATTAGTTATCTCTATGTACTTTGCGTATCTCACTACGTAACAGTAGTTCATGTATAATTAACTTACACATAACCTCAGCATATAACACTGCTACATTAATAAAATATTCCTGATCTATGCAATTCTATTTTATCTAGCTGGGCCTTCTAGTGTACATGCAGCAATTGAAATGTTTCTATATATTACCTCCCTAAATTGGATATCTCACACTTTTTGGCTTTATATCTCACTCAACATTTCTACCAATATGCCTGGTGTTCAGAATTCCCTACTATCAAAATCTACATTACAGTACTCAAATCTGGCTTATATAGCAGCAACCAAACTATAACTTTACTTTTTCATGCACTAGACCAGAATAGCCAGTGACCTCTCAAACTTCCACCACATAGCAATTTTTCTATATGATGTACAGATCCTTCACATTTACTCTCAAGCCATCCTTCAGTTTTCTATCATCATCATATAAACCCATAACTATTTCTAATTCACAAGAGTATGTCATGAGTAAAATCTTGAGAAGATATTTTAATACCAAAGTTAAGACCAGCTGTTGTGGCCAATATGTGAGACTCAAATATTTATAAATGTTGTATGCATATGAAGTAGCACCAAACACATTTGACTAAGTAAAGCATTCAGCACCTCCCTATAAACACAAATATGACTAAACAAAGACTGAGAATGCCTAAGATAGCATATATAAAAGAGAACATGGAAGGGAAGAAACAGGGAATGGCAACGAGGGCAAGAATGGAAAATTGGTATTCAGTGAAAGGACATTGAGGAGGGTGAACAATATCAGAATCAAGTGGCACAGTAAGTGTAACTTAAGACAAAAAAAAAACATCCACAGCAGAAATTGTTTCCTGTTTATTTACCCCATTAGCAATGCTGAAATGAATGACTAAGGTCAATTATAACCTATAAACAAAATTATAAAACTTTCAGGCTACCTTGAGTGCAGCACGTATTTTTTCCAGTGACCAATGAGGTGTGTACAAGTAGTTTTGATGACTGGCATCTTCATCTTTTTCTTCTTCCACCTTGGCCACAATATCCAGTAATCAGACAATTTAAGAACTTTATAAATATTTCATACATCTGAAATATTTTATTTGCATTAAGAAAAATTTATACAGTATTTTATATCATCAAGCTGTCAATAGAGAATTGTTGCACTTCATGAATTGGCTTTTAAAAAAGGAATAATATATATATTTATGTGTGTGTTGTGTGTACAATTATAATAGATAATATCTATATATTATATATTATAATATAAATATATATAACAATTATATATATATATATATATATAGGTTTTTTTTTTTTTTCATCAAGTCGGCGTTCACTCACCGTGGCGGGTGACCCAAACAACCTAAGAAAACCAATAACCAACCGTAGGAAATAGTGTGTATTTATTTTTTCAAATTTTATCCACACTCGCCGATTCCCACCAAGGCAGGGTGGCTCAGAAAAACAGTCTTTCACCATACACCATAGCTAGAAGGTCACACAACAGTTTTAAACTGCAAACCCCATAACCCTCCTTTCAGAGTGCAGGCATTGTACTTCCCATTTCCAGGACTCAAGTCCGACTTTTGAAACCGGTTTCCCTGAATCCCTTCATAAATATTATGCTCACACTCCAACAGCACGTCAAGTATCCAAAAACCATTGTCTCCATTCACTCCTATCAACACGCTCACGCAGCCTGCTGGAATCCAAGCCCCTACCCACAAAACCTCCTTTACCCCCTCTCTCCAACCCTTTCCGAGGCGACCCCTACCCCGCCTTCCTTCCCTATAGACTTATACTCTTGCAGTCATTCTGTTGCTCCATTCTCTCTAAATGACCAAACCACCTCAACAACCCTTCCTCAGCCTCTGACAATCTTTTGTAATCCCGCACCTTCCTCCTAACTTTCCAACTCGAATTCTCTTGCATATATTTCCACCACACATTGCCCTTCAGACAGACATCTCCACTGCCTCCAGCCTTCTCCTCGCTGCAACATTTATCACCCAAGCTTCACACCCATATAAGAGCGTTGGTAACTATACTTCATACATTCCCTCTTTGCCTCCAAGACAAAGTTTTTTGTCTCCACAGATCCTAACGCACCACTCACCTTTTTTCCCTCATCAATTCTATGATTCACCTCATCTTCATAGACCCATCCGCTGACACGTCCACCCCCAAATATCTGAAAACATTCCCCTTTTTCCATACTCTCCTCCCAATTGATATCCATTTTCTTTACCTAAATCTTTTTGTTACTCCTCATAACCTTACTCTTTTCCTTATTTCACTTTCAACTTTCTTCTTTTGCACACCCTAAAATTCATCCACTAATCTTTGCAACTTTCTTCAGAATCTCCCATAAGACAGTGTCATCAGCAAAAAGCAACTGTGTCAACTCCCACTTTGATTTGATTCCCTATTTAATCCACGCCTCTTCCAACACCCTAGCATTTACTTCTTTACAACCCCATCTATAAATATATTAAACAACCAGGTGACATCACACATCCTTGTCTAAGACCTACTTTTACTGGGAAAGTATTTCCCTCTCTTCTACACACCTAACTGAGCCTCACTATCCTCGTAAAAACTCTTCACTGCTTTTAAAGTTACCTACCTCTTACCATACACTTGCAACATCTGCCACATTGCTCCCCCTATCCACCCTGTCATACGCCTTTTCCAAATCCATAAATGCCACTAAAGACCTCCCTATGCCTTATCTAAATACTGTTCACTTATATGTTCATGTAAACACCTGGTCCACACATCCCCTACCTTCTAAAGCCTCCTTGTTCATCTGCATCCTACATCTGTCTTACCTCTAATTCTTTCAATTATAACCTACCATACACTTTTCCAGGTATACTCAACAGACTTATCCCCTATAATTTTTACATCTCTTTTGTCCCCTTTCCCTTTATAAAAGGGACTATGCATGCTCTCTGCCAATCCCTAGGTACCTTACCCTCTTTCATACATTTATTAAAAAATTGACCAACCACTCCAACACTATATCCCCCCTGCTTTTAACATTTCTATCTATGATCCATCAGTTCCAGCTAGACTTTTACCCCTTTCATTTTACGTTTAAAGCCTCACTACTCCCCACACTTAAATTTGCTATTTTCACTCTAAAGATGTATATCCTCTGACCATTGATGAAATTACTCCTCTGTTTTTTCCTTAACATTTAAAAGTTCCTCAAAATATTCCGCCAAAAGTACCCAATACCTCCATCTTCCACATCTACCAACTCCCCTACTCTGTTTTTAACTGACAAATCCATATTTTCCTAGGCTTTCTTAAACTTGTTTAACTCGCTCCAAATTTTTTCTTATTTTCATTAAAATTTCTTGACAGTGCCTTCTCCACTCTATCATCTGCTCTCCTTTTGCACTCTCTCACCACTCTCTTTACCTTTCTTTTACTCTCCATATACTCTGCTCTTCTTATAACACTTCTGCTTTGTAAAAACCTCTCATAAGCTACTTTTTCTCTTTTATCACACCTTTACTTCATCATTCCACCAATCACTCCTCTTTCCTCCTGCCCCCACCCTCTATAACCACAAACTTCTGCCCCACATTCTAATACTGCATTTTTAAAACTATTCCAACCCTCTTCAACCCCCCACTACTCATCTTGCACTAGCCCACCTTTCTGCCAATAGTCGCTTATATCTCACCCGAACTTCCTCCTCCCTTAGTTTTACACTTTCACCTCCCTCTTACTTGTTGTTGCCACCTTCCTCTTTTCCCATCTACCTCTTACTCTAACTGTAGCTACAACTAAATAATGATCCTGATATATCAGTTGCCCCTCTATAAACATGTACATCTGGAGCCTACCCATCAAACCTTTTATCCACCAATACATAATCTAATAAACTACTTTCATTACGTGCTACATCATACCTTGTATATTTATTTATCCTTTTTTCATAAAATAATGTATTACTTATTACCAAATTCTTTCTACACATAGCTCAATTAAAGGCTCCCCATTTACATTTACCCTGGCACCCCAAATTTACCTAACTACTCCCTCCATAACATTTTACCCACTTTAGCATTAAAATCCCCAACCACCATTACTCTCACACTTGATTCAAAACTCCCCACGCATTCACTAAACATTTCCCAAAATCTCTCTCTCTCCTCTACACTTCTCTCTTCTCCAGGTGCATACACGCTTATTATAACCCACTTTTCACATCCAATCTTTATTTTGCTCCACATAATCCTTGAATTAATACATTTATAGTCCCTTTTTCCTGCCATAGCTTATCCTTCAACATTATGCTACTCCTTCTTTAGCTCTAACTCTATTTGAAACCCCTGACTAATCCATTTATTCCTCTCCACTGAAACCTCCACCCCCTTCAGCTTTGTTTCACTTAAAGCCAGGACATCCAGCTTTTTCTCATTCATAACATCCACAATCATCTCTTTCTTATCATCTGCACAACATCCACGCACATTCAAGACTTCCACTTTGACAATTTTCTTCTTCTTATTCTTTTTAGTAATCTTTACAGGAAAGGGGTTACTAGCCCATTGTTCCCGGCATTTTAGTTGACTTTTACAACACGCATGGCTTACGGAGGAAAGATTCTTATTCCACTTCCCATGGATATAAAAGGAAAATTAATAAGACCAAGAAACTATTAAGATAAAATCAAAGAAAACTCAGATGAGTGTGTATAAATAAATGTGTACATGTATGTGTAGTGTTGACCTAAGTGTAAGTAGAAGTAGCAAGACATGCCTGTAATCTTGCATATTTATGAGACAGACAAAAGACATCAGCAATCCTACCATCATGTAAACAATCACAGGCTTCGTTTTACACTCACTTGGTAGGACGGTAGTACCTCCCTGGGTGGTTGCTGTCTACAACCTATACAATAAATATATATATATTATATATTCTTTTTCTTTCAACACACCGGCCGTATCCCACCGAGGCGGGGTGGCCCAAAAGGAAAAACGAAAGTTTCTCCTTTTACATTTAGTAATATATACAGGAGAAGAGTTACTAGCCCCTTGCTCCCGGCATTTTAGTTGCCCTCTTACAACACGCATGGCTTACGGAGGAAGAATTCTGTTCCACTTCCCCATGGAGATAAGAGGAAATAAACAAGAATAAGAACTAGAAAGAAAATAGAAGAAAACCCAGAGGGGTGTGTATATATGTGCTTGTACATGTATGTGTAGTGTGACCTAAGTGTAAGTAGAAGTAGCAAGACGTACCTGAAATCTTGCATGTTCATGAGACAGAAAAAAAGGACACCAGCAATCCTACCATCATGTAAAACAATTACAGGCTTTCGTTTTACACTCACTTGGTAGGACGGTAGTACCTCCCTGGGTGGTTGCTGTCTACCAACCTACTAATAAATAAATAAATAAAATTATATATATATATATATATATATATATAATATATATATATATTATATATATATATATATATATATATATATATACCGTGGTTGTTTAATATATTTATAGATGGGGTTGTAAGAGAAGTAAATGCGAGGGTCTTGGCAGAGGCGTGGAGTTAAAAGACAAAGAATCACACACAAAGTGGGAGTTTGTCACAGCTGCTCTTTGCTGATGACACTGTGCTCTTGGGAGATTCTGAAGAGAAGTTGCAGAGATTGGTGGATGAATTTGGTAGGGTGTGCAAAAGAAGAAAATTAAAGGTGAATACAGGAAAGAGTAAGGTTATGAGGATAACAAAAAGATTAGGTGATGAAAGATTGAATATCAGATTGGAGGGAGAGAGTATGGAGGAGGTGAATGTATTCAGATATTTGGGAGTGGACGTGTCAGCGGATGGGTCTATGAAAGTGAGGTGGAATCATAGAATTGATGAGGGAAAAAAGAGATGAGTGGTGCACTTAGGAGTCTGTGGAGACAAAGAACTTTGTCCTTGGAGGCAAAGAGGGGGAATGTATGAGAGTATAGTTTTACAACGCTCTTATATGGGTGTGAAGCGTGGGTGATGAATGTTGCAGCGAGGAGAAGGCTGGAGGCAGTGGAGATGTCATGTCTCGAGGGCAATGTGTGGTGTGAATATAATGCAGAGAATTCGTTAGTTTGGAAGTTAGGAGGAGGTGCGGGATTACCAAAACTGTTGTCCAGAGGGCTGAGGAAGGGTTGTTGAGGTGGTTCGGACATGTAGAGAGAATGGAGCGAAACAGAATGACTTCAAGAGTGTATCAGTCTGTAGTGGAAGGAAGGCGGGGTAGGGTCGCCTAGGAAGGGTTGGAGGGAGGGGGTAAAGGAGGTTTTGTGTGCAGGGGTTGGACTTTCCAGCGGCTGCGTGAGGGTTTTATAGGGGAAAGGAGACAATGGTTTTTAAAATTGAGTGTGTTGGAGTGTGAGCAAAGTAACATTTATGAGACACGCTCTACCTTGCTGGAAGCCCAACCCCCTTACCCAAAAAACCTCCTTTACCCCCTCTCCCCAACCCTTTCGAGGTGACCCTACCCCCCCCTTTCCCTTTCCCTATGATTTTTATCTTTCCTGTCATTCTACGTGTCCATTCTTTTAAAATTGAAAAAACACCTCAACAACCCCCCTTCTCTCCCCTGTTAATCTTTTTTTAAAATCCACCCCTTCTCCTAATTTCCACACCCGTTTTTTCTGCATAATATTTAACCCACTTGCCTTAAACGGGACATCTCCCTGCCCCCAAACCCGTCCCCTCGTCTGTTTTTCCCACCCAAGTTTCACCCCCCAAAAAGTGTTGGATCTATACTTTCCATTCCCTTTTTTTGCCCCCATAGAAAAGTTTTTTGACTCCACTATACTCAACGCACCACTCCCTTTTTTCCCCCTCATAAATTCTATGTTTAAACCCTCATCCTTCATAAACCATCCCCGACAGAACCCCCAAAAGTTCTGAAAACATTCACTTTTTTCCATACTCCCCCCCCCAATTTGTACCCAATTTTTCTTTATCTAAATCATTTGACCCCCTCATCACCTTACTCTTTTCTATGTTCACTTTCAACTTTCTCCTTTACACCTTTCCCAAACCATCCACTAACTTTGCAATTTTTCTTTAAATCTCCCAAAAGACGTATCTCAGCAAAAGTAACTGTGTCAATTTCCCATTTTAAATTTGTTTCCCCATAATTTAATCCCCCCCCTCCCCCAAACACCTGATTACTTTCCTTTTCAACCCCATCTTAAATAAATTTAAAAAAAACCATGGTGACATTACACATCCCCTTCTAAGACCTTTTTTAAGGGGAAATAGTCTCCCTCTTTCTAACACCCAAAAACCCGAGCCTACTATCCTCATAAAAACTCTTTACACTTTAAAACTTACCACCTATTTCCCAAACTTGCAACATCTGCCAATTTCTCCTCTATCCCTCTATAAGCCTTTTTTAAATCCATAAAAGCAATAAAAAATTCCCCATCTTTACAAAAACTGTTCCATAATTGCTTCATGTAAACACCCGATCTAACATCCCCTCCCACTCTAAAACCTCCTTGCCAAAACCGCAATCCCCATTCTTCTTTTCCTCTAATTCTTTCAATTAAACCTACCCCACTTTTCCTGGGATACTCATAAGCTTATTCCCCTATAAAATTTTTTTTCTCTTTTGTCCCCCTTTCCCCTTTTAAAAAAAGGGGACTTACATGCTCTCTGCCAATCCCAGGACCTTCCCCTCTTTTATACATTTTTTAAACAAAAGTACCAAACCACCCAACACTATATCCCCCCCTGCCTTTTTAAAATTTTTGTATGTCCCATCAGTTCCAGTGTTTACCCCCTTTCATTTTAGTAACCCTCACGTAATCCCCCACACTTACATTCTGCTCTTCTTCCTCCAAAAAGATGGTAACCTCCCTGACCAGTGCATAAATTACTGCCTCTGTTTTTTCCTTAACTTTTTAAAATTTCCCCCAAAAATTTCGCATCTCCCTAATACCTCCTTTCCCCCCCATCACTAACTCCCCCTCTGTTTTTTTAAATGACAAAACCATATTTTCCCTAGGCTTTCTTAACTTTTTAACTCACTCCAAAATTTTTTTTTATTTTCTTAAAATTTCTTGACGGCCTCTCCCCCTCTATCATTGCTCTCCTTTTTCATCTCTCACCACTTCTTTACCTTTTTTTACTCCATATCTTGCTATTTTATATATATATATATTTATTATATATTTATATATATATAAAATTTATATTATAATATATATAATATAATATATATATTTTTAAAATTAAATTTTATTTTTTTTTTTTTTTTTTTTAACAAGTCGGCCGTCTCCCCTGCGGCCCTCTCCCCCCGAGGAGGATGACCTGAAAAAGAAAAAAAACTTTCACCATCATTCACTAATCCCATTTTCCCCGGGCGTGGATAGGGCAGTTTAGATGTCCCCCTTAACAGCAAATTTCTAAACCATTCCCTTTTGAGGCAGGCACTGAAATTCCCACCCTGGACTCAATTTAAACATCATAAAAAAATAACCCAGTAGGTATAGGGTTGGAGACAGCAAAACCCCCCAGGGAGGACTACCTTTCCCGCCCAAAGGGGAGGTTTTTAAAAAGGAAAAACCCCTGCATCTATCTCAGTTTTCAGCAACTCTCACATAAAAAAAGCGTAAAAGTTGACATGACGTGGGCAAGACAATGAAGGGGTGAGGATTTTTAAAGTTTTTTTTCTCTTTGGGGTTTCCCTACCTCAAAAGGGAAAAGAATGTTTAAAAATCTTTTTGTATAAATGAGGTCACTGGTATGATGTGAAACAATTAATTTTTACCTCATCCCCATTCACTTTCCTGGAAAGGAAATCCCCTTTTTTAAAGGGGGGTTTTCACCTGTATTCTCTCGTGTACAGTGCAGTATACAAAAAGAACCCTACTTGAAAAATTTAACACCTCTGAAAAAATTTATAATTGTGTAAGCTTCAAGTTCTTTTCCCCGGGCCCTTTTCACGATTTGCAAAGTCATTGGTGAGGATATGATTTTCTGTTGTGTGCTCGGAAAGTTTTTTGTACCACCGCAGGCCCCTCGTAGGCCGGGCGTTTTATCATTTTCCCCATTTTTCTCTTCTCTTTCTACATAACATTCACTAAAAGGAATACAAAGAGAAAAATGTAAACAAAAGTAGAACACAAATAACATTTGCTTCCATTAATAGTCAAATAAAAAACATCTGAAATATTTTAAACTATACAGTAGGAACCCCCTATCCTCAGGGGGGTCCTACTGTATAGGAGGACCCTGCAGATAACCCGCGAAGGTCCTACTGACACCGCAGAAACCCCAATTTCTACAGTTTCAGTTATCTGCGGTTTACCAATGCCTGAAAATAATCCTAAATTTTTCTTAATAATGGCACCAAAGAGTAAAAGTAATGATGGCAGCAGTTCTTCAAAGCCTAAGAGAAGCTGTGAAGTAATTCCCATCAATGAAAAAGTGATAATTCTCAACTTACTGTGCATAAATTATCAATCAAACTTTATCAGAGGTATGTATGTAAATGAAAAATGGCTTATATACAGCCTCTCCTCACTTAGCGACGTACTCGTTTACCAATGACTCAGACTTACAACGGGCTCTCTGATCAGTATGCATACCTAAATAATGTATATTAGAGCTGATTTCCTCTATTTTGTTTATTACAATATGCAGTAAACTACTGTATAAACATTTAAAAATACACCAGAAATGTTATTAATGATACGAAGGTGACATTAAAACAATATCAAAGATGGTTGACACAAACCCACTACCATTATAGCATACTCCTCACTTAGCAACGAATCCGTTTACTGACATGGTCTTGGGACTGGAACTCTGTCGTTAAGTGAGGAGAGGCTGTATAGGGTTTGCTACTATCTGCAGTTTTCGGGGATCCATGGTAGATCTTCGAACATATCCTCTAAAATCTGTAATAATTCTTTTAGTCTTAATTTTTTTATCCTAAATGAAAGCTGACAAATCATCAACAATGAAGTCAAAATACTGAAGTAAATAATGTGAGTGTACAAATTACTCAAATTTAACAGGTTACTTAGAAACTGTTGCACTTGGAAGAGTAACCAAACTGCACAAGGTAGTTTAGGTCAACTCCATTTTCTTGACCTGCTTTTCATTTCTTCTTTTTTTTTTTTTTTTTGGCACAATCTCAAGTACATGGAAATAGCAGAATTGAATTCTTTGAATTCTAAGAGTATTTCCTTAATATTTTCACACCCTGATTCAATTATCAAGCCCTGCCATTTTACTCAATATGAGATTGTACTACTGACCTGTTCTTCAAACTTTTCTATTTAATATATGAATACATGGCCTTACTTCTCCAGCTTTTATAGTGGAGAACCCTGATTAACTAGCTCTTATTTACTCCTTTTTCATATATTCTTCTTCTTTCAACAAACCAGCCGTATCCCACCGAGGCAGGGTGGCCCAAAAAGAAAAACAAAAGTTTCTCTTTTCAAATTTAGTAATTTATACAGGAGAAGGGGTTACTAGCCCCTTGCTCCCGGCATTTTAGTCGCTTCTTACAACACACATGGCTTACGGAGGAAGAATTCTGTTCCACTTCCCCATGGAGATAAGAGGAAATAAACAAGAACAAGAACTACAAAGAAAATAGCAGAAAACCCAGAGGGGTTTGTATATATATGCTTGTACATATGTATGTGCAGTGTGACCTAAGTGTAAGTAGTAGTAGCAAGACATACCTGAAATCTTGCATGTTTATGAGACAGAAAAAAAGACACCAGCAATCCTACCATTATGTAAAACAATTACAGTCTTTCATTTTACAATCACTTGGCAGGACGGTAGTACCTCCCTGGGTGGTTGCTGTCTGCCAACCTACTACGTACCTAGATTTTTCATATGTATATATAATATATACGTATTTATATATATATATATATGTGGTTATAGGAGGGTGGGGGCAGGAGGAAAGAGGAGTGATTGGTGGAATGATGAACTAAAGGGTGTGATAAAAGAGAAAAAGGTAGCTTATGAGAGGTTTTTACAAAGCAGAAGTGTTATAAGAAGAGCAGAGTATATGGAGAGTAAAAGAAAGGTGAAGAGAGTGGTGAGAGAGTGCAAAAGGAGAGCAGATGAAAGAGTGGGAGAGGCACTGTCAAGAAATTTTAATGAAAATAACAAAAAATTTTGGAGTGAGTTTAAACAAGTTAAGAAAGCCTAGGGAAAGTATGGATTTGTCAGTTAAAAACAGAGAAAGGGAGTTAGTAGATGGGGAGAGGGGGGTATTAGGTAGATGGCGAGAATATTTTGAGGAACTTTTAAATGTTGAGGAGAAAGGGAGGCGGTAATTTCATGCACTGGCCAGGGAGGTATACCATCTTTTAGGAGTGAAGAAGAGCAGAATGTAAGTGTCGTGGAGGTATGTGAGGCTTTACGTAGAATGAAAGGGGGGTAAAGCAGCTGGAATGATGGGATCATGACAGAAATGTTAAAAGCAGGGGGGGGATATAGTGTTGGAGTGGTTGGTACTTTTGTTTAATAAATGTATGAAAGAGGGGAAGGTACCTAGGGATTGGCGGAGAGCATGTATAGTCCCTTTATATAAAGGGAAAGGGGACAAAAGAGATTGTAAAAATTATAGAGGAATAAGTTTACTGAGTATACCAGGAAAAGTATACGGTAGGGTTATAATTGAAAGAATTAGAGGTAAGACAGAATGTAGGATTGTGGATGAGCAGGGAGGCTTCAGAGTGGGTTGGGGATCTGTAGATCAAGTGTTTACATTGAAGCATATTCAACACTTTCACCACACTCGCACATTATCACTGTTTTTGCAGAGGTGCTCAGAATACAACAGTCTAGAAGCATACACATATAAAGATACACAACATATCCCTCCAAACTGCCAATATCCCAAACCCCTCCTTTAAAGTGCAGGCATTGTACTTCCCATTTCCAGGACTCAAGTCCGACTATATGAAAATAACCGGTTTCCCTGAATCCCTTCACTAAATATTACCCTGCTCACACTCCAACAGATCGTCAGGTCCCAAGTACCATTCGTCTCCATTCACTCCTATCTAACACGCTCACGCACGCTTGCTGGAAGTCCAAGCCCCTTACCCACAAAACCTCCTTTACCCCCTCTCCCAACCCTTTCGAGGACAACCCCTACCCCGCCTTCCTTCCCCTATAGATTTATATGCTTTCCATGTCATTCTACTTTGATCCATTCTCTCTAATGACCAAACCACCTCAACAACCCCTCTTCTGCCCTCTGACTAATACTTTTATTAACTCCACACCTTCTCCTAATTTCCACACTCCGAATTTTCTGTATAATATTTACACCACACATGCCCTTAAACAGGACATCTCCACTGCCTCCAACCGTCTCCTCGCTGCTGCATTTACCACCCAAGCTTCACACCCATATAAGAGTGTTGGTACTACTATACTTTCATACATTCCCTTCTTTGCCTCCATAGATAACGTTTTTTGACTCCACATATACCTCGATGCACCACTCACCTTTTTTCCCTCATCAATTCTATGATTAACCTCATCCTTCATAAATCCATCGCCGACACGTCATCTCCCAAGTATCTGAAAACATTCACTTCTTCCATACTCCTCCTCCCCAATTTGATATCCCAATTTTTCTTTATCTAAATCATTTGACACCCTCATCACCTTACTCTTTTCTATGTTCACTTTCAACTTTCTACCTTTACACACATTCCCAAACTCATCCACTAACCTTTGCAATTTTTCTTTAGAATCTCCCATAAGCACAGTATCATCAGCAAAAAGTAACTGTGTCAATTCCCATTTTGAATTTGATTCCCCATAATTTAATCCCACCCCTCTCCCAACACCCTAGCATTTACTTCCTTTACAACCCCCTCTATAAATATATTAAACAACCATGGTGACATTACACATCCCTGTCTAAGACCTACTTTTACCGGGAAAGTAGTCTCCCTCTCTTCTACACACCCTAACCTGAGCCTCACTATCCTCATAAAAACTCTTTACAGCATTTAATAACTTACCACCTATTCCATATACTTGCAACATCTGCCACATTGCTCCTCTATCCACTCTATCATATGCCTTTTCAAATCCATAAATGCAATAAAAACTTCCCTATCTTTATCTAAATACTGTTCACATATATGCTTCAATGTAAACACCTGATCTACACATCCCCTACCCACTCTAAAACCTCCTTGCTCATCCGCAATCCTACATTCTGTCTTACCTCTAATTCTTTCAATTATAACCCTACCGTACACTTTTCTGGTATACTCAGTAAGCTTATTCCTCTGTAATTTTTACAGTCTCTTTTGTCCCCTTTCCCTTTATATAAAGGGACCATACATGCTCTCTGCCAATCCCTAGGTACCTTCCCCTCTTTCATACATTTATTAAACAAAAGTACCAACCACTCCAACACTATATCCCCCCCTGCTTTTAACATTTCTGTCATGATCCCATCAGTTCCAGCTGCTTTACCCCCTTTCATTTTACGTAATGCCTCACGTACCTCCCCCACACTTACATTCTGCTCTTCTTCACTCTAAAAGATGGTATACCTCCCTGACCAGTGCATGAAATTACTGCCTCTGTTTCTTCCCTAACATTTAAAAGTTCCTCAAAATATTCTCGCCATCTACCCAATACCTCCATCTCCCCATCTACTAACTCCCCTACTCTGTTTTTAACTGACAAATCCATATTTTCCCTAGGCTTTCTTAACTTGTTTAACTCATTCCAAAATTTTTCTTATTTTCATTAAAATTTCTTGACAGTGCCTCTCCCACTCTATCATCTGCTCTCCTTTTGCACTCTCTCACCACTCTCTTTACCTTTCTTTTACTCTCCATATACTCTGCTCTTCTTATAACACTTCTGCTTTGTAAAAACCTCCAATAAGCTACCTTTTTCTCTTTTATCACACCCTTTACTTCATCATTCCACCAATCACTCCTCTTTCCTCCTGCCCCCACCCTCCTATAACCACAAACTTCTGCCCCACATTCTAATACTGCATTTTTAAAACTATTCCAACCCTCTTCAACCCCCCACTACTCATCTTTGCACTAGCCCACCTTTCTGCCAATAGTCGCTTATATCTCACCCGAACTTCCTCCTCCCTTAGTTTATACACTTTCACCTCCCTCTTACTTGTTGTTGCCACCTTCCTCTTTTCCCATCTACCTCTTACTCTAACTGTAGCTACAACTAAATAATGATCCGATATATCAGTTGCCCCTCTATAAACATGTACATCCTGGAGCCTACCCATCAACCTTTTATCCACCAATACATAATCTAATAAACTACTTTCATTACGTGCTACATCATACCTTGTATATTTATTTATCCTCTTTTTCATAAAATATGTATTACTTATTACCAAATTTCTTTCTACACATAGCTCAATTAAAGGCTCCCCATTTACATTTACCCCCGGCACCCCAAATTTACCTACTACTCCTTCCATAACATTTTTACCCACTTTAGCATTGAAATCCCCAACCACCATTACTCTCACACTTGATTCAAACTCCCCATGCATTCACTCAACATTTCCCAAAATCTCTGTATATATTATATATATATATATAATTATATATATATATATATATATATATATATATATTATATATATATATATATATATACATGTGTATAATATATATATATTATATATATATATATATATATATATATATATATATATATATATATATAAATATATATATATATATATATATATAATATGTAGGTAGTAGGTTGGTAGACAGCAACCGCCCAGGGAGGTACTACTGTCCTGCCAAGTGAGTGTAAAATGGAATCCTGTAATTGTTTTACATGATGGTAGCATTGCTGGTGTCTTTTTTCAGTCTCTTAACATGCAAGATTTCAGGTACATCTTGCTACTTCTACTTACACTTAGGTCACACTACACATACATGTACAAGCACATATATACACACCCCTCTGGGTTTTCTTCTATTTTCTTTCTAGTTCTTATTCTTGTTTATTTCCTCTTATCTCCATGGGGAAGTGGAACAGAATTCTTCCTCCGTAAGCCATGTGTTTTGTAAGAGGCGACTAAAATGCCGGGAGCAAGGGTCTAGTAACCCCTTCTCCTGCATAAATTACTAAATTTAACCCTTTCAGGGTCACCAGGCCCTCTCCGAGACTTTTCTCAGGGTCGCCCAAATTAAAAAAAAAAAAAAAAATTCTTATGAAAAGATAGAGAATCGAATCTTTTCCCGATCATAATGACACCAAAAGTATGAAATTTGATGTTAAAGTTATGGAATTATGCTCTCGCGAAGTTAGCGGTCTCAACGATGTTTACGCATCGGCGATTTTGCCCATTTTGTGCCCTATTTTCGGCCAATTCCAGTGTACTAGTCGACAAAAATCATAACTATTTCACTAGAACTCCATTTTTTCTATCGAATGAGTACAAGAAACCACTCATTTACCGATTTCAACTATCAAATACAGTGGTCAGAATTTAGCAATTTTGCCAATTTCACACAAATTTCAAAAGATGCCAATTTCCAAATAGGGTCCAGAATAAACAAGAAAGACATTCCTGGCACTAGAATAACATTTCCTCTGTTCATTAGTCATGTCCCCAGGCCCCTCTTATATTTCTTTTGCTTTCCACTTTAAATTTTTATTCTCACAAAAAATAGAAGATTTACTGTTATGCAGACTACTGCATTAATGTAGAAATGGTATAAATATATCAGCGCACTTGTGAAAGAATATTCGACTCACCAGTTGATGTGTATTGGATGCTTAGCATGATTTGTTTACTTTTGAACTTTGGTATAAATCGAACATTTCTGGTACTTTGAGCTCAATTTCAAGGTACTTTTCATTGTAAAACCAATCAAAATCGTCTCAATTTCTGTAATATGTCTTCCATTCTATAAAATGAGACCAGGAAATCTAGAATACCATCATAAATACCATAAGAAAATACTCCATAAAGTCGCTGTTTTAAACCAAAAACACTGTTAAAGTTTTTTGTTTTTTTCATTACGCACTATATGCTGCAGGATTGTTTTTATACTGCACACACTGACCACATAGACCCATTCTTTCATATGTAAGCCTACCAGTTTTCTATCACTAGATTTGAGGGCGCTAGAATTTATGCATACTAGTAAGTTAAAAACCCCTTCGGCGTAAGCCGTACTAGTACAGCCGAAACCCTGAAAGGGTTAAAAAGAGAAATTTTCGTTTTTCTTTTTGGGCCACCCTGCCTTGGTGGGATACGGCTGGTTTGTTGAAAAAAAAAAGAAAATATGTAATATGGTCTTGTGAGACCATAAGATAAATAGAACATGGTGAAAGAACATTTTGACATTTATTTCTTGAGATTTTTCAGGTGCTCTCAAGAAGAGAAGGCTCAATCAACTTAATGTACAATGTAGCAAGAGAATATACCAAAGTTGCATTAATATTATTAAGAAGTAGCCATGTTCAATGATATAAAATTTTTATTAAAAAAAAAAAAAAACTGAGGGTAATGCATACCTGGGGGCTCATTTGGAAGAAAAAATTTTTCTTTGGGGATGTTTCCACAGGCCCTTGAGACCTTGTAGATAGGTATTTGATCGGTGCTTAACTTCCCCAAGCAGTTTGGGGAACTTTTAAATTTGGTAATACTGTCATCACAAAAAACCCAAAAATCGAAAATTACAATTACTTTGGCATTCAATTTCCTTTTAATTTTTTAGTGTAAGATAAATTTTTTAAAGACCAATAACAGTACAACACTTTTGCTGTTTGGGAAATTTTTATGACCCCCATCTCCAATATTCACTTACATACATTGAGGCAGAAAGGGGGGGTTTTTTGGTTTATGGGGATCCTTTTTCTAATCGCCACCTGCCGAAATAAGATCTATCCCCAAAGCCAATACAGTGGCCCCGGTTCACTTATTAACCTTTCCCTGAGAGTCATCAAAAAGCAAAATTATGGGAAAGCGAATCAATTTTCCCCTAAGAAAAAAGGAAATCAAATTTCCGTGCAAGACACCCAAAAAAGTAAAAAAAAAAAAAAAAACCTTTTACCCATAAAAATTAATTTTAATGCAAATAGAATAATTCAATAAAAATAGAAAATCCAATAGAATAATTGACACTTATTTTTTAATGAAGATTGGTGATGATTGATGGGTGGGAGGGGGGGAGAGTGTCGAAGTTTTTATGTTTAAAAGGGGAATGCTGTTTTGTAATCAAGTTGCCCCTTTTGCAAAAAAACATTCCTTGATTGCCGTTTTCCTGCTCCCCTAAGTAGGAGGGTTTTTTTTTGGGTTTACTTAAAAACTTGGCCAGGTCCGACACACGCACTCCACTTTCATACTTTGCAATTATGTTTTTCATTTCAATAGTCTTAGCCCCCTTGGTCTCGATGGGTTTGCCTAAAGCTTTTTTGGGGGCCCCCATGGTGACTTATTTTGCAAAAACAAGCCCCAAAAAAGTGATAAAGGGAAAGTCCCGAATGTACCTTAGATGCGGACCGCGGTTTTGTAAAAAGGGCAACACGGGGATTCAGGCCACAAATGGACAGTCTCGTACAAATCGTATCGCATCCCGGGTTTTTGAACGGGCCAGGCAAATTTTTTGCGATAAAATGCTTTGGATACCGGATTTATCGGTTACCGATGCTTGGGAAACCCGGGGGGGTCCACTGTACATTAAAATCCCAAATTTACACACAGGACAAGCTCTTACAGTAAATAATAATAAAAATTTTCTTTTTTCTTTCAACAAACTGGCCGTACCCCACGGGGGAGGGGGGCCCCAAAAGGGAAAAAATAAAAATTTTCTCCTTTTACATTTAGTAATATTTTTTTTTATTTTTTTTTTAATTATCACACCGGCGTTTCCCACCAAGGAGGGTGGCCCGAAAAAGAAAAACTTTCCATCATTACTCCATATGTCTTGCCAGAAGGGTGCTTTACCCCCTACGTTTTAAACTGCAACATTAACACCCCCCCTTCAGAGTGCGGGGATGTACTTCCCACTCCAGGACTAAACCCCCGGCCTGGGTTTCCCCTGAACCCCTTCATAAATGTTACTTTGCTCCACCCCAAACAGCACGTCAAGTATTAAAACCATTTGTCTCCATTATCCTAAAAAACACGTCACGCATCCTGCGGGAAAGCCCAAGCCCCCGCACACAAAACCCCCTTTACCCCCTCCCTCCAACCCCTTTGGGCCCGACCCTACCCCGCCTTCCTTCCACTACAGACTGATACACTTTTGAAGTCTTCTTTTTGCTCCATTTTCTACATGCCCAAACCCACCTAAAACCCTTCCTCAGCCCTTGGCAACGTTTGGTTACCCCGCACTCCTCCTAACCCCAAAAAACCGAATTCTTGCATTATATTCACACCACACATTGCCCCCCAACATGACTCTCCACCCCCTCCATTTTCCCTCGCTGAAAATTCTCACCCACGCTTCACACCCTATAAGAGCGTTGGTAAAACTATACTTATCATTCCCTCTTTGCCTCCAAGGAAAAAGTTCTTTTTTCCCCACGACTCCTAAGTGCCCCACTCACTTTTTTTCCCTCATCAATTCATGATTCCCCTCTCTTTCATAGCCCCATCCGCTGACACGTCCACTCCCAAATATCTGAATACGTTCCCCTCCTCCATACTCTCCCCCTCCAATTGAATTCAATTTTTACACCTAATTTTTTTGTTATCCTCAAAACCTTATCTTTCCTGTATTCCCCTTTTAATTTTCTTCTTTTGCACACCCTACCAAAATTTCATCCCCCAAATCTCTGAAACCCTTTCTTCAGAATCTCCCAAGAGCACAGTGTCATCAGAAAAGACACTGTACAACTCCCATTTGTGTGTGATTCTTTATCTTTTAACTCCACCCTCTTGGGCCAAGACCCTCGCATTTACTTCTTTTACAACCCATCTTTCTTTCTTTCACACATGGGCGTATCCCCCCAAAGGCGGGTGGCCCAAAAAAAAAAAAAAGTTTCTCCTTTCACATTTAAAATTTACGGAGAAGGGGTTATACCCCTTCTCCTGGCATTTTGTCCCCCCTTTTACAAAGCATAGTTACGGAGGAAAAATTTTGTTCCATTCCCTGGAGATAAGAGGAAAAAAACAAAAAAAGAGTAGTAAGAAATAAAAGAAACCCAGGGGGGTTTTTCTTTTTGCTTGTACAGTATGTGTTGTGTGACCTAATGTAAGTGAAGTGAAGAATACCTGAATTTGCAGTTAAAGACAAAAAAAAGGCACCACAATCTACCATCAGTAAAAAATTCGGGCTTTCGTTTCACTCACCTGGCAGGGGGATCCCCCTGGGGGGGTTGCGGGTTAAAACCTACTACCTAAAAACAACCCCATCTATAAATTTTTTAAACAACCACGGGGGAAATCACACTCCTTGTCAAAGGCCTACTTTTACTGGGAAAAAATTTCCCTTTTTTCCACATACCTAACTTGAGCCTCACTCCCCTCGTAAAAATCTTCCTGCTTTCAGTAACCTCCCTCCTACACCATACATTGCAAATCGCCACATTGCCCCCTACCACCTTTTCATACGCCTTTCAAAATCCATAAATGCCAAAGACTCTTTAGCCTTATCAAAATACTTTTTCACTTATTTTTTCATGTAAACACCTGGTCCACCACCCCTACCTTTCCTAAAGCCCCCTTTTGTTCATCTGCTATCCTATTCTCCGTTTATCTTAATTCTTTAAATTTAACTTACCTTACACTTTCCCAGGTACACTAACAGACTTACCCCTATAATTTTGCACTTCTTTTATCCCCTTTCCCTTTTTATACAAAGGACTATGCATGCTCTCTGCAACCTAGGTCTTACCTCTTCCATACATTTATTAAATAAGGGCCCAACCACTCCAAAACTAATCCCCCATGCTTTTAAACTTTTTTCATCTTTATCTCAATCCCGGCTGCCTTACCCCTTTCTTTTTACTACTGCCTCACGAACTTCCCCCACACTCACAACTGGCTTTTCCCTTTCACTCCTCAAGATGTTATTCTCTTTGCCCAAATACAGAAACACAGCTTCCCCTATCTTCTCACTTTTAAAACAATTCCTCAAAATATTCCCTTCCATCTTCCCAATCCCTCTAACTCCCTTTTTAATAACTCTCCCTCCTATTTTTAACTGACAAATCCATTTGTTCTCTAGGCTTTCTACTTTTTAATCCCCACTCCAAAACTTTTTCTTATTTTCAACAAAATTTGTTGATAAATCTCACCCACTCTCTCATTTGCCCCTTTTAATTGTTTCACCACTCTCTTAACTTCTCTCTTTTTCCCCATATATCCTCCCTTTGCATCACTTCTACTTGTTAAAAACTTTCATATGCTAACTTTTTCTCCCTTACTACTCTCTTTACATCATCATTCACCAATCGCCCCCTTCCCTCCTGCACCCATTTTCCCTGTAACCACAAACTCTGCTGAACACTCAAAACCACTTTTTTAAACCTACCCCCTACTTCTTCACCCCATTGCCTTTATGCTCTCATTAGCCCTCTATCCTCCAATAGTGTTTATATTTACCTAACCCCTCTCTTTTAGTTTATAAAACCTTACCTTTTCTCTTCTGATTTCTATTCTCCTTGTATCCATCTCCCTTTTACTCTCATTTGTGCTACAATAGAAAGTGATCGATAACTGGGGCCCTTTCTTAAACATGTACATCCTGAAGTTATCAACATCTTTTATCTACAATACAATCCACAAACACGTCATTTCGCCCTACATCATATCGTGTATACTTATTTATCCTCTTTTCTAAAATATGTATTACCTATAATAAACCCCTTTCTTACAAAGTTCAATCAAAGGCTCCCATTATCATTTACACCTGTCACCCAAACTTACCTACCACACCCTCTCTAAAAGTTTCTCCTACTTTAGCATTCAAGTCCCCTCCCAAACAATTACTCTCTCATTGGGGTAAAAGGTCCTATAACATTACTACACTCCAAAATCTCTCTCCTCCCTGCATTCCTCTTTTCTCCAGGTGCTTTACAGTTATTATGCCCCAAATTCTCGCATCCAACCTTTATTTTAACCACATAATCTTGAATTTACACATTCAATTCTTTTTTCTCCTTCCATAACTGATCATTTAACTTTACGCTACCCCTTCCTTGCTCTAACTCTTCAGATACTCCAGATTTAATCCCATTTTTTCCCCCACTGAAAATTTCCCTACCCCCTTCAGTTTTGGGTTTCGCTTGGCCGGGACATCCAACTTCTTTTTCATTCAAAACATCAGCAATCATCTTTTTCCCCTTGTCATCGCACTAACATCACGCACATTTAAGCAACCCAGTTTTTAAAAGTTTTCTTCTTCTCTTTTTAGTATTTTTATACAGGAAAGGGTTACTAGCCCATTGCCCCCGGCATTTAGTCGCCTCATACGACACGCGGCTTAGGGGAAAGATTCTTTTCCACTTCCCCATGGAAAAATAGAAGAAATAAAAAAGAACAAGAGTATTTAGAAAAAAAGAGAAAAAAAAAAACCTAGATGATGTTATATATATGCTTTGTGGTGTCTGTGAAGTGTGACCAAAGTGTAAGTAGGAGTAGCAAGATTCCCTGTTATCTTAGCGTGTTTATGAGACAGAAAAAGAAACCAGCAATCCTACCATCATGCAAAACAGTTACAGGTTTTTTTTTCCTCATCGGCAGGCTAGTATTCCCTGGGTGGTTTTCTGTCTACCAAACTACTACCTATAGTATATACGGAGAAAAAAGGGTTTTAGCCCTTGCTGGCTTTTGTCACCTCTTACAACAGCATGGTTTACGAAGGAAGAATCTTTCCACTTCCCCCTGGAGATAAGAGGAAAAAAAACAAAAAAAAAAACAGAAAAAAATAGAAGAAAACCCAAAGGGGTGTGTATAATTGCTTGTACATGTAGTTTGTGTGATCTAAGTGTAATAGGGTAGCAAGATACCCGAAAACTTGCTTGTAAGACGAATAAAAAAGACACCAGAATCCTGCCTCAATAAAACAATTAAAACTTCCCTTTTACACTCGCTTGGCAGGACAGTAGTATCTCCTGGGCAGTTGCTGTCTACCAGCCTACTACCTATAATAATAATAATTATTATTTTTTTTTATATTCAGCAGGATGCGTGGCGTTTTTTGATAGGAGTGAATGGAGACAAAAGTTTTTAATACTGACGTGCTGTTGGAGTGTGAGCAAAATACCCTTTATGAAGGGATTAGGAAACGCGGCCGGATTGAGTTCTGGAGATGGGAAGTACAAATTTCCTGCACTGAAAAGGGGGGGTAATGTTGCAGTTTAAAACTGTAGTTAAAGCACCTTTGGCAAGCGTGATGGAGTGATGATGGGAAAATTTTTCTTTTCGGGCCACCCTGCCTTGGTGGAATCGGCCCGGGATATAAAAAAAAATAAAAATATAACTTTTTCATGGGGAAGTGGAACAGAATCTTCCTCCAGCCATGATGTAATAAGAGGCGACTAAAATGCCAGAGCAGGGTAGTAACCCTTCTCCGTATATATACTAATTTAAAGGAAAATTTTCTTTTTCCTTTGGGCTCCGCTTCAGGGATTCAGCAGTTTGTGAAAAAAAAAAATTCTAAACTTGAAATCATAAGGGACAAATTTATGAAGATATGTGAGAGGAGGAAATTAAAGGTTAAGATTGGAAAGTGCAAGATCATGAAGGTAACAAAACAATCAAGCAATGAAAGATTGGATATCAGAATGAAAGGAGGGAGTATGGAGGAAGTGAATGTGTTCAAATATTTGGGAGTGGACTTGTCAGGAGATGGATCTATGAAAAACGAGGCGAACCATAGAATTAATGAGAGGAAAAAGGTGGGTGATGCAATGAGGTATCTCCTTCTTTCAACCAACTGGGCATATCCCACCGAGGCAGGGTGGCCCAAAATGAAAAGCCAAAGAATGAGGGATCTGTGAACAAAAAAACATTATCTATGGAGGCAAAAAGAAAAATGCACATGGGTATAGTGGTATGAACACTCTTATATGGGTGTGTGAAGCAATGGGCTTCGGTGGCGGTGGCGAGGAGGAGGAGGAGGAGGAGGAGGAGGAGGAGGAGGAGGAGGAGGAGGAGGAGGAGGAGGAAGAGGAAGAGGAAGAGGAAGAGGAAGGAAAAAGAGGAGAGGAGGAGGGGGAGGAAGAGGGAAGAGGAAGGGGGGGGAAGAGGAGGAAGAGGAGGAGGAAGAGAGAGGAGGAGGAAGAAGAGGAGAGGAAGAGGGGGAGGAGGAAGAGGAGGAGGAGGGGAGGAGGAGGAAGAGGAGGAGGGGAGGAAGGAAGAGGAGGGAAGAGGAGGAGGAAAAGGGAGGAGGGAAGAGGAGGAGGAGGAAGAGGGAGGAGGGGGAAGAGGAGGAGGAAAGGGGGAGGAAGAGGAGGAGGAGGGAAAGGAGGAAGAGGAGGAGGAAGAGGAGGGAGGAGGAAAAGGAGGAGGGAGGAGGAGGAAAGAGGAGGAGGAAGAGGAGGAAGAGGAGGAGGAAGGGGGAGGAAGAGGAGGAGGAGGAGGGAAGAGGAGGAGGAAAGAGGAGGAGGGAGGAAGAGGAGGAAGAGGAGGAAAGGGGGAAGAGGAGGAGGAGGAAGAGGAGGAGGAAGAGGAGGAGGAAAGAGGAGGAAGAGGAGGAGGAGGAGGGGGAGGGGAGAGGTGGAGGAGAGGAGGAGGAGGAAGAGGAGGGAGGGGAAGAGGGGGGGAAGGAGGAGGGGGAAGAGGGAAGGAAGAGGAGGGAGGAGGAAGAGGAGGAGGGAAAAGGAGGGGGAAGGAGGAGGAGAAAGGAGGAGGAGGGGAGGAGGGGAGGGAGAGGAAAGGGAGGGAAAGAGGGGGAGGAGGAGAGGGGGAGGAAAGGAAGGAGGAAGGAAGGAGGAAGGAGGAGAGAGGAGAGGAAGAGGGGAGGAAGAGGGGAAGAGGAGGAGGGAGGAGGAGGAAGAGGAGGGGGGGAGGAAGGGAGGAGGAGGAAGAGGAGGAAGGAGGAGGAGGAGGGGAGGGGAGGAAGAGGAGGAAGGGAGGAGGAAAGAGAGGGGGGAAAGGAGGAGGAAAGGGGAGGAGGAAGAGGAGGAGGAGGAGAGAAGGGAAGGGGGAGGAGGAAGAGAGGAGGAAGAAGGAAAGGGGGAGGAGGAATGGAGGAAAGGGGTGGAGGAGGAGGAGGAGGGGAGGAGGGGGAGAGAGAGAAGGAGGGGGGGAAAGAGGAGGGAGAGGAAGGGGGGGAAGGAAAAAAAAAATAGGGGGAAAGGGAGGAGGGGAAAGAGGGAGGAGGGGGGGAGAGGAGGAAGGAGAGGAAGGGAGGAGGAGGAAGAGGAGGGGAGGGGAGAGAGGAAGAGGAGGAGGAAGAGGAGGAGGAGGAGGGAGGAGGAGGAAGAGGAGGAGAAGAGGAGAGGAGGAAGGAGAGGAGGAAGAGGAAGGGAGGAAAGGAGGAAGAGGAGGAGGAAGAGGAGGGGAAGGGAGGAGGAGAGGAGGAGAGGGAAAGGGAAAGGGAAGGAAGGGAGGAGGGGAAGAGGAGGAGGAGGAAGAGGAGGAGGAGGGGGAGGAGAGGAAGAGGGGGGAGGAGGAGGAGGAGGGAGGGGGAAGGAGGGGGAGGAAGGGGAGGATGGAGAGAGGAGGAAGAGGAGAAAGGGAAGAAGGGGGAGGAGGAGGAAGGGAGAGGAGGAAGGGAGGAAGAGGAGGAGGGGAAGGAGGGGAAGAGGAGGAGGAGGAAAGAGGGAGGAGGAGGAGAGGAGAAGAGGGAGGAGACGAGGAGGAGGAGGAGGGAGAAGAGGAGGAGGAAGAGGAGGGAAGAGGAGGAAGGGGAGGAGGAAGAGAGGAGGAAAGAGGATGGTGGGGGAAAGAAGAGGAGGAGGAGAGGATGGAGGGGAGGGGAGGAGGAGTGGAGGGGAGAGGAGGAGGGAGGGAAGGGAGGAGGAAAGGGGAAAAAAGGGGGGAAGAGAAGGGAAAATGAGGAGGGGAAAAGGAGAGGAGGAATGGGGCTTGATTTAGGGGAAATTTGTTTAGGGTTGGTTTTAAATAAAAGAATTAAGTTTAAGAATTGAGGAAAAGGGGTACCCCAAAGATTTGGAGGGGGAAGGAGGTTTGAGGTTGGTTTGGACATTAGAGATTTAGAACTAGGAGGACAGGGGAAGTTTTAAATTTTGATTGAAGGTGGCGGGAGGTACCAAAAGGGGGCCGGGTGGGGGGTTAAGAGTTTTTATGTATGGTGGCAATCCAGAGATTTGGCTGTTTGAAAAGACAGAAAGTTTTTAGAGAAAAGTTTTGGGTTTTAAGCGGAACATTTTTAAATTCAACCCGGGAAGTCCTAGTGAATACTGTTTCACCCAGTTGGGTAAATTGTGAGGAAGCAGAAAATAGAAGTGTGAAAAAAAAGCAATAACTTATTGCAGGAAGGGAATTAATTCAGCCCGGAAAATACAGAAATTCCCACAGGATTCGTGTGAAAACATTAGAGAATTCCATAGTTGAAGATTTGAAGGAAATGGGACAAAAAAGTTTAAAACCCGAATTAAATTTGTGAGGTGGTTGGACATAGAAAGGATAGAAAATAGGATGACTTAGGAAGGAAGAAAAAATGAAAATTAAGAAAATCAATGGCAGGGGTCACCCTAAGGAAAGGTTTGGGGAGGGGTTAAAGAAAAGGTTTTTGTATTGTATGGGCTTGGACATCCAGGCAGGATTTGTGAAAACATGTTATAGAAGTGAACAGGGGCAATGGTTTATTATGACTTGCAACTGTTGGGGCTTTTACAGTAACATTATGAAGGGATAACTTGATTTCCCCATGGTATACTGTACCACAACCATTCAATTTAAAATTTTGATAAAAATGAAAAAAGGCTTGTGAAAAAAAAAATAAAATTTTAATGCAGGAAGAGATAAATTATACAATTACTATGACTTAAACAATTACAAAAATTTTACAATACAGTGAAAGAATGTTCCAATAACAAAATATTTTGTAAGTTTCATTCTCCATTTTTATTTTTATAATAAAAAAAAAAGTTTAAACAGAAAAGCTAAAATTAATTTTTTAATGAAAACATGAAGCTGAAATTTAATGGACCCTGGCAACCAAGAAAAGACAGAACCAGAATCCCTTCACTGACACCTAAGAAAAAAAAATGAAAAAAAATAAAATCCTTAAATAAGAAACACATCAAATGACAGGAATAGTTAGATATGTTATGGTTAACACAACCAGAACTGTAATTTTAAAATGACCCTGGGTCAAAGTACCGGGTGATAAGAAGGATAAATTCAAAGACTTCATGATTAAATAGCTAAAGGGAAAAAAAACCCAAAAAGAATTAATCCAAATTAACGGGTCAACGAATATTGCCCCAAACATTAAAAAAAAGAGACTGAATACTGTGCTAGCCACTTACACAGATTTTGATTAAGTCACTAATGACAGATAAAGTGCTACTATGACTGGAAGGCAGAGAATATGATATGAATAGTATTTAAGAAAGGTGACAGGCAAGAAGCCCTAAACTACAAACCAGTGCACTTAATGAGTGCAATGTACAAATTGCTTAACAGATTATAAGGGAGAGACATGTTGAATATAATAAAAATATTAAATGCCCTAAAGACCATATATTCCACTATCAAAAACCACTTACTACAATATTTATATAAAAAAAAAAGTTTTAGTAGAACAAAAAAAATCTGAATTTTTGTAACTGACAAAATTGTTCTTGCAAAGCTGTAAATTCATACAAGATTAAGCAGATATTTCATCTGCGTTGCATCAGCTTTACCTCAATGTCTACAATACTGTTTGAACATCCAGAAATACTCCTTTTCAACTAATTTTTATGAAGTTCACCTGACATTACACTTACAAATTATGAATTTATAATACATAATAAGTCTTTAAAATCTGTAATCTACACAACAAACTGCTGTAAGATATAGTATCCAGAGAAAACTAGTTTGGTGTAAAAAATTTCCAAGTACTGTAAATTTTAACTTGGATTATCCAGTTCATCAAAAGTCACTTTACTAAGGCTGCACACTGTAAATGTGAAATTCTTCTAATTCACTGTTATGACATCCTACAATAAAGACCCTTACAGAAAAAAAATCACACAAGAGCCACCAGGAAATTACACTGCCCAAACTATATTACGAGCATACATATGCTGATATTTTAAATATTCCCTACTACTGGGATAATATACTGTACTGCACTGGGTGATAATTGGTGCTATTCATCAAAAAGATGTGCAAAGATAATCAGATCTGTCAAAAATTTGGCAACCTGAATATTTCATGAGGGAAGAAAAATCAAAATAAAAAAATAAGTACAGTATACACCAATATTTCAAACAACTGTACACATTTCCATATACCTGATGGAGGGCCACATTAGTGTCAATGAGGATGAAGTGAGCCAAGGGGACAAGAGTACTGTTACTACTGTTAACCATCTCTAAGACAGGTTGCTCTGCCTTGCAGATGCCACATCCCGCTAATCCACACCAAACATCATCACGGAGGTAATGCTCTCGAACAATCTAAAATAATATTAGTCATTAAAATTTAATCTAAGAACAACTTAAAAGTGAGTTAAACAATAAAAATCTGAAAGTGGGGAAAAGCAATAGATTAAATATGAAGGGTGAGCTAACTAGATACAACAACTCACATGTTTCTTATGGGAAGAATAAAATGCACATTTTTATTATAGCTATATAATTTTATGTTAAGTGAGGATTGTAACATCAGAGTAACTAGTTCCAAAATCAAGTGGAAGCAGTATCTTACATTACTGCCAAGGCTGTTAATGGAGCTCATGACATCATAAATCTTAATTTCACATGGTAGCAGTTATCAACTTATCTTGGCCATTTGACTATTTATTTTGTCATTAATATATTTAAATTAACTTAAATAAGGTTAGTTTACATAATTCATCAATTTTTATTAACTAAAATCAATAATGTATAGATACTATATATAAATAATAATGTGTGTGATACTGTGCACCATTATCATTATTCATGGGGATCATACAACATCTTAAAGTAGCAAAGACTCTAGAACCCAGTGTAACAGAATACTGTACAATCCTTGGCAAGAGTGGTACATCATTAGTGTGCTCCAGAAGTGTGGTAAGTCAACAATGGTGCCAGGTTACTTCACATTCTAATTTTTGGGAATCTGCACATTTTCCATCCCCCTATTAGTGAATTACATTAATGGGAAGTGTTTAACCTGCAGGAGTATCAGATACAGTGCCTGGAAAGTAAGAAGTAATCAATTTTGATCTGAGGGAAGGTAGGGGCAGGTTATCTCTTAACCCTTAAACTGTCCAAACGTAGATCTACGTTCGCTCGCGTAGCACTCCAAATGTAGATCTACTTTTTTTACATTCTTTCTCATGGAGAAAATCAAGGTCGGAGCATTACGCACACAAATGTAGATCTACGTTTGGACAGTTTAAGGATTAATTCCTTGACACAGGCCCTTCACCAGTATCAAGTTACCCTTCTAAAGTTAGTTAGTTTAATATCTTTATTATGCACCCCATACCCATCCTGTGGGCGGTAGTCAAAAGATTACATAGGTACATAATGGGTCCAGGGACTGGACCCCAAAGTTATGATAGCTGAACTAGTTACAAAGGTAATGAACTCCAGGTAGATCTGGTCACAACCATGGCAAGTTACAAAGGTAATGAATCAGCCTCACTCCTATACATGGTTACAGTCATGAACAAATTACAAAGTAATGAACCACTGATACGTCCACACCTGGTCACAATTGTAATGAGTTATAAATACAAATATTAAGTGGATCATACACCCACACTAGCGTGCGCGCGCACACATACACACACGAGGGCGCACGCACAGTCACATGCACACGAGCGTACAAACATATGCATACACACAAGCCGCGCGCGCGTGCACACACACACACACACACCACACACACACACACACACACACACACACACACACACACACACACACACACACACACACACCACACACACACACAAAACTTACCTTCATGATGTTTCCTTTCTTGGTTTTCCTGTAAAATATCTTCATTCTTCTCTCCAAAATACCCATCTCGTTCTTCACAATATGTATTTGTGTATCTGAAGACTGATACATAAATGCTATTTAGCCAAATATGCATGTATTTACAGAATGTATTATAATTTTGCCATCTTTTTTTGCATTAAACACATGAGGATTATAAAACATACAGTACTAATAAATTACTAATATTTAACCTAGGATAACACAGTAAAGTAAAACAGTATGAATTATTTACAATAAAAATACAATTCACAACTAACCCACAATACCATGGATGGAACAATTCACAACTAAGTGTCCCATGGCCTGGTTATAAATGTCCCATGGCCTGGAAGTGTCCCATGGCTTGGTCATAAATGCATGACCTGGTCATAAGTGTCCCATGGCCTGGTTATAAATGTCCCATGGCCTGGTCATAAGTGTCCCATGGCCTGGAAGTGTCCCATGGCTTGGTCATAAATGCATGACCTGGTCATAAGTGTCTCATGGCCTGGTCATAAATGTCCCATGGCCTGGTCATAAATGTCCCATGGCCTGGTCATAAGAGTCCTGTGGCCTGGTAGGCAATGTTCTCACCTCACATACAGTGTGTCAGTGGTTTGATTCTGGGAAGGGTAGAAACACTGGGCATATTTCCTTACATCTGTTGTCCCCATTCACTTATCAAGCAAGTAGATATCCGAGTGTTAAGTCAATTTGTTTGGGTTGCATCCTGGGGAACAAGATTTAAGGACTCCAATGGAAATAAGACAGACAGTCCTTGATGACACACTGACTTTCTTGGATTATCCTGGGTGGCTAACCCTCTGGAATTAAAAATCTGAACAAAATCTTATCTTGTCTAACCCAAAATACCATTTATGAAACAACTCATAATTAATCCAGGATGAACCATAACATCTAAAATTTCTTCTCAAAATTGTGGGTTAGTTCCCTTCAATAAGATGCTTTTGATCCAAGGAACTTGTGATTCAAGTGGCAGAGACTTTGGCTCACAACTAAAGGAACAGGGTTTGATCCCGGCACAAGTGGAAACACTGGGTTGAGTGAGTATGTTTCCTTACATCTGCTGTTCCTGTTCACCTAGCAGTAAGTAGGTACTATATAGAAATGAATGGTATAAAATACAGACACAGTGGAAAAGTAGACACAAATGTAGCATAATGCCTCCTTTATTGACAGTTTCGCCCACACAGTGGGCTTTATCAAGTCATAAACACATCTACCTGGGGAAAGAGTACGTGGGCGAAACGTTGTCAATAAAGGACAGCTTTATATTGTATTTGTCAGCTTTTTCCAGGTACCTGAGTATTAGTCAACAGCTTTGGGTCTCATCCTGGGGGAGATTAATTAAAGGACCCCTAGTGAAAATAAGACAGTTACCAATAACGCACTGACCTTATTGGATTTTCCTGGGTGGCTAACCTTCCGGATTAAAAATCCAAACAAAACTGTATCCTAACCTGGGAAAGGGATAAAATCACTACAGTTTACCTGGAGAGAGTTCCGGGGGTCAACGCCCCCGCGGCCCGGTCTGAGACCAGGCCTCCTGGTGGATCAGAGCCTGATCAACCAGGCTGTTGCTGCTGGCTGCACGCAAACCAACATACGAGCCACAGCCCGGCTGATCCGGAACTGACTTTAGGTGCTTGTCCAGTGCCAGCTTGAAGACTGCCAGGGGTCTGTTGGTAATCCAGTAGATACAGTATTATTATTATTATTATAATCAAGGGGGAAGCGCTAAACCCGGAGGATTATACAGCTCCTGGGGGGATGTGGAAGGCATTCAGGCTTAATTCGGGGAACTGGAGCACAGATCCAATTCCCTAAATCAAGAGCCCCTCACCAACATCAAGGAACCTTCCTTGAGGGGAGTAGATACAGTAAAAATGATGGTTATCCCAGGTTAAATACTACAAAACATACTATATACGAATGACGTAAAAATATAAACATATATATGTGCGTGACCCTAATACAAACTACGACTAAAATCACCTTTTTCTTGTTCTGTACGTGTACTGAACTTCAAGTTTTTCCTGACAATACTCAAGTTGCACGTGTTATTGTTGTTGTTTATTTTGGGGTTGTTAAGGACCACCAAGGCTTATGCCTTGTTGAACTTTGCCAAACAAAATTTCGCGAAAATATATTGCTCAAATCTTGGTGTAGATGTACCCTTTAACAAATCCACTATACCACAACTAAACAAGAAATGTAAAGCTAGGCTAAATGCTCTCAAAGCTGTTGCTGGCTACAATCCCAACTATGGTGCAAATGTGAGAATCGTGAGAATGATGTACATAGCCTATGTTAGGTCCTTAATTGATTATGCTGCTCCCATGTTGATATTAGCTAGAGAAAGTTCTCTCCGACCCTTGGAGTTAATGCAAAATGAAGCTCTCAGGATTATTCTTGGCTGTCCCAGATCTACAAAAGTTCTTAAATGAGGAAGGAGCTTGGTATTTCTAGTATCAGTGATAGGATTGTTGAAATTAACACTGTACTCGTATTAGAAATGTTGAGAAACGAACCAGACACTGTCACAGTGAATCTTACCAAGTGTCTAGAGGTAAATACACACAGATCTAAATGGATTGTGAAAACGTGCAATTGCATTAATTTTATAACCTACATGAACTGTATCACTGTAGGCAACAAGAGCATTTCACCCCTCCATGGAAGATGTGTTCATTTAATATCACATACCTACAAGTCCCTCCCAAGAAGCTCATTGCTAGTAATCCCTTCCTTAAATCTCTTGTTAGAGCAACTGCTCAAGAAGAAATTTCTCACCTAGCTGGGAGTAACAAGTTATCACAAGTTATATACACTGATGGATCTAAACAGGAGTCTTCTGGCAGGGCTGCATCTGCTCTTGTTGCCACCTCCCTAGTTAAGAACGATAATAAATTTGTTTTAGTTAGGCATAAGAATTAACAACTGGGCGTCTACACTGCAAAGTGAATTGTTTGCAATCCTAATGGCGCTAAAGCTAACCTATGACACTGAGCTTGACTCTATCATCATTACTGATTCTATGTCATCACTGAAGGCTCTTGACTCATATAATGACTCCAACAACATGCTCATTGGGGAAGCCAGGTATAGATACTCAAAAATTAGGGACAAAGGAATTAATGTACAATTGCTATGGATCCCATCACACATTGGATTACTCCTTCATGATAAAGTTGATATGTTAGCCAAGAAGAGTATCGAGAAGGGGGAATGTAGAATATAACTTTGGTATAACTGTGTCTAGCATTAGGAATAATATAAGGAGAGAAGTAAATAATGAAAATGATTGTTATAGGAATGCAGTTAGAAGCCTGAGTAGATCTATAACCCACTATGATAACATGAACGTAGATAAGTATGTTTATGGAGCAACTTGCAATGTGAACAGACTGACTAGTGTTGTAGTGGCCAGGCTTAGGCTTGGTTACAAGTACTTCTGGCAGTTTGGGAGACACACAGATGATGATCAAACTAAATGTAAATTATGTGATCAGCATATGGTCACTCTCTGAACACTATGTGCTTAATTGTCCACTATTGAGGAATACAGAGACAGACAGTATAATAACCTATGTGACATGTCAAGATATCTTATTAATGAAAATAAGATACCAGATATACTAAGCAAATTTCCTAAATTTGCTTGTAACAGATAAGTGAACTATAGATATGTAGATATAAATCCATATGTATTCCTGTTAACCCTTTGGGGCCTAGTTCCTAGGCCTTTTGTGTATCCATATGCTCTCGCGCTACCGTCCACAGGATGGATATGGGGTGCACAATAAACTAGCCACTTCGGTGGCAAAATCTAAAATCTAATCTCAAATATAGGTAGGAATTTTAAGGAAAACAAAGTTTCCTCCGGAAAAAGAAATAAGAACAATAAATAACAATGTTTTCAATTATTCAGGTGAACCCTCACACACCGAGCATATCTCCTGAGGCGCACATCAATCAGATAACTGCTGCAGCATACGGGCGCCTGGCAAACCTACGGATAGCGTTCCGATACCTCAGTAAGGATTCGTTAAAGACTCTGTATACTATTTACGTCAGGCCCATACTGGAGTATGCAGCACCAGTTTGGAACCCACACCTAGTCAAGCACGTCAAGAAATTAGAGAAAATGCAAAGGTTTGCAACAAGACTAGTCCCAGAGCTACGGGGATTGTCCTACGAAGAAAGGTTGAGGGAAATCGGCCTGACGACAATGGAGGACAGGAGGGTCAGGGGAGACATGATAACGACATATAAAATACTGCGCGGAATAGACAAGGTGGACAAAGACGGGATGTTCCAGAGAAGGGACACAGACACAAGAGGTCACAATTGGAAGCTGAAGACTCAGATGAATCAAAGGGATGTTAGGAAGTATTTCTTCAGCCATAGAGTAGTCAGGCCGTGAAATAGCCTAGAAAGTGACGTAGTGGAGGAGAGAACCATACATAGTTTTAAGGCGAGGTATGATAAAGCTCATGGGGCAGGGAGAGAGAGGACCTAGTAGCAATCAGTGAAGAGGCAGGGCCAGGAGCTATGAATCGACCCCTGCAACCACAAATAGGCGAGTACAAATAGGTGAGCACACACACACACACACACACACACAGAAGGATACCTGACAGGGAGGCAACAACGAGTCATGGTACGTAATGATGTATCACAGTGGGCACCTGTGACGAGCGGGGTCCCACAGGGGTCGGTCCTAGGACCAGTGCTATTTTTGGTATATGTGAACGACATGACGGAAGGGTTAGACTCAGAAGTGTCCCTGTTTGCAGATGATGTGAAGTTAATGAGGAGAATTAAATCTGATGAGGACCAGGCAGGACTTCAAAGAGACCTGGACAGACTGGACACCTGGTCCAGCAAATGGCTTCTCGAATTTAATCCTGCCAAATGCAAAGTCATGAAGATAGGGGAAGGGCACAGAAGACCACAGACAGAGTATAGGCTAGGTGGCCAAAGACTGCAAACCTCACTCAAGGAGAAAGATCTTGGGGTGAGTATAACACCGAGCATGTCTCCGGAAGCACACATCAATCAGATAACTGCTGCAGCATATGGGCGCCTGGCAAACCTGAGAACAGCATTCCGATACCTTAGTAAGGAATCATTCAAGACACTGTACACCGTGATATGTCAGGCCCATACTGGAGTATGCAGCACCTGTTTGGAACCCGCACTTGATAAAGCACGTCAAGAAACTAGAGAAAGTACAAAGGTTTGCGACAAGGTTAGTTCCAGAGCTAAGAGGAATTCCTATGAAGAAAGATTAAGGGAAATCGGCCTGACGACACTGGAGGACAGGAGGGTCAGGGGAGACATGATAACGACATATAAAATACTGCGTGGAATAGACAAGGTGGACAAAGACAGGATGTTCCAGGGAGGGGACACAGAAACAAGAGGCCACAATTGGAAGTTGAAGACACAAATGAGTCAAGAGATAGTAGGAAGTATTTCTTCAGTCATAGAGTTGTAAGGCAGTGGAATAGCCTAGAAAATGACGTAGTGGAGGCAGGAACCATACACAGTTTTAAGACGAGGTTTGATAAAGCTCATGGAGCGGGGAGAGAGTGGGCCTAGTAGCAAACCGGTGAAGAGGCGGGGCCAGGAGCTAAGACTCGACCCCTGCAACCACAAATAGGTGAGTACAAATAGGTGAGTACACACACCATCCTCATATCCGACATAGACAAGGATGTCAGCCACAGCACCGTGTCTTCCTTTGCAGATGACACCCGAATCTGCATGACAGTGTCTTCCATTGCAGACACTGCAAGGCTCCAGGCGGACATCAACCAAATCTTTCAGTGGGCTGCAGAAAACAATATGAAGTTCAACGATGAGAAATTTCAATTACTCAGATATGGTAAACATGAGGAAATTAAATCTTCATCAGAGTACAAAACAAATTCTGGCCACAAAATAGAGCGAAACACCAACGTCAAAGACCTGGGAGTGATTATGTCGGAGGATCTCACCTTCAAGGACCATAACATTGTATCAATCGCATCTGCTAGGAAAATGACAGGATGGATAATGAGAACCTTCAAAACTAGGGAGGCCAAGCCCATGATGACACTCTTCAGGTCACTTGTTCTATCTAGGGTGGAATATTGCTGCACTCTAACAGCACCTTTCAAGGCAGGTGAAATTGCCGACCTAGAAAATGTACAGAGAACTTTCACGGCGCGCATAAACGGAGATAAAACACCTCAATTAGGGGAGCGCTTGAGGTTTCTAAACCTGTATTCCCTGGAACGAGGAGGGAGAGATACATGATTATATACACCTGGAAAATCCTAGAGGGACTAGTACCGAACTTGCCCCACGAAAATCATCACTACAAAAGCAAAAGACCTTGGCAGACGTTTGCAACCATCCCCCAATAAAAAAGCAGGGGTGTCACTAGCACGTTAAGAGACCATACAATAAGTGTCAGGGGCCCGAGACTGTTCAACTGCCTCCCAGCACACATAAGGGGGATTACCAACAGACCCCTGGCAGTCTTCAAGCTGGCACTGGACAAGCACCTAAAGTCAGTTCCTGATCAGCCGGGCTGTGGCTCGTACGTTGGTTTGCGTGCAGCCAGCAGCAACAGCCTGGTTGATCAGGCGCTGATCCACCAGGAGGCCTGGTCACGGACCGGGCCGCGGGGGCGTTGACCCCCGAAACTCTCTCCAGGTAAACTCCAGGTAAACACTGTCCCTTATTATTCCTATGTTGTGTAAACGACATGCCCATCAGTGTCAAGTGCAAACTCCTACTGTATGTGGATGACAGTGCTCTGTTAGTGTCAGGTAAAGACACACAAGATATAGCTAATGTAATAACACTTCGGGAAAACGGAATAAACTGAGATGGGGTAAATAATTTTAATGTCCGGTGTGATGGGGAACCCATAACTTCAGTTTCCTCAGTAAAATATCTGGGAATCCCCTTTGACCCATTCATGTCAGGAGAATTGATAGGGAACAGTGTAGTAAAGAAAGTGAATGCCAGACTGAAGTTCCTGTATAGACAAGCAGTGTCTACCTACTGAGGCTCGCAGGACCCTATGTCTAGCCCTTATACAATGCCATATGGATTACGCTTGCTCTTCTTGGTACTCTGCCTTGACAAAAAAAACTGAAAGATAAACTGCAAATCACCCAGAACATAATGGCAAGATTCATTCTGGACCTGAGTCCATGTAGGCCAGGATGAATTACAACAATTGGATATGCTGAATGTTGAAGACAGAGTAAAACAACTGAAGGTAAATCATGTTTATAAAATGTCACAAACAGTGTCCAGAATATCTTGCTCCCAAAATTTTGTCAAGGTTGGGAACCAAAGCAATCATAGTACTAGGGGGAGAGAGCACAACTTTGTAGTACCCACAGTCAGTGGCCAGGCTTCAAACACCTTTTATTGTATACAATAAAGGAATGGAACAGACTGCCTGCACATGTTAAAGCCAGTCATAGCATGAACCAGTTCTAGAAGACAGCCAAAAGGTGCCTAATGAATGTGCGACAGAAATGGAAAAAAAAACGATTTTTTATTTTTCTTTAGCAAAACACACATGTAAATATAAATAACTCATTTTACCTTATTCCTAGTATATCTAATGGAAATGTCACTTTGGCTTTTTTGGATTATCTGATGTTCTCTACACGTATGCTGCTATGTATGATAATCTATGTAACTGTGTTTGTGTATGCTTGAATAAACTTAGTGTGTTTAAGATGTTACAGTATGTAAGATAAATACAATATGTAAGATGATACAGTATGTAAGATGATACAGTATGTAAGATTCAATTCAAATTCAAATTCAAAGTTTATTCTCTATAAAGATTACAATGTTGAATTTACAAATTTTGGGTTTTGTTGTTTTGGTTTTACATTTTAGTTAAATAATGATTACAGAGTGTCCACTAGAACGCCTAGCATGGCGGGCCATTTCGGGCAGACTTAGTTTAATTCTTTATTTAAAATATTACAAATTATGAGGTAAGTTGGTATTAGGGCCCCTAAGTGACTAAATACTAGTTTGTGAGTTTAGCAATGTGAATGCTTTTTTTTTTGGCACAGTACATAGTTTCAGTATTGGAGTATCATAGGTTCATTATTTTAAGATTGAGATTAATATTTCTGTTTATGGTCAAAGGGTGAGTGAGTGTAAGTTGTGAACCACCAGGTGGGATTCGTGTAGTTAGTTGATGGGGTGTATCAGGGAGATAAGATGTTTTCTAATGGTAGTTTTGAAGGTGATGAATGTGTCTGCAGTATGTAAGATCATACAGTATGTAAGATGATACAGTATGTAAGATGATAGAGTATTTTAAGATGATACGTATGTAAGTGATACAGTATGTAAGATGATACAGTATGTAAGATGATACGTATGTAAGATGATACAGTATGTAAGATGATACAGTATGTAAGATGATAGAGTATGTAAGATGATACAGTATGTAAGATGATACAGTATGTAAGATGATACAGTATGTAAGATGATACAGTATGTAAGATGATAGAGTATGTAAGATGATAGAGTATGTAAGATGATACAGTATGTAAGGTGATACAGTACGTAAGATGATAGAGTATGTAAGATGATACAGTATGTAAGATGATACAGTATGTAAGATGATAGAGTATGTAAGATGATACAGTATGTAAGATGATAGAGTATGTAAGATGATACAGTATTTTAGATGATAGAGTATGTAAGATGATACAGTATGTAAGATGATACAGTATGTAAGATGATACAGTATGTAAGATGATACAGTATGTAAGATGATAGAGTATGTAAGATGATACAGTATGTAAGGTGATACAGTATGTAAGATGTACAGTATGTAAGATGATACAGTATGTAAGATGATACAGTATGTAAGATGATACATATGTAAGATGATACAGTATGTAAGATGATACAGTATGTTAGATGATACTGTATGTAAGATGATACAGTATGTAAGATGAATACAGTATGTAAGATGATACAGTATGTAAGATGATACAGTATGTAGATTTATACAGTATGTAAGATGAAACAGTATGTAAGATGATACAGTATGTAAGATGATACAGTATGTAAGATGATACAGTATGTAAGATGATACAGTATGTAAGATGATACAGTATGTAAGATGATACAGTATGTATGATGATGCAGTATGTAAGATGATACAGTATGTAAGATAATACAGTATGTAAGATAATACAGTATGTAAGATGATACAGTATGTAAGGTGATACAGTATGTAAGGTGATACAGTATGTAAGGTGATACAGTACGTAAGATGATACAGTATGTAAGATGATACAGTATGTAAGATGATACAGTATGTAAGATGATACAGTATGTAAGATGATACAGTATGTAAGATGATACAGTATGTAAGATGATGCTATTTCATTACTTTTTAACAAGTCACTAGAAACTAGCACCTTCCCGAAACTACTCAAGATGGCAAGGGTTACACCAATACATAAAGGTGGTGACCCTACAGACTTAAACAACTATAGGCCAATATCAAACTTACCATTGCTATCCAAAATCTTTGAGAAATTCGTGCACATGAGACTATATTCATTTATAACAACACAAAACATACTCAACCCGTCAATTTGGATTCAGGAAAAATAAAAGCACTAATGATGCAATCATAAAATGCTAGATCTGCTTTACACAGCATTGGAAAATAAGGGAAAATCCACTGGGAATTTTTATTGACCTAAGAAAAGCTTTTGACACAGTAGACCACGACATCCTACTCCACAAACTTGGGCCATTACGGTATAAGAGGCCATGCGCTTGCTTATTTCAAATCTTACCTTACTAATTTGGTATCAGTAAAGTCACCATTAAAGAACAGCATCAAAACACGGCCACTTGATACTGGAGTTCCGCAGGGAAGTGTCCTTGGTCCCCTGCTCTTCCTCATATACATCAATGATCTTCCAAACGTATCCCAACACCCGAAACCCATTCTCTTTGTGACGTACACGACTTATGTCATCTCTCACCCTAATCTTGCCACCCCCAACACCCTTGTTAACGAGGAGCTGATCAAATATCGACTTGGATGACAGCCAATAAACTTACGCTTAACACTGGCAAAACCCACTATATTATGTTTGGTAGCAGAGCAGGGGGATGCACAAATTAACATTAAGATCGACAAAAACTCTAATTACCAGACTAATGAGGGCAAATTCCTAGGCCTATACCTTGACAACAACCTGAATTTCAGCACCTTTACAAAAAATTCAATGTATGTCAAAGGCCCTAAAATTTTGGAAAACCTACCTGAGAAACTCTAGAACTGCAGACACATTCAACCCTTCAAACTCCATTAGAAAACAAAACTTTTTCCCGAAACCCCATTAACTATACTACGAATACCCTGGTGGTTCACACTTCACTCCTCACCATTTGCCATAACAAAATTAATCTCAATCTTAAAATAATGAATCCTTTGATACTCCAATACTGAAACTATGTACTGTGCCAAAACAAAAGCATTCACATTGCTTAAACTCACAAAACTAGTATTTAGTCACTTAGCCTAATCCCAATTACCTAAAATTTTGTAAATTTTAAAATAAAAAATTAAACAAAGTCTGCCCGAAATCCCTAGCCATTAGGGTTCTAGTGGTACACCTGTAATCATTATTTAACTCAAAAACCACACAACAACCAAATTCTTAAATTCAACATTTAATCTTTATAGAGAATAAATTTTGAATTTAAATTTTGAATTTGAATTTAAATTTTTAAAATTTTGAATAGTGTGACCCGTGTTCACCCTTCGTCCCACAACAAAAAACATAACTATGTAAATTCTTCAGATGGTCAGTTACCCCTTCCCATTTATTCATTTAGGACAAAGTGCTTTTTACGCTGAATGACCCCCTCAAGGGGGGTTTCCCTTGACGTGGGAGGGCCTTTGATTAGGGAATTTGGATCTGTGCTCCGGTTCCCTGAACTGAGCCTGAATAATTTTCCCTCCACATGCGCTGTAAAATCCTACAGGTTTAGCGCCCCTGTGATTAAAATTTGTTATAATTCCCAGTTACTAGGCGCTTTATAACCCTTATGTGTTTTACGCTTCCAGTTTAAAATAAAAGTCGATATGGTCAATGTATATCAAAGATATGGAAATAGACGGATTCTTGAGTTGTAAAGGGTTTTTTGACCCAAGGAACTGGGGATTTTCCCCTTCCTTTTAAAGCCTAATTCCCACCCATTTCCCGGGTACTCTATGACCATGGTTTAGCGTTTCCCCCCATGATTATAATAATAATCTATCCCATGGTCTTTTTTTCTTTTTCAATTAATTTTAATTGTTCTGTCCTTCCTGACTCTTGTGTGTGTAAATTTTCCCTTACTTTATTATCAAAATTTTAGTTCAAAATTGGTTCTCAAGGGGGCAGTTGAATAACAACATTTCCAAAAAACTTTTGACACAGCAGTAAGTTAAGACCGTTTACAGGTTTGGTTAGGCTGGGCTGGTTACGAAAAAATAAAAATGAAATACACTTAACATGTTGGGCTGTTGCCCTTGTGGTTTGCTCTTTTTTTTGTTTTTAAAAAAAAATAAATTAACATGTTGAGAAACCGTGGGTCCATTGTCCTTCCCATTAGTTATACACAAAAGCTGGACACTGGGTTTGGCCATTACCAAAAACAACGGGTTAAACCCCGGGAAAAAGTTTGTTTCCTGATTTAGTGGCTGTTTGGGTGGCATCCGGGGGAAAAAGACTAATAAGGATCCTTCTAAATAAGTCAATATGTAGCTTTTTTGAGTTTCTTGGGTTTTAATCCAAAAAAATTTTCTTTTTTGAACTACTGTAAACAAAATAAATGAATTCAATTTATTGCTTGATGTTTTGCTTGTGTAAATCCTCTACCCCTTTCCTATATTTTAAAAATGTACCTTGCTTGATCTGTCCCCCACAGGGGGTAGGGGGTTCAAAAGAATCTTTTAAATATAACGGTGTTTTTTTAGTGTGCTGGTGAAGGGCTCTTCAGCCAAAGAATTGAAACTACCATTTTTTTTTTAATCAAACCTAAATTTCCCGGGAGATATAAATGACGATGCTGGGCTTAGCCCATGGACAAAGAGTCTCCAAGTAACTAAGAAATTTATAATTTAAGCATTTTACTTAATTTAATACTTTTTAATCAACATTATTTTTTTTGACTCATGAAATTGTAATAATGTGTTTTTAGAAAAATTCCCAAAACGGGTGATTTTTTGTTTCGTGTCTTTTGATTTCTGAGTCGGATGAAGTTCAAAGGGGTTCATTAAGCCTCCACGCCGGGGTGGTATTGCTGTAAAAAACTTGCTTTGCAGTTACAGTGGGTACCCATGAAACGGATGGATTTTTAGGTCTGCAGGGGACTAGAGGTTACCACACTGTGGTTTTAGGACTACTATGGGTCAAGCCCTTCTTTTCTGTACAAAATTTGTGTAATCTTACTGAAAAAGTAAAAAAAAAAGTAACTTACTGTTTCTTTATAGGAGTTTAATTTCCCCAAAACATAAAACCCCTATTCTCGGGGTGGCCCTCATTCCCCATGCTGTTTTGGGGGATAACCTACAGTCAGTGATTTAAATTTCTTTATATTGTCGCTTGAATTTTTTATCATATGTATGAATTATAAAAATGTTTGTTAGATACTAAGATGCAGGTTTTTAATTTTTTTAACTTTTTTGGCAAAACTTACTGTTTTAAAAAACCATCCACGGCGGGGATAGAACTACGATCGAGACCCCTCAAAACCCCCCTGAATGGTTTGTTTGCAAAATGTCTTACGTTTTTGTGAGTCAAGTTCTTTTTTTGTTCTTTTCCCCTATCAGATTTAGAATACATTAAGCTACCTCGGTTAATTAGGGGAAATAGGTCAAAAGTTAAAATTTAAATGTTACTGTTTTTAAATGGCGACTGAACTACAGGTTGTCCATCACTAACCCGGGCTCATTGGGCCCTGTAGTGTGAGGGAAAATTAGTGAGTTTGCCAGTTTACATTTGGGGTTGGGTTAAATAATTAACCTATCAAAAAAGGACTCTGCTACATCTTCCTCATTTTATAACTGTTTTCTCCTCCAGGGCTTGCGCTGTGGATTACAACCATCTGCACAATTTCGAATCGTATAGTGATAAAATTTTGGTCAGTATAACGTGAAATTTAAAATTTGCTGCCGAAATTAGTGCCGGATTACTGGGGGAAACCCAGTATGTAACTGATTGGGGATTAGTGAGGGCCCAACCTGTACAGTTAATGAAAACGATTGACACAAGTAACAGAAAGAAATTGTAAGTATTCCCCGGAGATTCATTCAGGGGTCAACTCCCCCCGGCCCAGCCTGACAGGCTTTGCTGTGGATCAGGGCTGACAAACCCGGGTTTTTATGATGGTCACACACCATGATGTATGAACCACAGCCCGGGTTTGGGCAGGAATGATTGTGATGCCCATTCAGCCTCTCTTTAGACACCGGATTATTGGTAATCCCCCTTATGTATGTTAGGGGGTATTGAACAGTCTTTGGCCCCCCGCACTTTTTATTTGTCTCTTAATCTCATGGACCCCCTGCTTTTTTATTTGGGGGGGGGTGTTGACTGCCTGCCAAGTCTTTTTCTTTCATAGGGGGTGATTTTCCCGTGCAATTTGTTTACATATGTACAAAACCCCTTTTTTATGTGACCCACATAGACAATTTTGTTTCGCAAAATTAAAAAGTGCATAACCCCCGCCCGGTGAAAACATAGGGATGTTCCTTACACTTCGTCCCCTTTTACCTGCAGTAAGTAGCACCTGGGTGTTAAATTTACTGATGTGGGGCGGGATCTGAGGAACAAATTAACCTGTGTTTCTCAAAAGCTTAAATAACTAAAGGGTTTCTTTATATATCCGTGATGTTTGCTAGGTCTATTCAGTTGTATCGTTCATAAAGGGAAATAAGTAAATATAAAATTTGTGTTCTTGACCAATATTTATCAAAAAACTGAGCTCTCTGTTAAAACATAAAAAAGCTTCAAACAGTAAGAATGCATTTGGGAAAAAAAATAACCAAAAAAAAAAATGTATTTAAGTATCGAAACCCCATAGAAACAAAAAAAAAAAACGAACCTTCGAGCGAAAGGGGGAAATATAAAAGAATAATGAAAAAACAAATGGGTGGGGGTGTATTGAATTATGTAACATAAACCCATATACTGCAAAAATCTGAATTCCCCAACCAAAAAACAATACAATCTTGAACCAGTTTGTATTTGGCTTCAGGCCCGGGTGAAAAACCAAAGGGTGCAATAATAAAAAAACTTGGTCATAGAGTTTAAAGGGCAGTTTTTTATGTACCATATAAAAGGGTTCTTGCCGCTGAGCTAAAAAACTCTAAGCAATTATTTTTTTTTAAAAATTTTTAACCAGCAAAACAGGCAGGTTACCAAAAGGGAAAGGAAGGACAAAAAAATGCCATTCGACCAGGCCCCAAGCCTGAAGTTTACCTTTTGTTTTTGTTTTTTGGTTTTATTTTTATTTATTTATTTTGCATTTTTAAGTTTCACACCCTTTTGTCTGTGGGAATTTTTTTATTTTGTTTTTAATTGTTTTTATATTGACCAATAAATCAAAACCCCAAATTTCATGAAAGCTGAATTTTACCCGTTTAAGTGTATTTTATAAGTTTTTTAGTTGGGGGCCTCAAAGAAAATTTAAAAACGTTCAAGCTTCATGGATTCTGAGAAGATTGGATACGGTAAGGAGGGCCGCTTTTCGGCTTTTTCCTAATACGTGTACATTGGTTTTCAGTTTACCCCTTTTTCATTTATTCGATTCCTCAATAAAAATTTTTTTTTATTTATTTTTTTTAAAAATTTGTGCCACATACAGGGGACAAAAAAAAACAGAAAAGAGCAGTATGCCAAAGCCATTATACTATGCTAGCATTACGGGCTGGGGTTAAAAATTAATTAAGATGAAAAAAGCAAAGATGACATCGGTGAAAAAACTTTAGTAAACGATTACTATAAAGCACAAATGAGTATTACAAAACAGGTCATATGGTTGTATGCATTGTTGTACATTATAGAATGGAGTATTTGTTGGTGTGTTTTAAAAATAATAAAATTAGATTGGGTTTTAGTTTAACTTTATGTGATTAATTGTGAGAAAATTTAAGATAACAATTTTTTAAAGGGTTATTTTTCAGTATTTATTTGGTTTTGGTGAGTAAGTGATCTTTTAGAAGAGACTTGAATTTATAAACAGGTAGTGTTTCTTTTTTTTTACAGGTAATGAGTTCCCGATTTTAGGGCCTTTTATTGCTTTAGTTTTTGCAAAGTGTGAATGGACCGAGGAAAATCAAAGAGTGATCTGTGCCTTTTGTTATGGTATGCTTTTTGGGGTTTGGGAAGGAGATGTTTGGGGGAGGGGTTTAAAATTTAAATTAAGTGTTTTTGTATGTAATAGGGGGCAGAATAAGTATAATGTTTTGATGGTGAATAGGTTTGTGATTGAATATTGGTGGAGTGTGCGCTATAGTGAGAATTTTTTATCATTCTAAGCGCCTTTTGTTGGGTAATGGGTCTGAGAGGTTATTGTTGTTGACCCCATGCCAAATTCCCTAGGTAGATGGGGAAAAAGAGAGTGATATAGGGCGGGGCTGACGTGGAGCAAAATACCGATCTTCGATAGTAGCCTACGTCTTTGGGAAAATTTTTTTAGAAATTTGTTGTATTTGGTAGAAATTTTAGGGCTTTATCAAATGGGTTCCTAAGAATTTTTCCCCCACTCACAATAAACTCATTAATTTATGATAGTGAAACTATATGCTTTGAAAAGTAAAAAAGGGTATGTTTCACTCTACAGTGATTTTTGCTTTTGCAGTGCCCAAAAAAATGAACCTGCTGTATAAAACAAGGCCCCCTTGGTATAAATTAAATTTTTTTTTTATTTTATTCTAGGTTCGATTACTTGGAGATTAACCAAAGACAAAGAACACTGTTTAACAAACTGTGTGAAAAGGGAGCAGCAAGATTGGGCACTATTCAAAAACTCGAGAACTACCCTTTAAAAAGACAAAAAAACAACAACTGTATTTTACTTTTTAGGCAAGGGTTTGAACTTGGCAATTTTGGCAGAGATTCTTTGCCCAAAAAGGGGGTATATAAATTAATGTTCCTATAACTCAAAAAAGATTAGACAGTATAGAATGAATATGTTTAGTAAAATTAATTAATTTTAAAATTAGTTAGGATTTAACCCAAAGTATTATATGTAAATTTAGCAAAATTTAAAGGGGCCTAGGTAGTTTGTTTTAAAAAAAAATATACTATGTTAATTTATGAAGGGTTTTCTTTGGGTTTATAAAAAAAACCAAATTCATTTTTAATTTTAAATTAGGCTTGTTGAAAAACTTTAGCTAAAATGTATTGTACATACATAACTGTACTGATGCAACAGGAAATTAAACATATACTGGTATGTTATTACAGTCATCATGGAGAAGAGAGAGTATTAAACCCATAGAGGTCATACAGCCCCTAGGATAATGAGAGGCAGTGAGATTGAATCCAAGGAAAGGAAGGATAGGTTTGGCTGCTACTAATCCTTGAGAGGCAAGTGCACATAATTATGACTGTACCAATGTGTGGAGTTAAATTGTAAATATGCTCAATAGTTTTAAGCTATTTTTATTGATAATAATATTCTATATAGGGCATTAATATTGAACTGAACCATAATTTTTTGGCATTTTATTAAATCTTAACTACCTTTGTAAAAATAAATATAGAGTATTACTTTGTTCATTTGGTATCCATAAGATTGTTACATACGTGGGGAAGCACAAAACCCATAGGTCAACAGTATTACATTCATGGGGCGAGTACTAAACCCAGAGGGGTCATGTGGCACCTGGGGAATGGAAGGTCTGGTCCAATTCCTTGGAGCAAGAGCCCCCCCACCAGCATCAAAAGCTGTATGAACCTTAAGGGTTTAGTGCTTTGTTATGATTATAATAATCACCAGCATCAAGGAACCTTCCATTGAGGGATCCATAGATTATTATAACCAAGTGCTAAACCCATGTGTCATACAGCAGGGGTTCATATTATTATTATAATCAAGGAGGAGCACTAAATGCAGGGGTTCATAGAGATATTCCACAAGCTTATTGATGATGGTGCTCTATATGACCCACACTGGTTTCGCTTAATTATGATTGGTGAATTTGCAGGTAATGTATTGAACTTAATATAGACAGTACCATACTTGGACTCAGGGAAGAATTACAAAGGGCTAGAGCATTCAACAGACTTGTGTGTTAGATAGGAGTGAACACAGATAAGTGGTTTTTAGTGGACATGCCATTGGAATGTGAGCAAAGTAACTTTTATGAAGGAATTCACAGGAAACCGGTTAGCTGGACTTAGTTCTGGAAGGACAGTTCATGTATTCTGAAGCAGGGTGAGGGATGTTGCATTTGGAAGGTAATCTGATTGTGATGTCAGCATACTTCTGGAAAGGTGGCAGTTGAATGAATGGTGGTGAATGTGTTTTCTTTGGGTCTCCCTGTCTTGGCAAAAGACAGCCACTGAGTTAAAAAAAAAAAGTACAAAGGATAATATAACCATACCACGGGTGGGGTTTGAACCCGCGGTCAGTCTCAAAACTCCAGATCGTTGAGTTTTGAGACTCTCTGACCGTGGGTTCAAACCCCACCCGTGGTATGGTTTGTTTGCAATCATGTCATTATGATTTCGTGAGTCAAAGGATAATATATTTCACATGTGTTCACACTGCAGCTAAACAGTTAAAACTTGTTGATTCACAAGTGTTTTTGTGTGGATGTGGTCAAGTTTGGGAATCTCCTGTATTATAGTACTATAGGGGGGGGGGATCAATAGTAAATAAAAAAAAAGCAGCTGTGTTGATTGAGGGAGAGCACAAAGGCTAAAGGACAGATATGTCAGTTTTAGTTAAAATAGTTTATCTGCATTTTAAGGGAAATGAACTCCAGGTAGTTTCTGGTCACAACCTTGGCAAGTTACAAGGTTTAAAATAAATTCAGCCTCACCCCTTTTTACTTGGTTCCCAGCCCAAAAAAAAAATTTTTAAAAAGAAATTGCCCCCATAAATACGCCCACCCCTGGTCATAATTGAAAGGGTTTTATAAATCCAAAATTTTTAAGGGATCATACACCCACCCCCAAAACCCGCGCGCGCGCACCATACACACAGAGGGCGCACGCACAGTCCCATGCCACGAGGGGAAAAAAATTTAAAATTTTTTCAAAAACAAACCTTGGGCGGAAATTTTTAAAGGCTCTAGGGCCCCGGGGTTCAACCCCGGCCCGGGGGGTTTTGGGGTTTTTTTGCAATGGGTGTAAATTACGTTTTCTTAAGTCATCCCAACACAAACCCACGCGCGTGCGAACACAACCCCCACAACACACACACACACACCCCAACCCCCCACACACCACCACACCCCCCCCAAACACCCAAAAACACACACAAAACTTACCTTCATGAGTTTTTTTTTCTTGGTTTTCCTGTAAAATATCTTCTTTCTTCTTCCAAAAAAAACCCATTCGTTCTTCACAATATGATTTGGGGATTAAAGACTGATAATTTTTTGCTAATTGCCAAATATGCATGTTTTTTAAGGGAATGTATTATAATTTCCCCCATCTTTTTCTGCTTTTTAAAACCCCGGGAGGATTAAAAAAAATTACGTACTAAAAAAATTTAACTAATTTTTAAAACTAGGATAACACAGTAAATTTAAAACAGTATGAATTATTTAAAAATAAAAATAAAATTCACAACTCCCCCCAAAATTACCATGGATGGAACAATTCACAACAAAGTTCCCTTTGGCCGGTTTTAAAGCCCCAGGGCCCGGGGGAAGGGGTCCCATGGCTTGGCAAAAAAATGCATGACCGGGTTTAAAAAGGGGTTCCCAGGGCCCGGGTTTAAAAAAAATTTCCCCAGGGCCCTTGGTCCAAAAGTGCCCCATGGCCGGGAAATTTGTCCCAGGGTTGGGTTTCATTTTTTCCCTTGCCTGGCCCCATAAGTGTCCCTTTGGCCTGGAAGGGGTCCCATGGCTTGGTCTTTTAAATTTGCGGGAACCTGGTCATAAGTGTCCCGGGCCTTTGGTCATTTTTTCCTTTTGGCTGGAAAAATGTCCTTGGCCTGGTCTAAAGGTCCCAGGCCCTTTGGTCAAAAGATTTTCTGTGGCCTGGTAGGAAGGTTCTCCCCCTCAAACATTTGTGTCGTGGTTTGATTCGGGGGAAGGTAGAAAAACTGGGCATTTTTTCCCTTTACATCTGTTGTCCCCATTAAATTATAAAAGAATAGATACCCGAGTTGTTAATCAATTTGTTTGGGTTGCATCCTGGGGAAAAAGGGATTTTGGCCCCCCAATAAAAATTAAAAACAGCCCAGCCCTTAAAGACACACTGCTTTTTTGGGGGTTTCGGGGGTTGGCAAACCCCTTTTTGGAAATTTAAAAAAATCTGAAAAAAATTTCTTATTTTGTCTAACCCAAATTTAACCTTTTTATAAAAAACCCCATAATTAACCCGGGAAATGAACCTTTAACATCAAAAAATTTTTCTAAAAATTGGGGGGTTATTTTCCCTTCAATAAGATGTTTTTTGTTTCCAAAGGAACTTTGTGTTTCAAGTGGCAGGGGGACTTTGGCTCAAAAAAACTAAGGAAAGGGTTTGACCCCGGCCAAGGGGAAACACGGGGTTTGGAGTGAGTTTGTTTCCTTACATTGCTTTTTCCTGTTCACCTGCAGTAAGTGGGTTTCTATATAGAAATAAATTGGTATAAAATCAGGACCAGTGGAAAAAGTGGGAGGGAAAATGTAGAAATTTGCCTCCTTTTTTGGACGTTTCCCCCACACATGGGCTTTATCAAGTCAAAAAACAAAATTACCGGGGGGAAAAAAAAAGGTACGTGGGGCGAAACGTTGTAAATTTAAAGGATAGTTTTTATTTTGTATTTGCCCAGCCTTTTCCGGGTTTCCTGAGTTTTTGTCAACAGTTTTGGGGTTTCTCATCCTGGGGGGGGGAATTAAACCCTAAGGACCCTATTTTAAAAAATAAGACAGTTCCCCAAAAAAGCACTGCCCTTAAATTGGTTTTTCCCTGGGTGGCAAAACCTTTCCCGGAAATTTAAAAAACCCAAAACCCCAAAACTACCCAAAAATGGGAAAAAGGGTTTAAAAATCATTTCAGAAATTTCGGTTTTATTTTTTATTTTATTATTATTTTATTTTTTATTTTTTAAAATTTAAAGGGGGGGGAAGGGGGGGCGCAAAAAACCCGGGGGTTTTATACAGCTCCTGGGGGGGTTTGGGGAAGGCATTCGGGCCCTTAAAAATTGGGGGGGGAAAACGGGGCACAGACCCCAATTTCCCCTAAATAAAGGGCCCCCTCACCAACATAAAGGGAAACCCTTCCCTTTGAGGGGAGTAAAATACAGTTAAAATGATTTTTTATCCCAGGAAAAAATCCCTTACAAAACATTACATTTACAAATTCCCCTTTAAAAAAATATAAACATTTATATGTGCGTGCCCCTAATCCCAAAATTTACGACAAAAAACCCTTTTTCTTGTTTGTCGTGTACTGAACTTCAAGTTTTTTCCGGGCAATACCAATTTTGACGTGTTTTGTTGTTGTTTATTTTGGGGTTTTTGGGTACCAAAAGCTTTTCCCTTGGGGGGGAACTTTCCCAAAACAAAATTTCGGGGAAATTTTTATTGCCAATATAGGTGGGAAAAATTTTAAAGGAAAAAAAAGGGTTTCCCGGGAAAAAAGAAATAAGAACAAAAATTTAAAACTTTGTTTTCAATTTTCGGTTTTAAACCCCCTCACACCCCAAAGCTTTATCTCTGGGGCGCCCCATAAATTCGATAACTCCCTAAAAGCATCCCGGGCGCCTGGAAAAATACGGATAGCGTTCCTTTACCTCAGAAAAGGGTTTCGTTAAGATTTGGGTTTTCCCAAATTTAGGGTGGGCCCCATAGGGAAATTTATCCCAGCACCATTTTGGGAAACCCCAAACCCCTTTGTAAGCACGTCAAAAAATTTGGGCAAAAGGGGGTGCAAAGGTTTGAAAACAAGATTGTCCCAAAAGCAAAGGGGTTTGTCCTACGAAGAAAGGTTGGGGAAAAATCGGCCTCCTGACGACAAGGGAGGAAAGGCCCGGGGGGGTTTTTCCCAGGGGGAGACTTTTTAAAGGGACTTAAAAAATTTCTGCGGGGGAAATTTAGCCCAAGGTGGAAAAAAAGAGGGATGTTTCGAGAAAGGGACACGGGACACAAGAGGTCAAATTGGAAGCTGAAGACTCAGTTTAAAATAAAAAGGGTGTTAGGGGGTTTTTCTTCAGTCATAGAGTAGTCGGCCTTTTGGGAAAATAGCCTAGAAAAAGGGGTGTGGAGGGGGGAAAACCTTTAAAATATTTTTAAGGGAGGTTGAAAAAGGGTCATGGGGCAGGGGGAAGAAAAAGGAAAGGGGGGACTAGTACCCCCAATAAAAGTAAAGAAAAAAGGGGGGAGTTAACCGACCCCTCAACCACAAAGGTTTTTACCAAATGGTTGGTAAACACAAAAAACACAAAAAACCCACTCCCCCTTTTTATTCCTTTTTATGTTGGGTAAAGACACCCAAAAATTCAGTTTTAAAATGCAAAAAAAACGGTATTGGGGGGAATAAATTTTTATTGCCCGGGGTTGGGGAAACCAAATAAGCCTAATTTTAAAAATTGGGGGAAAATTTAACGGAAAAAATTTAAACTGGGGGGTAAAAAATTGTAAGGGTTTCCGGTTGGAGCGGCCCAAAATTTGGGTTTTCCAGAAATTTATTTTTAAAACCCCTTTGCCCCATTCAAGGGTTGGAGTTTTTTGGATTGGGAAAAACATGAAAAAGAAAATGAAATCCCAGAAACTAAAAAATTCCCTTTATAGCCCAAAGGGGCCGGGTGTTACCTTAACTGAGGTTGAAGGGCCCCATTTTAAACCCTTTAATAAGTTTAAAAATATTGTTTCCCTTCCCGGTATTTTCCCTTGAAAAAAACCGAAAGGGTTAAAACCCGAAAATTTTTCCCCCAAAAAAACAAAAGGAAGAAAATTTTGGCCCCCGGGCCCATTTTGGCCGGGAAAATTTCAAAAAATTTTTGGATACTTAAAAGGTTGGGAAACAGAGTAAAAAAAACCTGAAGGGTAAAAAAGTTTATAAAATTCCCTAAAAACATGTAGGAAAAATTTTTTAATTTTTCGGGGGGAACCCAAAAATTAAAAAAAACCAAAATTTTATTACCCCCTTTTTATCCATTTTCAAAAACCTTTTTTGGGTTTTTTTTAAAAGGGAACAGATTCCCTGAATTATTAAAGAAAGTTGTAAATTTTTCTTAAAAAACGGGGAAAAGGGTTTTAGCCAAAATGAAATTTGAAAGGAAAGAAATTGGAAAGAGAAGATTTTTTAAAATTTTTATTTTATAAAAACAATGTTAATATACAAATTTTTTTTTGGGGCCTTATATTTAAAAATTTGGAAAATGCCCCTTTTTGTCTGGCTTTTTGGGAATTTGTTTTACCAAATTTTAAAAATTTTTAAATTTTTGGGTAATTGGGGTTTTGGAATGTTTAAAAAAATTTTAGTTTTTTTTAAGTTTTAAAATTGTGATAAGTTTTGTTTTGAACAGTATTTTTAAGTATTAAGTTTTAAGGGTTTTCAATTTTTTTAAATTAATTAAATTTTTTTTAAAATTTTAATTTTGTAATTTCCCCCGGGGAATTTGGTTTGTTGTTTTTTTACTTGTTAAAAAAAATTTTTTTCAAGGGGTTTTTGGGGTAAAAATGGTTTTGCATTTGGGTGATTAATTTATTTTTAATTTTAAAAAATTTTAAAAATTTAAAAGAGGTAAGTTGGTTTTAAAGGTTTTAAGGAAAATTTTAGTTTAAAAGAGTTTACAATTTGATTCTTTGGGTTTTTGGGAACAGAAACTTTTAAGGTTTCAGTATTGGGAAAATTTAAAGGATTCATTATTTTAATTGGTTTAATATTTTGTTTAGGGTAAAGGGGTTTGGGGTAAGTGTAAAAGTTTGAAACAGTTTTTTGTGTTTAAAGTTGGGGGTGTTCAGAGGGGATAAGTTTTTTTTAAGGGTAAGTTTGAAAGGTGATGAATGGTGTTCCAGTATGTAAGATGTTACAGTATGGATGTTTAAGTATTTTTAAGATGTTTAAGGTATGTAAGTTTGATACAGTATGTAAATGATACGTATGTAAGATGATACATTTTGAAGGTACGGTAAGATGTTTCGTATTAAGTTGTTTACAGTATGTAAGATGTTACTTTTGGGAAGATGTTACAGTTGAAAGGGTGATCGTATGAAAGGTGATCAGTATTAAAAATGTCCCCAATTTGTAAAGGGGGATACCTTTAAAAATGATCAGTTTTTAAAATTTTTAAAAGTTTAAAAATTGACCCCCCAAAATTAAGAGGGCGGGGTTAAAATACTGAAGGGGGTGATGATACGATTAAAAAAATTGGGGAATACAAATTAAATTTCCAAAAAATTTTGGGTTTCCTTTGTAAGGGGATATACTTTTAATAAAAATAAAAACTTTTTCCCCTGAATTTGGTTTTGGAAAAAAAAAGATTAAGATGAACAAAAAATGAAGGTTTGGTTTAAAAATTTGGGGAAAAAAGGGGGGTTCCCAATTATGGAAATTTTTTGATAGAAAATTTTTGAACAGTGGGGAAATTATAAATTGGTTTCGGTTTAAAGGGGGGGCCCAGGTTGTTAAAAATCTTATTATAAAAGGTATAAAATGTCCACCTTTAAAGGTAACAAGGGCCCGAAGGGCCGGGGAATTCCCTTTCCCCCTGTTTTCATAATTTTAACCAAGATTTTAAAAACTACCCTTTCCCAAAATTTCTCGGGGCAAGGGACCCCTTTTAAAAAAGGGGTACCCTAAAACCAAAAAATTTTTGGCCTATAAACCCCTTTTAAACATTGCTACCCAAAATTTTAAAATTTGGTGACAGGAATAAATTCCTTTAAACAAACAAAACAATTTTTTGGTTTGGATTCAGGAAAAAATTAAAATAATGAAAACCCAAAAAAAATTTCCAGACTTGGGGCTTTACCCAACATTGGGAAAAAAAAAATTTCCATTTTAAAAATTTTTTTTTAAAAACCTAAAAAATTTTTAAACCCCGTAAAACCGCCGACAAACCTCCCCCTCCAAAATTTTCCTTTTAGGAATAAACCATCTTGTTTTTTTCCAACCCTTACCTTTCCCCAAGGGGGGTTAAATTATTCATTTTTTTTAAAAAAGAAAAAACCCAACTTAAAATGGGGGGTTCCGGGGAATTTTTGGGCCCCTTGTCTTCCCAAAACAAAAAGATTCTTCAAACTTCCCAAAAACCCCAAAAATTTTTCTCTTTCCCAAAAAAACCCCAATTTTATTCAAAATTTGTAATTTTTAAAATTAAAAAACCTTTTTTAAAAAAAGCCCCCCCAAAATATCCGTTGGAATGACAGCCCAAAATTTTACGAAAATACCCTACTATATTTTTTTTAAAAAAACCAGGAAACCCCCAAATTTAAAACCCCAAATTTTAAATTTCCCCAAAAACCCCTTTTAAATTTTAAAGAAAAAATTTTAGGGAAAATTTTAGGTTTATAATTTGAAAAAAACCAAGCACCCCCTTTTTTTACAAAAAATTCCAATGTTCAAAAAGGCCCTAAATACCCGGTACACCCTTCCAAATTTAAATTTTTTAGGCCCAAATTTTTTCACCCTCCCCCCTTCCCTTTAAAAAACCATCCCCCCCCTCCTGGGGAACCCCCCCAGGCCTAATCCACGAATTTCCCCTGGGGGGCATTTCCTTTTCACCCTTTTGACCAAAAAGGAAATTTTTTCCCCCAATCCCTTAAATTTTTTAAATTTTGGTACCCCTTTTTTTTAAATTGGGACTGTCCCCAAAACAAAAACCTTTCACAATTGGCCTAAAACCCCAACCCCCCCCCAAACCTGTAAAATTCCCCCTTTAGGCCCCTTTAATCCCAATCTTCCCAAATTTGGGAATAATTTTAAAAATAAAGAAAAACTAACTCCCAAATTCCCCCCAAACCCACCTTTTAGGGGCCCCCCAACCTGTAATCATTATTTAAACCCTCCCCGGTAAACCCCCCAAAAACCCAAAAATTCCTGTTTCCCCCCAAACCCATTTAACCCCCTTTTAAAAATAAACGAAAAAAGGAATTTTTTAATTTAATTTTAAAAATTCCCCCCGGGGCCCCTTTTACCACAAACCCCAGTAACTAATGTAAAAGTCCCCTCAGAACCCCCCCCCTTTTAAAAATTTTTTTCAAAAAACCAAAATTCCCCCAAAACAAAAAAGACCCCCAAAAAACCAAAAAACCAAAAACCTTTTTTCCCCCCCTTTGGGACTGCTCCTTCCTGAAACAACCCCCCAAGGGGGTTCCTTTTTGGGGGGAACTCTTTTTTAAAAAAAGGGCCCCAGCCCCGAAATTAAAAACCTTTCCCCCCCCCCCCCCACGCTGTTTAATCCCCGGGGTTTTTTTTCCCCCTTTTTAAAAAAAATTTAAAAACCCAAACCTAAATAACCCCCCCCCCACTTTTTTTAAAAAAAAGGGGTTACCCCCCCCTTTTAATTTTAAAACCCCAAACCCCACCTTTAAAACCCCCCTTAAGTTTTTAACGCTTCCCTTTTTTTAAAAATAAAAATTCTAAAACGGGAAATTTAACCCCAAATATAAGGAAAACCCCCCCTTTTAGAGTAAAATTTTTCCAAACCCCAAAAATTCCCTTCTTTTAAAACCCCCCCCTAAAAACCACCCTTTCCCCATCCTCAATCCCAAAATATTTTAGCGCTTCCCCATAATTTTTAAAATAAAGGGGGGGAACCCAGGGAAACCAAACAAATTTTAAACCCTTTTTCTTGTGTGTGTAAATTCTTCCCTTTTCCTTATTTTCACAAATTAGTTACAAAATTTGGGTTTTCCCAAGGTGGCAGTTGAATAACAACTTTTTCCCTTTTAAAAAACTATTGACACAGCAGTGAATTTAAAGCCCATTTTACGGGTTGGTTGGGCCCTAGGCTGGTTTCAAAAATTAAATGAAAAAGAAAATCCCTTAAAAATGTTTGAGTGCTGATAGCCCTTGTAGTTTAGCTTTTCTTTTTGATTATTTTTTTAAAAATAATAATTAACATGTATTGGAGAAAACCAGTGGGGGTCCTATTTCCTTACCCAATTTTTTTTAAAACCCCTTTCCAAGCATGGACACTAGCTGTTGGCTCATTACCAAAAAAAAACGGGTTTAAAAACCTTTGGACAAATTTTGTTTCCCTGAGATTTTGTGGGCTGTTATGGGTGGCATCCGGGGGAAAAGACTTAATAAGGACCCTTTCTAAAAAAAAGTCCACAAAGTAGCTTTGTTGAGTTTTTCTTGGGTTTTTTAAATTCCAAATAAAATATTCTTTTCCCATGAACTCTGAAAAACAAATAAATGAATTTTAAAATTTTATATGCTTGAATGTTTTGTTGTGTAAAATCCTCTACACCTTTCCTTTCATTTTGAAAATGTACTCTTGTTTTTTTTGGGTTCACCCACAGGTGGGTTATGGGGTTCAAAATGAATTTTTAAAACCCTATAACGCGGCTGTTTTGGGGTGTGCTGGTGAGGGGTTTTTCACCCAAAGAATTAAAAAAACTCCCACTTTTTTTTTTAATCAAACCTAATCTTTACCCAGGAAAGACTTTTTAAATGACGTGCGGGGGAACCTTAGCCCCTGGCCCAAAAGATTTCACCCAAATTTTAAAAAATTTTAAAAAAATTTATAAGTCTAAGCACTTTTACTCAAATTTTAAATTTCCCTTTTTTAATCAAAAATTTTAAAAAGTTTTGGGCCCTCCATGAAATTGAAAATAAATTGTGATTTTCAAGACAATTGCACCCAAAAGGTGATATTTTTGGGTTTTGCAGAAATTCTTTAAAATTTGAAATTTAATAAAAAGCCCAAGGATGACAGCTTTCAAAGGGGTTCAGTTAGAGCCTACCCAGCCGTGGTGGTATTCCCCTGTAAAAACTTGTTTTTCCCGGTTTTAAAAGATGGTTCCCATCCCAAACTTGGAAAATGGATTTTTTGGGGTTCTCCCAATGGCCCTTGGGGGGTTACCCCCCACTTTTGAGTTTTAGGCCCAAATAAAAGGTTTAAAAGCCCCTTTTGTTTTTTCCCAAAAATTTGGGGTTTTAATCTTATTTGTTTAAGGGTGGGGAAAAATAAAGAAAAACTTACGGTTTTTTTAATAGGGGGGTTTTCACCTTTCCTCAAACTTTAAAAGGGCCCTATTCTCCTGGGGTGGCCCTTTCTTTGGGCCGGGCTGTCATTAGGTAAAACCTTTACAGGCCCGTGGGTTTTTATCTCTTTTTCTATTGATCGTTTGAAACTTGTTTTTCATCAGGTATTTAAAAGTTATAAAAAAGGTTTTTTTAAAATCCCTAAGTTTGCAGGACTTTTTAAACAAAATTTTTAACATTTTTGGGCCCAAACTTACTTTTTTTTAAAAAACCTTACCACAGGCGGGGATAAAAACCCTACGATCGGAAGACCCTCAAAACTCGCCCGTAAATATGGTTTGTTTGCAAACAGTCATTGGGATTTTTGTGAGTAAAAGTTCCCGTATTTTTTTTCCTTTTCACCTATCAGATTTTTGAATAACCAATTAGGAGCTACCCCTCGGGTTTTAATTAGAGGGGAAAATAGGTCTAGTTAAAATTTTAAAATGTTACTGTATTTTTAATGGCAAATGAAACTACGGGTTTGGGTCCTTCCACAAATTTCCGGCATCATTGGGACCTGGAAAGTGTGCAAAAATTAGTGAGTTTTGCAGATTACAGGTGGTTTTTGGGTTTTTAAAATCCCTTTTAAATTTAAAACCTATCAAAGGGGCCCTTTTGCTACATCTTCCTCATTTTCATCACTGTTTCTCCTCCACTGGCTTGCTGCTGTGGATTTAAAAAACCATCTGCCCCAATTTTCTAAAATCAGTTAGTGATGAAATTTTGATTTCATTTAAAACCGATAAAATTTTGAAATTATGTTTGTTTGAAATTAGTGCCGGATTATGGGGGAAAACCAGATTTGAAAACCTTGTTTTGCCGGTTTTTAGTGATGGCCAACCTGTCATTTTAATGAAAAGATTGCGAAACAAGAAAAACAGATATGGAAATTTTGTAATGTATTCCTGGAGTTTCTTCGGGGGTAAACCCCCCAGGGCCCTAGTCCGCCCAGGCTTCGCTGGGGATCGGGGGCCCTTTGATCAACCAGGTTGTTTTTGGGAATTGGTTTTCCCCACCACACACTGATGTTGAACCACACCCCGGTTGGTCGGGAAACGATTTTGATGCTATTCAGCTCTTCTTGTAGAAGCCAGGCATCTATTGGTAACCCCCCCTTTTGTATGTTAGGGGGGCGGGTAAAAAGGTTTTGGGAAACCCTGAACTTATTATGTTGTCTTTTTCCCTTACCCTGGAAACCCCGTTTTTTTCTTTGGGGGGGGGGAATGTTGCACTCCCTGCGTCTTTTGCTTTTTATGGGGAGTGTTTTTCCATGGCAGTTTTTGTTTTTCAGTACTTTTCAGTAAACCCTTTTTTTCTTTGTGACCTCACATAGTGCAATTTTGTTGCAAAAAAATTTAAAAAAGTCAAAACCCCGCCCAGGTGAAAAAAACCCTAGGGATGTTTTTTTACACTTGCGCCCCTATTCCCTAGCAGAAAGTAAGCACCGGGGTGTTTTTTTGGATTTGTTGTGGGTCGCTTTCCTGAGGAACAAGATTAACCTGTTTTGCTAAAAAAGGGCTCTAAAAAACCAGGGGCTTTCTTTATAGAAACCCAGTGATGTTAGCTAGGTTTTATATCAGTTGTATCTTTATCTTTAAAATTTTAAAAAAAAAGTAAATATAAAAAATTTGGGGTTTCTTGACCAATATTTATAAAAACAAACTTTGAGTCTCAGAAATTTCTTTTTTTAAAATAAGCTTTCACACAGAAAGGAAGGGCTTTTGGGTTTAAAAAAACTAACCAAGAAAAAAAAAAGATTTTAAGTAATTTGAAAAAACCCATAGAAACAAAAAAAAAACGAACCTTCAGAGCGAAAAGGTTTGGGAAAAATATAAAGAATTTAAGAATCAAAAGGATGGGTGGTGTATTGTTTTTTTATGCTAAGCAATAAAAAACCCAAAAATACTGAACCCCCAAAACCCTTGGGTTTTCCCACCAAACAAAAATACATATCTTGAAAACCCGTTTTTCCCGTTTGGCTTCAGGGCCCGGATGAACAAAACCCAAAGGGTGCCCAATTAAAAAAAAGACTTGGCTCATGAAGTAAAAGGGGCAGTTATTTTTTTCATTTCTAGAAAAGGGGTTTCTTTTCCCCTGAGCTAAATCCTTAAGCAATTATTTTTTTTTAAAAAATTGTAAAAACAAAGGGGAATCAGGCCGGTCTAATCAAGGGGGGGAAAAGGGGGGGACAAAAAAAAAGCCATTCGACCCCGGTCAAGCCCGAAGGGTTTAATTTTGTTTTTGTTTTTGGTTTAATTTTTATTTATTTATTTTGCATTTAATAAATTTCAAAACCCTTGTCGGGGGCAAATTTTTTTTTTTGTTTTTTTTAATTGTTTTTATTTTTGACCAATAAATTTAATGACCACATTGCATGAAAAACTGAATTTTACCCAGTTTAAAAGTGCTTTTTTTGTTGTAAGTTTTTTTTTTAAAATTAGGAGGCCTTTAAAGAATTGGGAAAAAAGTTCTAAAACTTAAATGGATTCTCTGAGAAGTTTTGGAAATAAGGTAGAGGGGGGGTCCCGCTTTAGGCCCATTTTTACTAATTCGGGTTTTCAGTGGTTTTTTTAGTTTTTTACCCCCTTCTTCATTTATTCAGACTTCCTACAAAAAATATATTTACCCCTCACAAAAAAGCTCAATTTTTTATATGATGTTTTTTAAACATTTTAAAGCATTTGAAAAGTTAAAAAAAAAAAAACTATGTTTCACTCTACAGTGTTTTTGCTTTTTTCAGCAGTAGCCCAAAAACTGAACCTGCTGTATAAACAAGGGGGCCAACCTATGATTTTAAATTTAAAAATTTTTTTTTATTTTTTTTCTAGGGGTTTGGGGTTTCTTGGAGATATAACCCAAAAACAAAGAAGCCTGTTCCAAAAAAAATGATGTGAAAGGGGAGCAGCAAGAAATTTAAAGGGCCCCTAATTTAAGAAAACCGGAGGAAATACGGCCTTTAAAAAAGACCCAAAAAAACAAATTTTATGTTAATTTTTTAGGCAGAGCTTCTGAACTTGGCATATTTTGGAGAGATTGCTTTGCCAGACAAAGGGGAAAAGTATATACATTTAATGTTTCCCATAATCAAAAAAAGAGGTTTTGGGCAGTTTCAGAATGAATTTTGTTTTTTGTAAAAATTTAAATTTAATCCCCAAAATTAAATTAAAAGGGGTTAACCAATGTATTAATGTTTTAAAATTTTAGATTTTTAAGGTGCCCAGGTAGTTTTAGTTTAAAATAAAAAATTTTAAATTTTGTTAATTCCTGAAGGTATTGCATGGATTCATTAAAAAAAAAAAATTTAAAATTTATTTTTAATTAAATTAGGCTTGTTGAAAAACTTTAGCTAAAATGTATTGTACTTTTACATTACTGTTCTGATGCAAAAGGAAAAAATTTAAACATATATGGTATTTTTATTACAGTTTCTTTGGGGGAAAAGGGGAGTATTTTAAAAACCCTTTAAGGGTCATACAGCCCCTAGGATAATGAGAGGCAGTGGATTGAATCCAAGGAAAGGAAGGATTGTTTGGCGCTACTAATCCTTTAGGGCAAGTGCACATTTAAATTTTGGAAATGTTCCCGTGTGTGGAAATTAAAATTTTAAAAATGCTCAATGTTTTAAAACCATTTTATTGTAATTAAAATTTTTTATATAGGGCATTAATATTGAACTGAACCTTTAAATTTTTTGGGGATTTTATTAAATCCCTTAAAATTCCTTTGTTTAAAATTTAAAAATAGTATTACTTTGTTTTATTTGGTATCCATAAGATTGATAAGTGGGGAAGCACAAAACCATGGGGGCAACCCGTATTACATTTTATGGGGGGAAAATACTTTTAAAAAAAGGGGGGTCATGGGGGCACCCGGGGGGAAAGGGAAAGGGCTTGGGCCAATTCCTTGGGCATGGCCCCCCACCAGCATCAAAGCTGTTTTGAACCTTTTTGGGTTTAGTGCTTTTTTTTTTTTTTTTTTATTTACCCGGGCCCAAATTTTTACCAAAGGGGGGTGGGCCCCAAAAAGAAAACTTTCAAAAAATCAATTTACTCCTTCCCCTGTCTTGCCAGGGGTGCTTTTTCCCCTAAGTTTTTTTTAAAATGAAAAATTAAACCCTCCTTCAGGGGTGCAGGCACTGTTTCTTCCCCTCTCCAGGACTAAGTCCGGGGCCCGCCGGGGTTTTCCTGAAACCCCTTTATAAATTTTTTCCCTTTTCTCCACTCCCCAAAAGCCGTCAAGTTTTTAAAACCCTTTGTTTTCCCTTCACTCCTTTCAAACCCCGCTCCGCATGCCTGTGGGGAAATCCCAACCCCCGCACCAAAACCTCCTTTTCCCCCCTCCTAACCCTTTTCCCAGGGGCCCACCCCTACCCCCCCTTTTCCCCTTTCCCCTACAGGGTGTACACTCTTGAAAATCTTTCTGTTTGCTCCTTTCCCCTTACATGTCCGAACCTCAACAACCCTTTCCCAGCCCTTTTGGAAAAACAGTTTTGGTAATCCCCCACCTCCTTTCTTCCAAAAAACGAAATTTTCTGCATTTTTTTTCACCCAACATTGCCCAGACCAAGGGCATCTCCACGCCTTTCCCGCCTTTCCCCGCTGCAACATTTTATCCCCACGCTTCACACCCCTTTAGGCGTTTGGGTTTTTAAAAAATTTACTCTCAACTTTCCCCCCTTTTTTCCCCCCAGGCAAAGTTCTTTGTCTCCCACACTCCTAGTGCACCCTCACTCTTTTTTCCCCCATTTTAAATTTTATGTTTTACCTATCTTTCTTTGACCCCTCCGCTCTGGCACGTTCCCCTCCCAAAAATTTTTGAAAACGTTTACCCCTCCATTTCTCTCTTCCCCCCCCCCCTTTTCCCAATTTTGGATATTCAATTTTTCTTTACCTTTAAACTTTTTTTTTATCCTTAACCCTTTTCTTTTCCCGTATTTTTCCCTTTTAAATTTTTTTTCTTTTTTCACCACCCTACCCCAAAATTTATCCACCCAAACTCTGCAAATTCTCTTAGAATCTCCCAAGAGCACAGTGGGCATCAGAAAGAGCCCGCTTTTACAAAATCCCCTTTGTGTGTGATTCTTTATCTTTTAAAAACCACGCCTCTTTTCCAAGCCCCTTGCTTTTTCTTTTTTTACAACCCATCTTTTAATATTTTTAAAACAACCCCCGGTGACATCACACCCTTTCCCTTTTCCCAAGGCCCACTTTTACTGGGGAAAAAAATTTCCCTCTTTCCACTTTCTCTTTTCTTGGGGCCCATATTTCCCCGTAAAAACTCTTCCTTTCTTTCAGGAAACCCCCCACCTCCTACCCATTTAAATTGAAAAATCTGCCACATTTTCCCCCCTATCCACCCTGTATAGGCCCTTTTTCCCAAAACCATAAATGCCAAAAGACCCCTTTAGCCCTTTTCTTTTACTGTTCATTTATTTGTTTCCCCGGGGAAAAACCCGGTCCACACACCCCCTACCCTTTCCCCAAAGCCTCCCTTTTTTTATTGCTATCCCCCTTTTCCCCTCTTTTTCTTTAAATTTTTTCAATTATAACTCTACCATACACTTTTTCGGGGACACTTTAACAGGAAATTTTCCCCCATTAAATTTTTTCCAAATCTTTTTTTTTCCCTTTTTTCCCTTTTTTTCAAAGGAAACTATGGGGTGCCCCTCTGCCAATCCCTAGGTACCTTCCCTCTTTTCATTTTTAAAAAAATTGCACCCTCCACTCCAAAAAAATATATCCCCACCTTTTCTTTTAACTTTCTTTTTTATCCCTTTAATCCCCGGTTTCCTTTTCCCCCTTTCATTTTTTCCTACTGGGGGCTCGAACTTCCCCCCCCACTCACAAATGGCTCTTCCTCACTCCTACAAGATGTTATTCTCCTTGCCCTATACCGAAATCACAGCTTCTCTATCTTCATAAAATTTAACAATTCCCCAAAATATTTTCCTTCCATCTTTTCCCCAATTTCCTCTAATTTTCCCTTTAATTAAAAAATTTCCCTCCTTTTTTTAAATGACAAATCCATTTTTTCTCAGGCTTTCTTAACTTGTTTTTTCTCACTCCAAAAAATTTTTTTATTTTCAACAAAATTTGTTGAAACATCTCACCCACTCTTTTATTTTCCCCTTTTTTTTACCTTTTCTTACCACTCTCTTAAATTCTCTCTTTTTTCCTTTTTACTTTCCCTCCTTGAAACACTTTTTAATTTGAAAAACTTTATATGCTAACTTTTTTTCCCTTACTACTCTCTTTACATCATCATTTCCCCAATCGCTCCTCTTTCCCCCTGCACCCACTTTCCTGTAACCCAAACTTTGGTGAACACCTAACACTACTTTTTTAACCTACCCCCTTTCCCCTTCGACCCCCCCTTTGGCCCGCTTCATTAGCCCTCATCCTCCCCAAAATGTTTTTAATCTTACCCCAACTGCCTCCCTTTTAGTTTATAAACCTTCCCTCTCTCTTCCCCGAGCTTTTTTTCCTTTTTTATCCCATCTACCTTTTACTCTCAGTGTTGCTACAAAATAGAAAATGATTGATATATTTGGCCCCCTTTTAAACATGTTCATCCTGAAAATTACTCAAAAGTCTTTTTTTCTACCCAAAACATAATCCCCCCAAACTTTCTGTCATTTTTGCCCCCCCACATCTTTTGTTTTATGAATATAAAAATAATCACCAGCATCAAGGAACCTTTCCCTTGAGGGACCTTTGATTATCATAACCCCAAATGTAAAACCCCTTTTGGGCTTTCAGCAAGGGGGTTTTTTTTATTTTTAAATTTAAGGGGAGCACTAAATGCGGGGGTTTATAGAGATATTTCCCCAAGCTTATTTTTGGGTGGTGCTCCCATTGACCCCCCACTGGTTTTTTGCCCTTTAAAAATGATTGGTGGGGAAAAAGCAGGTTTTAAAGTATTGAACTTAAAATAAAAAGTACCCCCTACTTGGGGTCATTGGTTTTTATTGGGTTTATTCATATTCAGCTGATGTTGTACTGTATTAAATGTGCTTTTTTTTTCCCCCTTTTTGGGTTTAAAAATGTAGCAAAAAAAGTTTCATCTAACACAAAATTTATTTGGGAAAAAGCTAATTTCCCGGAAGGGGGGCTACAAATTCTGTACATTTTTAAAAACCCAAACACTTAAAAATTTCATTCCTGTTATTGATCTTGCAAAAAAAGAGTTATACAGAAAAACATCAGTTTCAAAAAATGGAAAGCTTTGACGTCGCCCCAAAAAAAAGGGTTTGGGGTTGAAAAAATTGGGTTTGGAAATTTATACAAAGTGGGGGGTTTTTCCCCTTTGCTCTTTGATGTGTAGTTTTTTTTGGGGGGGGGGGGGTTTGAAAAAACAAGTTTTCAAAGGCTGGTGGACCAAAAATTTTGGGGAAAGGGACTATATAAATAAGAAAATTAAAAATGAATTTTAAATGAAAGCAAGGTGATTGTTTTTGAAAAAAGTTTAGGCAGGGGATAGATTTTAAAAATTTTTAAAATTAAATTTAAAAAATATCAGATTGTTTTGGAGGGAATTTGGGTGTATTTACATTTTAGGGGGTGGACATGTCAGCAAAAAGGTCTATTAAAGGGGGAAGTAAAACCATTGAACAAAAGAGGGGATTTTTAAAAGGGGGAATGGGGCATTAAAGTTTGTATTTGAGGATTTTACAAACAAAACTTGGCACCCAACCCACAAAGGGGCTAAGTACTTGAAAAAAAGAAAGAAGTTTTTTTATGGAGGCCAAAAAAAAAAAGGGGAAAGTATCAGGATCAAATGGGGGGCCCAGTAATTTTGTGGGTGCATGGGTTTTAAGTTTCTTCAGCTAGGACACCAAAAGGCAGCAGAGATATCATGTATGCTAGAAATTTAACATCGCCCTGGAGAATTTTCCCCGTAAAAAAATTAAAAGGGGAAGGGAAAGGTCCCCCAAAAGGGTATTTCAGAGGTCTGAGGGGGGGGTTAATTTTAAAAAGGGGTTTTGGGGAGTAGACGGTTGGTAAAAAAGGTGGGATAAACTGGGGGGATGTTGGAGGGGGGAGGTCATGCCAGGGAAAGGTTTTTAGGGAATTTTCCCAAAAGGGGTTGAGCATTCAAACAGACTTGTGTGTTAGATAGGAGTGCACAGGGTAAGTGGGGGTTTTTTTTTTGGGCATGCCCTTTTGGGAAAGTGAGCCCAAATAATTTTATGAAGGAAATTTACAGGAAAAACCGGGTTTTTTTGGACTTTTTTTCTGGAAGGGGCAGTTCTGTTTTCTGAAGGAGGGTGAGGGGATGTTGCATTTGGAAGGTAATCTGATTGTTATGTCGCATACTTCTGGGGGGGGGGCAGTTGAATTTAAAGGGTTGAATTTTGTTTTTTTTGGGGTTCCCTGTTTGGCAAAAGACAGCCCTGGGGGTTAAAAAAAAAAAAGTACAAAGGTAATTTTTAAAACCCTACCAAAGGGTGGGGTTGAACCCGCGGGGCTTTTCAAAAAATTAGATCGTTTTAGTTTTTTTAGACTCTCTGACCGTGGGTTCATTAAAAACCCCCCGTGGGAAAGGTTTGTTTGCCCAAACTTTTCCCCTTATGATTTCGTGAGTCAAAGGATAATTAATTTTACATGTGTTACAATGCAGCTAAAAAGTTAAAAATTGTTTTATTTACAAGTTTTTTTGTGTGGATGTTTTTTCAAATTTGGGGGAAAATTTCCCGTATTATAGTACATAGGGGGGGGGGATCAATAAGTAAATAAAAAAAAAAACCCCCGCCCCCCGTGTTTATTGAAAGGGGGAGCACAAAGGCCCAAAAGGGCGATTTTGTCGTTTTGGGTTAAAAAAGTTTTTTCTGCATTTTTTAAAGGGGGTTGACGAAAGAATTTTCAGGGCCCCCTGAAGGTTAAAAAAATTTTTTGTACCCTTTGTAAAATAACCAATTAGTTGGACCCCGTCAGAGGGCCCCTATTTTTAGCAAAAAACTGGGCACCCCTTTCCCTTAATGACGATGTTTGAGTATTTTTTTTAACAGCCTCTCCCACCCAAAGGGGGGGTGATCCAAAAAGAAAAAAATTCAAAAAACAGTCCGTTTAGTTGCCATCTTTCCAAAAAAAAATGCTGACACCAAATCAGATTACTTTTCAACTGTTCCCTCCCACCCCTCCTTCAGAGTGCATGTTCTGCCTTCCCACTGGCTAACCGTTTCATGAATCCCCCAACATAAACCCCCCCGAAAACAGGGGTGCCAAGAGATACTAAGAGGGGGGAAAAAAAAATTTAAAGTTTGGGGCCCCAAAACTATTCAAAAGTTTCCTATTAAACATCAGGGGAAAAATTTCCCAAAAGACCCCGGCTTGGGCTTCAAGAGGAAACTGGCAAATACCTAAAGCAGTTTCCCGTTTTTTTGCCGGGGTGTGGGGGTTTTAATTGGGGTTGCATTTAGCCAGCAGTAAAAGGGTTTTTTTGTTTAGACCGATTCACCAGGGTGCCTGGTCCAAAGGGCTGAGCCCCAAGGGGGACTTTAAACCCGGAACAAAATCCAGGTAAATAAAAGTTTTATTGGTCACCCAAAAAAGGGTTTTCCCTATGGATCATAAAGCAAAAAGTATTGTTAAAGATCAATAAAAAAGACATTACGTTCTTGGTTTTTCCCATTCAAAAATTAATGGAGCCCCAAACCCCAAAAGGGGTTTTTTATAAAAAAAAAAAAAAATTGCTTGTTTACAGTGGGTGCTGAGGTGATCTTGTATTTACCCTTTAACTTTCTGATGAAGCAAACCCCCTATGGGAAAAAAGCTTCTGAAATGCAAAACACCCCAAAAATTGCTGGCGGTTTTTTTTTACCCCAGCAGCACAGACCTAAATTAAAAATTTTTAAAAATTTTTACTTTCAAATTTCTATAAATAAAAGGATAAAAGGGAGAAAGGGCTAGTTTAACCCTTCTATTGATAAATTACAAATTTTTAAAAGGGGGAAAAATTTGGTTTTTCTTTTTAAGTCCCCCCCCCCTGCCTCAGTGGGATACGGCTGGGCCCCCTTTGAAAAAAAAAAAAGGATAAAAATCTTAAATTTCTGTTCTTATTTCTTAAAAAAAAACTTTTTCTTCCCCCATTTTTTACCAAAAATGAAAAGAGTATAATACAAATGAATTTATATGAAAATACTAAAAGTTTAAAGCAAAGTACGTGCTACTCATTTTGTAGCTTACTTCACCTAAGAATGCCCCCTTTTCTTTTAATAGATATTAAAATATGAAGATTCCGTTTTCCCTTACATTTCCCTTTCCAAATACAAAAAAATGCACGGGGGAAAAACTTGTATTTTTTTAAAAAAAATTTTACAAATAGTTTATGTATTTCCCAATTAATTTTCTTTTCCTGGGGGGGGTAAAAAAAGATTGATTCAAGAAGGGGAGAGTAGCTTTTAATGCCTGAAATTTTTAAAATCCTTCAAAAGCCCTTTAAAGCCCCCCCTTATTCCCTCTGAAAAACCCGAAACACAGCGCAGGTTGGGTTTTGCAAAAGGGAAAGGAAAAATGCAAGGTGATGAGGAGGGTGAAAGGGGAGGAGTGTTGTAAAAAAGGTTTAATAGAGCAAGGGGAGTGCAAGGGGAAAAGGGGAAAGTTTTAAAAAAAGCAAGAGGCGGGGCATGTAAAGTTGTTTTGAGGCTAGTAGAGGGGGGAGGGGTTAGTGCAATTTAAAAATTGATGTTTAAAAGGGGTTTGTTTCAATTAAAAAAAAGTGAGAGTCTGCATCAAAGGTGGGACTTTCAGCAAAGAGGTCAGTGAATGAATGTTGGGGGAGTTTTTTGAGGTCAGGGAAAACGATCCTGTATTCACTTAATAAAAAGGACACTGAGATATGTTGAAAGGAATTCCGTCCTGACAGTCCCCCAGGGTGGGTTTGGGGTTTTTTTCTTTTAGTGTTTTTTTTACTAAATTCCCCCTGTTAGTTTTAATGAAAATTTTAATTAATCTGGAACAAATTTGGGCCCTTTTTCCCGCAGTTCTACCCCCCATTTGTTTGCTGGAAAAAGGAAATTTACTGTGAGGCCTGTTTTCCCATGAGGGGTGTGAACTTCCCTACAACTAGAATTTTTTCCCGTGGGGAAAAAGCTGGTGTGTGGCCCAAACAGTTGATTTAGCCCTTTAAAAAGGTGGTTTCATGGTGAATTTTTAGGCCAACAAATAATGTGTGTTCTAGTATTTCTGAAAAATTTGCATGGTTTCCCCGCATAACCCCGTATGTCTTTTCATTTTAAGGGTTTTAAATTTAAATTCAGGCCTTCTTTTACTTAGCAACATACTATTTCCCGGGCACCTCAGACTTTTTAGGGTTTCTGACCCCGTTTTTATACCTAAGGAATTTATGTTAGAGCTGATTTCCTCTTTTTGATTATTTCAAAATATAGTGGAACCTCGGCCCTTTTGAATTTTTAAACCTTCCGTGAAACCCTTTTTGTATCCCGATTTGTTCGTTAAAGCCCTTTGTCAATTTTCCTTATTTTAAAAAAAATTTAATTTAAATTTGGGATTAGTCCATTCCAGCGAAATTCCCGCTCTCAGGAGGCCGACAAAAAGCTTCAATTGTTTCTTTAAAATCAACTCTACGCCTTTTTTTTATTTACATTTATCACAATTCATTTTAATTTTACCGTCCCCTCAAAGGGAAAGACAACAGGTGATCATTGTCGGGTGTTCAGAATTCTTTGATTTTAAACTTTCCCTTTAAATCCAAATTAAACCAGTTTAGTTGGTTTAAAAAGAAAATGTCAAAAGCTTATTTTCTTGGGGCGTTTATTCTGTTTGTGGGGTTGACCGTGAAAGGGCCTTTCCTTGTATGGGCCAAAAATTTCCTACTGCAGTGTTCCTCCTTTTTTATATTTGTTCCCCGACACCAAATAATGAAACCCCCCCCACTCATATATTTTTCCCCAAATTTTTTTTTAAAGCTACCCAAGGTTCTTCGAAAACTAAAATCTTGGGGTTTGTTTCAAATTTTTGGTTGGGTAAAAAACGGGTGAAGGGGTTGGGGTTTGAGTGGGACTTGGGGCATGGTAAATGAATTATTAAAAGCTTACTGCTTGGGTTTGCATTGAAAATTCAGTTGGGGAAACACTCTGGTTGTGGGTTTTGGGTTTTTTGAAGGACCCGCCTAGTATGGGCCAACGGCCTGCTGCGTTTTTTATTATTATTTTTTAGTAAATTTTTGTAAATGTTTCAGTGAGGGGCGGTTGGAGGAGTGGGATGTTTTCCCGTCTAAGAGAATGTATGGGGTAAATTTTTTATGCAGAAAATTTGGAGTGGGGGAAAATTTGGAGAGGTAGTGGGTTAATTTAAAAATATTAGGCCCGAGGGGGTTTTAAGAGGGTTTGTTTAGGTGGTTTGGTCCCTTTTGAGAGAATGGGGTCAAAATAGAAATTGGGGATTTGGGGGGGAAGGCGGGGGAGGGGTCGTCCCGGGAAAAGGGGTTTGGGGGGGGGGTAAAGGAGGTGTTGTGGGCGAGGGGTTTTGGGCTTCCCGCAAAACGTGCGTGAGCGTGTTGATAGGGGGTGAATGGAGACAAAGGTATTTGGGACCCGACGATTTTGGTTGGGGGTGAAAAAAAGGGGAATATTTAATGAAAAGGGTTTTTGGGAAAAACCCGGGTTTTTTTATATAACCGGGGTTGAGTCCTGGGGAAAAGGGAAAATACAATGCCTTTCACTCTAAAGGAAAGGGGGGTTTGGGGTTTTTGGGAGGGTTTGGAGATAAAATATTTTTGTGTATTTTTTTTACGGTTTTTTCCTTTTTAAAATGTTGTATTCTGGGTACCTCTGCAAAAAAAAAATTTTTTATTTAGGGGGAAATGGAGTACGATCCCCAAATTTCCCCCGATCAAGGCCCCCCCCTTGAGGGGGAAAGGGTTTGGGTCCTGAAATTCCCTTTTATATCCAAAAAGCAAAAAAAAAAAGGGCGAGTGGAAAGTTGTATCCCGAAAAAAAATTTACCCTGGTGGGGCATTCTTTAAACTGAGGTTCCACTGTACAGTACACTACTGTATTTAAACATTTTTAAAAAAATGCCTGAAAAAGTTACAAAAAGGTGCAAAAAGGGGCAAATTTAAAAAAAAATCAAAGATGGTTGACACAAAACCCCCTACCATTGTAGTAGGCTCCTCCTTAGCAATGAATTTGTTTTTAAGACATTTTTCTTATGAACAGAACTACGTTCATTAAGGAGGGGGGGCTGTTTTACTGGTTTTTTTTTTGTATTTTTATCTAGGTTGTAGGTTGGGCTGACGCAAACCCCCCAGGGAGGTTCTATCGTCTTTTTCCAAAATGAATGTTTAAAAAGGAAAATGTTTAAATTTTTTTAAAATGATGGTTTGTATTGCTTGGTGTCTTTTTTCGTCTCATAAAAAAGGGAAGATTTCAGGTATGTCTTGCATTCTACTTACAACTAAAGTAAAATCAAAATGCATTACAGGCTTTTACATACACACAAACCCCCTTTGGGGTATTCTATTTTTTTTATTTCTTGGTGGGATACTGCCGGTTTGTTGAAAGAAGAATTCAAAATGAAAAGCAAAAGTAAATAAAAGAGGGGCCTGGAGACATGACTAAGGGGTAGAGGAAATGTTTATTTAGTGCCAGGAATGTCTACAATGTTTATTCTGGATCCTATTTTCAAACTGGCAATTGCTGAATTTTGTGCAAAATTGGCCAAATTAGATTTCTGATCACTTTATTAGATAGCTGAAATATGTAAAAGAGCAGTTTCTTGTACTCATTCCATAGAAATAGCTATGAGTCTGGTCGACTGGAACAATGGAATTGGCCAAAAAAGAGCATAAATTGGGCGAAATTGCCGATGCATAAATATTGCCGAGACTACTAACTCTGCGAGAGCATTATTCCGCAAGTTTTTCATCAAATTTCGTACTTTTCATTTCATTACCTTTGGAAAAAGATTCTCTATCACTTAATTCTTTTTTTTTAAATTCTTCAACCCTGAGAGCAAGTTTGTGAGCAGGGGTCACAACACTGAAAGGGCTAAACACAATAGTTTTAGTGCAATAAATGGAGAATGCCTCTTCTGAGTGCTTTTAAACTTTCATGATTTTTGGATGCTGGATGTGTAAATACTAACGTGTTATTAAAGAAATTGGGATATTAGTTTCCATGCGTTAACTTATGAATGCATCTTCGACTGGTTTCAAATATTTGATGCAATATTTAACTGCATTAGAAACCTATGTCACATTAAGTTCTCTCTTGAGTGATTTGAGGTAGAAGGGGCTGGGCTAATGAGATATGAGGTTATTGTACCATTTTTGGACTGCACAATGACCAAAACCAACTTAAATTTAAAGCCAAGTAAAAAACAGTACTTCTGAATGCTACCATTATATTATTGTAATTTATAGTATTATACAAAATCTATTGGTTTAATGCATCAAAGGAAGCATTCCTTAATTTTTAACTACAGTCAAGTGCTTTGTACTGAAATTCATCATTAATATAAATTTCTTTTCACAAATGATGAACAATGAATATTGTGCACGATTAGAAATATCTGTTATTTGGCACTAAGTGTAAATGTTATATCTTTGCATTAAACTGTATTAAATGTTATATCTTTGCATTAAACTCGAATGGCTCATTTTGATAAAAATTTAATTAAAACCTCAAAAGTATAGTTTTAAGTAACAAAAATAATAAAGAATGTACTTAAATCTAGTAAAATGAACTCTTAACACTCCATTTTGATATCTCTACATTTATTAACAAGTTGTACTTCCTTGTACCTTACTAAAGTTGAGCACATATAATGAACAAATACCATAATGCTAAACCACTCTCAAAATTATGCGGTTCACATTACTTCTTTAAAACTAATAACTAAACAGATGTTATGAACATTAGTAAAAAAAAAAGGCAAGCTACCTTTAATGTAGGCAAATAATGTATCCACTGTAGTATAGAACAGTGTAATTTCATTAAATAGAAACCAAGTGACTGCTAAATATCTCAGTTCTTTACTGTAATATAGTATATGTACCTCTCATTTCTAGCATTCATATCAGCAAAATATATATTTATGATTGTGGATACATATGATCTAAAATTTGTTTTGGTTGTGACTAGGCATCCTAGTATCCATGATAGGAAATTTCACAGGTGTACTTGCAACCAAAATGTATATTTAACATTAGTGCACACCAGTCCTTAGATACATTTAAGAATTCAATACTGCCATGCATGTGTGTAAAAAAATTAATTTCTGATTTAAGACATCCAGTGGTGGAAAAAGACACACAGAGAAAAAAAAATTATTTTAACACTGTACCTAAAAGAGAGTATCAAGTGACAAAGCCTCTTGTAGGTGAAACATTTTAACAATAAAAGGTCTCCTTATGCTATATTTGTCTTCCTCCACCACTTGTCAGGTCACAGCCACACTCTAATCAAAGACAACCAGTAAGTGTGATGAATGGTTTGAAAAACCGACAAGTTGAAGATTGAGACACTTATGCAGCATATGGGAATCTTTATTCAGGAAACGTTTCGCCACACAGTGGCTTCATCTGATGAAGCCACTGTGTGGCGAAACGTTTCCTGAATAAAGATTCCCATATGGTGCATAAGTGTCTCAATCTTCAACTTGTCGGTTTTTCAAACCATTCATCACAACTGTCAGACACAGCAGCATCATGGGATCTTGTTACAAAGAATTCTTCAACACTTGTTCAACCTTTGGACGAAGACCTACTTTGACTAGTGGATGGTACCACTATGACCCCGCCTCCGCCTGCTTCACCTCACCTCACTACAGTATATAAGCCACGTCTACGGCCCTATGCTGTACATTCTACAAGATTGATGGACTGAACACATCGACTCCAGGTTGAGGGACTGATTACTTCATTCTCCTCCTCTCCTTACACCTTCCTCTTTGTATTGGACTGATGAAGCCACTGTGTGGCGAAACGTTTCCTGAATAAAGATTCCCATATGCTGCATAAGTGTCTCAATCTACAACCAGTAAGGATGAATTTACAATGTCAATGGTGCCACACAGGCACCACTGCAGCCAACAATAGTTACAGTTTACACAGAAAAACAATAGCTTCTTACTTTTCAGTATTAATGCATGATACCATAGTCATGCTTGAAAGAGAACTTGTGATATTTAATAAGTTTAAAATTTGACACTTCTCCCCAAAGCCCAAGACTAGAAAAGTTTATTCCCTAAAAATAGGGATATCTCACTAAAAGATGAACAAAAATAAATTATAACATATATACAATGTAGCCATATAAGCTAACAGCGAAGATGAACAAAAGTGAACATTCTCTAAAAAATCTGAATACATATATATGTGTATGTATGTATGTATTGGTGGTGCGTTGAGGTATATGTGGAGTCAAAAAAGGTTATCTATGGAGGCACAGAAGGGAATGTATGAAAGTATAGTAGTACCAACACTCTTATATGGATGTGAAGCTTGGGTGGTAAATGCAGCAGCGAGGAGACGGTTGGAGGCAGTGGAGATGTCCTGTCTAAGGGCAATGTGTGGTGTAAATATTATGCAGAAAATTCGGAGTGTGGAAATTAGGAGAAGGTATGGAGTTAATAAAAGCATTAGTCAGAGGGCTGAAGAGGGGTTGTTGAGGTGGTTTGGTCATTTAGAGAGAATGGATCAAAGTAGAATGACATGGAAAGCATATAAATCTATAGGGGAAGGAAAGAGGGGTAGGGGTCGTCCTCGCAAGGGTTGGAAAGAGGGGGTAAAGGAGGTTTTGTGGGCGAGGGGCTTGGACTTCCAGCAAGCGTGCATGAGCGTGTTAGATAGGAGTGAATGGAGACGAATGGTACTTGGGACCTGACGATCTGTTGGAGTGTGAGCAGGGTAATATTTAGTGAAGGGATTCAGGGAAACCGGTTATTTTCATATAGTCGGACTTGAGTCCTGGAAATGGGAAGTGCAATGCCTGCACTTTAAAGGAGGGGTTTGGGATATTGGCAGTTTGGAGGGATATGTTGTGTATCTTTATACGTATATGCTTCTAAACTGTTGTATTCTGAGCACCTCTGCAAAAACAGTGATTATGTGTGAGTGTGGTGAAAGTGTTGAATGATGATGAAAGTATTTTCTTTTTGGGGATTTTCTTTCTTTTTTGGGTCACCCTGCCTCGGTGGGAGACGGCCAACTTGTTGAAAAAAAAAAAAAAAATATATACACAATATATATAATATTCTCCATGGGGAAGTGGAACAGAATTTTTCCTCCGTGAGCCGTGCGTGTCGTAAGAGGCGACTAAAATGCCAGGAGCAAGGGGATAGTAACCCCTTCTCCTGTATATATTACTAAATGTAAAAGGAGAAACTTTTGTTTTTCCTTTTGGGGCACCCCGCCTCGGTGGGATACGGCTGGTGCTTTGAAAGAAAGATGTATGTATGTTATGTACGTATGTATGTATACTATATGTATGTATATATGTATGAACAGTGGAAGCTTGGTTTTTGTACGCCCCAGTTTTCATAGGATTCGGTTTTCGACGACTTTTTCCGTTGAAATTTTGTCCCAGTTATCGTACATCACCTCAGTTTTCGTCGAGTTGACAATGGTCTGTACCGAATGCACCCACCTGCCCGCCCGCGTCACTTGGCCACCCAAGCGCCAAGTGACTCGGTCTGCCTGTGTTTATCGTTGAGTGAGCATCACCCCGTGCGGGAAATAGTGTTTTGGAGTTAATTTGCAAAAAGGCATGGCACTTGATGGGCTGAGGCTAACCCTGATGACCCTACGCCTGTTGTTGAATCTATTGTGTCTTTGGGGAAACCCATGAGGTTGGATGTGAGTGGCCGTGGTCAGGATGTGGAAGAGTTTGTGGTCGACCACAGAGAAGAGCTAACCACTGAAGAGCTGCAACGCCTTCAACTGGAACAGCAACAGATTGCAGCTGAGGAAATTACTTCGGAGGAGGAGGAAGAGACCAGGGAGAATGTGCCATCTTCAGTGATTAAGGACATGTGCAAAGTAGAGTGAGTTGCAAAGTCTTGTAGAGAAATATCACCCTAACAAAGCTGTTGCAAGCAGTGTCTGCAACATGTTCAATGACAATGCCTTGTCCCATTTTTGGCAAATCTTAAAGAGATGTCAGAAACAGACCTCTCTGGACAGTTTTTATGTGCAGCAGGGGTACAGTGACTCTTAAGCTGATCCTAATGGCAGAAAAGACAAAGAAGGGAAGTAACCCCTGATAGGGCTTTGATACCTGAAGTCCTTATGGAAGGGGATTCCCCTTCCAAACAATAACCTCTCCCCTCCTCGTCGTTTTCCATACGCCAACAAGTCTTCAATAAAGGTAAAAGTTATATTAAATGTTCATTTATACATTTCATTAGTCATTTACATTTATTTCTCATTGTTTTCTGTATGTAAAACTATAGTTATTCTCTATAAAGTGTATCTTCTGTTAATATTTTTGGGTGTCTGGAACAGATTAATTGAACTTACATCATTTCTTATGGGAAATATAGCTTCAGTTTTCGCACAATTCGGTTTTTGTCAGACTTTCTGGAGCAAATTAATCACGAAAACTGAGGTTCCACTGTATACACATTGTAATGGTCTGGGCATATGGAGAGAATGATAAACAAGGTGATTTAAGAACAGAAAGAGACCACAGGCTTAAATGGTGCAGAATAAATGTCTTTAGAGGACACGCCTACAAAGCATTGTCGATCAACCTAGCTGTGGTACTTACGTTGAACTACAAGTATCAGCAGTCTGATTGATAACACCATCAACACAGCAACTGCCCAAAAGTCAGGCTGATGAAGTGGTAACCCCCATAACTGCCACAGAGTAAACACAAGATATAGGGTGAAAATTAAATGTCCAGTGTCTAGTTGTCTACAGGTCACACTCAATACAGCACTCAACAATGTTTGTATATGAGTCCTTTTTTAAACAGTTAAACACTGAGGTTGTATACATTCACCAGTAAAAACTTGATACACATTGTAACACTTCAGTATCTTGCCTTTACATGTTCATACGGTATACTGTATGTGTATTTGTAAGGAAAAAAAGAGATTATTAATGTGCATTAGGAAGAACTGAATAAAGCTTGGCAACAATACCATGATATTATGCTTATATCTTGATAAATTTTGGATTATTTAGACCAAGCTTAAAGTTGATATCTGACAGCACAATGGAATATTGCCTTTCTTTCTCTGCACTTATACCAGTCATAATATCTTCATCTACTTCCTCTTCTTTCTTCTCACCATTGTTATTATTTTTCTTCTTCTTCTTCTTTTTCTTCTCCTTCACTGGTTCATCATCTTCGTCCTCGTCCTGAAGATAATTAAAAAAAGTTATGCAACAAGAATCAAAAGTTTTTCTATCATAGTATTACTGTATATGCAATGAAATAGAAAATTAAAAGCTTTGCAGTATTTAAAAACTAGATACGGTACTTTAAAATTAAATTCAACTTGAGAATTGTACTGATCAACTTGAAGCAATGATATAAATAGGGGAAAGCTCTAAACCCATAGAGGTTATATAGTAACTGGAGAATGGAATGCAATCAGGTTCAATCCAAGAAAGAGGGCAATAGGTCCAGTTCCTTGGATCAAGAGCCCCTCACTGGCATCAAGGCATCTTGATGTTAGTGAGAGGCATTTTAGGCAGAGCAGTGAGGTAGCAAAACATTTTGAATCACATTCACCTGAACTGCAAGTTAAGGAAACAATTGCTCAAAATTTAAATGCACAATCACACTTAAGAAACACATTTTAATGAAACAACCTTTTAACAAAATTAAGACAGATAAATATAAAAGTCAAGGGACTAGTAACCCCTTCTCCTGTATTTTTTTTTTTTTTTTTCAACAAGTCGGTCGTCTCCCACCGAGGCAGGGTGACCCACAAAAAAGAAAGAAAATCCCCAAAAAGAAAATACTTTCATCATCATTCAACACTTTCACCACACTCACACATTATCACTGCTTTTGCAGAGGTGCTCAGAATATAACAGTTTAGAAGCATATACGTATAGAGATACACAACATATTCAAATGCCAAGTAACCCCTTCTCCTGTATATATTACTAAATTTAAAAAGGGAAACTTTCATTTTTCTTTTTGGGCTACCCTGCCTCTGTGGGATATGGCTGAACTGCAAGTTAAGGAAACAATTGCTCAAAATTTAAATGGCACAATCACACTTAAGGATAACTTACTTAAACAGAACATTGACATAACAATACAGGAATGTACATGGGAAATAAAATAGGAAGTTTTATATTGCAGAAGTGTGCAGAATGGCACAAAAATAATGAAGAAGTATAATTGCATGGAAAACACCACAGTGAAGAAGACTGGTTATTCAGAAAATGTAAAAATAATGACTTATGGGTACAGTATAAAAAAGATTAGGAAGGGAAACTACTTTCCTGGAAAAAATAATAAAAGGAAAATTTGATCAGATTCAATAAGTACCAATAGGAATATGTTATTCATAGCCAAAGATAATAGAAATATAGCATTAAACCTTAAACTTAGTATGATGTATATATTCTATAATTTGTGCAAAATATATATATAGAGAATTCTTTAAACTCAAGATCTATAAGTAAATTATTACTACAGAATATTTTGATCAATACATTCACAAACGCTTCATAACATGCATGAATGCTGCAGTGGCTTGGTTATCTCTTCAGAGCAAAATGTAGAGTAGTTAATTCTCTTAACATTCATATTTACAAGTACATATATTTATTAGTAAAGAATGTTTTGAACATATTGCTAGTATAGATACAGTATTTACAATTGTAGTTGCTGGCCAATATCCTTAGGTCAAGAGAGGGGCGAACATGTCTAGTGGCTAAAATATTATTTTGTCACTGCCAATTAACTATGACATTCAAAAGGATTACTTTCATTAACAAAAATAAGAGGAAAACAAGTGTAATGGTAATAAAGAAAACAGCCAGGTCTGTAGTCTTATATTAAGGTTAAGTGTACCATTACAGTTAAGCTGTATCGAACCAGTGGATGTACAGTGGACCCTCAATTAACGGCAGCATCAAGTAACGGCAAATTCGTCTAACAGCACTCTTTGGCGTAAATAAAATGGCTCTACCAACGGTGAAAAACTCATCTAACGACGTCTGTCCCGAACTTGTCCATGGGGCCAGAGCGTGGCCTGAGTGGGCCCAGCCACTCCAAAACTCCATGTACAGCCAGTGTGCCAGTGTTTACAAGCCGTTTTGGTCAATTCCAAGTGTACCTGCGATATTTTTTGTATTACTCCAGTGTCTTTAGTGCTTGTAACTGCTAAATAAGCCACCATGGGCCCAAAGAAGGTTTCTAGTGCCAGCCCTGTTATAATGAAGGAAAGAAACACAATAAAATTCAAGAAAAAACTCGTAATAAAGTACCAAAGTGGAGGAGGAAGAGAGAGGGGAGAATGTGCCTTCTGCAGTGATTCACTGATTCTACGATATGTACGATACTACAGCAGCAGGTATCGATAAAGGCTATAGTGCCAGCCAGCAATAAAGTGTAGAATTAACAGTGTAGCAAGTAAGTTAAGCAAGTAAGCGATAGAAAAATGACACGAAAGTAATTCTCCAATGTTGTTGATGTGTGTACATCCTCTGAACATATGCCAGCCTGCTATCTTCCACTACCCTAAACCTCTGCCAGCATCTCCTCCATCAAACTAACTAATTAAACTAACATCTCCAAGGTAAGTGTAAATATAAAAGTGTAAGCATAAGAGTAAATATATTAAGTGTAAATATAAAAGGACCCCAATGGAAATACATAAGTCACTCTGACTTTTTTGGGTTATCCTAGGTACTTTACACATATGCTGCTATGTATGATAATCTATGTAACTGTATTTGTGTATACCCGAATAAACTTACTTATTTATAAATTAAAATGCAAATATTTCTTAATAAATTAAAATGTAAATCTTTCTTATTTATAAATTAAAATGTAAATATTTCTTAGTTATAAATTACATACATTATTTAAGTGTGATGGTGATGCTGGCAAAATCCTCCACTGCCACCAACACAGCTTCTCTCAGTGGCAGCCCTTAAACCCAACAATAACACTTACACCATTTACTCCTCTCATATATTGACATATTTTATTCATTCTAGAGTATATATCATGTTTCCATTTTATTGTTTATGTCATATTAAATGAATTGTGATAGATAAATAAGCCATAGATGATATTACAGTAATATTAAAGCATAATAAACTTGTCTTCCTCTTGCCTCCTACGTGTCTTGTTATACACCAACATTATGACATATTTTATTCATTCTAGAGTATATATCATGTTTTTATGTTATTAATATTGTTTATAATGTCATATTGGATGAATTGTGATAGATAAATAAGCCATAGAGATGATATTAGCGTCATACTGAAGCATTATAAACTTGTCTTCCTCTTGCCTCCTACGCGTCTGTCATACACCAAGCTGAGTCAGTAAAGATAAGTCAATAAAGGTTAGTGTGATGTTAAATGTTCATTTAACCATTTTATTAGTGCTTTATATTTATTTGTCATTGCTTTCTGTATGTATATTTATATTTAATCTTTAAAAAATATTTTTTGTTGATACTTTTGGCTGTCTGACACAGATTAATTGGATTTCCATTATTTCTTATGGGGAAAATTAATTCGACTAATGGCTACCTCTTTGGAACGGATTAATGCCGTTGGTTGAGGGTCCACTGTATTCACCTAGGTATCTGCAGGGGTCGAGATTCAGCTCTTGTGCTCTGTCTCTGCACTTCAATTAAGTGGTGGGGCTCACTCCCTGTTATATAGGACACAGATTGTTATGCTAGATATATATTTGGCATAAAGGGACAAGATGCTTACCCAATTATGCCACACAGCAGTTCATTTAAGCTAGGCATGATTCATGCTTAATAGTGTCATGCTTAGTTCTCCACAGATGTTCTGATACACAGTGCCCAGTTTGAAGGTTAAAAGCTTAGAAATCTGATTGAAGAAAATACTGCACATGCATGAAACCCTCTCGACTTAAAGTCAAACAGGAATGTGGTTAAAGGGCCCAACAATAAGCAGTAAATATGTATGAAGCAGAAAGTAGAAGTTTTATTAATCTTCTTTCTACTTTCAACACATCAGCCATATCCCACCTAGGCAGGGTGGCCCAAAAAGAAAAGCAAAAGTTTCTCTTTTTAACTTTAGCAATATATACAGGAGAGGGAGTTACTAACCCCTTGCTCCCAGCACTTTAGTTACCTCTTGTGACATGCATGGCTTACGGAGGAAGAATTTTGTTCCACCTCCCCATGGAGATAAAAGGAAATAGACAAGAACTAGCAAGAACATAGAAGAAAACCCAGAGGGAGACGGCCGACTTGAAAAAAAAAAAAAAAAAAAAAAAAAAAAAAAAAAAAAAAAAAAAAAAAAAAAACATGCATGTGCAGTGTGACCTAAGTGTAAGTAGAAATACAAGATGTACCTGAAATCTTGCATGTTTATGAGACAAAAAAAGACACCAGCAATCCTACCGTCATGTAAAACAATTACAGACTTTCTTTTTACACTCACTTGGCAGGACGGTAGTACCTCCCTGGGAGGTTGTTGTCTACCAACCTATTACCTAGGAGCTTTATAAATCTTCTTTTAACAAACCAGCCATATCCCACCGAAGCAGGGTGGCCCAAAAAGAAAAACAAAAGCTTCTCTTTTTAACTTTAGTAATGTATACAGGAGAAGGGGCTACTAGCCCCTTGCTCCCGGCATTTTAGTCGCCTCATGAAACGCATGGTTACAGTGGAAGAATTCTGTTCCACTTCCCCATGGAGAAGCTTTATAAATATTACACAAATATGTAACATATGAGAGTGGATATAGGGATGAGTTGCATAGCTAAACAATGACATTCATATATTAATACAAGTTCCTTGTTAAAAGCTGTAGAAAGCAACACATTTTAATGAAACAACCTTTTCTAACAAAATTAAAACAGATAAATATAAAAGTCAAGGGACTAGTAACCCCTTCTCCTGTATATATTACTAAATTTAAAAAGGGAAACTTTCATTTTTCTTTTTGGGCTACCCTGCCTCTGTGGGATATGGCTGGTTAGTTGAAAGAAGAATATAAAAGTATTTCCTTGGTGGGGAAACAACCAACGTATTAAAAAAGAAAAAAATAAGCAATCAGCCACTTTTCCCTTCCTCTTCCCATATTTCTCTTTTTGTTTCTTTCAAGTAGTATCACAATCCTAATTCCTTACACAATTTTTTCCATACTACTTTAACTATTTTGCATACACAGCATGTGCTAGGCTAAACTCCAACAAGAAAAAGATAGATCAGGAGAGTAGTTTTGTATGCATTGAGAGTCACATGGTGCTTCTGACCTAAATACAACACCTCCAACACATAACCAGATCCATATAGAGGCTGGGTTCTTGGCTTTCTACTTTATTTCATGATTTTCCATACATTTGAGTGCTAACCTATAAGTGTACAAGAGAAGATATTAAATTGTGAGAAGTTTTTGTGGTAAATAAAACACACTGTACACATTAAAAAAAAAATCCATAGTCATATAAGGGTTAGTCATTTGGAAATGAGGGAGGGGGAGAGGGCAGAAAGTAAGAGTTAGTGTGAAACTGCTCTACATATCATTTCTCAGGAAAGCATCCCAGCAGAGATTGAGAATTGGGTGTAAAATATGAGGTCAAGTGAGTTGGCAGTCTTTGTGGCAGTTTGGTGATTGATAAGTTATTGGTAGACAGCAACCACCCAGGGAGGTACTACCGTCCTGCCAAGTGAGTGTAAAACGAAAGCCTGTAATTGTTTTACATGATGGTAGGATTGCTGATGTCTTTTGTCTGTCTCATAAATATGCAAGATTACAGGCATGTCTTGCTACTTCTACTTACACTTAGGTCACACTACACATACATATACACATTTATTCATACACACTCATCTGAGTTTTCTTTGATTTTATCTTAATAGTTCTTGGTCTTATTAATTTTCCTTTTATATCCATGGGGAAGTGGAATAAGAATCTTTCCTCCGTAAGCCATGCGTGTTGTAAAAGTCAACTAAAATGCCGGGAACAATGGGCTAGTAACCCCTTTTCCTGTAAAGATTACTAAAAAGAATAAGAAGAAGAAAATTGTCAAAGTGGGAAGTCTGAATGTGCGTGGATGTTGTGCAGATGATAAGAAAGAGATGATTGTGGATGTTATGAATGAGAAGAAGCTGGATGTCCTGGCTTTAAGTGAAACAAAGCTGAAGGGGGTGGGAGAGTTTCAATGGAGAGGAATAAATGGGATTAGGTCAGGGGTTTCAAATAGAGTTAGAGCTAAAGAAGGAGTAGCAATAATGTTGAAGGATAAGCTATGGCAGGAAAAGAGGGACTATAAATGTATTAATTCAAGGATTATGTGGAGTAAAATAAAGATTGGATGTGAAAAGTGGGTTATAATAAGCGTGTATGCACCTGGAGAAGAGAGAAGTGTAGAGGAGAGAGAGAGTTTTTGGGAAATGTTGAGTGAATGCGTGGGGAGTTTTGAATCAAGTGTGAGAGTAATGGTGGTTGGGGATTTCAATGCTAAAGTGGGTAAAAATGTTATGGAGGGAGTAGTAGGTAAATTTGGGGTGCCAGGGGTAAATGTAAATGGGGAGCCTTTAATTGAGCTATGTGTAGAAAGAAATTTGGTAATAAGTAATACATATTTTATGAAAAAGAGGATAAATAAATATACAAGGTATGATGTAGCACGTAATGAAAGTAGTTTATTAGATTATGTATTGGTGGATAAAAGGTTGATGGGTAGGCTCCAGGATGTACATTTTTTATAGAGGGGCAACTGATATATCGGATCATTATTTAGTTGTAGCTACAGTTAGAGTAAGAGGTAGATGGGAAAAGAGGAAGGTGGCAACAACAAGTAAGAGGGAGGTGAAAGTGTATAAACTAAGGGAGGAGGAAGTTCGGGCGAGATATAAGCGACTATTGGCAGAAAGGTGGGATAGTGCAAAGATGAGTAATGGGGGGGTTGAAGAGGGTTGGAATAGTTTTAAAAATGCAGTATTAGAATGTGGGGCAGAAGTTTGTGGTTATAGGAGGGTGGGTGCAGGAGGAAAGAGGAGTGATTGGTGGAATGATGAAGTAAAGGGTGTGATAAAAGAGAAAAGGTAGCTTATGAGAGGTTTTTACAAAGCAGAAGTGTTATAAGAAGAGCAGAATATATGGAGAGTAAAAGAAAGGTAAAGAGAGTGGTGAGAGAGTGCAAAAGGAGAGCAGATGATAGAGTGGGAGAGGCACTGTCAAGAAATTTTAATGAAAATAAGAAAAAATTTGGAGTGAGTTAAACAAGTTAAGAAAGCCAAGGGAAAATATGGATTTGTCAGTTAAAAACAGAGTAGGGGAGTTAGTAGAGGGGGGAGATGGAGGTATTAGGTAGATGGCGAGAATATTTTGAGGAATTTTTTAAATGTTAAGGAAGAAACAGAGGCAGTAATTTCATGCACTGGTCAGGGAGGTATACCATCTTTTAGGAGTGAAAAGAGCAGAATTTTAAGTGTGGGGGAGGTACGTGAGGCATTACTTTAAAATAAAAAGGGGGGTAAAGCAGCTGGTACTGATGGGATCATGACAGAAATGTTAAAAGCAGGGGGGGATATAGTGTTGGAGTGGTTGGTACTTTTGTTCAATAAATGTATGAAAGGGGAAGGTACTAGGGATTGGCGGAGAGCATGTATAGTCCCTTTAAAATAAAGGGAAAGGGGACAAAAGAGACTGTAAAAATTATGAGAATAAGCTTACTGAGTATACCAGGAAAGTGTTACGGTAGGGTTATAATTGAAAGAATAGAGGGAAGACAGAATTAGGATTTCGGATGAGCAAGGAGGTTTCAGAGTGGGTAGGGGATGTTTAGATCAAGTGTTTACATGAAGCATATATGTGAACAGTATTTAGATAAAGGTAGGGAAGTTTTTATTGCATTTATGGATTTTGAAAAGGCATATGATAGAGTGGATAGAAAGGAGGGAAAAGTGGCAGATGTTGCAAGTATATGGAATAGGGTGGGAAGTTATTAAATGTGTAAAGAGTTTTTTTTTGAAGATAGTGAGGCTCAGGTTTTGGGTGTTGTAGAAGAGAGGGAGACATTTCCCGGTAAAAGTAGGTCTTAGACAGGGATGTGTAATGTCACCATGGTTGTTTAATTAATTTATAGATGGGGTTGTTAAGGAAGTAAATGCTAGGGTGTTTGGGAGAGGGGTGGGATTAAATTATGGGGAATCAAATTCAAATGGGAATTGACACAGTTTTCTTTTTGCTGATGATACTGTGCTTATGGGAGATTCTAAAGAAAAATTGCAAAGGTTAGTGGATGAGTTTGGGGAATGTGTGTAAAGGTAGAAAGTTGAAAGTGAACATAGAAAAGAGTAAGGTGATGAGGGTGTCAAATGATTTAGATAAAGAAAAATTGGATATCAAATTGGGGAGGAGGAGTATGGAAGAAGTGAATGTTTTCAGATACTTGGGAGTTGACGTGTCGGCGGATGGATTTATGAAGGATGAGGTTAATCATAGAATTGATGAGGGAAAAAAGGTGAGTGGTGCGTTGAGGTATATGTGGAGTCAAAAAACGTTATCTATGGAGGCAAAGAAGGGAATGTATGAAAGTATAGTAGTACCAACACTCTTATATGGGTGTGAAGCTTGGGTGGTAAATGCAGCAGCGAGGAGACGGTTGGAGGCAGTGGAGATGTCCTGTTTAAGGGCAATGTGTGGTGTAAATATTATGCAGAAAATTCGGAGTGTGGAAATTAGGAGAAGGTGTGGAGTTAATAAAAGTATTAGTCAGAGGGCAGAAGAGGGGTTGTTGAGGTGGTTTGGTCATTTAGAGAGAATGGATCAAAGTAGAATGACATGGAAAGCATATAAATCTATAGGGGAAGGAAGGCGGGGTAGGGTCGTCCTCGAAAGGGTTGGAGAGAGGGGGTAAAGGAGGTTTTGTGGGTAAGGGGCTTGGACTTCCAGCAAGCGTGCGTGAGCGTGTTAGATAGGAGTGAATGGAGACGAATGGTACTTGGGACCTGACGATCTGTTGGAGTGTGAGCAGGGTAATATTTAGTGAAGGGATTCAGGGGAAACCGGTTATTTTCATATAGTCGGACTTGAGTCCTGGAAATGGGAAGTACAATGCCTGCACTTTAAAGGAGGGTTTGGGATATTGGCAGTTTGGAGGGATATGTTTGTGTGTCTTTATATGTGTATGCTTCTAGACTGTTGTATTCTGAGCACCTCTGCAAAAACAGTGATAATGTGCGAGTGTGGTGAAAGTGTTGAATGATGATGAAAGTATTTTCTTTTTTGGGGATTTTCTTTCTTTTTTGGGTCACCCTGCCTCGGTGGGAGACGGCCGACTTGTTGAAAAAAAAAAAAAAAAAAAAAAAAAAAAAAAGAACTTAAAAGAATGACTTCCCCACCTGCATCAGTAAACAAAGAGTTCAGTCATTTAGAGCAGGCATAGGGATGTCCAGCTGCAGCAAGTTTCAGTCTAGCCAGGGTAATGATATTTGGTCTGTATTTACACGGTTCTTGCATAGGAACATCTGAATTCTTAAAAAATATATTTCTCAACTTTTATAATTTGTTGGAAAATCAATTTTGTCTAACATGTCTGCATAACAGTTACACAAAAACTCTAAGTAAAATACTACTATAAGGATCAAATTCAAACATGCTGCCAACTCATGGCTTAAGGTCCAGATATAGCTTGAGATTCCATGCCTGCTTTATGGTGTACATTAAGTCCTGCGTGAACATCTGTGCATGAATACATGCATGCATACCTGTGTGTGTACATAGTGAGTTCACAATATAAAGACCACTGTAATTAAATAAATGAAGCTGCATATTAACACACATGCATGCACGAATGCAAGCACACACATACATACATGTATATATGTATACTTTAGTAAAATCATACATTAGTAAAATCATATTATAAATCTAGTCCAATGTTCAACACCATAGTGAAAGGACACATTAACAAGAAATACAAGATTTTTGAATGAGGTTGGAGATTGTCCCAAAGAGGTAAAAAATACGTCTTAAAGTGATGGTCTGGGAGTGTCTGAAGGAAAGTTACAAAGCAGAAGATACTGGATATACCATAGAGTAAAATTCATTATACTGTACTGTAACTAACTTATTTTAACAACAACGTAATACATTCATTGCAGTCCTTCAACCTAATGAGATGCATTTCATAATAATGCACAACACAGTTTTTCTTTGGTATACATATTTTCTTTTCTGTACCATAGTATAATGCTAGAAATTTAAAATGTTAATAAGGGGGATTAATAAATCTTATCATTGCTTTATAGTTACTTGACATTCCAAAATTTTGAAATGAAGTACAGTAACTGGTTCCACACATCTGGATTCAATGAAGTGTTCACTTTTTGGGACACTCTCCGCCTCCCATTGCATCTGATACTGACCTTGTTGTACCGGTATATTGCAACACTAACCGGCTCTGAGTTGTTCTTGACTTTCCGCTCACGCTTCACCCTTCCTGTTGGATTGGGCGGCTCCTCCTTTTGTCTTTCTTTTCTTGCCTAAAATGTACAAATTTTGAAGTAAGAATCACATTCATAGCGTCAGTTCCTGATCAGGTGGGCTGTAGTATCTACACTGGACTACAATTTGCTAGCATGAACAACCTGACTAGTAAGGCTATCAATCAGGAAGCCTGGTCTGGGACCTGCCCATGGGGTGATGACCCCGAAATCCACAACAGGTAAACCAGAATTAATAAACTAGGACTTTTAAAATTCTACAAAAAATGCAGTTTTTAATTATTTATACTGCCTGAGAACTTCATGCATATAAGACTACTATATATGCATGAGAACCAGGCATAAAAAAAATACATGGATAACTAAGACATATGCAACAGTTGGGCATCTTTATTGTTGATAATAAAGATACCCCAAATGTTACACAGGGTTAAGGAAGTTTTGAGTGCCTGCAGTTTAGATGGGTATGAGCAAGTTAACTTTTATCAAGGTATTCAGGGAAACAGGTTAGCCAGACTTGAGTCCTGGAGATGGGAAGTAATTTGCTTGCACTCTGAAAGAAGAGTGATGAGGCTGAAGTTCAGAGGGTCATCTGAACGATGATGTAAATATTCTTCTGGCAAGACAATTATTAAATGACAGTGAGTTTTTCCTCTTTTTCAGGTTACCCTGCCTTGGTGGAAGATGGCTGGTGTATCATAAAAAATAATTACATTATTCAGAAAACAAAGTAAATAATAATACAAATAAAATCATCTTTTAAAAAGAACACATCAAGATTTTTATGTTGCTTGAAAACATTTTAACTATTCATTGTGTTTAAAATGATTTGTTCAAAATTTTACTCTCTTACATGTACAGTGGTTCATTTCTAATATGCAGTTTCATCACTTCTCTGTTGTACTCCAACATCACTATACAGGATGGCCCCACTTAGTATATAGCAGATTAGGTCCTGGGCTGCTACTGTAAAGCAAAAATTGCTGTAAAGTGAAACAGCCTTCTTATTTTTTTTATACTTTCAAATGCATATAGAAGCCTGATAACATGTCTATACTATGATAATAGTATGTGAGCAATAGAGCCAAGCCTACAAAATGCATATACAGTGCACATATTACTTACCTTAAAATATATTCATCCTTAGGTTACAGTTATTAGTAGTAAATATATTTATTGTAGGAAGTCTGAATAAATGAAGAATGGGTATAATTGAAAACTGCTGCATTAGTGGAACACCGTACAGCAAGGCCCATCTGTATAATACTTTTGCACTTTAACCCCTAAACGGTCCAAACGTATATATACGTTTTTTCAACATTTGAAAGTTCAGTGGTCCCTCAATAATCGTCCATAATCCGTTCCTGGAAGTGGGACTATTATCGAAATGGACGATTTTCGAATAAATTTTCCCCATAAGAAATAATGTAAATCCAATTAATTCGTTCCAGACACCCAGAAATATCAACAAAAATTTTTTTTTTTACCTAAAAGATAGATTTACATGCACAAAAGAACGAACATTCAACATGACAGTTACCTTTATTGAAGGCTGTTGTTGATGAATGGAAGACAGGGAGGAGGAGAGAGGGAAGAGAGGTTATTTGGAAGGGGAATCCCCCTCCATACAGACTCTAGGGCACTAATAAAATGTATAAATGAACACTGGTAATAGGGGTAGTTGATGAGTGGAACGGTCTGCCTAGTAGGGTGATCGAAGCTAAAACATTGGGTAGTTTCAAATTTAGGTTGGATAAATACACGAGTGAGAGGGGTTGGATTTGAGTCGGACTTGCACCTGAGCTTATTGCTTGGGTAGCATTTGTTCTGTTAGTGGGTTGGATTTGTGAAGGACCGGCCTAGTATGGGCCAGCAGGCCTGTTCCAGTGTTCCTACTTTCTTAATTTCTTTTTTAACATCACACTTACAAGTAGGGTGATCGAGGCTAGGACCTTGGGTAGCTTTAAGAAGAGATTGGACAAATATACGAGTTGGAGGAGCTGAGTTTGATTTGTGTCATTGGGTATGTGAGTAAATTCTTGGGTAGCTTTGGGTGGAGGTCATTTTGATAAGGACCTGCCTTGTATGGGCCAGTAGACCTGCAGTGTTCTTCCATTGTTATGTTCTTATTGGCTATTTGTTTGTGTGAGGGAGGAATGGCAAGTTTATTGTTGGAGAATATGACACTAATATCAACTCTATGGCTTATTTATCTATCACAATTCAACTAATATGACATAATAAACAATATTAATAACATAGAAACATGGAATATACTCTAGAATGAATAAAGTAAGTCATTACGTATGTGTTGTGTTGTTGTTGGGTATATAAGGGCCACTGAGTGTAAGCTGTCAATAATGGTGGTGAAGGTGGAGTTGGTTAAATGTTCACCAATCAACTCCTCCAATGTTAAATTAGACACATGTCGGTTCTTTGAACCATTCATCTACAACTCGTCCAATGTTGTTAGGTAAGACATATGCAACAGTTAGGTATCTTTATCTCGAAACGTTTCGCCTACACAGCTGTTCGATTTGAGTGAGACTTGCAAATGAGTGGATAGAGTTATCAGAGCTTATTTCTTGGGTAGCATTGAGGACTGGGTTGGGAAAATGTTTCGTTAGTGGGATGAATTGTAAAGGACCTGCCGAGCATGGGCCAACAGGCCTGCTGCAGTGATCCTCCTTTCTTATGTTCATCAACCACTCTCACAACTGCTTCCACTCTAGTTAGTTTAAGTTAGTTTAATATGTTTATTATGCACCCCATACCCATCCTGTGGGCGGTAGTCAAAAGATTACAGAGGTACATAATTGGTCCAGGGACTGGACTCCAAAGTTTTGATAGCTGAGCAAGTTACAGAGGTAATGAACCACCACCATCTTTGTATTTTTCTACAAACTTTTTCATAAATTATGTGTTTCTCACATTCTTTACCAAAGGGCTGGCACTAGAAGCTTTATTTGGAGCCATGGTAGCTTATTTAGCACTTGCAAGCACTAAAATCAATGGAACATTATGAAATATTTCGTAGGAGCATGCGAGGGGACCGTCACTCACTGGTAAACAATGGCACACTGGCTGGGAAGGAAAGGCCGAGGTGGCTCAGAGCGTGAGTACGCGTCCGGGACGAAGGACTATTAGGACTATTAGCGAGTTACTGGACCATTTGCGAGCCAATATTTTGACGAAAAAACAGGACTATTTCCGAAATGGACGACTTTCAGGCCGGACGATTATTGAGGGACCACTGTACACGTATGTAAAAAAATGTACATCATTTTTTTTTTTTTACATTTGAAAATGTGTAAAAAAAACTTTTATCTACATTTTTTTGTTATATTTGAAAATATGTAAAAAAAACATAGATCTACTTTTGGAGCACTACGGATCTGAATGTTGATCTGTTTGGACCGTTTAAGGGTTAACAAATAAAAGTAAAACAGAACAATGAATGATAATTAACCTTTCTCATCTGATTGTCATATTCCAAGGCATCGTAGAAATTGGGTTTTTCTCTCTTGACTCGTTCACTGCGACGTTTTCCCTCAGGTGCTGGTGATCCCAGGTCTCCCTTCCCCACAGACGATGCCATGGCTATCAGTCCACTAACAGAGCTAGATGTGGTTACACTGCGGGTAGGTTTCATGTCTTTGAGTGTACTTTCGTCTAATTCTTCTACCTCCGAGGGGTTTGATGTTGTGGATCTGCGACGCTCTTCAAAGAACTGGTGACCACAGTGGCAGTGCTTGGTAGCTACCGGTACCTGCTCAAAAGATAAGAGGTGTATAATGTATAGAGATGATAACAGGTGTATAATGTGTAGTGATGATAACAGGTGTATAATGTGTAGTGATAACAGGTGTATAATGTGTAGTGATAACAGGTGTATAATGTGTAGTGATGATAACAGGTGTATAATGTGTAGTGATGATAACAGGTGTATAATTTTTTTTTTTAACACGCTGGCCGTGTCCCACCAAGGAAGGTTGACCCAAAAAAGAGAGAAACACTTTCACCATCATTCACACATATTATTATTATTATTTTAACACATATCACTGTCTTTACAAAGCCAGCCACATACTACAGTTTAGATATCACTCCAAATAGCAAATATCCCAAACTCCTCCTTTAAAGTGCAGGCATTGTATTTCCCACCTCCAGGACTAACCTGGAGGCTAACCAGCTTCCTTGAATCCCTTCACAAAATATTTCCCTGCTGACACCCCAACAGCTCGTCAAATCCCAAAAACCATTCGTCTGCATTCACTCCTAACATGCTCACACATACTGCTGTATGTCCAAGCCCCTTGTACACAAAACCCCTTTCACCCCTTCCACTCATCCTTTCCTAGGATGACCCCTACCCCCTCCTCCCCTCCACTACAGATTCATATTTATTTATTTATTTATTTCCAATTTGTGCACACATACAGAGGTACAAAAAAATACAGATAAGAGCAGTATGCCAAAGCCACTTATACTATGCATAGCATTACATTAGCATAGCATTACTCATAGCATTAGCATAGCATTACTCCTTCCTCTCTAAATGACCAAACAACCTCAACAAGCCCTCCTCAGCCCTCTGACAAATACTTTTAGTAACTCCACACCTCCTCCTAACTCAGTAGCAAATATTTACAATAAAATACTTGAATATCTTCTTGTTAAATTCACCAATATATTCTTGACAAGGATGAAGTGTGTTGAAGCAATAACTCTCCACTGATGTGTTTCTCTTATATAATGTTTCTGGCAGTAGCCATGCAATATATTAATACTATAGTAATAGTTATTATGTACATATCAGGTTTCATAAGTCACTATATGCTTGGCATCACACCTGTGTCACTCCACTTCACACTACCAAGACAACAACGACCAACATGTAGACAAATGGCTCAGAAAATCGACAAGTTGATAAATTAGACACACGTGCAACACTTTGGTCATCTTTATTGAGGAAACAGTTTCGCCAGAGTGACTTATCAGTCATATACAGACACCCAAATGTTGCACATGTGTCTAATTTATCAACGGCAACATGTTGCAGTAAGTCATAAATAAAATTTACTTTTATTCCAGCGGTACTTCAACTTTTTCAGGCCTACTGTGAGGGTATTGTTGTGTGGAGGCCTACAGTGTCTCACCCGGGGGGGGGGGCCTCACAAAACCTCAAATATACACCTCAAAAAACCCTCTAAAACCTGCGGGCAACTTATAAGCCATCTGGCGACATTCAGCGGCGGCCAATGACTGAAAAAAAGGGTTAAAAGGGGAAGCAATATAGTGAAATAAGGCGGCTCACCTGCCTCCTACACTCGGGACACCTCTTGCTCACTGTTTTGCTAATACCTTTCGGAGGCATCACGGAATTACACTCCCGGAGGTAGTTAAATTTTTTTTTTATTTACCAATTTAAAAAACTTCCCCAGAGCCCTGTGCCCTTGTCAAGGAGATGCAAATGAGGAGCGGGGAATCATGGGGTTATCGTGTGTGAAGAAGGTAATTATGCGTAACAAAGGGCTTGCAACACTCCACATTCTCACCCTCCATGATCAACGCCGCCATTGTTTACAGATTGTCCGATTCTAATAACCTTATATCAATTAATTTGATCCCGGCATATTAGTATATTAATTCCGCGAATGTCTCATTATTCCATCACCTTATCCGCCCAAGGTCGTTATTTGCGTTTTTTCTTGTTTTGTATTATTTTTATTTATATTAGTTAAGTAATATGCATATGATTAAAATGGGTGATATCCGAACATACTCCAATTGAATTATGAATTATTTTAAATTCATGTGGAGCAATAAATTACCCTATGCCCCATGGACCCCTTAGAAATATACATTTCTATAAAATAAACATACAAAATCAAAAATAAATAAATAAAAATATCACTATAGGTCAATTACATTTAATATAATCAAATATTTCACACCTGGAATTACCTTCTAAGACCTGTGTGCTCAAGTTAAGGTTCCATTAATATCTCTACAACCTGCCAGCCTTCGTGTAAAATATTCTTTATCAAAAATATTAGATAAAATTTTATTTGACAAATATTGTGTACAAAATATATTAGCAATAGTGAAGAATATTGATTTGCAATATACAGGATGAGCTGCTGGAGGCGTGACGGACACCTAGACAACTTTCTTATCTTACAGTTCTTCTTCTCTCTCAACTCCGTTTTTCTTGGCTCTTCCAACCTTGTTGTCCGTTATCCGCTCTAATGGTCTTTCTAGTTTTTTAAGCACACACCACCATTAATATCCCGCTGCCATATATGTTCGGTGGAATATATAACAACGGTGGAAATCCGTAAGAGTATTCGAGTGTGTTGGGTCATCCCAGGTTAAGTTCTACATGCTGTAGTCTTAACAAAGTATATAATATATCACTTGGTGTCCCCTCAAGGGGGACCTGTAAGTGCTTTTACTTATCTGATAACACCAGAAAGTCTCAGCTAATGAGATTCAAATTTATAGCACTAATGTAGGGTAACTAGGACCAGACTTCTGTCACTGGAACCTACAGTGCACTGTAACTTTGGTCACAGTGCACTGTAACTGGTCACAGTGCACTGTAACTTTGGTCACAGTGCACTGTAACTGGTCACAGTGCACTGTAACTTTGGTCACAGTGCAATGTAACTTTGGTCACAGTGCATTGTAACTTTGGTCACAGTGCACTGTAACTTTGGTCACAGTGCACTGTAACTGGTCACAGTGCACTGTAACTGGTCACAGTGCACTGTGACCAAACTGAAGGATCTAGTCACAGCCTCCTGGAATGGTTCTCAGAACCTACAAAAAAAAATCTACATATCTTCAAACCTTCGAAGACAATGCCTACTGACTCCATAATGACGGAGAATTGAGATTCAAACATGTAGGCCTACACATGTGTAGGCCTACACATGCCAGTTTTATGTATTAAAAAGTGAGAAATTTTTATTCTCGTTAAATCACGTTAAAAAAATAATTGGGTCTAGCTAATAAGTTTATTCAGGTATACACAGTTATATAGATTATCATACATAGCAGCTTATGTATAGTGATGGTTCCTTGATGTTGGTGAGGGGCTCTTGATTTAGGGAATTGGATCTGTGCTCCAGTTCCCCGAATTAAGCCTGAATGCCTTCCACATCCCCCCCCCCCAGGCGCTGTATAATCCTCCGGGTTTAGCGCTTCCCCTTGATTATAATAATAATAATAATGTATAGTGAACCCCGGATAACCCAACAAAGTCAAAGTGACTTATTTCCATTGTGGTCTTCTGAATGACTCAATATATTATGTGTGACATATTTTACAGCCAGGAGAGTAAGTAGCCATTACGCTAGTTTGTGCACGGGCAGATTTGTCTAGTTAATAAATTAATTTGTAAAACTTAGAATAGTTGGCATCAGTGCGAGAACTGGAGAATGACTCTTTCGATCGGCTTCAATTTTTCAGCCCTGGTGTGTTTCCTAGAGATCAAAGTTCACGTTGTTATTGTCCAGCAAAAGTTACAATTTTATTTAATAAGTAGTGATAGTAATTATCATTAAATAACTAAAAAAAAACCTCGTCTGATTGAGTTCAAAATATTAACGCTGATAACACTGTAAGTTTACCCTGTTTAAAAGCAAATTATAAATTTTAATGACACGTAAAAACTTGAAATTGTTGGATTAATGGAGGGGGTCACCGCCCCCGCGGCCCGGTCCCAGACAGGCCTTCTGGTTGTTGGCCTGATCGATCAAATTGTTAGTATTCGCAGCCCGTAGTCCAAAGTATGCACCACAACTGTTTTGAGGAATCTGTTGAGTTCCCTCTAGATGACAGATAATAGGGGCCTGTTGGTGATTCTCCTTATGCCTCATGCATAAAGGGAAGGTGATGAAGAGTCGTGGTCCCTTAACAACTTACCAATTTATATCAGTATTTTATACGTCGTTATCATGTACCCCTTATCCTTCCTATCCTCCAGTGTCGTCAGGTTGATTTCCTTTAACCTTTTCTCTTAGAACATACTTCTTAGCTCCAAGACTAGTTGTAAACCTTTGCATTGTCTCTAATTTCTTGGCGTGCTTGACCAGGTGTGGGTTCCATGCTGGTGCTACATACTCCTATATGGGCCTGACGTACACAGTGTACATTGTCTTGAATAACTCCTTACTTAGCTGTCGAAACGATATTCTTAGGTTTGCTAGGCGCCCATATGCTGCAGCAGTTATTTGGTTGATGTGCAACTCAGATGTGCTCGGTATGATACTCACCCCAAAATCCTTTTTCTTGAGTGAGGCTTGCAGCCTTTGTGTCCCCCCTTAGCCTGTACTCTGTCTGCGGTCTTCTTTGACCTTCCACAATCTTCATAACTTTGTAATTGTGAGGTTAAACTCCAGGAGCAAGTTGTTGGACCAGGTATGCAGTCTGTCCAGATCTCTTTGTAGTCCTGCCTGATCATCATCAGTTTGAATTTTCCTCATTAATTTCACATCATCTGCAAACAGGGACACTTTGACTATCCCTTCTGCCATGTTATTCACATATGCCAGAAACAGCACTGGTCCTAGGACTGACCCCTGTGGAATCCCTCTCGTCACAGGCGTCCACTCTGACACCTCGTCACGTGCCATCACTCGTTTTTTCCTTCCTGTCAGCTATTCTCTGATCCACTGCAGCGTCTTCCCTGTTTTTCCTGCATGCTCCTCTAGCTTTTGTACTAATCTCTTGTGCAGAACTGTCGAGAGCTTTCTTACAGTCTAAGAAAATGCTCTCTCTCTCTCTCTCTCGTGTGCGTGCGCGCGTTTGTGTGTGTACTCACCTATATGTGGTTGCAGGGGTCAATTCACAGCTCCTGGCCCCGCCTCTTCGCTAGTCGCTACTAGGTCACTTTCTCCCGCTTAAAGACCCTTATCATAACTAAAGCTTTGTATATATCTCTCTTCTACCACTTTACTCTCCAGATTGTTCCACTTCCTGACAATTCTAAGGCTAAAGAACTGCTTCCTAACATCCTACTGACTCACCTGAGTATTCAACTTCCAGTTTTGTCAACTTAATCATATTTCCCATATCGGAAACATTCTGTCCCTGTTCACCTTGTCAATTCCTCTCAATATTTCGTACGTCGTTATCATATCGCCCACCAAATAGTGAAACAGTTCAGAAGAGGTAATCTGGAAATTATTTAACAGGATTTAATGGGAAAAAAATTCTCACATTATTTTGCAAATAAAACTGCCAGATCTGCTCCCACTTTCACGGCGCGCATAACGGAGATAAAACACCTCAATTACTGGGAGCGCTTGAGGTTCCTAAACCTGTATTCCCTGGAATGCAGGCGGGAGAGATACATGATTATATACACCTGGAAAATCCTAGAGGGACTAGTACCGAACTTGCACACGAAAATCACTCACTGCGAAAGCAAAAGACTTGGCAGACGATGCAACATTCCCCCAATGAAAAGCAGGGGTGTCACTAGCACGTTAAGAGACCATACAATAAGTGTCAGGGGCCCGAGACTGTTCAACTGCCTCCCAGCATACATAAGGGGGATTACCAACAGACCCCTGGCAGTCTTCAAGCTGGCACTGGACAAGCACCTAAAGTCAGTTCCTGATCAGCCGGGCTGTGGCTCGTACGTTGGTTTGCGTGCAGCCAGCAGCAACAGCCTGGTTGATCAGGCTCTGATCCACCAGGAGGCCTGGTCACAGACCGGGCCGCGGGGGCGTTGACCCCCGGAACTCTCTCCAGGTAAACTCCAGGTAAACACATCTAAATTTCACTCTCCGCCGAGGTCGATTTTTTTGGGGCATCGTTTTTGAACTTTTGAAGCTATGCCACTAGCAACTTTGTTGCTGACAACTGTTTAGCATGATTAATTTCCACTAGAGGACCCAGCTTACCTGTGTCCTCATCTCCATGCTGATACACATCACTTTCCAGTTTAAGCTTGTAGCTACATGCATCTGTTCATGCCTGAGACACTGATTATCTTGCATCAAGGCTGAGAGACTGATTATCTTGCATCAAGGCTGAGAGACTGATTATCTTGCATCAAGGCTGAGAGACTGATTATCTTGCATCAAGGCTGACACACTGATTATCTTGCATCAAGGCTGAGCGACTGATTATCTTGCATCAAGGTTGAGAGACTGATTATCTTGCATCAAGGCTGAGAGACTGATTATCTTGCATCAAGGCTGAGAGACTGATTATCTTGCATCAGGGCTGAGAGACTGATTATCTTGCATCAAGGTTGAGAGACTGATTATCTTGCATCAAGGCTGAGAGACTGATTATCTTGCATCAAGGCTGAGAGACTGATTATCTTGCATCAAGGCTGAGAGACTGATTATCTTGCATCATGGCTGAGAGACTGATTATCTTGCATCAAGGCTGAGAGACTGATTATCTTGCATCAAGGCTGAGAGACTGATTATCTTGCATCAAGGCTGAGAGACTGATTATCTTGCATCAAGGCTGAGAGACTGATTATCTTGCATCAAGGCTGAGAGACTGATTATCTTGCATCAAGGCTGAGAGACTGATTATCTTGCATCAAGGCTGAGAGACTGATTATCTTGCATCAAGGCTGAGAGACTGATTATCTTGCATCATGGCTGAGAGACTGATTATCTTGCATCAAGGCTGAGAGACTGATTATCTTGCATCAAGGCTGAGAGACTGATTATCTTGCATCATGGCTGAGAGACTGATTATCTTGCATCAATGCTGAGAAACTGATTATCTTGCATCAAGGCTGAGAGACTGATTATCTTGCATCAAGGCTGAGAAACTGATTATCTTGCATCAAGGCTGAGACTGATTATCTTGCATCAAGGCTGAGAGACTGATTATCTTGCATCAAGGCTGAGAGACTGATTATCTTGCATCAAGGCTGAGAAACTGATTATCTTGCATCAAGGCTGAGACTGATTATCTTGCATCAAGGCTGAGAGACTGATTATTTTGCATCAAGGCTGAGAGACTGATTATCTTGCATCAAGGCTGAGAGACTGATTATCTTGCATCAAGGCTGAGAGACTGATTATCTTGCATCAAGGCTGAGAGACTAATTATCTTGCATCAAGGCTGAGAGACTGATTATCTTGCATCAAGGCTGAGAGACTGATTATCTTGCATCAAGGCTGAGAGACTGATTATCTTGCATCAAGGCTGAGAAACTGATTATCTTGCATCAAGGCTGAGACTGATTATCTTGCATCAAGGCTGAGAGACTGATTATCTTGCATCAAGGCTGAGAGACTGATTATCTTGCATCAAGGCTGAGAGATTGATTATCCTGCATCAAGGTTGAGAGACTGATTATCCTGCATCAAGGCTGAGAGACTGATTATCTTGCATCAAGGCTGACAGACTGATTATTTTGCATCAAGTCTAAGAGACTGATTATCCTGCACCAAGGCTGAGACACTGATTATCTTGCACCACGGCTGAGACACTGATTATCTTGCATCAAGTCTGAGAGACTGATTATCCTGCACCACGGCTGAGACACTGATTATCTTGCATCAAGGCTAAGAGACTGATAACATCAGATTATCTCTGTCCACCTCGTCGTTGACTCCGTCTTCCAATAAGGTTGATGTCTACAGGAGTGAGATCCATCTCTATTAGGCTGATAAAGCCTGCAGTGCAGGCGAAGCGTTTCCCTTTTAAAGTTTCTTAGTGCTACACATACATCTCACTCATCCACTTGAACTGCTTCAGTGATCCCAGAAAGGTATCCCGGGTATCCCATAACGCTATCCAACTGTACCTCAGAGCAGCCAAGACGCATGGGTAGGTGCATCTCCCAACTCTCCAGAGGCAGAGGAACTACATCTAAACGCACCAAAAGACCTAAGAGCTACAGTTCAACCCTTCCAAGAGGTTTAAGACTTTAACATCCTCAAATAGCCCATCCTTTGCTATAGACCAAAAGTTGTGCTGTTATCAGTCTTTCCATGTGCACTCCCTTCAACTCCTCCGTGGAAAAAACCAAGCATGATAGTTTTATTTCTTCATGGTATTGAGGGCAACACCGGCGCCACCAGTAGTGGCATTATTACTGCAACACAAGAATAGGAGACTAACCTCCCGGGAGGCACCAAGCCGAGGGAAAAATGCCTAAATTGGACCAAATTAAATCTCTGAGACGGCGAACTTTTGAGAGGCGAGATGAGGAGACTCAGCTGGTCTTAAAGATTGCCTTTTGAGAGGCTGAGGCTTTTTCTTGGGCTGCAAGGAGAAGGTGGAGAAAGCGAAGGGAAGAGAAGATTGAAGGGAAGAGAGAACCAAAGATGGAGACTCAACTATTGGACTCAGACTGTACGGTAGACCTCTGTTTAGGTCAACCATGACAGTTTCCTAGAGATCACTACCGAAGATCATGTGGGATTCAATTTTCCTAAACATACCACAACCAGCCTCATTGAGGACGACGTTTTTTTTTATAGGAAGGCCTATTTTGCTATACTTAATTGACTGGTATTTAAAAATTATTTGTGTAATTATCCTTGAAATACTGCAAGATATTTGTGTATTTACAATCCTAGAAGGCACTTTACTAAAAATTTTCATGATAAATTATGCTGTCAAAAATGCACTTACCAACATCTGTATTGCATCTCCTGCCATGGAGTTTCGTGCCTTATTTCATATTGGCGAATCGACTTTTACATCAAATAACTTCTCATTTGAACGAATCATTTTTTAATTAGTTTAAATACATGAATATATTCTCCAGATAGTCTCTGCTTGGCAAGGCTGGAGAGTGAAATTCCGTGAGTATTTCTTTGCAATGTTTACCTCTTAATAAAACTCGTAAGTTTGTCGACTTTGTCTACACTCACTCCAGTTTCTCATCGAGGAAATTAAATCTTCATCAGAGTACAAAACAAATTCTGGCCACAAAATAGAGCGAAACACCAACGTCAAAGACCTGGGAGTGATCATGTCGGAGGATCTCACCTTCAAGGACCATAACATTGTATCAATCGCATCTGCTAGAAAAATGACAGGATGGATAATGAGAACCTTCAAAACTAGGGATGCCAAGCCTATGATGACACTCTTCAGGTCACTTGTTCTATCTAGGCTGGAATGTTGCTGCACACTAACAGCACCTTTCAAGGCAGGTGAAATTGCTGACCTAGAAAATGTACAGAGAACCTTCACGGCGCGCATAACGGAGATAAAACACCTCAATTACTGGGAGCGCTTGAGGTTCCTAAACCTGTATTCCCTGGAACGCAGGAGGGAGAGATACATGATTATATACACCTGGAAAATCCTAGAGGGACTAGTACCGAACTTGCACACGAAAATCACTCACTACGAAAGCAAAAGACTTGGCAGACAATGCAACATCCCCCCAATGAAAAGCAGGGGTGTCACTAGCACGTTAAGAGACCATACAATAAGTGTCAGGGGCCCGAGACTGTTTAACTGCCTCCCAGCATACATAAGGGGGATTACCAACAGACCCCTGGCAGTCTTCAAGCTGGCACTGGACAAGCACCTAAAGTCGGTTCCTGACCAGCCGGGCTGTGGCTCGTACGTTGGTTTGCGTGCAGCCAGCAGTAACAGCCTGGTTGATCAGGCTCTGATCCACCAGGAGGCCTGGTCACAGACCGGGCCGCGGGGGCGTTGACCCCCGGAACTCTCTCCAGGTAAACTCCAGTAGTATATTTAAGGTGTAGTTTGACGAGCACAGAGTAAGCTATCAATACTGTGTTTCGAATTTGGTATTCCATCTGTACCTTCTAGGGAAGGATGTGTCCATGATGAAGAGCGCTTGGCCACAGTACATTAAAAATACGGCAGCGACCTTTCTTACATCAAATTAAATAAAAAAATTGTTTTCAAAATATTATACATAACCGGACCTCAGTCATCTGAACAACCCATGGTATGAACTGTATTTCTGGCATCGTAGTTGTTATTACCGAAGAATGTATATCTCTTAGTGTATACAGTGTGTATACTATACACACTGAGAGTTTGTTTTAATGCCGTTTTATATAATAATAATATCTTTTTATACCTACCTGGAGTATATCTGCAGAGGGTTTCGGGGGTCAACGCCCCCGTGGCTCGGTCTGAGACCAGGCCTCATGGTGGATCAGGGTTTGATCAATCATTATTTCTACAAGGTATACACACCATAGCTGACATCACAGACATATTTCTATATAGAAAGCAGAGCAGTTCCAGGAAATTTGGCCAATTTTGTCCCCAGGATGCGACCCACACCAGTCGACTAACACCCAGGTACCTAATTTACTGATAGATGAACATGGAGAGCAGGTGTCTTAAGGAAACACGTCCCTAATATTTCCACCCGTACCGGGGGTTGAACCACGGACCTCGGCGTGCCAGGTGAGTGCGCTACCAGTCGAGGAATTACAGTATTCTTAGCTGATGTTGAATAGGTTACACGAAGCCTTAATAACCAATAGGCTTTAAATAAGCCCATAGCGAGCATAAGGAAGAGTAGATCCAGCCTATTCTTCAGTTCCTCGGCTCTCCATAACTGTACCATCGTGTTTAACTCATATACAAAACACTTAAATTTACACCTAAAAACTTTCATGGGCGGTGCGAGGCTTTTGATCCAGGGAAGTGAAGTCACGCCGTACTTCCTTGAAGTAAACCTAACTGACTCCCTGTCAATAATAATAATAATGACAATATTATTAATAATAATATTAACAATAATAATATTATAGTCATACCTTACGAAGAACTTTCTTATATATACACGTTTGTCTAAATAAAGATGATCAAAGTGACAAAGAAAGTAGGTAAAAATAAACGAGAGAGAGAGAGAGAGAGAGAGAGAGAGAGAGAGAGAGAGAGAGAGAGAGAGAGAGAGAGAGGAGAGAGAGAGAGAGAGAGAGAAGAAAGGGATCCCTGGAAGTCCACTGAGTGAAAGGCAGATAAATATCGCTGGAGGAAACCTGAGTCAGTATCTGATAACAAGCACTAATAATAATAATAATAATAATAATAATAATAATAATAATAATAATAATAATAATAATAATAATAATAATAATAAAATATCTTTATTTCTACAAGTACATGTACAAGGTATACAGACCATAGCTGACATCAATGACATACTACTATATAAAAAGCTGCTTATTATTAGGTCAGTTTTGTTCCAGGATGCGACCCACACCAGTCCACCGGTACCCATTTTATACTGATGGATGAACATGGACAGCAGGTGTCTTATGGAAACACGTCCTAATGTTTTCCAGCCTAACCGGAGATTTCGAACCTTAAGACACCTATAACAATCGGAGCCAATTACCGGATACCTCACACAAACATCCCAAATTTCAGTGAGAAATTAAAGTCACTAATAACAAATAGACAAATGAATAAGCACCACCTTCTCTTAGCTGGAGACTTCAACATCAACCTTGGCTTACTAGATGATCAGCCTGTAACTGATTTCATCAACAATATGAACAACACACTTCTCATACCAACAATAACTAAACCAACCAGGCTCACTGAGACAAGTGCAACCATAATAGACCACATATGGACCAATATACTAGCCCCCCTTAAATCAGGGATAATCACAGATAGCACTACAGACCACTACCCTACCTTCCTCCTGACAAACATTAGTAAACCACCACTTGAATACAACAAAGTCTCATTTAGACTCCATGACGAGGCCTCAATAAGGAAGTTCACAGCTGACCTAGAGACTGTTGACTGGCCTACAGAATTCTCCAAGGCCAATGGTATTGATGACTGGACAGACATTTTTCTTAACAAATTACTTAGACTATGCAACAAACATTGTCCTATAAAAACGAAACAGATCACAAACAAACGGCTTGGTTACCCATGGCTAACCAGCACCATTCTGAAATCCACTGACAAGAAACACCAATATGAAAAGCAATATAGACAGGGCTTAATACACAAAGATATTCTTAAACACTATTCATCAGTTCTCACCAAAGTAATAAAGAAAGCCAAACAACTATACTACTCCAGTAGATTCACAGACACTAGAGGAGATATAAAAAAGACTTGGAAAACACTCTCTCAGATTCTAGGGACCCACAAACTGAAAAAAACAAGAATATTGTCCTAACTAAACCTAATGAAACACCACTACATCCCACTGACACAGCTAACAAGATAAACGACTTCTTCTCAACCATAGGATCTAATCTCACCAATAAAATCCCACATACCAATGCCCATGCTGGGGACTACCTAATTGGGAATTTCCCAAATTCCTTCTATCTTGCACCAACTGAGCCCATGGAAGTCACCGAGATTATAAAGTCACTTAAAAATAACTCAGGGAATCTGTCTCATGTCCCACCATTACTGTACAAGCAAGCGGCTCATGTCCTTTCGCATGCTATTTCATTACTTTTTAACAAGTCACTAGAAACTAGCAACCTTTCCCGAAACTACTCAAGATGGCAAGGGTTACACCAATACATAAAGGTGGTGACCCTACAGACTTAAACAACTATAGGCCAATATCAAACTTACCATTGCTATCCAAAATCTTTGAGAAACTCGTGCACAGGAGACTATATTCATTTATAACGGCACAAAACATACTCAACCCCTGCCAATTTGGATTCAGGAAAAATAAAAGGACTAATGATGCAGTCATAAAAATGCTAGATCTGCTTTACACAGCATTGGAAAATAAGGAATTTCCACTAGGAATTTTTATTGACCAAAAAAAAAATTTTTGGCACAGTAGCCCCACGCCCCCCCTTTACCCCAAACAAACTTGACCTTTTCGGTATAAGGGCCACACGTTTTGCTTATTTCAAATCTTCCCTTACAAAAGGGTATCAGTAGGTCAAAATTAAAGACACGAAACAAAAACCGGCCATTTGGGTTAATGGATTTTCCGCAGGGAAGGGGCCCTTGGCCCCCTTGCTCTTCCTCTTTATACTTTAAATGATTTCCCAAAAATACCCCAAAACCCTAAAAACCCATTCTTTTTTGCTGACGACCGATTATGTCATTCCCACCCTAATCTTGCCACCTCAACACCATTTTTTAACGATGAGCTGATCAAAAAAATCGTTGGGTAAAACCCAAATTTAAACTTACGCCTTAACACTGACAAAACCAACTATTTTATTTTTTTGGTAGCAAAAACAGATGCAAAAATTTAAACTTTTAAATCGACAACACTCAAATTTAAACCAGACAAAATGGGGGGAAAATTTCCCTGGCCCCATCCCTTTGGGACAAAAACCTGAATTTCAGCCCCCCTATCCAAAAATAACCAAAAAAGTACCCAAAAAAGGTTTTGGGATCCCCCCAAGATACGATACTAGTGCCGAAAAATTTGCCCTCACACTATAACTCCCCTTATTTACCCAAAACCTAAATCTATGCTTTTTTGTGTTTGGGGGATCAACTGCGGGGCAACACACCTAAAGCCAATAAAAACCCAACAAAAAGCTGCAGTAAGAATAATCCACAAACCCCAAACCCCTTTGGGAAAACCCCCCCCCCCCCCCATTTTTCATAGATCAAAACTTACTCCCGTTCAGTACATCCACACTTACAAATTGTGCAATCTACACTACAGGCCCTTTTAAACAAAAAAATATAAACCCTTTTGATAAAAGGGTTTTTCTTGATAGTTGTGACAGAACCCACAGGATAACCCCGACACAAACACCCTCTAGGGACATTCCCCGTGTCCGACTAAACCTTTAAAAAAATTCCCAATGTATGTCAAAGGTTTCTAAAATCGGAACACCCTCCCTTGGAACTCAAAGAACTGCAAAAACACATTAAACCCCTTTCAAAACTCCCAAATTAGAAAACATCTTATCTTGATACACCCCATAAACCTAACTACACGAATACCACCTGGTGGTTCACACTTAACCACTAACCCATTTGACCAAAACAGAAATATTAACCTCAATTTTAAAATAATGAATCCTATGTTTACCCAATACTAAAACATTTTACTGTGCCAAAACAAAAGAAATTCCATTGCTAAACTCACAAACTAGTATTTAGTCACTTAGCCATTTTTCCCAAATTTTACCCATAATTTGTAATATTTTTTTAAAAAAAAAGGAAATTAAAAAAAATCTGCCCGAAAACCTAGCCCATCAAGGGGTTCTATTTGGGACACTCTGTAATCACTATTTTTTCTACATGTAAACCACACAATAAAACCAAAATTTTGTAAAACCCGATTGTTTAAACCCTTTTAGAAATAAAAATTTTTGAATTTTAATTTGAACTCCGGAAACCCCAGTGTGTGACTAGTTTCGCTAGTAATTTGAGGGTAAGGACACAATTTTCCTTACCCCTTTTCCCCGTAAAGCCAGCACTAAATTTCCAAAACGTCAACCCGCACTCACAAAACCCTAACTGCCCAACCCGCACTCATTACCATAAAATGTCAACCACAACTCATACCTAACTATCAAACCCAAAACCTTTCCCACCAAAAAACTTCAACCAGACTCTTACCCTAACATCAAACCCGCACTCCATACCATAACTATCCCAAAAAGAGCACTTTACTTAAACCCTAACCATCAACCAGCACCTTTTATCTTTAAAATCAACCAGCACCACTACCATAACTATCCAAACCCGCACCCCTCTATCATAACTTTCAAAACCCGCAAATCACTTTTCCATAAATTTAACCCGCACCCCATTACCTAACTATCAACCAGCACTTTATTCCCCTAACTATCAACCGCACTCCCTACCATAACTATCACCCCGCACTCACCCACCATAAAATATTTAACCAGCACTCTCTATCATAACTATCAAACCCCGCCCATACCATAAAATACCAACCCACTCATTGCTATTTCTGTCAACCAACTCACTACCATAACTATCAACCCGCAAATCTCTACCATAACATCAACCAGCACTACTACCCTAACTATCAACCCGAAATCTCTATCAAAAACTATTTAACCAGCCCCTCTTCCATAACTACCCAAACCCCACCTCACTACCATAACTTTTTCAACCCCGCCTCTACCATAACTATCACCAGCACCCCCAAAAATTCCCCCAAACCATAACTATCAAACCCCACCACTACCATAATATCATCCCCGCACTCTCTGCCCTTAAATACCAACCAGCCCCCCTCACTACCATAACTATCAACAACACTCTCTGCCCTAACAACAACCAGCACCCCCTACCAAATATCACCACACTCCCCTACCATAACAAAAATCCAGCACTCTCTGCCATAACTATCAACCAGCAATCACTACCATTTAAATACAAAACCCGCACCCTATCATAACTATCAAACCCGCACTCTTTTGCCATAAAACCAACCAGCACTCACTAAACCTAACTCAACCAACACTCATACCATAAAATATCATCCAGCACTTTCTGCCATAATATCAACCAGCACTCACTACCATAAATATCATCCAGCATCCCCCTGCCATAACTATCAACCAAACACTCAAATAAACCCTAACTATCAACCAAGGGATCACTACCCTAAAATTTTTCATCCAAACACTCTCTGCCCTAAAAATCAACCAGCACCCTACCCCCCAAAAAATATACCCCGCACCCCTGCCATAACCCATCCCAAACCCGCACTCACTAAACCCTTAAATTCAACCCCGCACTCCTATCCTTAAAACTAATCAAAAACCAACCCACCCCACTAAACCTAATAACATCACCAACTCTCGCCATAACTAAAAACCAACCTTCACTACCCTAAACTATCAACCGCCCTCACTACCATAACTACATCCAGCCCCTCTCTGCCCTAACTACAACCAGCAAATCACTACCATAACTATCATCCAGCACTCTCTGCCAAAAAACTATCAACCAGCACTCTCTACCATAATACCAAAAGCAGGAGAAAAGGTTTTGGGTAGGAGGCAAAGGGAAAAGATGGGGGTAGTAACAGTAGCATTTTAGTGAGGTAGCAACAGCATTGTTGTGTGGTGTGGGGTGTGTGTGTGTGGTGTGTGTTGGCTTTTCGAAATCTCCGGGGTTTTAGTTTTTCTTGGCTCCCTGTTGAAATGTGATCTTGGGGGAAGTCCTTTTCACCCCTTTTCACGATGGTTTACAGGAGAGTGCGGGGTGTGAGTGCAGGTTTTGAAAACACAAGAAAAGTATTGGGATGTATGATAGTGTAAACCCCTGCCTCAACAGATGTGAGGTGTGGAAAGGGGAGCTGTGTTTGGGGCCCCCACCCTTTCCAAAAGGGGAAACTTTCATGATTTTCCCCTTGGGATAGCCCTACAAGCATGCAGATAAATTTTGTTTATCAAATATCCCCCAAGGGAAAATTTTTTTTTTAAGGGGATTTAAGGAAATTGGTTTGAAGTTTGAATTGAGTTAAATTTCCCCCCCCAAAAGGGGGGTTTAAAAAAAGGGAGGTTCCCCAATAAAAATTAAAAATTTTTTTCACAAAAAAACGAAGGGGAAAAAAAATTAAAGGGGGTTTTGATTTGTTTAAGTGGAAATTTTGGGGAAAAAAAAAAAAGGGGGATTAATAAATCTTGAATTTTTTTTCCCTTTCCAAAAGAAGGGGGAAAGCCCAATTTAATGGGATTCAAATTGGGGAAAAAAAGGGTTTAGGGTTTAAAAAAGAAAAGGGAAAAACAAAAAAAAAGGGGAAAAATATTGATTTGGAAAAAAGGTAGTTGATTAGTGGGGGATCTGTTTAGTAGGGGGTTTTTGAAACTAAAAAACCCCCGGGGAAAATTTTAAGTTTATTTGGCATTTTTACATTACTTAAAAGGGTTATCAATTTCTTTTTGCTTGGGTAGCGCTGAAAATAGGTTGGGCAAAAAATTTTTGTTAGTGGAAAATGGATTTGATAGGCTTGTTGCAGGTTCCCTTTTTTCTTTTGTTTCCCATAAAATTTTTTAAAAAATTTAAATGATGCAAGATTTTTTTTTTTTTCCGTTTTAACTTTTGATGAAAGATTTTTTTCCTACCTCAGTTCCCTTTTTAATTCCGTTGTATCTATGATACAGTTCCAAAATCATCTGTTAATTAACCTTGGGGGAAACCCACTTTCTTTCGCTGAAAACAGGGAACAGGTAACAGAAAAAAAACCCACATTCCACCAGCATAACGACCTCAAGAACTTTACTCAACACTGGGATTTTTATGTCGGGCATCAGGAATTTTTTTTTCTACCACACAAGAGTTTCATTCTCACTTCAATATTCCAGGACCTGTTTGATAATCTAAAATAAATACTCTTTACGAATTCAGATTAGAGTCAAGAGATGAGTCTCGTCTACAATGTCTACACTGCACAAAGTGTCTTGAACAACAGGTAACAAACTAACAAGTGGCTTCTGGAGAGCTTCTGTGACTGCTGCCTTGTTTCTCCTGACGTCTGCACCACCACCATGCACCCGATGATTACCTCCTCAATAAACTGGATGAGTTTCAGTCTCTTCTCACTCCGAGAATGTATTCCCGTATCCCATAAACCCAGCACCCTCCACCTTGATGAGCCGAGAAAGGTATCCTAGTATATCACAACCCGTCCCCTCTGCCTCAATGATCCCAGAAAGTCATACTATAAGCCCAGTACCCTCCACCTCTTTATCTCAATACCTAAATAGAAATAGTATAAAATACGGCATAAGTTTTTAATGCAGTTAAATATTTGCGTTGAAGGTTTGAAACCATTCAATAAAGACATTCATTAATTGGAATCTGATGTCCCAGTTTCTTCGGTAAAAATGGTAAATTGGCACCTACACAGCCCAAATCCAATTGGAACCTAATTCTGCACCAACTTTGAAAGTTTAAACCCAATCAGAAGAGTTGTTTTTTAGTTATCACATAAGTGACGAATATCCCAAAATACATTAGCAATTATAGCTTGGAACTGCTCAGAAGTTTTATTCTCAAGTTATCGGCGTTGATGGTTTAAAGCCGATCGGACGAGGCATTCACAAGTCGCATGAAAACCAGAATTTAAATTTTCCCAAGTTCTTCAATAAACTTAGCAGCATAAAATAAATCCAAAGCTTACTCAAATACAGTATGTGAGGGTTCCATGCTGGTACTACACACTCGAGGACTGACCAGCCAGATGTGATCTACACTACCATAGAGCACTTTTGTTCGGGTTCTGAAAGGCAGTGCGTACGTTTGGCAACACTGTTCATGTGTCAGGTTCCCTGCCAACAAGTGTGTCAGGTTCCCTGCCAACAAGTGCGTCAGGTTCCCTGCCAACAAGTGCGTCAGGTTCCCTGCCAACAAGTGTGTCAGGTTCCCTGCCAACAAGTGTGTCAGGTTCCCTGCCAACAAGTGTGTCAGGTTCCCTGCCAACAAGTGTGTCAGGTTCCCTGCCAACAAGTGTGTCAGGTTCCCTGCCAACAAGTGTATCAGGTTCCCTGCCAACAAGAGTGTCTGGTTCCCTGCCAATTAGGGTGTCAGGTTCCTTGCCAAGAAGGGTTTCGGGTTCCCTGATAACGAGGTGACATGAGTCACACGTTACCTGACAACAAGGTGACAAGTTCTCTGCCAGTACACACACACACACACACACACACACACACACACACACACACACACACACAGGAGCTCGGACTCGACCCCCGCAACCTCAACTAGGTGAGTACACACACACACACCACACACAGGAGAGCTTTCTGAAAAAATGGAGAAAGAGCTCTCTGTGAAATTGGAAAAGAGGTTGGAGAAGGAGACAAAGAATTGGGAGGCACAAGTCGAAACTGCAGTAGCCAAGATAAGGGTCCTAGAAGTTGAGATAAATAGGCTGAAGCGAGTTACAGGGGCAGTGACCAGAGAAGACACAGCATATGAAGCTGCGAGGCCGAACAGGAAGGAAGGAATTATGAATTATGCTAAGGTCATATCAGCCTGCCAAGGAGGGCCAAGGAGTGAAATGGAAGAACAGCTGGGTGCAGATGGAGAGGGTGATAGGTCGAATGCTGAGGCACAACCATGCTATCAAGAGCCACTGGAAAAATCAAGGGAGAAACTGACCACACACAGGCAGGATCCAGAGTCACAGAGGGTGAGGCAATGGGAGGAGGAAAGGGCAAAATCAGTGTTTATCCATGGGCTTCAGGAGAGAGAGGAAAGGACACACACTGAAAGGCAGCAGGAAGAAAGAAAGGAGATTGAGAAAATCATCACGGAAATAGGTGAAGAGATGGACGAGATTGTAAATTTTCAGAGAATAGGGGGGTACTCGAAGGGGAGAAACCGACCAATCAAGCTGATTCTCAGGACGGAAACAGTGCGGAACAGGATCCTCCAAGAGAAACCACGGTTGAAATACTCGGAAGAGTACAAGAAGGTGTTCCTAGACAGAGACAGAACACAAACAGAGAGACAGCAGCTGAGGGAGAGGACAAAAAAGCGAAAGGAGCTAGGAATAGAGACAAGGATGGAACCAGCAGAGGTCAGTCAGAGCAGAACAGAACAGCAAGGGCAAGCACACACACAACTATTCTCAGAACCATACAACCTATCACACCATCCCAACACACACTACAATCCATACCCACAGCCTCCACCCAACACCGAGCTATAGAATCCCACAGTATGCTACCAGGTCTCCCACCCTCACAGGCCCCCCAAACCACAATGTTGGAAAGGAAACTGAAGGTATGGTACACAAACGCTGATGGAATAACAAATAAGTGGGAGGAGTGGCATGAAAGAGTCAAAGAAGCATCACCGGACATCATAGCTCTCACAGAAACCAAGCTTACAGGTATGATAACAGATGCCATCTTTCCAACGGGATACCAGATCCTGAGGAAAGATAGAAGGAACAGGAGGGGTGGAGGAGTGGCATTGCTGATCAAACACCGATGGAATTTTGATGAGCTAGAGAGAGGAGACAGCAGAGAAGAAAGTGATTACATAGCGGGAACACTTCACTCTGGAGGTCCCAAGGTGATAATTGCAGTGATGTATAACCCACCACAGAACAGCAGGAGGCCAAGGCAAGAGTATGACGAGAGCAATAGAGCGATGGTTGACACACTGGCTGCAGTGGCCAGAAGAGCTCATGCATGCAGGGCAAAGCTCCTGATCATGGGCGACTTTAACCACAAGGAGATCGAATGGGAGAACTTGGAGCCACACGGGGGCCAAGATACATGGAGGGCTAAGATGATGGAGGTGGTACTGGAAAACTTCATGTACCAACACGTAAGGGACACTACAAGAGAGAGAGGAGAGGATGAACTAGCAAGACTGGACTTAGTATTCACCTTGAGTAGTGCAGATATTGAGGACATCACATATGAAAGACCCCTTGGGGCCAGCGATCATGTGGTTTTGAGCTACGATTACACAGTAGAGCTACAAGTGGAGGGGGAAGCAGGAAGGCCAGGAGAAATGAAACCAAACTACAGGAAAGGGGACTACACAGGAATGAGGAACTTCCTGAATGAGGTTCAGTGGGACAGAGAACTGGCAGGGAAGCCAGTTAATGAGATGATGAAATATGTAGCAACAATGTGCAAGGAGGCTGGGGAGAGGTATGTACCCAAGGGAAACAGGAATAATGAAAAAGCCAGGATGAGCCCATGGTTCACCCAAAGATGCAAGGAGGCAAAAACCAAGTGTGCTAGGGAATGGAAGATATATAGAAGGCAAAGAACCCAGGGGAATAAGGAGAGCAGTCGTAGAGCCAGAAACGAATATGCACAGATAAGAAGGGAGGCCCAACGTCAATATGAAAACGACAAAGCAGCAAAAGCCAAATCTGACCCGAAGCTGTTATACAGCCACATCAGGAAGAAAACAACAGTCAAGGACCAGGTAATCAGGCTAAGGAAGGAAGGAGGAGAGACAACAAGAAATGACAGTGAAGTATGTGAGGAACTCAATAAGAGAATCAAAGAAGTGTTCACAGAGGAGACAGAAGGGGCTCCAGAAAGACGGAGAGGTGGGGTACACCACCATGTGCTGGACACATTGCACATAACCGAAGAAGAAGTGAAGAGGCTTCTGAGTGAGCTAGATACCTCAAAGGCAATGGGGCCAGATAACATCTCTGCATGGGTCATGAGAGAGGGTGCAGGGGCGCTATGTGTACCCCTAACAACAATATTCAATACATCTATCGAAACAGGGAGATTGCCTGAGGCATGGAAGACAGCAAATGTAGTCCCAATCTTTAAAAAAGGAGACAGACACGAAGCACTAAACTACAGACCAGTGTCACTGACATGTATAGCATGCAAAGTCATGGAGAAGATTGTCAGGAGAAGAGTGGTGGAACATCTAGAAAGGAATGATCTCATCAACAGCAGCCAACATGGTTTCAGGGACGGGAAATCCTGTGTCACAAACCTACTGGAGTTACACAAATAACCCGCACATAAAAGAGAGAAGCTTACGACGACGTTTCGGTCCGACTTGGACCATTGACAAAGTACACTAACAGAGGTGGAGCAGGACGGCTATATATAGGCAGGAAAAGGTGGAGGTAGTAGTAGTAGTAGTACAAGAATTGTATATAATACCGACAGGATGAAATGACTCATGCACAACACCCGGGCATCCCCACCGTAGACGTTTCGCCATCCAGCCAGCCACTGGATGGCGAAACGTCCACAACAAAGACAACCAGACGCCGCACATGTGTCTTAATTTCATCAGTAGTTGTAGTAGTTGTAGTATTATATACAATTCTTGTACTACTACTACTACTACCTCCACCTTTTCCTGCCTATATATAGCCGTCCTGCTCCACCTCTGTTAGTGTACTTTGTCAATGGTCCAAGTCGGACCGAAACGTCGTCGTAAGCTTCTCTCTTTTATGTGCGGGTTATTTGTGTATCGTTCCAGTCACGGTATTGTGCCTTTTTGTTATTTATTTATTTATTTATCTACTGGAGTTCTATGACATGGTGACAGCAGTAAGACAAGAGAGAGAGGGTTAGGTGGATTGCATTTTCTTGGACTGCAAGAAGGCGTTTGACACAGTTCCACACAAGAGTTAGTGCAAAAACTGGAGGACCAAGCAGGGATAACAGGGAAGGCACTGCAATGGATCAGGGAATACTTGTCAGGAAGACAACAGTGAGTAATGGTACGTGGCGAGGTGTCAGAGTGGGCACCTGTGACCAGCGGGGTCCCACAGGGGTCAGTCCTAGGACCAGTGCTGTTTCTGGTATTTGTGAACGACATGACGGAAGGAATAAACTTCGAGGTGTCCCTGTTTGCAGATGACGTGAAGTTGATGAGAAGAATTCATTCGATCGAAGACCAGGCAGAACTACAAAGGGATCTGGACAGGCTGCAGACCTGGTCCAGCAATTGGCTCCTGGAGTTCAATCCCACCAAGTGCAAAGTCATGAGGATTGGGGAAGGGCAAAGAAGACCGCAGATGGAGTACAGTCTAGGGGGCCAGAGACTACAACCATCACTCAAGGAAAAAGATCTTGGGGTGAGCATAACACCAGGCAAATCTCCTGAAGCGCACATCAACCAAATAACTGCTGCAGCATATGGGCGCCTAGCAAACCTCAGAACAGCATTCCGACATCTTAATAAGGAATCGTTCAGGACCCTGTACACCGTGTACGTTAGGCCCATATTGGAGTATGCGGCACCAGTTTGGAACCCACACCTAGCCAAGAACGTAAAGAAACTAGAGAAAGTGCAAAGGTTTGCAACAAGACTAGTCCCAGAGTTAAGAGGTATGTCCTATGAGGAGAGGTTAAGGGAAATCAACCTGACGACACTGGAGGACAGGAGAGATAGGGGGGACATGATAACGTCTTACAAAATACTGAGAGGGATTGACAAGGTGTACAAAAACAGGATGTTCCAGAGACTGGACACAGCAACACGGGGACACAGTTGGAAGCTAAAGACACAGATGAATCACAGGGATGTTAGGAAGTATTTCTTCAGCCACATAGTCAGGAAGTGGAATAGTTTGGGAAGCGATGTAGTGGAGGCAGGACCCATACATAGCTTTAAGCAGAGGTACGATAAAGCTCATGGTTCAGGGAGAGTGACCTAGTAGCGACCAGTGAAGAGGCGGGGCCAGGAGCTTGGACTCGACCCCTGCAACCTCAACTAGGCAAGTTCAACTAGGTGAGTACACACACACAAACACACACACACACACACAAACACACACACACATACATACACACACACACACACACACACACACAAACAAACACACACACACACACACACACACACACACACACACACACACACCACACACACACACACACACACACACACACACCACACAAACACACACACACACACACACACAAACAAACACACACACACACAACACAACACAAACACACAACACACACCACACACACAAACACACCACACCCCCACACACACACACACACACAACACCACACACACACCACACACCAACACAACATACACACCACAACACACACACACACACACACACACAGTTGAGGGAAATCGGCCTGACGACACTGAGGCCAGGAGGGTCCGGGGAACATGATAACGACATATAAAATACTGTGCGGAATAGACGAGGTGGACAAAGACGGGATGTTCCAGAGATGGGACACAGACACAAGAGGTCACAATTGGAAGTTGAAGACTCAGATGAATCAAAGGGATGTTAGGAAGTATTTCTTCAGTCATAGAGTAGTCAGGCCGTGGAATAGCCTAGAAAGTGACGTAGTGGAGGCAGGAACCATACATAGTTTTAAGGCGAGGTATGATAGAGCTCATGGGGCAGGGAGAGAGAGGACCTAGTAGCAATCAGCGAAGAGGCGGGACCAGGAGCTGTGACTCGACCCCTGCAACCACAAATAGGTGGGTGAGTACACACACACACACGAGTCCTAGCCAGGAGCTAGGACTCGACCCCTGCAACCACAAATAGGTGAGTACACTAATGTTAAAGCTGCACTAGCGAAAAAACACATCAAGTTGCACCTGTCATCACAGGTGTTGCAAGGTCTTGCAGTTGCAGTGTACGAAAAAAAATTATGCTTATGTTTTTTTAACTGGATTTAAAGGGCATCAGGTACTTGAGGGTTGTTAAGTCTGCATGTCACCTGGACACCACCATCAAAACTACTTTAATAGACTCATTATATATACGCTGACATACTGTAATATTCGTCTGGGTGGAAGAGCCCTGACACGACGACCTGTTCCGAAAAATTAGTTACTCATCATATGACCCGACGCAGGTCTTAGTTATATAATGATCCACAGCTGGAGTTTATGGTCATTTGACCGAGACCTTCTGCTGGCTTACCGGTTCATCCCTTTAATAATTATATCTGTAAGTATAACCAATAAATTGCTGTAACACATCCTTCGGTTATTATCATATCTTCTTGAGCAGTTGCCTTTGTAGTTGATTTCTATGAAAGACTTGTAAGTTCTTGAAGTTATTATTTTAATGGTTCTAGTAGGCCTTGAGCTGATATTTTGAAGGTTCTAGTAGGCCTTGAGCTGATATTTTGAAGGTTCTAGTAGGCCTTGAGCTGATATTTTGAAGGTTCTAGTAGGCCTTGAGCTGATATTTTGAAGGTTCTAGTAGGTCTTGAGCTCATATTTTGAAGGTTCTAGTAGGCCTGGAGCTGATATTTTAAAGGTTCTAATAGGCCTTGAGCTGATATTTTGAAGGTTCTAGTAGGCCTTGAGCTGATATTTTGAAGGCTCTAGTAGGCCTTGAGCTGATATTTTGAAGGTTCTAGTAGGCCTTGAGCTGATATTTTGAAGGTTCTAGTAGGCCTTGAGCTGATATTTTGAAGGTTCTAGTAGGCCTTGAGCCGATATTTTTGAAGGTTCTAGTAGGCCTTGAGCTGATATTTTGAAGGTTCTAGTAGGCCTTGAGCTGATATTTTGAAGGTTCTAATAGGCCTTGAGCTGATATATTTTGAAGGTTCTAATAAGCCTTGAGCTGATATTTTTGAAGGTTCTAGTAGGCCTTGAGCTGATATTTTGAAGGTTCTAGTAGGCCTTGAGCTGATATTTTGAAGGTTCTAATAGGCCTTGAGCCGATATTTTGAAGGTTCTAGTAGGCCTTGAGCTGATATTTTGAAGGTTCTAGTAGGCCTTGAGCTGATATTTTGAAGGTTCTAATAAGCCTTGAGCTGATATTTTTGAAGGTTCTAGTAGGCCTTGAGCTGATATTTTGAAGGTTCTAGTAGGCCTTGATCTGATATTTTTGAAGGTTCTAGTAGGCCTTGAGCTGATATTTTGAAGGTTCTAGTAGGCTTTGAGCTGATATTTTGAAGGTTCTAGTAGTCCTTGAGCTGATATTTTTGAAGGTTCTAGTAGTCCTTGAGCTGATATTTTTGAAGGTTCTAGTAGTCCTTGAGCTGATATTTTTGAAGGTTCTAGTAGGCCTTGAGCTGATATTTTTGAAGGTTCTAGTAGTCCTTGAGCTGATATTTTGAAGGTTCTAGTAGGCCTTGAGCTGATATTTTGAAGGTTCTAATAGGCCTTGAACTGATATTTTGAAGATTCTAGTAGTCCTTGAGCTGATATTTTGAAGGTTCTAGTAGGCCTTGAACTGATATTTTGAAGATTCTAGTAGTCCTTGAGCTGATATTTTTGAAGGTTCTAGTAGTCCTTGAGCTGATATTTTTTAAGGTTCTAGTAGGCCTTGAGCTGATATTTTTGAAGGTTCTTGTAGGCCTTGAGCTGATATTTTTGAAGGTTCTAGTAGGCCTTGAGCTGATATTTTTGAAGGTTCTAATAGGCCTTCAGCTGATATTTTTGAAGGTTCTAGTAGGCCTTGAGCTGATATTTTTGAGTACTTTATATTACACAATTCAACTGAAAATTATATAAATAAAGTTAAAATTTTGGAGTAAGTAAATAATTTACACTCCAAGTAAATATGTCACATCTAGTTACACAAATTCTAAGTGAATAAGTTTACTTTATATTTGCGTAAATTTTTACAAAGATTATGTGATAATGTGAGAAGTCTCGACAGTGACTTCTCACATTATCACCTAACATTATCACCTCCCAGAGAGAGGAGAGAGAGAGAGAGAGAGAGAGAGAGAGAGAGAGAGAGAGAGGAGAGAGAGAGAGAGAGAGAGAGAGAGAGAGAGAGAGAGAGAGAGAGAGAGAGAGAGAGAGAGAATTGGGAGACAGAGAATTGGGAACTGGGAATTGCAGGCTCTACGCTATGTCTCCTCAGTGATTACCTTCATGGTAGATCTCTAAGTGTAGTTCTCAGTGGAACGGAATCAGCAAGACATCCTATTGGGGCAAGTGTTCCACAAGGAAGCGTGCTGGGTCCATTGTTATGGAATGTCTACTTCAACGACCTTCTTCATCTCATCCCAGAATCACATGCATATGCAGATGACTGTACACTGACATTCACTTATCCAAGAGAAGAAATTCCAGCTTCTCTAAGCTACATCAATCACCAGCTAAGAGCTATATCAGCTTAGGGAAATAGATGGCAAGTAACATTTGCACCTGAGAAAACGCAAATGATGATCGCCTCTAGGCACCATGATGATAATGCTGGTGCAGTAGTAAGGATGAATGGGAGGGTGTTGGCACCTGGAGAAGAAGTTGATATTCTTGGGGTGAAATTTGACTCCAAACTAACCATGAAGAACCATGTTGTAAATCTAGCAAACAAGGCAGCCAGGAAGCTTACAGCACTTCACCGTATCTCGTATCTGCTTGACAGTAGGGGTTGCAAGATTCTGTACGAGGCACAAGTACGCTCACACCTTGAGTATGCTCCACTTTCTTGGTTTGCCTGCCCCCCCCCCTCTCATCTGCGACTGCTTGACAGAGTAGAGAACAGAGCAAGACGTCTCATCTCTCGTCTGGACCCATCCTGGATAGATCTGTCATTTCAGCAGAGCCTTCAACACAGGAGGGATGTGGGTGGCCTTACTGTTATGTACAAGGCCAAGCGTGAAACAGGCTTTTATGCCACAAGACGGGCAGAAAGCAGCAACTTCACTCTGGCTGTACCCTTCTCCAGAACATCACTCCATCTGAGATCATACATACCCAGGATGAATCGAGTATGGAACACATTCGTACAGCATAATGATGTCAACGAGATAACGTCAGTTGATCAAATGAAAATGCTGGCCCACAGATGGCTCCAACTTCATCCTGTTCCCTACTTGTATGTCTCATAACAATAAAAATGCTTTCAAATGAGCTGATGTAGGTAACAGCTAAGAGCTGTTACCTACATCAGCTCATTTGAGAGAGAGAGAGAGAGAGAGAGAGAGAGAGAGAGAGAGAGAGAGAGAGAGAGAGAGGAGAGAGAGAGAGAGAGAGAGAGAGGGAGAGAGAGAGAAGGGGAGAGAGAGAGAGAGAGAGAGAGAGAGAGAGAGAGAGAGAGAGAGAGAGAGAGAGAGAGAGAGAGAGAGAGAGAGAGAGAGAGAGAGAGAGAGAGAGAGAGAGAGAACAGAGGGGAATATGGGGTAGGGAGGAGATATATAATTTAGGTTTGGGAACAGGTGAGGAGAGTTATCAAACAGGTGCTACGAGGCCCATCAGCGAGTATTGTGGGGCCCATCAGCGAGCATTGGTCTTCATTGAAGTCGCGGGTAAAGAGAAGTGAGTCTGTGCGAGATCTCTCAGTATGTGTCCTGACGTCGTGGGGGGTGTACGTGTTGGGTGACGGTAACGCTGCTTCCAGCTCATCTTCACAACTTTCATCTACAGAAGTTATATAAACTTTGCTAATTGCTTTTTTTGTGTGATAAGGCGTTACTATATGGTATCCAAAACTTATCTTGGCGGGTATTACAATCGAGAAAAAAGAGGAGGGAAAACTTCGCTAATATTTTAAATTATTTTTTTATTAAGTTTTGATTTTTAGTTGACTTATTTGATCAAAAATTTATTATATACATAGAAAGTGTCAGTGTGTCGTCAGTGACAGTCTAACATTTATCCTAACTTAACTGTGTCACTAAAACTGTCATCAGTGACAGTCTATCAGTTATCCAGACTCAACTATGTCTACATTACAGTCATCAGTGCTAATAAATATGTGGCAGAATAATGTAGTCTTTGTTGCAGCTCATCTATATGTTTAGACTTGTTAGGAAACACTTGTTCTCTTTTCCTGACGAATTAAACAATATTACAGCCTAGACTGTAGCATTTGTTACAACATAGCCAATCAGAACATTTACTGGACATAGCCACATAACGTTGTCAGTGGTGCAAACAATCAGGTTACTAAATATAGACAATGTCACCAATGGAGCAAGCAATCAGGGCAGCTTAGAGGACAAATTAATTACGTCATCAGTGGTAGAGGCAGTCAAGCAGTTTACTGAACATTACGTCATGTGTCGCAGGTAATCAGAACAATTTACTAAATAGTATAACCACATTACACCATCAGTGGTGCAGACAATCAGAACAGTTTACTGAAAATAACCACATTTCGTTATCGATGGAGGAGACAATCAGAGCAGTTGACCGAAAATAAATATATAACGTCATCAATGGTGCAGTCGATCAGACCAGTTTACTGAACGTAAAAAACTAGGCCATCAGCGCAACAGTCAGATTGATCAGGTAAGTCGAGTTATCTTCCTCAAGGCGGCTGCCCTGAGGTCAGTCAGAGGAGTCCTGGTCAAAGAAATTAAAAATACCCTCGGATCAAACCTGATTAATTCCCACTACACAGGTGCTGTATAACCCATAAATGTTTAGCGCTTCCCCATGAATATAATAAAGTAAAATATAGTTTTTTAAGGTCAGAGTGTGAACTAACTCGTTCTTGTTCCCTGAATTATTCCCAAACAGAAGATGTCAGAGAACCGCGACAGAAACAATTACCAGTTATGTACAAACTGAAGGGATTGAGAACAACTGCCATGACATAATAAACATAACTCTCCTATCACAGTAAGATGGCTGATTGTTTCTCAGAAAATCTCAGTAGAACAGTCAGTGTTAAACTTAAAACTCCAAAGAGTTTACCAGATACCATGCAACAATTGAGATTTAGTTGACATGGGTAAAAATGATAAAAATAATTCATGTTAAGCGATAAACCCATGTGGGTTATTCAGCGCAAGGCGTGGTGAAGGCTTGATCCTCCGTCTGCTGAGCCCAGATAGACGGACGCTTGTGCCAAGTTCCTCTAATTTTTAAATTATTAACGTGTTTCCTTGTTTGCCAGAACCAAGTCAAGCAGGCTATTTACCCTTGTAGGTTCTGTAGGTCCTCTTGTTGGTTCGAATTCAAATTAGGAGCCGTGAGACCACGATCAGTCTTACGTAGGGGGGGATGGGGGGGGGTAGACTGATCGTGCTATCATAATCAGAACATAAATGATCATTCAGATATGCGCAGGAGAGCTTTGGCATCTTCCAATATGTAATTTTTTTAATCACAGTAAACTGGAAAGGCGTTAAAATGACACACAAAAGTCCGTTCAAGAGGAAGGTAATGAGAAACATTAGTGATAGCTCAAAAATCCAGCTTAAATATTTCTAAAGGATAAATCGACCTAGATATCATTACCAAATTCACATTGGGCAAGTACATACCAGCATCTAATTTAAACCCTAAAGCACCAACTACTTGATACGTCCCTCATCCCTTCAACAAGACTCACCTATACAAGGCCCCATCCCATCATCTCGCCTGTGTAAATTTGTAATC